>JBBGZY010001402.1:0-600000 GCA_037952925.1 Lithobates clamitans
GACCCCCCTCTCCCCTGACCCCTCTCTCCCCTGACCCCCCTCTCTCTCTCCCTGAAACCTCTCTCTCCCTGACCCCCTTCTCTCCCTGACCCCCCTCTCTCTCCCGGACCCCTTCTCTATCTCCCTGACACCTCTCACTCTCCCTGACACCTCTCACTCTCCCTGACCCCCCCTCTCTCTCTCCTTCCTGACCCCCCCTCTGTCTCCCTGACCATCTCTCTCTCTCTCTCTCCTCTCTCTTCTCCTCCCTCTCTCTCTCTCTCCCTGACCCCCCTTCCCTCTCTCCCTGACACCACCTCTCTCTCTCTCTCTCCCTGCCCCCTCTGTCCCTGACCCTCTCTCTCCCCCTGACCCCCTCTCTCTTCCTGACCCCCCTCTCTCTCTCCCTGACACCTCTCTCTCTCCCTGACACCTCTCTCTCCCTAACCCCCCTCTCTCTCCCTGGACCTCTCTCTCTCCCTGACCCCCGTCTCTCTCTCTGTCTCCCTGACCCCCCTCTCTCTCTCTTCCTTACCTCTCTCTCCCTGACCCCCCTCTCTCTCTCCCTCTCTCCCTGACCTCTCTCTCCCAGACCTCTCCCTCTCTCCTGACCCCTCTCTCTCTCCCTGACCCCTCTCTCTCCCTGACAAGCAGACTAAGAACATGGATTACTGGAACCATGTCCTTTGGTCTGATGAGACCAAGAAAAAACTATTTGGTTCAGGATATGTCAAGCGTGTGTGGCAGCAACCAGGTGAGGAGTACAAGACAAGTGTGTCTTGCCTACAGTCAAGCATGGTGGTGGGAGTGACATGGTTTGTGGCTGCATGAGTGCTGCCAGCACTGGGGAGCTACAGTTAATTGAGGGAACCATGGATGCCGACATGTAATGTGACATACTGAAGCAGAGCATGATCCCTCCCAGGCTGGACTGGGACAAAAATGTGGCCCTGGACTTCATCCAGAGCAGCCCAGGGCACAACACATCAGGGTACAGTGCACATCAGGGCATGGTACATCAGGGCACAGCACATCAAACCACATCAGGGTACAGGGCACAGCACATCAGGGCCCAGCACATCAGGGTACAGTGCCCAGCACATCGGGGTACAGCACATCAGGGTACAGCCCACCAGGCAACATCAGGGTACAGGGCACAGCACATCAGCATACAGGGCACATCAGGGCCACAACACATCAGAGGGCACATCAGGGCCACAACACATCAGGGTACAGGACATCAGGGTACAGAGCCCAGACATATGCGTACAGGCACATCAGGGCACAACACATCAGGGTACAGTGCACATCAGGGCATGGTACATCAGGGCACAGCACATCAGGCCACATCAGGGTACAGGGCACAGCACATCAGGGTACAGGGCACAGCACATCAGGGCCCAGCACATCAGGGTACAGCACATCAGGTACAGCCCACCAGGCAACATCAGGGTACAGGGCACAGCACATCAGGGCTACAGGACATCAGGGTACAGAGCCCAGTACATATGCATACAGGGCACATCAGGGCACAACACATTAGGGTTCAGGACATCAGGGCACAGAGCCCAGCACATCAGGGCACAACACATCAGGGTACAGGACACAGCACATCAGGACACAGCACATCAGGGTACAGGACATCAGGGTACAGCACATCAGGATACAGGACATCAGGGCACAGGTCACAGTACATCAGGGCACAGGTCACAGTACATCAGGGCACAGCGTATCAGCGTACAGGGCACAACACATCAGGGTACAGGGCACAACACATCAGGGCACAGTACATCAGGGTACATCACATCAGGGTACAGGGCACAGCACATCAGGGTATAGCACATCAGGACACAACACATCAGGGTACACAACATCAGGGCACAGCACATCAGGGCACACGACATTGAGGCACAGGACATCAGGGCACAGGACATCGGGGCACAGCACATCAGGGCACAGCACATCAGGGCACGGGGCACATCAGGGCATAGGACATTGGGGCACAGCACATCAGGGCACGGGGCACATCAGGGCACATAGCACATCGGGCACATCAGGGCACATAGCACATCAGGGCACATCAGGGCACATAGCACATCAGGGCACATTGGGGCACATTAGCACATCAGGGCACGGGGCACTTAAGGGCATAGGACATCAGGGCACAGCACATCTGGGCATGGGGCACATCAGGGCACATCTAGCACATCAGGGCACATAGCACATCAGGGCACATTGGGGCACGGGGCACATCAGGGCACATGGCACAGCAGGGCAAGGGGCACATCAGTGCACGGGGCACATGGTACATCAGGGCACAGGGCACATAGCACATCAGGGCACATGGTACTTCAGGGCATGGGGCACATCAGGGCATGAGGCACATCAGGCACATTATGGCACATGGCACATGATGGGGCACATGGCACATTATGGGGCACATCAGGGCACATAGCACATCAGGGCAAGGGGCACATAGCACATCAGGGCACGGGGCACATCAGGGCATGGGGCACATCAGGCCACATGATACATCAGGGCACAGGGCACATAGCACATCAGGGCACGGGGCACATCAGGGCACGGGGCACATGGCACATCGGGGCACAACAGGGCTCAGGGCACATCAGGGCACATTATGGCACATGGGGCACATGGCACATCAGGACACATGATAGGGCACATGGCACATGATGGGGCACATGGCACATGATGGGGCACATCAGGGCATATTATGGGGCACATAAGGGCACATAGCACATCAGGGCACGGGGCACATCAGGCCACATGGCACATTAGGGCACATGGCACATCAGGGCACATAGCACATCAGGGCACATTGGGGCACATAGCACATCAGGGCACGGGGCACTTAAGGGCATAGGACATCAGGGCACAGCACATCTGGGCATGGGGCACATCAGGGCACATTGGGGCACGGGGCACATCAGGGCACATGGCACAGCAGGGCAAGGGGCACATCAGTGCACGGGCACATGGTACATCAGGGCACAGGGCACATAGCACATCAGGGCACATGGTACTTCAGGGCATGGGGCACATCAGGGCATGAGGCACATCAGGGCACATTATGGCACATGGCACATGATGGGGCACATGGCACATTATGGGGCACATCAGGGCACATAGCACATCAGGGCAAGGGGCACATAGCACATCAGGGCACGGGGCACATCAGGGCATGGGGCACATCAGGCCACATTATACATCAGGGCACAGGGCACATAGCACATCAGGGCACGGTGCACATCAGGGCACGGGGCACATCAGGGCACGGGGCACATGGCACATCGGGGCACAACAGGCTCAGGGCACATCAGGGCACATTATGGCACATGGGGCACATGGCACATCAGGACACATGATAGGGCACATGGCACATGATGGGGCACATGATGGGGCACATCAGGGCATATTATGGGGCACATAAGGGCACATAGCACATCAGGGAACATAGCACATCAGGGCACGGGCACATCAGGCCACATGGCACATTAGGGCACATGGCACATCAGGGCACGGGGCACATCAGGGCTCGGGGCACATCAGGGCACATTATGGCACAATAGGGCACATGATGGGGCACATTATGGGGCACATCATCAGGGCACATTATGGGGCACATGACACATTATGGGATCTTACTAGCCAGCATGCAGAGTAGCGCAGGAAGCATCTGTACTAGTAAGTTCTCTCTCTCATGGTCATTACACTGCTCCCCGGCGGCCCCTCCTCTCATCTCGTCTATCCCCATTGGCTTGTAAGATCATCTGGAATAGTCGAGAAGAGAGGAGGGGGCTGCCGGGGAGCAGCGTGATGACATGAGAGAGAGAACTTACTAGTACAGACGCTTCCTGCGCTACTCTGCATGCTGGCTAAATCTCGATCTACCCGTCAGATGCCAGCTGTTGATGGGTAGATCGTCGTGCACTGCAGATGTGGCTTAAACCGGCCCACACTGAGCCATCGGCCCACCGGAAAACTCCTGGTAGTCCCGATGGCCAGTCCAATCCCTGTCCCCTCCCTTCGGAGACTGTGCCGCAGGGCAGAATTCCAACATAACGACCACAAACACACATCCAAGATGACCACTGCCTTGCTAAAGAGCTGAGGGTAAAGGTGATGGACTGGCCAAGCATGTCTCCAAATCTAAACCCTATTCAACATCTGTGGGGCATCCTCAAACGGAAGACGGTGGAGCGCAAGGTCTTTAACATCCACCAGCTCCACGATGTCGTCATGGAGGAGTGGAAGAGGACTCCAGCGGCAACCTGTGAAGCTCCGGTGAACTCAATGCCCGAGAGGGTTAATGCAGTGCTGGAAAATAATGGTGGCCACACAATATATTGACATTTTGGGCCCAATTTGGACATTTTCACTTAGGGGTGTACTCACTTTTGTTGCCTGCAGTTTAGACATTAATGGCTGTTTGTTGAGTTATTTTGAGGGGACAGCAAATTTAAACTGTTATACAAGCTGTACACTCACTACTAGGGATAAGCCGAACACCCCCCGGTTCGGTTTGCACCAGAACCTGCGAACGGACCGAAAGTTTGCGCAAACTTTAGAACCCCATTAAAGTCTATGGGACTCAAACGATCAAAATCAAAAGTGCAAATTTTAAAGGCTAATATGCATGGTATTGTCCTAAAAAGGTTTGGGGACCCGGGTCCTGCCCCAGGGGACATGTATCAATGCAAAAAAAAAGTTTTAAACACGGCCGTTTTTTGGAGCAGTGATTTTAATGATGCTTAAAGTGAAAAAACGGGAAATATTCCTTTAAATATCATACCTGGGGGGTGTCTATAGTATGGCTGTAAAGTGGCGCGTGTTTCCCGTGCTTAGAACAGACCCTGCACAAAATGACATTTTTAAAGGAATAAAAGTCATTTAAAACTGCTTGCGGCTTTAATGTAATGTTGGGTCCCGGCAATATGGATGAAAATCAGTGAGACAAACGGCATGTCCATTACCAGGCCCTTTAGGTCTTGTATGTATACTAAGGGGAACCCCGCACACAAATTAAAAAAAGGAAAGGCGTGGGGCCCCCAGGCCCTTTATACTCCGAACTAGGGATGAGCCGAACACCCCCCGGTTCGGTTCGCACCAGAACCTGCGAACGGACCCAAAGTTTGCACGAACGTTAGAACCCCATTGACGTCTATGGGACTCGAACGTTCGAAATCAAAAGTGCTAATTTTAAAGGCTAATTTGCATGGTATTGTCCTAAAAAGGGTTTGGGGACCCGGGTCCTACCCCAGGGGACATGTATCAATGCAAAAAAAACTTTTAAAAACGGCCATTTTTTCGGGAGCAGTGATTTTAATGATGCTTAAAGTAAAAAAAAAAAAAGTGAAATATTCCTTTAAATATCGTACCTGGGGGGTGTCTATAGTATGCCTGTAAAGTGACGCGTGTTTTCCCGTGTTTAGAACAGTCCCTGCACCAAATGTCATTTTCAAAGGAAAAAATCTCATTTAAAACTGCTTGCGGGTTTAATGTAATGTCGGGTCATGGCAATATGGATGAAAATCAGTGAGACAAACGGCATGGGTACCCCCCAGTCCATTACCAGGCCCTTTGGGTCTTGTATGGATATTAAGGGGAACCCCGCACCCAAATTAAAATAAGGAAAGGTGTGGGGCCACCAGGCCCTATATACGCTGAACAGCAGTATACAGGCGGTGCAAACAAGACAGGGACTGTAGGTTTGTTGTTAAGTAGAATCTGTTTGTAATTTTGAACGGGTACATTTTTAACGTGTTTAGCTCCAGCCAAAAAATCTTTTTTAAGCTTTTTGGAAAACATAGGGAAGGGTTATCACCCCTGTGACATTTGTTTTGCTGTCTTTCCTCCTCTTCAGAAGATTTCACCTCACTTTTTGTCCCAATGAAAAATGTTTTTTGAAAATTTGGATTTTTTTGTGGAACAAGGATTGGAAAGCATCAGTGGAAAGGAGAAAATTTTTTCCCATATTAACTCTTACAGGAGATAATTTCCCTTCCTAGGGGTAGATTTCATCTCACTTCCTGTTGTCTCCTTCCGTTTGCAAGTAGGAGTCGTTTGTAAGTTAGATGTTTGAAAGTAGGGTCCTGCCCTATATACTCTGCAGAAATTTGGGCCTTAGGTGTTGCTGTGGCCACAACACTGTAAGCCCTCACAGGGCCCTGCTGTGAAATATTAGATCAAGAATTGTAATTACATGCCCCTGTTGAACAGGAGCTGAAAAATTAGGCCTTAGGCACTGGTTCTGGTGCCACAACACTGCAACCCCTCACAGACACTCTAGTTGGAACGCAGGAACGAGCCCTGCTGCAAAGTATTGCATCAAAAATTGTAATTACACGCCCCTGTTAGACAGGGGCATAAAAATTGGGCCTTAGGCACTGGTGCTGGTGCCACAACACTGCAACCCCTCACAGACACTCTAGTTGGAATGCAGGAACGAGCCCTGCTGCAAAGTATTACATCAAAAATTGTAATTACACGCCCCTGTTAAACAGGGGCAGAAAAATTGTGCCTTAGGCACTGGTGGTGGCGCCCAGAACCAAAAATGTTCTTACAAGCTATCAGCGTGATGATTGAGGAGGAAGAGGATAATTACTCAGGGATAGTCACTCAGCATCAGCATAGGCAGTCTTTGAAGGGATCTGAGATTTCAAAAAAAATTATTCGGTTACATCAGCATCAGGTGCTTGGTAGCTGGTGGTGATCCAAGACTGATTCATTTTTATGAAGGTCAGTCGATCGACCAAGTCGGTGGACAGACGCACCCTGTGATCGGTTACCATGCCTCCAGCAGCACTGAATGTGCGTTCCGAAAGAACGCTGGATGCAGGACAGGCCAGTAGCTCAATTGCATACTGTGCAAGCTCTGGCCAGTGATCCATCCTCAAGACCCAGTAACCCAGAGGATTTTCGGTGGGAAAGGTGTCCAAGTCTGATCTTGCCCCTAGGTATTCCTGCACCATGTAAAACAGACGCTGGCGATGGTTGCTGGAACCGATCATACCTTGGGGCTGCGGACCAAAAAATTGTCTGAACGCATTGGTCAGACGGCCACCTTCTCCACCGCTCCTTCTTTGACTGACCGAAGCCTCAGCAACAAGTTGTCCAGAAACAGGAGTTTGTAACCTCCCAGTCTCTGGGAACGCGTTGCACAGACCTTTCTGCAAGGCCTCCCGAAGATGTTTCATCCTCTGCTCCCTCTGCGATGGCAAGATAAGGTCCGCAACCTTACCCTTGTAACGTGGATCAAGGAGGGTTGCCAGCCAGTATTGGTCCTTCTCCTTGATACCACGAATACGAGGATCCTTACGCAGGCTTTGCAGGATCAGGGAGGCCATGCAGCGTAGGTTTGCTGAGGCATTCGGTCCGGAGTCCTCTGGGTCACTAAGGACGACAACGTCCGCAGCCACCTCCTCCCAGCCACGTACAAGTCCATGTGTTTCTTGGGACTGATCCCTTAAAGACTGCTGCTGATGCTGAGTGCCAGGCTCCACCTCCATACTGACACAATCTTCCTCCTCCTCCTCCTCCTCCTCGTCCTCTTCCTGTGTGATCGGCGGGCACGCAGGAACACTGTCTGGATAAAGGGGGCCTTGAGAGCTAAGGAAGTCCTCCTCTTCCTGCCTCTGTTCTGCCTCAAGTGCCCTGTCCATTATTCCATGCAGCGTGTGCTCCAACAGGTGGACAAGGGGGACAGTGTCACTGATGCATGCACTGTCACTGCTCACCATCCTCGTGGCCTCCTCGAATGGTGACAGGACAGTGCATGCATCCCTGATCATGGCCCACTGGCGTGGGGAAAAAAAACCAAGCTCCCCTGACCCTGTCCTGGTGCCATAGTCGCACAGGTACTCATTGATGGCCCTCTGCTGCCTGTGCAGCCGCTGCAGCATGGCCAACGTTGAGTTCCACCTGGTGGGCATGTCACAGATTAGGCGGTTCTTGGGCAGGTTAAACTCCTTTTGGAGGTCTGGCATTATATGACCGACGGAAATGCACACAGACCTTCCTGGCCTGCCTCAGGACATCCTGTAAGCCCGGGTACCTTCCCAAGAACCGCTGCACCACCAAGTTAAGGACGTGAGCAAAACAGGGCACATGGGTCATTTGTCCCTGTCGGAGGGCAGAGAGGAGGTTGGTGCCATTGTCGCAAACCACCATTCCTGCCTTAAGTTGGCGTGGCGTCAACCACCTCTGAACCTGCCCCTGCAGAGCTGACAGAACCTCTGCCCCAGTGTGGCTCCTGTCCCCCAAGCACACCAGCTCAAGCACCGCATGGCATCTTTTGGCCTGTGTACTTGCGTAGCCCCTTGAACGACTATGGAGCACCGCTGGTTCCGAGGAAGAGGCCATGGAGGAAGAAGAAGAGGAGGGGGTGGAGGAGAGAGGTGTGTCACAATCACTAGCATTTTGGAGGCGTGGTGGTGGAAAAACCTCCAACACTACTGCACCTTGTCCTGCATCCTTCCCAGCTGCCAGCAGAGTCACCCAATGCGCCGTGAAACTTAGCTAACGTCCCTGTCCATGCCTGCTGGACCATGAGTCAGCGGTAATATGCACCTTACCGCTGACCGCCCTGTCCAGCGAGGCATGGACATTGGCTTTCACATGCTGGTAGAGACCCGGAATCGCCTTCCGTGAGAAAAAGTGGCGTTTGGGTACCTGCCACTGAGGAACCGCACATTCCACAAACTCACGGAAGGGGGCAGAGTCTACCAACTGAAAAGGCAGCAGTTACATAGTTAGGTGAGGTTGAAAAAAGACACAAGTCCATCAAGTCCAACCTATGTGTGTGATTATGTGTCAGTATTACATTACATATCCCTGTATATTGCGCTCATTCAGGTGATTATCTAATAGTTTCTTGAAGCTAACAATGCTCCCCGCTGAGACCACCGCCTGTGGAAGGGAATTCCACATCCTTGCCGCTCTTACAGTAAAGAACCCTCTACGTAGTTTAAGGTTAAACCTCTTTTCTTCTAATTGTAATGAGTGGCCACGAGTCTTATTAAACTCTCTTCTGCGAAAAAGTTTTATCCCTATTGTGGGGTCACCAGTACAGTATTTGTAAATTGAAATCATATCCCCTCTCATGCGTCTCTTCTCCAGAGAGAATAAGTTCAGTGCTCGCAACCTTTCCTTATAACTAAGATCCTCCAGACCCTTTATTAGCTTTGTTGCCCTTCTTTGTACTCGCTCCATTTCCAGTACGTCCCTCCTGAGGACTGGTGCCCAGAACTGGACAGCATACTCCAGGTGCGGGCGGACCAGAGCCTTGTAGAGCGGGAGAATTATCGTTTTATCTCTGCAGTTGATCCCCCTTTTAATGCATGCCAATATTCTGTTTGCTTTATTAGCAGCAGCTTGGCATTGCATGCCATTGCTGAGCCTATCATCCACTAGGACCCCCAGGTCCTTTTCCATCCTAGATTCCCCCAGAGGTTCTCCCCCCAGTGTATAGATTGCATTCATATTTTTGCCACCCAAATGCATTATTTTACATTTTCTACATTGAACCTCATTTGCCATGTAGTCGCCCACCCCATTAATTTGTTCAGGTCTTTTTGCAAGATTTCCACATCCTGCGGAGCTTAGTATCGTCTGCAAATACAGAGATTGAACTGTTTATCCCATCCTCCAGGTCGTTTATGAACAAATTAAATAGGATTGGTCCCAGCACAGAACCTTGGGGAACCCCACTACCCACCCCTGACCATTCTGAGTACTCCCCATTTATCACCACCCTCTGAACACGCCCTTGTAGCCAGTTTTCAATCCATGTACTCACCCTATGGTCCATGCCAACGCACCTTATTTTGTACAGTAAACGTTTATGGGGAACTGTGTCAAATGCTTTTGCAAAATCCAGATACACCACGTCTACGGGCCTTCCTTTATCTAGATGGCAACTCACCTCCTCATAGAAGGTTAATAGATTGGTTTGGCAAGAACGATTCTTCATGAATCCATGCTGATTACTGCTAATGATATCATTCTTATTACTAAAATCTTGTATATAGTCCCTTATCATCCCCTCCAAGAGTTTACATACTATTGATGTTAGGCTAACTGGTCTGTAATTCCCAGGGATGTTTTTGGGCCCTTTTTAAATATTGGTGCTACATTGGCTTTTCTCCAATCAGCTGGTACCATTCCAGTCAATAGACTGTCTGTAAAAATTAGGAACAACGGTCTGGCAATCACCTGACTGAGTTCCCTAAGTACCCTCGGATGCAAGACATCTGGTCCCGGTGATTTATTAATGTTAAGTTTCTCAAGTCTAATTTTAATTCCGTCCTCTGTTAACCATGTAGGTGCTTCCTGTGTTGTGTCATGAGGATAAACACTGCAGTTTTGGTTATTGAAGCCCCCCGATTCACTCGTGAAGACTGAGGAGAAGAATAAATTCAATACCTTTGCCATCTCCCCATCCTTTGTAACCAGATGTCCTTCCTGATTCTTTATGGGGCCAATATGGTCTGTCCTCCCTTTTTTACTGTTTACATACTTAAAGAATTTCTTGGGATTTTTTTTGCTCTCCTCCGCTATGTGTCTTTCATGTTCTATCTTAGCCATCCTAATTGCACCCTTACATTTCTTATTGCATTCTTTATAAATTCTGAATGCTGTGGATGATCCCTCAACCTTTTATTTTTTTGAAGGCCTTCTCCTTTGCTTTTATATGCATTTTTACATTGGAGTTAAGCCATCCAGGATGTTTGTTCGCTCTTTTAAATTTATTACCCAATGGGATACATTGGCTAATGCCCTTATTTAGTTGAAGTGCTAACAATTTTGCCAAGCTAGCATTCAACCGCTGGGCATGTGGATGGCTGGGAGCAAACTTTTTTCGGCGGTGCAGCAGCTGGGGCAGGGAAATTTGCCTGGTACAATCTGACGTCGGTGTACCAAAAGCAGATTGCCCACAAGTACTTGGCTGTGACACACCTAATTCTACACCTTCATTACTCTCAGTGCAGGTCTCAGAGAGGACTGGAGGTCTAGTGGGGTTGGAAATCTCAGCTGATGAGGAGCAAGGAGAGGTCCTCTTTGTTCTTTGGTGTGGGTCTTTTAGATACGCTTGCCAATGAACTGCATGGCAGGTAAACATATGTCTGGTCAAGCGTGTGGTAGCCAAGCGGGAGATGTTTTGGCCACGTGAGATACGCTTGAGACATATGTTGCAAATAGCAGCAGTGCGATCTGATGCACTTGTCTCAAAAAAGGCCCACACCAAAGAACTTTTTGAATAACGCGCAGAGACTGCAGCGCCCTGCACATGTGGAGCTTTGGGGTGTGATGCAGTCAATGTGCTGCCCTTAGGCTGGCCCCTGGAGGGGATCCTGCCTCGTTGGTGATGTGCCGCCTCCTCCTCCTCCTCCTCCTCCTCTCTCCTATCAGGCACCCACGTTGAGTCAGTGACCTCATCATCCCCTCCCTTCTCATCACTGGAGCAAACCTGGCAGTATGCTGCAGCAGGGGGAGCATGACTGCCAGATTGCTGTCCTTCTTGGGCACCCCCTCTGTCCGTGCTCATGTTACTGCCTTCATCGAGCTCAGTATCATCATCAGAGCCTTCCAAACGCTGGGCATCCTCCTGGAGCATGTACCCAACACTGTGGTCAAACAGTTCGAGGGACTCCTCAGGAGGACATGGTGGAGCTAGGGAAGGAGTCACTGATGACATTGAGCCGAGGGAAGAGGCCGCTGCTTTGCCAGACAAAGCACCCTGGGCATGGGTGAGAGAGGATGAGGAGGATGAGGACGGCTTGGTCATCCACTCGACCAAGTCTTCCGCATGTTGCGGCTCAACACGGCCAGCTGCCGAAAAAAAGGCCAAGCGTGTCCCATGGCCACGTGCTGATGAGGATGCACCGTCTCCACGACCAGCACTAGACACAGAGCCTGCTTGCCCTCTCTTATTGGCTTGTGACTGTCTGCCTCTCCTTCTTGGCCTTCCAGACATACTAATGGCCTGTAGCTGCACTAAGCTGGGATATATATATATATATATATGTACTGATACTGCAGCTAGCAAAATCAACTGCCTGCCTGTAGTATGAGAACACCACCAACCTTCTACAGGTAGCTTTAGCTGAACACTGTGAGGTGGACGCACCCCACTAACTTGTAGGTTTAGCTGAACACTGTGAGCAGGACGCACTGCACTAACTTTAAATAGTCTAGCTGCCTGACCGTGGTACTAATAGGATCAAAAGATCACCAGTAATTTTCTTCAGGTAGCTTTATATACTGTAACAAGACAAGCCTGCCTGTCAGTAGGAAGACAACAGGAACGGATCTAGCTGAACACTGTGAGCAGGACGCACTGCACTAAATGTAAATAGTCTAGCTGCCTGACCGTGGTACTAATAGGATCAAAAGAACACCAATAATTTTCTTCAGGTAGCTTTATATACTGTAACAAGACAAGCCTGCCTGTCAGTAGGAAGATAACAGGAACGGATCTAGCTGAACACTGTGAGCAGGACGCACTGTACTAAATGTAAATAGTCTAGCTGCCTGACCGTGGTACTAACAGGATCAAAAGAACACCAGTAATTTTCTTCAGGTAGCTTTATATACTGTAACAAGACAAGCCTGCCTGTCAGTAGGAAGATAACAGGAATGGATCTAGCTGAACACTGTGAGCAGGACGCACTGCACTAAATGTAAATAGTCTAGCTGCCTGACCGTGGTACTAATAGGATCAAAAGAACACCAGTAATTTTCTTCAGGTAGCTTTATGTACTGTAACAAGACAAGCCTGCCTGTCAGTAGGAAGATAACAGGAACGGATCTAGCTGAACACTGTGAGCAGGACGCACTGTACTAAATGTAAATAGTCTAGCTGCCTGACCGTGGTACTAATAAGATCAAAAGAACACCAGTAATTTTCTTCAGGTAGCTTTATATACTGTTACAAGACAAGCCTGCCTGTCAGTAGGAAGATAACAGGAACGGATCTAGCTGAACACTGTGAGCAGGACGCACTGCACTAAATGTAAATAGTCTAGCTGCCTGACCGTGGTACTAATAGGATCAAAAGAACACCAGTAATTTTCTTCAGGTAGCTTTATATACTGTAACAAGACAAGCCTGCCTGTCAGTAGGAAGATAACAGGAACGGATCTAGCTGAACACTGTGAGAAGGACGCACTGCACTAAATGTAAATAGTCTAGCTGCCTGACCGTGGTACTAATAGGATCAAAAGAACACCAGTAATTTTCTTCAGGTAGCTTTATATACTGTGACAAGACAAGCCTGCCTGTCAGTAGGAAGATAACAGGAACGGATCTAGCTGAACACTGTGAGCAGGACGCACTGCACTAAATGTAAATAGTCTAGCTGCCTGACCGTGGTACTAATAGGATCAAAAGAACACCAGTAATTTTCTTCAGGTAGCTTTATATACTGTAACAAGACAAGCCTGCCTGTCAGTAGGAAGATAACAGGAATGGATCTAGCTGAACACTGTGAGCAGGACGCACTGCACTAAATGTAAATAGTCTAGCTGCCTGACCGTGGTACTAATAGGATCAAAAGAACACCAGTAATTTTCTTTAGGCAGCTGTAAATACTGTAACAAGACAAGCCTGCCTGTCAGTAGGAAGATAACAGGAACGGATCTAGCTGAACACTGTAGGCAGGACGCACTGTACTAAATGTAAATAGTCTAGCTGATAACAGGAACGGATCTAGCTAAACTGAATACAGTGTATATATATATGCAACACCTGGGATGCATATATATACACAATACACTTTAAGTGCAGCTAACTGACTGACTGTCCTGCCTAATCTAGCTAACTCAAATGAAATGACACTGTCTCTCTCTCTCTCTAAGCACACCGGAACACACTGCACAGGGCCGCCGTGCAGGCGGCCTTATATAGTGTGGGGCGTGTACTAAATCCCCTGAGCCATAATTGGCCAAAGCCTCCTTGGCTTTGGCCAATTACGGCTCTCTGTTCAGGCGGCGCTGTGATTGGCCAAGCATGCGGGTCATAGTGCATGCTTGGCCAATCATCAGCAAGCAATGCACTGCGATGCCGCAGTGAATTATGGGCCGTGACGCGCCACACGAATTTGGCGCGAACGGCCCATATCGTTCGCAATTCGGCGAACGACCGAACAGCCGATGTTCGAGTCGAACATGGGTTCGACTCGAACACGAAGCTCATCCCTACTCCGAACAGCAGTATACAGGCGGTGCAAACAAGACAGGGACTGTAGGTTTGTTGTTAAGTAGAATCTGTTTGTAATTTTGAACTGGTACATATTTAAAGTGTAGCTCCAGCCAAAAAAATCTATTTTTAGACTTTTTGGAAAACATAGGGAAGGGTTATCACCCCTGTAACATTTGTTTTGCTGTCTGTGCACCTCTTCAGAAGATTTCACCCCACTTTCTGTCCCAATGACATATGTTTTTTGAAAATTTTGGGTTTTTAGTGAAACAAGGATTGGTGATAAAGCATCAGTGGAGAAGAGACACGTTTTTCCCATATTAACTCTTACAGCAGAGAATTTCCCTTGATATGGGTAGATTTCATCTCACTTCCTGTTGTCTCCTTCCGTTTGCAAGTAGGAATCGTTTATAAGTTGGATGTATGAAAGTATAGGCCTGCCCTATATACTCTGCAGAAATTGGGGCCTTAGGTGTTGGTGTTGCCACAACACTGTAAGCCCTCACAGTTACTCTTGGTATGCGCAGGAACGGGCCCTGCTGTGAAATATTAGATCAAGAATTGTAATTACATGCCATTGTTGAACAGGGGCAGAAAAAATGGGCCTTTGGTGGTGGTGGTGGTGCTGGTGGTGCTGGTGCCACAACACTAAGTCCTCACAGTTACTCTTGGTGGGCGCTGGAATGGGCCCTGCTGTGAAATATTATATCAAGAATTGTAATTACATGCACCTGTTGAACATGGGCAGAAAAATTGGGCCTTTGGTGGTGGTGGTGGTGGTGGTGTTGCCACAACACTGTAAGCCCTCACAGTTACTCTTGGTGGGCGCAGGAATGAGCTCTGCTGCAAAGTATTGCATCAAAAATTGTAATTACACGCTCCTGATAAACAGGGGCTAAATAATTGGGCCTTAGGCACTGGTGCTGGTGCCACAACACTGCAACCCCTCACAGATTCTCTTGTTGAGTGCAGGAACAAGCCCTGCTGCAAAGTATTGCATCAAAAATTGTAATTACACGCCCCTGTTAAACAGGGGCTGAAAAATTGGGCCTTAGGCACTGGTTCTGGTGCCACAACATTGCAACCCCTCACAGATACTCTAGTTGAGCGCAGCAACGAACCCTCCTGCAAAATATTGCATCAAAAATTGTAATTACACGCCCCTGTTAAACAGGGGCTGAAAAATTGGGCCTTAGCCACTGGTGGCGGCGCCCAGAACCAAAAATGTTCTTACAAGCTATCAGCATGATCATTGAGGAGGAAGAGGATAATCACTCAGCATTAGGGATGAGTTTCGAGTTCGAACAGCGAACAATTTGGGGTGTTCGCGGCAAATTCGAATGCCGCGGAACACCCTTTAAAAGTCTATGGGAGAAATCAAAAGTGCTAATTTTAAAGGCTTATATGCATGGTATTGTCATAAAAGTGTTTGGGGACCTGGGTCCTGCCCCAGGGAACATGGATCAATGCAAAAAAAAGTTTTAAAAACGGCCGTTTTTTCGGGAGCAGTGATTTTAATAATACTTAAAGTGAAACAATAAAAGTATAATATCCCTTTAAATTTCGTACCTGGGGGGTGTCTATAGTATGCCTGTAAAGGGGCGCATGTTTCCCGTGTTTAGAACAGTCTGACAGCAAAATGACATTTCAAAGGAAAAAAAGTCATTTAAAACTACTCGCGGCTATTAATGCATTGCCGGTCCGACAATACACATAGACGTTCATTGATAAAAATGGCATTGGAATTCCCCACAGGGGAACCCCGAACCAAAATTTAAAAAAAATGATGTGGGCGGTCCCCCTAAATTCCATACCAGGCCCTTCAGGTCTGGTATGAATATTAAGGGGAACCCCGGCCAAAATTTAAAAAAAAATGCGTGGGGTCCCCCTCAAAATCTATACCAGACCCTTTAGGTCTGGTATGAATTTTAAGGGGAACCCCGCGCCAAAATTAAAAAAAAAATGGTGTGGGGTACCCCCAAAAATCCATACCAGACCCTTATCTGAGCACGCAACCTGGCAGGCAGCAGAAAAAGAGGGGGGGACGAGAGAGCGCCCCCCCTCCAGAACCATACCAGGCCACATGCCCTCAACATTGGGAGGGTGCTTTGGGGCCTCATCCCCACAACCCTTGCCCGATGGTTGTGGGGGTCTGCGGGCAGGGGGCTTATCGGAATCTGGAAGCTCCCTTTAACAAGGGGACCCCCAGATCCCGGCCCTCCCCCCTGTGTGAAATGGTAAGGGGGTACAAAAGTACCCCTACCATTTCACAAAAAAAATGTCAAAAATGTTAAAAATGACAAGAGACAGTTTTTGACAATTCCTTTATTTAAATGCTTCTTCTTTCTTCTATCTTCTTTCTTCTATCTTCTATCTTCCTTCGGTTTCTTCCTGCATCTTCTTCTTCTTCTGGTTCTTGTTCTTTTTGTTCTTCTGGTTCTTCATCCGGTCTTCTCGTCTGGCATCTTCCTCAGCAGCGCCTTCTTCACTTCATCTTCTTTCCTTGGGCCGCTCCGCATCCACGATTGGACGGGAGGCTCCTGCTGTGTGGCGCTTCTCCTCTTCTGACAGTTCTTAAATAATGGAGGGCGGGTGACCCCGCCCCCCTCTGATGCACGGGGTGGGTGACCCCGCCCCCCTCTGACGCACAGGGACTTCCCTGTGGCATTCCCCGTGACGTCAGAGGGGGGCGGGGTCACCCACCCTCCGTTATTTAAGAACCATCAGAAGAGGAAAAGCGTCACACAGCGGGAGCCTCCCGTCCAATTGTGGATGCAGAGCGGCCCGAGGAAAGAAGATGAAGTGAAGAAGGCGCCACTGAGGAAGATGCCGGACGAGAAGACCGGATGAAGAATCAGAAGAACAAGAAGAACCAAAAGAACAAGAACCAGAAGAAGAAGATGGGGGAAGAAACCGAAGGAAGATAGAAGACAGAAGATAGAAGAAAGAAGAAGCATTTAAATAAAGGAATTGTCAAAAACTGTCTCTTGTCATTTTTAACATTTTTGACATTTTTTTGTGAAATGGTAGGGGTACTTTTGTACCCCCTTACTATTTCACACAGGGGGAGGGCCGGGATCTGGGGGTCCCCTTGTTAAAGGGGGCTTCCAGATTCCGATAAGCCCCCCGCCCGCAGACCCCCACAACCACCGGGCAAGGGTTGTGGGGATGAGGCCCTTGTCCCCATCAACATGGGGATAAGGTGTTTTGGGGGGCTACCCCCAAAGCACCCTCCCAATGTTGATGGCATGTGGCCTGGTACGGTTCAGGACGGGGGGGGGCGCTCTCTCGTCCCCCCCTCTTTTCCTGCAGCTTGCCAGGTTGCGTGCTCGGATAAGGGTCTGGTATGGATTTTTGGGGGGACCCCACGCCGTTTTTCTTTTAAAATTTTGGCGCGGGGTTCCCTTAATATCCATACCAGACCTAAAGAGCCTGGTATGGAATTTAGGGGGACACCCCACCTCATTTTTTTTTATAATTTTGGCCGGGGTTCCCCTTAATATCCATACCAGACCTGAAGGGCCTGGTATGGAATTTAGGGGGACCCCCCACGTCATTTTTAAAAAAAAATTTGGTTCAGGGTTCCCCTGTGGGGAATTCCCATGCCGTTTTTATCAATGAACTTCTATTTGTATTGTCGGACCGGCAATGCATTAATAGCCGCGAGTAGTTTTAAATTACTTTTTTTCCTTTGAAATATCATTTTGCTGTCAGACTGTTCTAAACACGGGAAACATGCGCCCCTTTACAGGCTTACTATAGACACCCCCCAGGTATGAAATTTAAAGGGATATTACACTTTTATTGTTTCACTTTAAGCATTATTAAAATCACTGCTCCCGAAAAAACGGCCGTTTTTAAAACTTTTTTTGCATTGATCCATGTTCCCTGGGGCAGGACCCAGGACCCCAAACACTTTTTATGACAATAACTTGCATATAAGCCTTTAAAATTAGCACTTTTGATTATTCATGTTCGTGTCCCATAGACTTTAACGTTGTTCGCGTGTTCGAACAAATTTTTTGCCTGTTCGCATGTTCTGGTGCAAACCGAACAGGGGGGTGTTCGGCTCATCCCTACTCAGCACAACAGGATAGTCACTCAGTATCAGTATAGGCACTCTTAAAGGGATCTGACATTTTAAAAAAAAATTATTCAGTTACATCAGCATCAGGTGCCTGGTAGCTGGTGGTGATCCAAGACTTATTCATTTTTATGAAGGTCAGTCGATCGACCAAGTCGGTGGACAGACGCACCCTGTGATCGGTTACCATGCCTCCAGCAGCACTGAATGTGCGTTCCGAAAGAACGCTGGATGCAGGACAGGCCAGTAGCTCAATTGCATACTGTGCAAGCTCTGGCCAGTGATCCATCCTCAAGACCCAGTAACCCAGAGGATTTTCGGTGGGAAAGGTGTCCAAGTCTGATCTTGCCCCTAGGTATTCCTGCATGTAAACAGACGCTGGTGATGGTTGCTGGAACCGATCATACCTTGGGGCTGCGGATTAAAAAATTGCCTGAAAGCATTGGTCAGACGGCCACCTTCTCCACCGCTCCTTCTTTGTCTGACTGAAGCCTCAGCAACACGTTGTCCAGGAACAGGAGTTTGTAACCTCCCAGTCTCTGGGAACACATTGCACAGACCTGTCTGCAAGGCCTCCCAAAGATGTTTCATCCTCTGCTCCCTCTGCGACGGTCCACAACCTTACCATTGTAACGTGGATCAAGGAGGGTTGCCAGCCAGTATTGATCCCTCTCCTTGATACCACAAATACGAGGATCCTTCCGCAGGCTTTGTAGGATCAGGGAGGCCATGCAGTGCAGTTTTGCTGAGGCATTCAGTCAGGAGTCCTCTGGGTCACTAAGGATGACATGATCCGCAGCCACCTACTCCCAGCAATGTACAAGTCCATGGGTTTCTTGGGACTGTAAATGATCCCTTGAAGACTGCTGCTGATGCTGAGTGCCAGGCTCCACCTCCATGCTGACACAATCCTCCTCCTCATCCTCTTCCTGTGTGATCGGCGGGCACGCAGGAACACTGTCTGAATAAAGGGGGCCTTGAGAGGTAAGGAAGTCCTCCTCTTCCTCCCTCTTTTCTGCCTCAAGTGCCCTGTCCATTATTCCACGCAGCGTGTGCTCCAACAGGTGGACAAGAGGTACAGTGTCACTGATGTATGCACTGTCACTGCTCACCATCCTCGTGGCCTCCTCAAATGGTGACAGGACAGTGCATGCATCCCTGATCATAGCCCACTGGCGTGGAGAAAAAAAACAAGGTCCCCTGACCCTGTCCTGGTGCCATAGTCGCATAGGTACTCATTGATGGCCCTCTGCTGTGTGTGCAGCCGCTGCAGCATGGCCAACGTTAAGTTCCACCTGGTGGGCATGTCACAGATTAGGCGGTTCTTGGGCAGGTTAAATTCCTTTTGGAGGTCAGCCAGCCGAGCACTGGCAGTATATGACCTGCGGAAATGCACACAGACTTTAGTGGCCTGCCTCAGGACATCCTGTAAGCCCCGGTACCTGCCCAAGAACCGCTGCACCACCAAGTTAAGGACATGAGCCAAACAGGGCACATGGGTCAGTTGTCCCTGTCGGAGGGCGGAGAGGAGGTTGATGCCATTGTCGCAAACCACCATACCTGGCTTAAGCTGGCGTGGCATCAACCACCTCTGAACCTGCCCCTGCAGAGATGACAGAATCTCTGCCCCAGTGTGGCTCCTGTCCCCCAAGCACACCAGCTCAAGCACTGCATGGCATCTTTTTGCCTGCATGCTTGCGTAGCCCCTTGAACGCCTACGGAGCACCGCTGGTTCCGAGGACAAATCAGCACAGGAAGAGGCCATGGAGGAAGAAGAAGAGGAGGGGGTGGAGGAGAGAGGTGTGGCAGAATCACCACTAGTAGAATTTTGGAGGCGTGGTGGCAGAACAACCTCCAACACTACTGCACCTTGTCCTGCATCCTTCCCAGCTGCCAGCAGAGTGACCCAATGTGCCGTGAAACTTAGGTAACGTCCCTGTCCATGCCTGCTGGACCATGAGTCAGCGGTAATATGCACCTTACCGCTGACTGCCCTGTCCAGCGAGGCCAAGACATTGCCTTCCACATGCCGGTAGAGAGCCGGAATCGCCTTCCATGAGAAAAAGTGACATTTGGGAACCTGTCACTGAGGAACCGCACATTCCACAAACTCACAGAAGGGGGAAGAGTCTACCAACTGAAAAGGCAGCAGTTGAAGTGCTAGCAATTTAGCCAAGCTAGTATTCAACCGCCGGGCATGTGGATGGCTGGGAGCGAACTTCTTTCGGCGGTGCAGCAGCTGGGGCAGGGAAATTTGCCTGGTACAATCTGACGTCTGTGTACCGATAGCAGATTGGCCCCAAGTACTTGGCTGTGACACACCTAATTCTACACCTTCATTCCTCTCAGTGCAGGTCTCAGAGAGGACTGAAGGTATAGTGGGGTTGGCAGGGCTTTTTTTCTCAAACAATAGGTGCTGGAACTTAACCACGGACCCACAAAACCCCTCCCCCTACACACACCCTTCAAATCACATCAAATAGTGGGTGTGGTCAGTCAAATTTCATGAAAATTAGTAGGAGGGTCTTAAAGGGGCGTTAAATAACAGGATTGCATTACATACAGAGTGCAGAGCTGTCACTTGTAAACACAGAATCCAGACTTCTGTGTTTACAAATGATTGTGGTGAGCAGGCACCAAAGGGTCTGAGCCAAAGGTGGTGGAACTGAGTCCCACCAAGTTCCCCCTGAAAAAAAGCCCTGGGTGTTGGAGATCCCAGCTGATGAGGAGCAAGGAGAGGTGCTCCTTGTTCTTTGGTGTGGGTCTTTTAGGTACGCTTGCCAACGAACTGCATGGCAGGTTGACATATGTCTGGTCAAGCATGTGGTGCCCAAGCGGGTGATGTTTTGGCCACGCGAGATACGCTTGAGACATATGTTGCAAATAGCCACGATGGGATCTGATGCACTCGTCTCAAAAAAGGCCCACACCAAAGAACTTTTGGAATAACGCGCAGAGACATCAGCGCCCTGCACATGCGGAGCTCTGCGGTGTAATGTAGTTGGTGTGTTGCCCCTGGAGGGCATCCTGCCTCGTTGGTGACGTGCCTCCTCCTCCTCTCTCCTATCAGGCACCCACGTGGAGTCAGTGACCTCATCATCCTCTCCCTCCTCATCACTGGAGCAAACCTGGCAGTATGCTGCAGCTGGGGGAACATGACTGCCATATTGCTGTCCTTCTTGGGCACCCCCTCTCTCTGTGCTCACATTACTGCCTTCCTCTAGCTGGGTACCATCATTGGAGCCTTCAAAACGCTGGGAATCCTCCTGGAGCATGTACCCAACACTGTGGTAAGACAGTTCGGGGGACTCCTCAGGAGGACATGGTGGGGCTAGGGAAGGAGTGACCTATGCCATTGAGCCGAGGGAAGAGGCCGCGTTGGCAGCTGCTTTGCCAGGCAAAGTACCCTGAGCCTGGGTGAGAGAGGATGAGGAGGATGAGGATGGCTTGGTCATCCACTCTACCAAGTCTTTCGCATGTTGCGGCTCAACACGGCCAGCTGCCGAAAAAAAGGACAAGTGTGTCCCACGGCCACGTGCTGATGAGGATGCACCGTCTCCACGACCAGCACTGTTGCCTCTAGACACAGAGCCTGCTTGCCCTCTTTTATTGGCTTGTGACTGTCTGCCTCTCCTTGTTGGCCTTCCAGACATACTAATGGCCTGCAGTGAGATGTAGCTGCACAAAGCTGGGATGTATATATATACTGATACTGCAGCTAGCAGAATCAACTGTCTGCCTGTAGTATTATTAGTATGAGAACACCAGCAATTGTCTTCAGGTAGCTTTAGGTGCACACTGTGCAGAGGACACAGTACACTAACTGTAAATACATTAGCTGCCTGCCTGTGGTATTAATAGGAGCAGAACAACAGCAATTGTCTTCAGGTAGCTTTAGGTGCACACTGTGCAGAGGACGCAGTACACTAACTGTAAATACTGTAGCTGCCTGCCTATGGTATTAATAGGATCAGAAGAACACCACCAATTTTATTCGGGTAGCTTTAGGTGCACACTGTGCAGAGAACACAGTACACTAACTGTAAATACTGTAGCTGCCTGCCTGTGGTATTAATAGGAGCAGAACAACAGCAATTTTCTTCAGGTAGCTTTAGGTGCACACTGTGCAGAGGACGCAGTACACTAACTGTAAATACTGTAGCTGCCTGCCTGTGGTATTAATAGGATCAGAAGAACACCACCAGCTTTATTCAGGTAGCTTTATGTGCACACTGTGCAGTGGACACAGTACACTAACTGTAAATACTCTAGCTGCCTGCCTGTGGTATTAATAGGATCCGAAGAACACTGCCAATTTTCTTCAGGCAGCTTTAGGTGCACACTGTGCAGAGGACACAGCACACTAACTGTAAATACTGTAGCTGCCTGCCTGTGGTATTAATAGGATCAGAAGAACACCACCAATTTTCTTCAGGTAGCTTTAGGTGCACACTGTGCAGAGGACGCACTACACTAACTGTAAATACTGCAGCTGCCTGTGGTACAAATAGGCTCAGAAGAACACCACCAATTTTCTTCAGGTGGCTTTAGGTGCACACTGTGCAGAGGACGCAGTACACTAACTGTAAGTACTGTAGCTAATAGGACTAATAGGATCAGAAGAACACCAGCAATTTTCTTCAGGTAGCTTTAGGTGCACACTGTGCAGAGGACGCACTACACTAACTGTAAATACTGTCGCTGATAGGACTAATAGGATCAGAAGAACACCAGCAATTTTCTTCAGGTAGCTGTAAATACTGTAAAATCACCTGCCTGCCTGTCAGTAGGAAGAGAATAACAGGAACGGATCTAGCTAAACTGAATACAGTATAAATATATATATATATATATATATATATATATATATATATATACATACCTAGGATGCATATATATACACACAATACACTGCAAGTTCAGCTAACTGACTCGCCTGCCTACTCTATCTAACTTAAATCAAATGACACTGTCTCTCTCTCTCTCTCTCTCTCTCTCTTTTGCCAATAAAGGCTCTCTGTACAGACGGCGCTGTGATTGGCCAAGCATGCGGGTCATAGTGCATGCTTGGCCAATCATCAGCCAGCAATGCACTGCGATGCCGCAGTAAATTATGGGCCGTGACGCGCCACTCGAATTTGGCACGAATGACCCATATCGTTCGTAATTCGACGAACATGGGTTCGACTCGAACTCGAAGCTCATCCCTACTCCCTACTTTAAATTGTAGCAAAGTGTAATTTCTTCAGTGTTGTCACATGAAAAGATATACTGCATTTATCGGCTTATAACACGCATAGGCATATAACATGAACCCTGATTTTAAGAGGAAAGTTTCAGAAAAAAATCTTTCCACAGCACACAGACCCCCTGCACAGACCCCCTGCACAGCCCACGGACCCCCTGCACAGCACATGGACCCCCTGCACAGTACACGAACCCCCTGCACAGCACACAGACCCCTTGCACAGACCCCCGGCACAGTACACAGACCCCCTGCACAGATCCCCCGGCACAGCACATGGACCCCCTGCACAGACCCCCTGCACAGCACATGGACCCCCTGCATAGCACACAGACCCCCCGCAGAGAAAACGGACCCCCCGCACAGCACACGGACCCCCCGCACAGCACATGGACCCCCCGCACAGCACACGGACCCCCTGCACAGACCCCCTGCACAGCACACGGACCCCCTGCACAGACCCCCTGCACAGCACACGGACCCCCTGCACAGACCCCCTGTACAGCACACGGACCCCCTGCACAGCACACGGACCCCCCTGCCCAGACCACGGACCCCCTGCACAGCACACAGACCCTCTGCACAGCACATGGATCCCTTGCACAGACCCCCTGCACAGCACACGGACCCCATGCACAGACCCCCTGCACAGCACACAGGCTCCTTTCATTATAAATCCCCCCTGCACTCCCAGGAGACCCCCAGTCTCCTGGGACAGCACTGCCAGCATACTTTGAGGGGTTGAGAAGGTGTTCCCGACAGCCCTTTCTTGTGCTTTGCTCCTCATTCCGCTCCTTCACTCTCATTGTGGATGGGGGCTTCTCTGTGCCTCAATTGACGCCGCTCTCTCATGGACACAGTCATATGAATCTCCTTTTTCATTGATGGTCACATGACCGCTTTCCTCCTCCTATCAAAATCTACACTCGAGGAGGAGGCGGAGGAGGAGGAGGAGACACGAACAGTACACGAACCCCCTGCACAGCACACAGACCCCTTGCACAGACCCCCAGCACAGTACACAGACCCCCTGCACAGATCCCCCGGCACAGCACATGGACCCCCTGCACAGACCCCCTGCACAGCACACGGACCCCCTGCATAGCACACAGACCCCCCGCAGAGCAGACGGACCCCCCGCACAGCACACGGACCCCCCGCACAGCACATGGACCCCCCGCACAGCACACGGACCCCCTGCACAGACCCCCTGCACAGCACACGGACCCCCTGCACAGACCCCCTGCACAGCACACAGACCCCCTGTACAGCACACGGACCCCCTGCACAGACCCCCTGCACAGCACACGGACCCCCCTGCCCAGACCACGGACCCCCTGCACAGCACACAGACCCTCTGCACAGCACATGGATCCCTTGCACAGACCCCCTGCACAGCACACGAACCCCCTGCACAGACTCCCTGCACAGCACACAGGCTCCTTTCATTATAAATCCCCCCTGCACTCCCAGGAGACCCCCAGTCTCCTGGGACAGCACTGCCAGCATACTTTGAGGGGTTGAGAAGGTGTTCCCGACAGCCCTTTCTTGTGCACTGCTCCTCATTCCGCTCCTTCACTCTCATTGTGGATGGGGGCTTCTCTGTGCCTCAATTGACGCCGCTCTCTCATGGACACAGTCATGTGAATCTCCTTTTTCATTGATGGTCACATGACCGCTTTCCTCCTCCTATCAAAATCTACACTCGAGGAGGAGGCGTAGGAGGAGGAGGAGAGAACAAGCAGCGTGGATTGAGGTATTGCAGGTTCCCGTTTGCATTGGGGGTGATGCGGTGGGGGGAAAGTGTGGGAGGGGGCAGTGTTATTTTTTTAAGTTTTTAAGTAGGCAGCGCTGTCCCAGGGCCAGGAGAGGTGGGGCTGCCGTCCCGACACCCTCCCAATGGGTAGCACTCGGGGCGGACAGCCCAATCCCCGCCCCCCCTTTTGGTAAAAAAAAATATATTGGCGTATAGCACGCAGGTTTTCAGGGGGAAAAAATGCATGTTATATGCTGATAAATGCGGTAATAAAATATATTAGCTTACCTGTCTCCATGTGTTCATCCTAGAGACCAGCCGACTCTCACCTGACTGCTTTTATAATCTCTCCTCTAGCATGACTCCACCCCAGCTCCTATCAGAGAACTCTATATTAACCTCTGCACTGCAGGCCAGCCCGGCTGATCAACCTTTGTGTGTTTGGCTTCCTGCTTGCCGTGTGCTCTACGTTTTTTTCTGTTACCGACCTTGGTGTGGTCTCAACTATTTCTGTCTGCTCGTGACCCTGACCTTTTGGCGTGTCCCCCACTATCCCTGTTTGCCTGTGACCCTGAACCTTTGGCGTAAACTCTGTTGTCTTTGTCTGCTTGTGGCCCCGACCTTGGCTTATTCCCTTACTATCCCTATCCTCCTGTTGCCTACTGTGGGCGTGAGCTGGGGGTCACAACCTGGAGGCAGCTGCAGCCTAGTCCATCCTCACCACTAGAGGCTCTGGTGAACACCTGCTGGCTCTTAGACTCCGCTCCCTAGGAAATCTTACGCTCTAATCCTGGTGGGATCCGTGTTGGTGTTCCAGCGTCCCTGCTTTACTTATCACCCTGACTCCCATCCGCAGCACTCAGCCATAGGGTCCACTACCTTGCGGTGCACTCCTGATCCCAACGGTGTGCATCTGTTACCTAGCCTCAAAGTGACCTGACAGTTTGATCAGCCATGGACCCGGCTGACGTGCCGCTTCCTGCAGCCGATCCATTGCAGGGCATAGTTCGCAGGCTTGAGACACAGGAATCTAATCAGACTCAGGTGATGCTATTCCTTCAAGATCTGGCTTCCCGCTTCGAGCAGCTCCAGGCCTTTTTGGGAACCCCGAACCTGCAGCCTCAAATACAATCAGCAGCTGCACCTATCGCACCAGTCGCAGCCACACATTCATTATTACTGCCAGCTCTTTCCCATTTCTCTGGGGACTCCCAGGCCTGCAGGGGCTTCCTCAGCCAATGCACCATTCCTTTTTAGCTCAAGCCTCAAAACTTTTTGTCTGATCGGGCTAAGGCAGCCTATATCATTTCCCTCCTCTCCGGTGAAGCTTTAGCCTGGGCTGTCCCGCTGTGGGAGAAGAATGATCCGGCGGTTTCCAGCCTGTCCGAATTCTTGAAGCTCTTTCATAATATCTTCGAGGAGCCAGCTTGGGTTTCTTCAGCGGCTAGTGCCCTTTTATGCCTTCGCCAAGAATCTTGTTCAGTGGGACAATATGCGCTTCAGTTCCGTATCCTCACAGCTGAATTGGGCTGGAACAATGAGGCACTGGTCGCAATATTTTTACATGGCCTCTTTGTCCGAGTGAAGGACGAATTAGCAGGAAGAGCCATTATTATTATTATTATACAGGATTTATATAGCGCCAACAGTTTACGTAGCGCTTTGCCATCCCCGCCGGTCTGGACGATGTAATTTCCTTGTGCAATCAGATTGACATTCGTTTCCAGGAGAGGTCCCTAGAAAAAAGACGCCAGCACTTCCTAGGTCCTAGTCAGCCTGAACTCTTCCCCCATCGCCCTGTGGAGCATCCTCAGCCTGCTGAGGAACCTATGCAGCTGGGCCGGACCAGACTAACCCCCGAAGAACATGCTAGATGCAGAACTCTGGGCTTGTGTCTTTATTGTGGGGGCAAGGGTCATTTTCGTGACTCCTGCTCGCTTCGTCCGGGAAACGCTCGGGTCTAATACATTTAGGAGGTGGAGTATTGGACCCAGAAACCTCAACTTCTCGTCTTCTTCTTCCAGTGTACCTCCATGTAGGCACTTCTCCCCAATCGGTCCTAGCATATCTGGACTCCGGGGCTGCCAGCAATTTTATGGACTGGAGAACTGCTTCTTCTATGAAGCTTACCCTTTCTCCCCTCGCTACACCACTGGTAGTCTCAGCAGTTGATGGCACTGTGCTCCCAGGGGGCCCTATCCATTTCCAGAAGCTACCTATTAGGATGTCGGTAGGGATACTCTACCAGGAGTGGATTTCCTTCCTCATTCTACCCAAGGCCTCTACCCCCATTGTATTGGGCCTTCCTTGGCTACAGCTCCACTCTCCACATGTGAACTGGGTCTCTGGGCAGATCCTGGCTTGGGGTCCTTCGTGTTTCTCGTCCTGTCTTCTCAAGGTGGCCCCCAAGGAGAGACTTCCCATTGCTACCACATCCGTATCTTCTGATCTTCCCGTGGCATATAGCGATTACCGGGATGTGTTCTGTAAAAAGTCTGCTGAGGTGCTTCCTCCCCATAGATCTTTTGACTGTGCTATTGACCTTGTCCCTTGAGCTACTCTGCCCAGGGGTCGTACCTACCCTCTGTCCATTCCAGAGACCCAGGCCATGTCTGAGTATGTCGCCGAGAATCTGGATAGAGGTTTCATCCGGAAATCCTCGTCGCCTGCAGTAGCAGGGTTCTTTTTAGTTGCCAAAAAGGATGGTACCCTCAGACCCTGCATCGACTATCGAGGTTTAAACGCAGTGACTATCAAAAACCGATACCCCTTACCTCTAATATCTGAGCTATTCGACAGGTTGAAGGGGGCTTCCATTTTCACCAAGTTGGATCTCAGAGGTGCATACAATCTCATTTGAATACGGGAAGGTGACGAATGGAAGACTGCGTTTAACACTAGGGACGGGCATTACAAATACCTGGTTATGCTTTTTGGTTTGTGTAATGCTCCAGCTGTGTTCCAGAACTTTGTCAATGAAATCTTCAGGGATCTACTGTACCAGTTTGTTGTCATCTATCTGGATGACATTCTCATCTTTTCAGGAAATCTGCTTACTCACAGAAACCATGTCCGCACCGTACTTCAGCACCTTAGAGAGAATAATCTCTATGCCAAGCTGGAGAAATGTTCCTTTGAATATTCTGAGGTCCTGTTTCTGGGATGTTTTGTTTCTAGTTTGGGTCTTCGCATGGATCCCGGAAAGGTCTCTGCCATTACCAACTGGCCCCTTCCTGCTAGCCTCAAGGCCACACAGTGCTTTCTTGGCTTCACAAATTATTATCGGCAGTTCATAAGGAATTACTCTTCTATTGCCGCGCCTATTATCACTTTGACCAAGAAGGGTGTGAATGCTAAAGACTGGCTTCCCGAGGCTGTCTCTGCGTTTCACGATCTGAAACAGGCCTTTGTTTCTGGACCTCTCTTGAGGAGACCAAATCCTGGGGACCCACTTTTTATTGAAGTAGACACTTCTTCGATAGGGGTGGGAGTTGTGCTTCTTCAGTTCTTTGAGAAGAGACGTCAACCATGTGCGTTCTTCTCCAAAAAATTTTCTCAGGCAGAGAGAAATTATGCCATTGGTGATCGGGAACTTCTCGCAATTTAATTGGCATTGAAGGAGTGGCGTCATCTCTTGGAGGGTTCCCCTCACTCCATAATGGTCTTTACTGATCACAAGAATCTACAATACCTACAGAATGCTAAATGTCTTAACTCCAGACAGGCCAGGTGCAGTCTCTTCTTTTCCCGTTTTAAATTCACGATTACGTACAAACCTGGTTCCTGCAACGGTCGGGCTGATGCGCTCTCTAGGTCATTTGACACTTTGGACGAGGAGTCCACCCCTGATCCTGAGCCGATCATTCCGACCTCATGCATTGTTGCCCATTCTACCACCCTGGAATCAAAAATTCCTCCTGGCAAGACCTTTGTTCCCACGAAGCTAAGAGCTAATATCCTTTGTTGGGGACATGATTCCAAGGTGGCAGGTCATGCTGGGTTCCTCCGATCCTTCCTGCTCATCAGTCGTCACTACTGGTGGCCTAATCTCCGCTCGGATGTTTAAGAGTACGTTAAGGCTTGTCATGTCTGTGCTCAGTCTAAATCTTCCACACAAGCCCCTGCTGGTCTTCCCATGCGCTTGCCCATTCCTAAGGAGCCCTGGTCTCACATCGCCATGGATTTTATCACCGATCTTCCACTGTCAGAGAATAATACGGCCATTTGGGTGGTAATCGATCGGTTCTCCAAGATGGCTCATTTTGTTCCTCTTCCTGGTCTCCCCTCTGCCCCTGCCTTGGTTCCCATTTTTGTACGAGAGATTTTCTGCCTTCATGGTGTTCCTTCCAATGTCATTTCGGACAGGGGTGTTCAGTTTACTTCTCGTTTTTGGAGAGCCTTTTGCAAATCCCTCAACATTACCTTTGATTTTACCTCTTCTTACTCTTATTCCCTTACTATCCCTATCCTCCTGTTGCTTACTGTGGGCGTGAGCTGGGGGACCCTGGAGCCAGTTGCAGCCCAGTCCATCCTCACCACTAGAGGCTCTGGTGAACACCTGCTGGCTCTTAGACTTTGCGCCCTAGGGAATTTTACGCTCGGTGAGATCCGTGTTGCTTTTCCAGCGGCCCTGACTTCCTTACCACCCTGATTCCCATCCGCAGCAGTCAGCCGTAGGGTCCACTACCTTGCGGTGCACTCCTGATCCCAACGGTGTGCATCTGTCACCTAGCCTCAAGGTGACCTGACATATTTACAAAAATGTGAGGGGTGTACTCACTTTTGTGAGATACTGTGTATATGTATGTGTATGTGTATATATATATATATATATATATATATATATATATATATATATACTTGTTCTTGTAGAACTAGGCCAGAGAGTAGGCAGAGTGTTTTTTGATGGTTTTAATTTGAAATGTACCTTGGTGTCCTTCACTAAGGTCTGTACTTTGGAAATTGTCCGCCACATCGATGGTCCGTGCCTATCCCTGAGCAGCGCTGTACTGCCTATAAGAGAAATAAAGTAGAACCGCTAATGGCCAGTGAAGGGGGGGGCTTGGGTGGCCATCGGGGCTGGTATGGGAGAGACCTGTCATCCGCACTGCGTATCACCTCACTTCATAGTGTGCAACCCAGCTCAGCCTCAGCACCGCCAATGGCTGTGCAGCAATGCCGATTTCTCAAATTCCATTCAATGAGGCTGTAGCAATGTTCCTGCATGACGTTAGCCCTCCCACTTCACGCAGTGATGTGAGAAGGAAGGAGGAGAAAAATACAGAGGAGAATAAGTGAAATAATAAAAGAGGTGAGTGAGGATGGAGTTAGAGTATATTTTCAGTTAACACATTTTCATACAGAAAAATAAATGCTGTAAAACTTGGAGGATAGATAAATGTTCTGTTCTGTGCCCAATACCTTTTATACAACTTACACATGTCATTCTAAAGGTGTCTGCAATGTTGGAATGCATCTTTTTGTCTAAATAAAGAGCTTTAAAAAAAAAAGCTGTTTATACTTACAGTGGAATATTTTTACTTATTTTTTTTTGCACAATTGCGTATAGTTTAAATACTGTTTTTGTGGGTGTTTGCAAAATGAAAGTGGGCCGGTCTGGATGAAGTCCAGGGCCAAATTTTTGTCCCAGTCCTGGTAACCAACATGAGTGTGGTAAATACTGTACCCTTTTTAATACATGCTAATAGTCTGCTAGCCTTACTTGTTCATAGCTCCCAACTGTCCCTGATTTGGAGCAATGTCCCTCTGTCCCTCTTTCCTCCTCATTTGTCCCTCATTTTGGTCTGATCTATATAGTTGTATATAAAATGCACTATTTATCTTTCAAAAAGTGTTTCCCTGTGCTAAATCTTTTATCCAATTTATAAAATGCTGCATTTGTAAATGCGAAAAACCATTATAAAGGAATAGTATTGGTAAAAAAAGCCCTTGTGGGTTTGACTAATCTTTTTTGGGGGGTTATTTCTCCTTTAAGGGGGCAAGGCAGGGGGCGTGTCCTATGCCTTCATACTTCTGCTAGTATGTGCCCCTCATTCCCATCACACAAAAATTTGAAGGTATGCTTGTTGTAGCTTGGCATTGCTTGCTGTTGCAGAGCCTGTGATTTAGTAGGAGTTTGGTGGTTCTATTTGCTTTGCAATGAATACAAAAAGGAAAGACGTTACCTTATATCTAATTTTTTTCTTTTTTTACAATCTTTTTATTAGTATTTTTCTTCATCACAGATACATTATAAAATGAAACAAACATGGAAAACAAAAAACATATTTCCAGAATTCATACAACAAAAACATATTACATACCAAATACATCAATATATAAAAACAAAACAACCCCCCCCCCCAACCCCAATTTTCCCTCCTCTCTCCCTACTCCTTCCCTCCCTCATCCCCTATCCCCCTCCGTCCATAAGCTCCCCACACCATTCCTTCTTTCTTTAGTCATCATACCTTAATTATTCTATAACTGGTAAATGATCTATTTATATCTTAAAAGGTTGCTAGAACCGAAGAGGGGTACTGCAACCTGAAGAAATGCTTTTGAAGAATATACATGTCTCCATGTAGACCTTCCTGCCTGCAATCCTGGCATGCTCTTTGTTTGGGGGGGTCCAGGACCTTGCTGTCTTTAAAGAAATTTGGTGCTGGCAGTGTTACCAACCCCCTGAAGTGAAATTTACTGGCAGGATGTCAAAATTTACAAACCACACCACTTTTTTTACTGACAAAAATCATGAAAATTACTGGCAGATCCGCATTTTTTACTGCCGCTGCAAAAAAGTACTTAAAATTACTATTTTCAGTGCTAAACAGTGCAAGGATACATATTTGAACTATAAACATATAGCTAGTGCTATTAGCAATGTGTTTAAGCTAAACAAAAGTAAAAAAACATATTTCTCCATTGACATGAAGGTCAGGTTACTATAACCCAGCTAGCACTAGGTTCCCTCCTTACATCAGAGTCTGCAGGGATCCCCCTTACAGTGAAAGGGAACTCTTATGTAAAGGGGAACGCTGCAGATCATGATCTAAGGGGGAACTCTGATGTAAGGGGAGGCTCTGGTGACCAGAGACCACCTTATATCAGAGTCCACTGTGTTCCCTTTACATCAGAGTTCCCAATTACATCAGGGTCTGCAGATTGAGTTCCCCTTTGCACTGTAAGGGGCAATCCTGCAGACTTTGATGTAAAGGGGAATGCCAGGAACTCTGATGTGGTGGACACTCTGGTGACCAGAGACCACCTTCCGCAGGGTGAATACACTAAAGGTAAGGGGAGTTACTAATTTAGGGGGAAACCTTTATATCAGTGCCCCTTACATTATTGTATTCACTCCCCCTACATCAGCAACCCCCCTAGACTGGCCTGGCGGTGCTGTCACTGACCTCCTCTCAGATGTATCGTGCAGGGCTCAGTCAGATGGCTCCAGCTTGGCGGCTCTGGTTTTCCTTTTCCTGGTCTCCTTTCCACAGTCCACACATGTCTGACTTCTCCCGTGACCCCATGATCCCGGCGGCGCTCCCACTCTTGACTCCTTTCCCAACTTCCCCTCAGAGACTGCAGACATGATGTAGGAATAGGTCAGAGGCTGCGGACAGGAGATGGTCAGAGGCTGCGGACAGGAGATGGTCAGAGGCTGTGGGCACTGGGCAGGGGATGGTCAGAGGCTGTGGGCACTGGGCAGGAGATGGTCAGAGGCTGCGGACAGGAGATGGTCAGAGGCTGCGGACGGGAGATGGTCAGAGGCTGTGGGCACTGGGCAGAGGATGGTCAGAGGCTGTGGGCACTGGGCAGGAGATGGTCAGAGGCTGCGGACAGGAGATGGTCAGAGGCTGCGGACAGGAGATGGTCAGAGGCTGCGGACAGGAGATGGTCAGAGGCTGCGGGCTGGAGATGGTCAGAGGCTGCGGGCTGGAGATGGTCAGAGGCTGTGGGCAGGAGATGGTCAGAGGTTGTGGGCAGGGGATGGTCAGAGGCTGTGGGCAGGAGATGGTCAGAGGCTGTGGGCAGGGGATGGTCAGAGGCTGTGGGCACTGGGCAGGAGATGGTCAGAGGCTGCGGACAGGAGATGGTAAGAGGCTGCGGACAGGAGATGGTCAGAGGCTGCGGGCACTGGGCAGGAGATGGTCAGAGGCTGCGGACAGGAGATGGTCAGAGGCTGTGGGCACTGGGCAGGGGATGGTCAGAGGCTGTGGGCACTGGGCAGGAGATGGTCAGAGGCTGCGGACAGGAGATGGTCAGAGGCTGCGGACAGGAGATGGTCAGAGCCTGTGGGCACTGGGCAGGGGATGGTCAGAGGCTGTGGGCACTGGGCAGAAGATGGTCAGAGGCTGTGGGCACTGGGCAGGAGGTGGTCAGAGGCTGTGGGCTCTGGGCAAGAGAGGGTCAGAGGCTGTGGGCAGGAGATGGTCAGAGGCTGTGGGCACTGGGCAGGGGATAGTCAGAGGCTGTGGGCACTGGGCAGGAGATGGTCAGAGGCTGTGGGCACTGGGCAGGAGATGGTCAGAGGCTGTGGGCACTGGGCAGAAGATGGTCAGAGGCTGTGGGCACTGGGCAGGAGGTGGTCAGAGGCTGTGGGCTCTGGGCAAGAGAGGGTCAGAGGCTGTGGGCAGGAGATGGTCAGAGGCTGTGGGCACTGGGCAGGGGATAGTCAGAGGCTGTGGGCACTGGGCAGGAGATGGTCAGAGGCTGTGGGCACTGGGCAGGAGATGGTCAGAGGCTGTGGGCACTGGGCAGGAGATGGTCAGAGGCTGTGGGCAGGAGATGATCAGAGGCTGTGGGCACTGGGCAGGGGATGGTCAGAGGCTGTGGGCACTGGGCAGGGGATGGTCAGAGCCAGGCTGTGGGCAGGAGATGGTCAGAGCCAGGCTGTGGGCAGGAGATGGTCTGAGGCTGCGGACAGGAGATGGTCAGAGGTTGCGGGGAGGAAATGGTCAGAGGCTGTCACTCACTGTGACCCTTTCATCTCTCCAGTGGACTTTAAAGGCACATATGGAAAAACATAAGGAAAAAAGTGAAGTATATAAACAATAATTTATTCATTTCGAGAACATCATAAAAACATCAATAGCAGTATAACATACAATGAAAGGAATGCGGTTCATGCATTTGTACATATTCGGGATATTGATACCAATGTATTTGCACCCGACGCGTTTCGGAGTTGTTTAGCCTCCTTCTTCAGGGGTGGATGTAAGTTTAGCAAAAATTTCTAGATTGAAAATAATGTGTTTAACAGAGAAATAGTGAGTATATGTACATATCAGACCATAAGGACATAAGTATATGCTATATTTTTCATTCCATTTACACTTACATTGGCATTATGTAAGCTAGCTTCGCATTCCAAAACAGTTTAAAAGCAAAGGCGCTGTCACTGTCTGCCCATCCAGCGTATTCCCAATTGTGATAGGTAAGGGTTGATTAGCGTATCCAAAATGTTGGTACTTCATGCATAGCAAATAAAGATAACTAGGTATGGATGTATATAGATAGTTTGATTCCTCAAAGAATTAGAGGATACTCACTATCTCTCTGTTAAACACATTATTTTCAATTTAGAAATGTTTGCTAAACTTACATCCACCCCTGAAGAAGGAGGCTAAACAACTCCGAACTCCGAAACATTGGTATCAATATCCCATATATGTACAAATGCATGAACCGCATTCCTTTCATTGTATGTTATACTGCTATTGATGTTTTTATGATGTTCTCGAAATGAATAAATTATTGTTTATATACTTCACTTTTTTCCTTATGTTTTTCCATATGTGCCTTTAAAGTCCACTATTAGGGGAATTTCCTTCTTGCTTGAATGTTTATTTTCAGGATGTGGCACAACCTTGCAGTTAATAAGCCGACCTATAACCTCTGTTTCATCTCTCCAGTGACAGTCACAGTGTCCTCCTCCAGTCCTCTACCCCCCGTAATGTCCTGCCGTGGCTGGGCCCGGTAACATGGCTCCTCCTGCTCCCCCGCTGAACCGACGAGAAGAACGAGTGGCGGCTTCTGTTTAAAAATAGGGCCAGGCGGCGTCATTACATTACTGCGCATGCGCCGGCCTGCCGAGCTTGTACGATCTTTCCCGAGTCCTGCAGGCTTCGGAACGGCGCATGCGCAGTTGCATGGCCGGCCCGCAGCTATCTTTTTTACGGGCACCGGCTTTTTCACGGGCGCCCCGAAAATGGGGTGATTTTTACAGGCTGCCCGTAAATTAACGGGCGGTTGGCAACACTGGGTGCTGGTGACTTAAGAAGTGAAAGAGCAAGATATATCAGTTCTCCAAAAAAAGTAATAAAAAGTAAGTGATATCAGGTCCTATCAGTAAAGTGGTGTAATGTATTAGACACAGATAGTAGCAGGAAAGTAAAAAATGTAGGCAATATCTTTAGAATTGAATATATTTTGGCGTGCAGGCTTTTTAAAAACATCCAGTTGTCTTCATTATGCATAGTTGTGATGTTAAAACATAATGGCTATAATTTGTAACAAAATAAAATATACATTTTCTTACTCTAGGTGTTGAGAATTGCAGTCTGAAAGGATACCATGTCTGAAGTTATGGTGGGTAACACTTCTGTGAAAGTGAAAATAGGGGACATTACTAAAGAATGTACAGAAGCTATAGTCAACCTAAACAATGGAACTCTGAACCAACACTTTGGTAAGTATCCCATGTCTTTAGTAAATGTTTTGATGTACAGAGCCTCCAACCTAGGGATTTAATAAAATGTGCTCATTCATACAATTCAATAAGCTATTTTGAGAATTTTTAATTTGGTAATAATTCTTTAAGCTCAGTTGAAGCTTCTTACATTAGTATAGGTAAACATATTTTCTGTAGCAAATGTTACCATACCCTGGGCTGGCCAGTTCCTTAGTGTCTTGCAGGACAATTTTATAGGTCAGATGGAAGACACACCAACTAGAAATAAAACATTACTAGATCTACTGATTACCAACAATACAGACCTGATAACAGATGTGGAAATACGGGGCAATTTAGGTAACAGCGATCACAGGTCAATTAGTTTCAGTATAAATCACACAAATATGAAACATGAAGGGAACACAAAGACACTGAATTTCAAAAGAGCCAACTTCCCTAAACTACAAATCTTGCTAAAAGGCATAAATTGGGATAAAATATTAGGAACAAAGAATACGGAGGAGAGATGGGTTTGCTTTAAGAGCATATTAAATAAGGGCATTAGCCAATGTATCCCATTGGGTAATAAATTTAAAAGAGTGAACAAACATCCTGGATGGCTTAACTCCAATGTAAAAATGCATATAAAAGCAAAGGAGAAGGCCTTCAAAAAATACAAGGTTGAGGGATCATCCTCAGCATTCAGAATTTATAAAGAATGCAATAAGAAATGTAAGGGTGCAATTAGGATGGCTAAGATAGAACATGAAAGACACATAGTGGAGGAGAGCAAAAAAAATCCCAAGAAATTCTTTAAGTATGTAAACAGTAAAAAAGGGAGGACAGACCATATTGGCCCCATAAAGAATCAGGAAGGACATCTGGTTACAAAGGATGGGGAGATGGCAAAGGTATTGAATTTATTCTTCTCCTCGGTCTTCACGAGTGAATCGGGGGGCTTCAGTAACCAAAACTGCAGTGTTTATCCTCATGACACAACACAGGAAGCACCTACATGGTTAACAGAGGACGGAATTAAAATTAGACTTGAGAAACTTAACATTAATAAATCACCGGGACCAGATGGCTTGCATCCGAGGGTACTTAGGGAACTCAGTCAGGTGATTGCCAGACCGTTGTTCCTAATTTTTACAGTCTATTGACTGGAATGATACCAGCTGATTGGAGAAAAGCCAATGTAGCACCAATATTTAAAAAGGGCCCAAAAAACTTCCCTGGGAATTACAGACCAGTTAGCCTAACATCAATAGTATGTAAACTCTTGGAGGGGATGATAAGGGACTATATACAAGATTTTAGTAATAAGAATGATATCATTAGCAGTAATCAGCATGGATTCATGAAGAATCGTTCTTGCCAAACCAATCTATTAACCTTCTATGAGGAGGTGAGTTGCCATCTAGATAAAGGAAGGCCCGTAGACATGGTATATCTGGATTTTGCAAAAGCATTTGACACAGTTCCCCATAAACGTTTACTGTACAAAATAAGGTGCGTTGGCATGGACCATAGGGTGAGTACATGGATTGAAAACTGGCTACAAGGGCGTGTTCAGAGGGTGGTGATAAATGGGGAGTACTCGGAATGGTCAGGGGTGGGTAGTGGGGTTCCCCAGGGTTCTGTGCTGGGACCAATCCTATTTAATTTGTTCATAAACGACCTGGAGGATGGGATAAACAGTTCAATCTCTGTATTTGCAGACGATACTAAGCTAAGCAGGGCAATAACTTCTCCGCAGGATGTGGAAATCTTGCAAAAAGACCTGAACAAATTAATGGGGTGGGCGACTACATGGTAAATGAGGTTCAATGTAGAAAAATGTAAAATAATGCATTTGGGTGGCAAAAATATGAATGCAATCTATACACTGGGGGGAGAACCTCTGGGGGAATCTAGGATGGAAAAGGACCTGGGGGTCCTAGTAGATGATAGGCTCAGCAATGGCATGCAATGCCAAGCTGCTGCTAATAAAGCAAACAGAATATTGGCATGCATTAAAAGGGGGATCAACTCCAGAGATAAAACGATAATTCTCCCGCTCTACAAGACTCTGGTCCGGCCGCACCTGGAGTATGCTGTCCAGTTCTGGGCACCAGTCCTCAGGAGGGACGTACTGGAAATGGAGCGAGTACAAAGAAGGGCAACAAAGCTAATAAAGGGTCTGGAGGATCTTAGTTATGAGGAAAGGTTGCGAGCACTGAACTTATTCTCTCTGGAGAAGAGACGCTTGAAAGGGGATATGATTTCAATTTACAAATACTGTACTGGTGACCCCACAATAGGGATAAAACTTTTTCGCAGAAGAGAGTTTAATAAGACTCGTGGCCACTCATTACAATTAGAAGAAAAGAGGTTTAACCTTAAACTACGTAGAGGGTTCTTTACTGTAAGAGCGGCAAGGATGTGGAATTCCCTTCCACAGGCGGTGGTCTCAGCGGGGAGCATTTATAGCTTCAAGAAACTATTAGATAATCACCTGAATGACCGCAATATACAGGGATATGTAATGTAATACTGACACATAATCACACACATAGGTTGGACTTGATGGACTTGTGTCTTTTTTCAACCTCACCTACTATGTAACTATTTAACTATGTAACATACTTGAGAACCAGTCGGCTGCTTAAAGTGATATTAAAATCTTGTTTTTTTTAATTTAAAAATAATAAACATGTTATACTTACCTGCTCTGTGCATTGGTTTTGCACAGAGCAGTCTCGACCCTCATCTTCTCGGGTCCCTCGCCAGCACTCCCGGCCCCTCCATTCTGCCGAGTGCCCCCACTGCAAGCAGCTTCCTATGGGGGCACCCAAGCCGAGCTGCTGCTTTGTGTGCCCATTTAGACATGGAGCCTTGGCTCAGCCCCCACGTCTTCTCCTCTGATTGGCTGACTTTGATTGAGTACGGAATGGCGTAGTCGCCAACAGTTCTCGTACTCTGTTTGATGGACATGAGGCTTTTGGCAGCAGAAGTGGAGTAAACAGGAAAATCAAATACCCTTTTAAAGGAGGTCACAAACTTAGGGTAATTCTGGATAGGGATGGGCTTTATGTTCAGGTCGAACGTGAGTTCGACTCGAACATTGGCTGTTCGGCAGTTTGCCGAACAGCGAACAATTTGGGGTGTTCGCGGCAAATTCGAAAGCCGCGGAACACCCTTTAAAAGTCCATGGGAGAAATCAAAAGTGCTAATTGTAAAGGCTTATATGCATGGTATTGTCATAAAAAGTGTTTGGGGACCTGGGTCCTGCCCCAGGGGACATGTATCAATGCAAAAAGAAGTTTTAAAAACGGACGTTTTTTTGGGAGCAGTGATTTTAATAATGCTTAAAGTGAAACAATAAAAGTGTAATATTCCTTTAAATTTTGTACCTGGGGGGTGTCTATAGTATGCCTGTAAAGGGACGCATGTTTCCCGTGTTTAGAAATGTCTGACAGCAAAATGACATTTCAAAGGAAAAAAAGTCATTTAAAACTACTCGCGGCTGTTAATGAATTGTCGGTCCGACAATACACATAAAAGTTAATTGATAAAAACGGCATGGGATTTCCCCGCAGGGGAACCCTGAACCAAAATTTTTAAAAAAATGCGTGGGGCCCCCCTAAATTCCATACCAGGCCCTTCAGGTCTGGTATGGATATTAAGGGAAACCCCGTGCCAACATTTAAAAAAAATGGCGTGGGGGTCCCCCTAAATTCCATACCAGGCCCTTCAGGTCTGGTATGGATATTAAGTGGAACCCCGCGCCAAAATAAAAAAAAATGGCGTGGGGGTCCCCCTCAAAATCCATACCAGACCCTTCAGGTCTGGTATGGATTTTAAGGGGAACCCCGCGCCAAAATTTTTTTAAAAATGGCGTGGGGTCCCCCCAAAAAATCCATACCAGACCCTTATCCGAGCACGCAACCTGGCAGGCCGCAGGAAAAGCGGGGGGCGAGAGAGCGCCCCCCATGAACCGTACTAGGCCACATGCCCTCAACATTGGTAGGGTGCTTTGTGGTAGCCCCCCAAAGCACCTTGTCCCCATGTTGATGGGGAGAAGAGCCTCATTCCCACAACCCTTGGCCGGTGGTTGTGAGGGTCTGCGTGTAAATTGGTAATGGGGTACAAATGTACCAGTACCATTTTACAAAAAAGTGTCAAAAAGGTTAAAAAACACAAGAGACGGTTTTTGACAAGTCCTTTATTAATTTCTTCTTCTTTCATCTTCTTTCTTCTGGTCCTCCTTCAGTGTTCTTCTTCCTCCATCTTCTTCTTCATCTTCTTCTTCTCCATCTTCTTCTTCCTCCGCTCTTCTCAAAAAAATGTAAAAAACAAAAGAGTTTCACACCCGCCATCTGACAGTTGTTAAATAACTGAGGAGCAGAGCCACCTGATGACACCACCGGGTAGCCTGCCCCCTTGTGATGTAATCAACCTTAGTTTTTTAAGAACTGTCAGGTGGCGGAGCTGTCATTAGGCGGGAGCCTTCATCGGGTGCAGAGCGTTTTTTTTTTTAAGTCGGCGGTTGTGGCAGGAATCGTGATTGACGATGGATCTACACCAGGAGACTTTTTTACATTTTTGCTTTTTAATAAAGGACTGTCAAAAACTGTTGTTGTGTTTTTATTTATTTTTACACTTTTTTGGTGAATGAATAGGGGTACTATGTCCCCCCTCAGTCATTCACATAGGTGAGTGCCGAGACCTGGGTGACCCCTTGTTAAAAGGAGCTTCCAGATTCCGAAAAGTCGCCCCCCACAACCACCATCCAGGGTTGTGCGGAAGAGGCCCTTATCCTCATCAAAATGGTGACAAGATGCTTTGGGCCCCCCTACTCCAAAGCACCCCCCATGTTGAGAGCATGTGGCCTGGTATGGTTCGGGGGGGGGTAGATCCTTTCCTGACCTGCTGGGCTGCATGGTTGGATAAGGGTCTGATATGGCTTATGGGGGGGACACCACACCATTTTTATTTAAAATATGGTGTGGAGTTCCCCTTAAAATTCATACCAGACTGGAAGGGCCTGGTTTGGATTGGGGTGGGGACCCCACATTGTTTTTTTAAGTAATTCTTTAGGAAAGGGTTAAAAATAAAGTGTCTCAAAGTCTCATTGATATGGACACAGACTTGAAAAACCTAACACAAATAAGTCACTGGGACCAGATGGCTTGCACCCGTGGGTCCTAAGGAACTCAGTCAAGTAATTGCCAGACCATTGTTCCTAATTTTTACGAACAGTCTACTGGCTGGTATGGTACCAGCTGATTGGAGAAAAGCCAAAGTAGTACCAATATTTTAAAAATGACCAAGATATATCCCTGGGAACTACAGACCAGTTAGCCTAACATCATTTGTATACAAACTCTTGGTGGGGGATGATAAGGGACCATATACAAGCTTTTAGGAAGGAAAATAAATAAAAATAACAAACATGTTATACTTACCTCCTCTGTGCAGTTGGTTTTGCAGAGAGCAGCCCGGATCCTACTCTTCCCAGGTCCCTCTTCGCTGCTCCTGGCCCCTCCCTCCTGACAAGTGTGCCCATAGACCAACAGCTTGCTATGGGGGCACCCGAGCCGAGCTGCAACCCTTTATGTTGGGGGTGCTGGGGGGCCCGCTACACACAGAAGATTTTTTATCTTAATGCAACTCCTTTACAACTCCCCAAACAAACCTGCAAGGCATAATGCAAAGGCATAATGAGCTAGTATGCATAGCATACTAGCTCATTATGAATTACTTACCTTGGATCGAAGCCCCCACAACGCTCCTCGTACACCGCTCCAGCCGGCGACATCGCTCCCCGAGTTACTTTTGGGTATCCCGGGCTCCGGCGCTGTGATTGGCCGGAGCTGCGATGACATCACTCCCGCTCAGCCGCACGCGGGAGCCACCGGCAATGGCATACTAGCTAAAGCAACGACACGGACGTGCCATTGCTTCAGTGCGCATGTGCCAATGACGTCGGCACATGCTGATACAGGGGATATCCCCTAAACCACGCAGGTTTAGGAGATATCCGGGGTAGCTACAGGTAAGCCTTATTATAGGCTTACCTGTAGCAAAAAGTGGTTGTAAAGGGTTTACAACCACTTTAAGGTTTCTGGCACGTCTGTATGAAATTAGGGGTCAGTCTCAGATGGTGGATTTGATGTGGGGTTTCTCTAACAAAATGGACCAATGTTTTAGAATTATGCGTTCCATTTTTCTAAATTTATAAGGAAAATTGGTGGTGAATTGCAATGGCTGTACTGTAGAACTGGTTTTGGCCTTTCTATCAACTGTGGCATCATTTTGTTTATGAAAAGTGAAGTCCCCATCCACAGTAGTGGAGGGGCAACCTTTGTCCAAAAATGTTTGCCTTAACAGCTGACCATGAGTATCATAATCTGCGTCTCTGGTGCAATTATGTTTGAGTCAGCAATACTGGCTCTTGGGAATATTGCTGACCCAGCGGAGGTGATGACAACTTTTATAGTGGAGATAGGAATTCCCAGCAGTCGGCTTATTATAATTTTGGATGTGAATAGAGCCTTGGTTGTGGCCAAGCTGGAGGTCAAGAAACGTCAATGTGTTCTCATCACATACTGGAGTGAAAGATAGGCCCATGGAATTGGCATTGCAGTATTCCACAAATGACGGGGCTAGAGAAATGGGGCCATCCCAAATGATGATCACATCATCTGTATATTGCCCTTAAAAAACTGAATGGGATGCAAATAGATTATTGTGAGGCCATGCCCAATAAGCAAATAATCTATGTGCCCACGAGTCCTATTGGATCTACCGATTGGATTCCTTGGCACTTAGAGGGTTAAACGAGGAGTTGGAAGTCAGCCCCCTTCTGTAACCATCCAGTTTGATCCCTATATTTATGTTTCTGTATAGTATCCCCTAATTAATGCCTATAATTTATTGTATATTGATTTGCCTTTTTGGCTAACCCTTCCCATCAACTATTTCAGGTAATGGACCCTTAAAGCAGAGGTCCGCCAAATTTTTTTTTTTTTAAAGTCAGCAGCAACAAATACTGCAGCTGCTGACTTTTAAAATAAGGACACTTACTTGTCCAGGGTGCCCGCGATGTCGGCACCCGAAGCCGATCCCTACCTCAGCTCTCGGATGCTGCTGCTGCCATCTTCAGTAAGGGAAACAGTAAGTAAAGCCTTGCGGCTTCACTTCCTGGTTCCCAACTGCGCATGCGCGACTCGCGCTGCACGTTTTCCACGGGTCCCTGCTGTTTTCCGGGACCGTGTGTGTCCCAGAAGACAGTGGTGGGGGGGAGACAGAGGAGGCGCCGGACGTGGCATAGATACCCGCAGATAATGCGGCTATCTATGTCCAGAAGTGGGAGCAAATACCTGTATTAAACAGGTATCTGCTCCCCCCTCCCCCCTGAAAGGTGCCAAATGTGACACCGGAGGGGGGAGGGTTCCAAAAAGCGGAAGTTCAATTTTTGGGTGGAACTCCGCTTTAAGATAATTTTTCTGTCGTTTTTCCAGCAAGAGTAAGTACATCATGTACTCCACCTGTCCCCTCCAGAGAACAGCTTTATCCTCTTTATGATGTCCTTTTATTTTTATTTTTATTTTTACAGTTATTTTTCCATCATTTTAATTCTCTGTGAATGGACGTCTTCTCCATTCTTTTTTAATGTTTTTACTATGTAATATTTGTGATTGAGCATGAATTTTAGTGTTGCCAATCCAATTCAATATGTACTCTGAATTTCTGTTGATGAAAATACCCCTCAGCTTTTGATAGCAATCCGTGTAGAGTAATAGTTTTAGCCTGGGACTGCACGCCCAGTGGTCTTCCTGTCATGCCCGCTTGTTCCAGCTTCCTATTTATACCTCTCCCAAGATGGCTATCTTGATCGCCTAATTAAGGAGCACGCATGCTTCAAACGAGTGCACCGCCCGCTCCATTTAACATCTGGATGTGACGTCAGCCAGCCCTTACAGAGTGTACCTGTGGACCAGGAAGCGCTAGGAACCACCAGCGTAGCCATGACCGGAGGTGCCTCTCCACACGCCGCAGCCCTTCCTCCCCCAGAGCAGATGAATATTATATTTTTTCTAAAGCGCTGACATTCCATTATTCTGTGAGTGTTATTCTACTGCTTGGAATTAAAGTATCTTTATTTCTGCACTTATATGGCGCTGCCTTTCTTCTTGTTTTTGTTTCTGTAGAGTTCTTTCTAGCTTATACTGAGCCGGCAGCTAATCCTTAGCCAGCATTTTATCCCAGTGACTTTATTTTTGTATTGAACTTTTATTCTCATTGCCCATGCTCATTCCATCCAGTCACTCAATGCCCCAAAGATTGTTTGTCCTTTTTGTGCTCAGAAATGTCCTGCTTCCCCACAGCTGTAGTACTTCTTCTTGGAGGAATTAGATGTAGAGCTTGACTTGGCTTCCTATGATACTTTCTTTCCCAAAGCCAAGTCTACCACAGCCTGTTTGATGTCTGTGAGAGACTTCAGCATGTTCGCCTGGGTCTCCATCACTTGCATGAAAGTATTATGCATCATAAGTTGTACCTGTGCTACCTGAGCAAAAATGTTGGGCTTTGCCTGAGTTGGATGAGGCCTGAGGCGTAATCCCCCTCAGCCTACCAGCATCTGACTCATCCTTACTCTCTGAAAATTTTTCTCCTGCTTGAGTGGGGCATGTGAGAATTTTCTCTCTTAAGTGGTGGCTTGTTCTGAGCAGCTGGTTTTGTTCTAGGGTGGGGTCATTTTCTTCCAACAGAGCTTCCTCTTCCCTCACTATCCTAATGAGCTCTGGGTATGTTAATGACTGGCAACTATGAAATGTTCCACAGGTTGCCTGAGCGACTTGTGGTGAGTGAGCTAAGCCTAGGCTTTCTCTTGCAAACAGAGCAGTGTGCTAACAGCTGAACTGGATGTATGAAAGTACTCAGTGGAAGTCTTCTGCTGGCTACGGTGGGGCCCATGGTGTAATCAGCAAGCTTGATGACGGTTATCAATTCTGCACACACTGAGATGGAAGTTATGCACTTCTATGTTATTGTGCAGGGCCCCAAATTGGGTCAAGTGTAGGCTAAAGTTGGAAACAGGCAACCTGCCCAGCAGGACAATCAGTGAGTGGACAATTCCAAAAGAAATTTGGGGAATGTGAATATTACTTAACTCTTTATATGTGTGTATACAGTGACAGCAATAGAACAATGGTAGGTCAATGAACCGCTTACCAGCTTCCTGAGATTAGGTGGACAGACTGCAGCGATGGTGGAGGGGCCCCTCTAATGAATAGCAGGCATAGATCTTTCTGAAGTGACTTGGCAGCAGTGCAGCAAGAATGCCACAGTAGACTGATGATGCAGGATCACTTGTGACAACCTGGCGGCAGCAGAGCAAAGACGGTTGATGGCACGGTGTCTCATAATAACCTTAAAGTAGTTGTAAACCTTTACAAACCAGCTTAGGCTACAGGTAAGCCTATAATAAGGCTTACCTGTAGCTACCCAGCATATCTCCTAAACCTGTACGGTTTAGGAGATATCCCCTGTGACAGTAATAGAACAATGGTGGGTCAATGAACAGCTAATCCAGCTTCCTGAGATTAGGTGGACAGACTACAGCGATGGTGGAGGGGCCCCTCTGATGAATAGCAGGCATAGATCTTTCTGAAGTGACTTGGCAGCAGTGCAGCAGGAATGCCATAGTAGACTGATGATGCAGGATAACTTGTGACAACCTGGCGGCAGCAGAGCAAAAACGGTTGATGGCACTGTGTCTCTCATGATAACCTTAAAGTGGTTGTAACCCTTACAGACCACTTTAGGCTACAGGTAAGCCTATAAGAAGGCTTACCTGTAGCTACCCAGGATATCTCCTGAACCTGTACGGTTTAGGAGATATCCCCTGTCCCCTGCATGTGCCGATGTCATCGGCACATGCGCACTGGGGCACACACTGGGGCACACAGTGACCTGCGCGGGAGTGACCATGTGCGAGAGATACGTCATCGCTGCTCTGGCAAATCACAGTGTTGGAGCCGCGATACCCAGAAGTCACTCCGGGAGAGATGTTGCCACCGGACGGGGGGATGAGGACCGCTGCGGGGGCTTCGAAGTAAGGTAAGTAATTCATAATGAGGTAGTATGCTATGCCTTTGTCTTGCAGGGTTTTTTTTTTTTTCCAAGGGTTTACAACCACTTGAAGGCAGCAGAGTGGGATCGATGCATTAGGCCGATGGTGCTGCATCTCCTGTGGTAACCTCAAGGCAGCAGAGCGGGACCAGTGCAGATGGCTGATATTGCTGTGTCAGCCCCAGGACTCAGTCCAACACAGCTTCTTCCTGAGCACCACACCCGGCAGCAACCTCCTTCTGCTTCCAAGGCTTTTCTTTTTATATGCAACCCTTGTAACTACACCTGTGCTCTGTGACCTCTGGGAAATGCAGCTCAACTCCAGAAAATACAGTGTCCTGATGCTGCTTACCAGTCTACACTTTGCAGTGTGCCATGTTTATTACTAGATGGTGCAGAAAGGAAAGGTCTGCAGCTCCATATCTCAATCTTGTGGCTAAAAGAAGGAATTGCATAATTAATACTGTAGCACCCTGGAGTTTAGGCAGGGATGCTCCTCACAAATTTACTTGCCAGGAGTAGATATCCTGGTTGATTGTTAGAGATCTATTGATCCCTCCCTAAGTTTGGCCTGGTTGCAATTGTCTCTACTACCACTAGGTGGCTGGGTACTTGGTGGTACTAGATATGAGAAGGGCAACGCAAGGTCAAGTTATGGGTATGTGGGTATCTCAGCCAATAGGCAAGGGTTTCTTTGAATCCCATGGCCTGCTGGGAGCACCTATATATTTGGGTGGAGTCAGGTGATCTATGTTTTTTGCCACCTGGACGGCTGTCTGAGTGGACATGTGTCGTGTTGCCCTGGGCTGCTAGGCCAGAGATTGGGCCTATCCCGGGGGCATCTGGCTGCTAGGCTGCCTGAAGGCCTATCCAGAAGCAAAAGAGCAGCGCAGGGTTGGGATTGTGGCTTGCAGTCCAACCAGAAGTGACGGTTCTGTCGGCTGGAGAACCTGTCATTGGTCAGAGGTAGAGGGGAAGCTGTCACCACTAAGGGACCATCCATCTTATTACCAGGGACCACAGTGAGTAACTGAAGCAAGTAACGGAGCAGTATTCTCGCCGAATGGGAATGGTGGAGAATCGGGTAACTTCAGGCGGTGATCAAGTCAGGGAACCAGCCAGCGGAGGTGACGCTTGCAAAGCGGCCTTGTATGCCAAGCCAGGGACCGAGCAGGCCAGCAGGGGTGGAGCTTGAGAAGTATCTGTGAGTGCCAAGCTAGGGACCCAGCAGGGAGGCGGGGGTGACACTTGAGGAAGATACCACCATGAAGATTGGAGGAGCTCAAGGGATTCAGTAGCAGTGAACCAGTGGGTCTAGTGAGAGACCGGGAGCTCAGTGTACTGAAGAACTACAATGAGAAGTTGCAGTGAAGGTGAAGGAACTGTTACGTTTGTGTTAGAAACTGTTAAAGACTGTTGCCATAGGAGACAGCATTCCTGCACATGCAGATGTGGTGTTTTGCTGGAGGTCTTTCCCTGCATGGCTGCCCTCCTATTGAAGTCTCGGAGTCTGTCAATTAACATTGCAACTACTTAAGGGTGTCCTGGCCCTAACCCTCTTTCCCCCACAAAAGTTTGTAAGAGACATCTCTTTTGCATTAAAGTGTCTGGCGCCCAATAACTTTATCTACCTTGCACCTACTATGCCTCACAACCTGCCATATACAGAAGGATGCCAGCTATCTCTGGCCCTGGAGGTTCTCACTAGACAGAAGGAGGCTGGAGACCTTGCTACAATACTTTTACATTGTAGCCTATGGATGTCCTGCATAACTCAGTGACAATGAGCCTGTTACACTAATAAACTCAATCACACCAAAGTCATGAAAAAAATGACTATGTTGACTGGCCACAGTGGTCAGAAGTGTGGTGCAGATGGCGGGATGGGATGTTGCCAAGTTCTTGACCAAAAAGCCTTATTAATATCTGCATTACAGTGTTTCTGAAACTCAGTTTGATAACGTGCATACACCACAGGGTGTCTGCTATGTGCTACTATTAGTATTTTTTTTTACTTCAGTGTCACTTTAGGCTTGCTTTAAAGGCTCATTTACATGTTTGTTAACTATAAAGAATGAAGCAATGCTCATTAACATTCCTATACTGTAGCATTTATGAAGTGTTCATGAGGTGTTTTCATTTGTGTTTATAAAGCATTGAAAATGCTTCATGAATGCTCAATAAATGCCCATGGAAGCATTGCTTTTCTAGCGGGATGTGCTTAAAGTGGGAGTGATGTAGAATAATCTGCTTTGAGGAGTGGTTAGTTTGTGGTGTGATAGATATTTTTGTGAATTCTCTGCAAGATGGATTTGTAATTTGATCACTGACACTTGGCTTGGTCCAGCTCAACTTTGCTGAAACAAAAAGCTTTGCCACTGCCACTGTGAACAAGCACTGTGTGGGGGCCATTGTAATAATTATGGAACCTTTCACACTGGGGTGCTTTGCAGGCGCTACAGCGCTAAAAATAGCGCCTGCAAAGCACCCTGAAAGAGCCGCTTCTGTGTCTCCAATGTGAAAGCCCCGAGGGCTTTCACACTGGAGGGGTGCGATAGCAGGAAGCTAAAAAAAGTCCTGCTAGCAGCATCTTTGGAGCGCTGAAGGAGCGGTGTGTATACCGCTCCTTCACCGCTCCTGCCCATTAAATTGAATAGGGCAGCGCGGCTATACCGCCGGCATAGCGCTGCTGCAGCAGCGCTTTGCGGTGGTTTTAACCCTTTCTGGGTCACTAATGGGGGGGTAAAAGCACCCCACTAGCAGCCAAATAGCGCCGCAAAATTGACAGTAAAGCGGTGCTAAAAATAGCGGCGCTTTACCGCCGACGCACCCACTGCCCCAGTTTGAAAGGAGCCTAAATGCCACATAAACATAGAGTATTGACACCCATGTGAACAAGCCTTAACAGATTGTTGAAGCCAGCAATTTAACTGCCCTAAAGCCTGCAAGAAATGGGATGAATTCCAAACAAATTTTCTTTGAATTTCGCATCATTAGCGGGCTGCAGCAATGGGCAATTTTCGTGTGGCCATCGAATTTAAGTGATCGGGCATGTTGGAAATTTTTGGAAAAACAAACTAATTTCTAATCAATGATGGGAGAATCGTGCGAGAAATATAATCAAAACATAAATGAGCATGAGCTGTGAACTGGAAAGAAAAGAAGATTCCCAGCCACAAAAATTTATATTCTGTAGCAACATGAGGTGAAATTGAAGGCTTGGTTGGTCGAATTTCAAAATCAATGCTGGCACCATCGGATTACAAAATGCACAAAATTTCCAATCTGTGATCAAAAAATTGTTCATGTATGGCCTGCAGTAGTTATAATGCTGTTTTGTATATCAAGTCTAGCAAGACAACACCAAGATCACTGACTCTTTGATTATTCTTTACAGGTGTGTCTAAAGCAATACTTGCTGCAGCTGGGGAATCTATAAAGAATGAATGTGCCAATTTAGGTACAGTATGAACAATAAGTCAGACAATTACTGAAAAGTTGTTATAATAAGTAACCTTTTCTTGCTATCTTCTCTATATTATACAGGCATATAGCACACCCAGCAGGAAAATTTCCAACTTCCAATTCTAACGTCTAACAATGTAATATTATATATTTAGTGTAGCTTCTGTGTCCCTACTAAATAAAAGAGTGCATACTGTATATATATATATATATATATATATATATATATATATATATATATCCCTTGCACGTTCATTTAACCACTTGCCGCCCGCCATATAGCAAAATGACAGCTGCAAAGTGGTTTCAACCCCCTTACTGGGCGTCATATGACGTCCTCAGGATATTAAGCCGCTGCGCGCCCCCGGGAGCGCGCATCGCGACAATCGTTGTTGCGGTGTGTCAGTCTGATCTAGGTAAAGAGTCTCTGATGGAGACTCGTTACTAGGGATGAGCTTCGTGTTCGAGTCGAACCCATGTTCGATTCGAACATCGGCTATTTGCCCGTTCGCCGAATTGCGAACGATATGGGCCGTTCGCACCAAATTCGTGTGGCGCGTCACGGCCCATAATTCACTGCGGCCTCGCAGTGCATTGCTGGCTGATGATTGGCCAAGCATGCACTATGACCCGCATGCTTAGCCAATCACAGCGCCGTCTGTAGAGAGAGCTGTAATTGCCCAAAGCCAGGGTGGCTTTGGCCAATTATGGCTCAGGGGGTTTAGTACATGCCCCACACTATATAAGGCCGCCTGCACGGCGGCCCTGTGTAGTGTGTTCCGGCGTTGAGAGACAGAGACAGAGTCATCTGATTTAAGTTAGATAGATTAGGCAGGACAGCCAGTCAGTTAGCTGCACATACAGTGTATTGTGTATATATATGCATCCCAGGTGTTGTATATATATATATACACTGTATTCAGTTTAGCTAGATCCGTTCCTATTATTATCTTAATAAGATAATATTATCTCTGTTATCAGGCTTGTGTTGTTACAGTATTTACAGCTACCTGAAGAAAATTGCTGGTGTTCTTCTGATCCTATTAGTACCACAGTCATGCAGCTAGACTATTTACAGTTAGTGTAGTGCGTCCTCCTCACAGTGTTCAGCTAAAGCTACAAGTTAGTTTAGTGTGACCTCTGCACAGTGTTCAGCTAAAGCTACACGTTAGTGTAGTGCGTCCTCTGAACAGTGTTTAGCAAAAGATACAAATTAGTGTAGTGCACAGTGTTCAGCTAAAGCTACAAGTTAGTGTAGTGCGGCCTCTGCACAGTGTTCAGCTAAAGCTACAAGTTAGTGTAATGTGTCCTCTGAACAGTGTTCAGCTAAAGCTACAAGTTAGTGTAGTGCACAGTGTTCAGCTAAAGCTACAAGTTAGTGTAGTGCGTCCTCTGAACAGTGTTCAGCTAAAGCTACAAGTTAGTGTAGTGCACAGTGTTCAGCTAAAGCAACAAGTTAGTGTAGTGCGTCCTCTGAACAGTGTTCAGCTAAAGCTACAAGTTAGTGTAGTGCGACCTCTGCACAGTGTTAAGCTAAAGCTACAAGTTAGTGTAGCGCGACCTCTGCACAGTGTTCAGCTAAAGCTACAAGTTAGTGTAGTGCACAGTGTTCAGATAAAGCTACAAGTTAGTGTAGTGCGTCCTCCTCACAGTGTTCAGCTAAAGCTACAAGTTAGTGTAATGCGTCCTCCTCACAGTGTTCAGCTAAAGCTACAAGTTAGTGTAGTGCGACCTCTGCACAGTGTTCAGCTAAAGCTACAAGTTAGTGTAGTGCGTCCTCCTCACAGTGTTCAGCTAAAGCTACAAATTAGTGTAGTGCGACCTCTGCACAGTGTTCAGCTAAAGCTACAAGTTAGTGTAGTGCATCCTCCTCACAGTGTTCAGCTAAAGCTACAAGTTAGTGTAGTGCGACCTCTGCACAGTGTTCAGCTAAAGCTATCTGTAGAAGGTTGGTGGTGTTTTCCTGATCCTATCACTACCGCAGGCAGCTACATTATTTACACATTAGTGTAGTGCGACCTCTGCACAGTGTTCAGCTAAAGCTACCTTTAGAAGGTTGGTGGTGTTTTCCTGATCCTATCACTACCGCAGGCAGCTACATTATTTACACCTTAGTGTAGTGCGACCTCTGCACAGTGTTCAGCTAAAGCTACCTGTAGAAGGTTGGTGGTGTTTTCCTGATCCTATCACTACCGCAGGCAGCTACATTATTTACACGTTAGTGTAGTGCGACCTCTGCACAGTGTTCAGCTAAAGCTACCTGTACAAGGTTGGTGGTGTTTTCCTGATCCTATCACTGCCGCAGGCAGCTACATTATTTTAACGTTAGTGTAGTGCGACCTCTGCACAGTGTTCAGCTAAAGCTATTTGTAGAAGGTTGGTGGTGTTTGCCTGATCCTATCACTACCGCAGGTGGCTACATTATTTTCATGTTAGTGTAGTGCGACCTCCGCACAGTGTTCAGCTAAAGCTACCTGTAGAAGGTTGGTGGTGTTTTCCTGATTTTATCAGTACTGCAGGCAGCTACATTATTTACACGTTAGTGTAGTGCGACCTCTGCACAGTGTTCAGCTAAAGCTACCTGTAGAAGGTTGGTGGTGTTTTCCTGATCCTATCACTACCGCAGGCGGCTACATTATTTTCATGTTAGTGTTGTGCGACCTCTGCACAGTGTTCAGCTAAAGCTACCTGTAGAAGGTTGGTGGTGTTTTCCTGATCCTATCAGTACTGCAGGCAGCTAAATTATTTACACGTTAGTGTAGTGCGACCTTTGCACAGTGTTCAGCTAAATCTACCTGTAGAAGGTTGGTGGTGTTTTCCTGATCCTATCACTACCGCAGGCAGCTACATTATTTACACGTTAGTGTAGTGCGACCTCTGCACAGTGTTCAGCTAAAGCTACCTGTAGAAGGTTGGTGGTGTTTTCCTGATCCTATCACTACCGCAGGCAGCTACATTATTTTAACGTTGGTGTAGTGCGTCCTCTGCACAGTGTTCAGCTAAAGCTACCTGTAGAAGATTGGTGGTGTTCTCATACTACAGGCAGGCAGTTGATTTTGCTAGCTGCAGTATCAGTATATATATATATATATATATATATATATATATATATATATATATATATATGCATATATATATATCCCAGCTTAGTGCAGCTACATCTCACTGCAGGCCATTAGTATGTCTGGAAGGCCAACAAGGAGAGGCAGACAGTCACAAGCTAATAAAAGAGGGCAAGCGGGCTCTGTGTCTAGAGGCAACAGTGCTGGTCGTGGACACAGTGCATCCTCATCAGCACATGGCCGTGGGACACGCTTGGCTTTTTTTTCAGCAGCTGGCCGCGTTGAGCCGCAACATGCGGAAGACTTGGTCGAGTGGATGACCAAGCCGTCCTCATCCTCCTCATCCTCTCTCACCCATGCTTAGGGTACTTTGTCTGGCAAAGCAGCTGCCAACGCGGCCTCTTCCCTCGGCTCAATGGCATTAGTGACTCCTTCCCTAGCCCCACCATATCCTCCTGAGGAGTCCCTCTAACTGTTTGACCACAGTGTTGGGTACATGCTCCGGGAGGATGCCCAGTGTTTAGAAGGCTCTGATGATAATACTGAGCTGTATGAAGGCAGTAACGTGAGCACGGACAGAGGGGGTGCCCAAGAAGGACAGCAATCAGGCAGTCATGCTCCCCCTGCTGCAGCATACTGCCAGGTTTGCTCCAGTGATGAGGAGGGAGGGGATGATGAGGTCACTGACTCAACGTGGGTGCCTGATAGGAGAGAGGAGGCTGCTGTCTCTGCGTGTTATTCCAAAAGTTCTTTGGTGTGGGCCTTTTTTGAGACGAGTGCATCAGATCGCACCGCTGCTATTTGCAACATATGTCTCAAGCGTATCTTGCATGGCCAAAACATCTCCTGCTTGGGCACCACATGCTTGACCAGACATATGTTGACCTTCCATGCAGTTCGTTGGCAAGCGTACCTAAAAGACCCACACCAAAGAGGACCTCTCCTTGCTCCTCATCAGCTGAGATCTCCAACCCCACTATACCTTCAGTCCTCTCTGAGACCTGCACTGAGAAGAATGAAGGTGTAGAATTAGGTGTGTCACAGCCAAGTACTTGTGGGCAATCTGCTTTCGGTACACCGACGTCAGATTGTACCAGGCAAATCTGCCCCAGCTACTGCACCGCCGAAAGAAGTTCGCTCCCAGCCATCCACATGCCCAGCGGTTGAATGATAGCTTGGCAAAATTGCTAGCACTTCAACTGCTACCTTTTCAGTTGGTAGACTCTGCACCCTTCCGTGAGTTTGTGGAATGTGCGGTTCCTCAGTGGCAGGTACCCAAACGCCACTTTTTCTCACGGAAGGCGATTCCGGCTCTCTACCGGCATGTGGAAGGCAATGTCCATGCCTCGCTGGACAGGGCGGTCAGCGGTAAGGTGCATATTACCGCTGACTCATGGTCCAGCAGGCATGGACAGGGACGTTACCTAAGTTTCACAGCGCATTGGGTCTCTCTGCTGGCAGCTGGGAAGGATGCAGGACAAGGTGCAGTAGTGTTGGAGGTTGTTCCGCCACCACGCCTCCAAAATGCCACTACTAATGATTCTGACACACCTCTCTCCTCCACCCCCTCCTCTTCTTCTTCCTCCATGGCCTCTTCCTGTGCTTTGTCCTCGGAACCAGCGGTGCTCCGTAGGCGTTCAAGGAGCTACGCAAGTATGCAGGCCGAAAGATGCCATGCGGTGCTTGAGCTGGTGTGCTTGGGGGACAGGAGCCACACTGGGGCAGAGGTTCTGTCAACTCTGCAGGGGCAGGTTCAGAGGGGGTTGACACCACACCAACTTAAGGCAGGAATGGTGGTTTGCGACAATGGCACCAATCTCCTCTCCGCCCTCCGACAGGGACAAATGACCCATGTGCCCTGTTTGGCTCATGTCCTTAACTTGATGGTGCAGCAGTTCTTGGGCAGGTTCCCGGGCTTACAGGATGTCCTGAGGCAGGCCAGGAAAGTCTGTGTGCATTTCCCCTGGTCATATAATGCCAGTGCTCGGCTGGCTGACCTCCAAAAGGAATTTAACCTGCCCAAGAACCGCCTAATCTGTGACATGCCCACCAGGTGGAACTCAACGTTGGCCATGCTGCAGTGGCTGCACACACTGCAGAGGGCCATCAATGAGTACCTGTGCGACTATGGCACCAGGACAGGGTCAGGGGAGCTTGTTTTTTTTTTCCCCACGCCAATGGGCCATGATCAGGGATGCATGCACTGTCCTGTCACCATTTGAGGAGGCCATGAGGATGGTGATCAGTGACAGTGCATGCATCAGTGACACTGTCCCCCTTGTCCACCTGTTGGAGCACACACTGCGTAGAATAATGGACAGGGCACTTGAGGCAGAACAGAGGCAGGAAGAGGAGGACTTCCTTAGCTCTCAAGGCCCCCTTTATCCAGACAGTGTTCCTGCGTGCCCGCCGATCACACAGGAAGAGGACGAGGAGGAGGATTGTGTCAGTATGGAGGTGGAGCCTGGCACTCAGCATCAGCAGCAGTCTTTAAGGGATCATATACAGTCCCAAGAAACACATGGACTTGTACGTGGCTGGGAGGAGGTGGCTGCGGTCATGTCGTCCTTAGTGACCCAGAGGACTCCGGACCGAATGCCTCAGCAAACCTACGCTGCATGGCCTCCCTGATCCTGCAAAGCCTGCGGAAGGATCCTCGTATTCATGGTATCAAGGAGAAGGAACAATACTGGCTGGCAACCCTCCTTGATCCACGTTACAAGGGTAAGGTTGCGGACCTTATCTTGCCATCACAGAGGGAGCAGAGGATGAAACATCTTCGGGAGACCTTGCAGAAAGGTCTGTGCAACGCGTTCCCAGAGACTGGGAGGTTACAAACTCCTGTTTCTGGACAACATGTTGCTGAGGCTTCGGTCAGTCAAAGAAGGAGCGGTGGAGAAGGTGGCCGTCTGACCGATGCGTTCAGACAATTTTTTAGTCCGCAGCCCCAAGGTATGATCGGTTCCAGCAACCATCGCCAGCGTCTGTTTTACATGGTGCAGGAATACCTAGGGGCAAGATCAGACTTGGACACCTTTCCCACCGAAAATCCTCTGGGTTACTGGGTCTTGAGGATGGATCACTGGCCAGAGCTTGCACAGTATGCAATTGAGCTACTGGCCTGTCCTGCATCCAGCGTTCTTTCGGAACGCACATTCAGTGCTGCTGGAGGCTTTGTAACCGATCACAGGGGGCGTCTGTCCACCGACTCGGTCGATCGACTGACCTTCATAAAAATGAATCAGTCTTGGATCACCACCAGCTACCAAGCACCTGATGCTGATGTAACCGAATACATTTTTTTGAAATGTCAGATCCCTTCAAAGACTGCCTATGCTGATGCTGAGTGACTATCCTGTTATACTGAGTAATTATCCTCTTCCTCCTCAATGATCATGATGATAGCTTGTAAGAACATTTTTGGTTCTGGGCGCCGCCAGTCCCGCTGCCAGTCCCGTCACCAGTGCCTAAGGCCCAATTTTTCAGCCCCTGTTTAACAGGGGCATGTAATTACAATTTTTGATGCAATTATTTGCAGCAGGGCTAGTTCCTGCGCTCCAGCTATAGTATCTGTGAGGGGTTGCAGTGTTGTGGCACCAGCACCAGTGCCTAAGGCCCAATTTTTCAGCCCCTGTTTAACAGGGGTGTGTAATTACAATTTTTGATGCAATTCTTTGCAGCAGGGCTAGTTCCTGCGCTCCAACTAGAGTATCTGTGAGGGGTTGCAGTGTTGTGGTATCAGTACCAGTGTCTAAGGCCCAATTTTTCAGCCCCTGTTTAACAAGGGGGTGTAATTACAATTTTTGATGCAATTCCTTGCAGCAGGGCTAGTTCCTGCGCTCCAACTAGAGTATTTGTGAGGGGTTGCAGTGTTGTGGCACCAGTGTCTAAGGTCCAATTTTTCAGCCCCTGTTTAACAAGGGCGTGTAATTACAATTTTTGATGCAATGCTTTGCAGCAGGGCTAGTTCCTGCGCTCCAACTAGAGTATCTGTGAGGGGTTGCAGTGTTGTGGCACCAGCACTGGTGTCTAAGGCCCAATTTTTCAGCCCCTGTTTAACAGGGGCGTGTAATTACAATTTTTGATGCAATTCTTTGCAGCAGGGCTAGTTCCTGCATTCCAACTAGAGTATCTGTGAGGGCTTCCAGTGTTGTGGCACCAACACCAGTGCCTAAGGCCCAATTTTTCAGCCCCTGTTCAACAGGGACATGTAATTGGAATTCTTGATCTAATATTTCACAGCAGGGCCCGTTTCTGCGCCCACCAAGAGTATCTGTGAGGACTTACAGTGTTGTGGCACCAGCACCACCACCACCACCAAAGGCCCAATTTTTCTGCCCCTGTTCAACAGGGGCATGTAATTACAATTCTTGATCTAATATTTCACAGTAGGGCCCTGTGAGGGCTTACAGTGTTGTGGCCACAACAACACCTAAGGCCCAAATTTCTGCTGAGTATATAGGGCAGGCCCCTACTTTCAAACATCCAACTTACAAACGACTCCTACTTGCAAACGGAAGGAGACAACAGGAAGTGAGATGAAATCTACCTCTAAGAAGGGAAATTCTCTCCTGTAAGAGTTAATATGGGAAAAACTTTTCTCCTTTCCACTGATGCTTTATCCCCAATCCTTGTTTCACAAAAAAACCCAAATTTTCAAAAAACATTTGTCATTGGGGCAAAAAGTGAGGTGAAATCTTCTGAAGAGGAGCACAGACAGCAAAACTAATGTCACAGGGGTGATAACCCTTCCCTATGTTTTCCAAAAAGCTTAAAATAGATTTTTTGGCTGGAGCTAAACACGTTAAAAATGTACCGGTTCAAAATTACAAACAGATTCTACTTAACAACAAACCTACAGTCCCTGTCTTGTTTGCATCGCCTGTATACTGCTGTTCAGAGTAAATAGGGCCTGGGGGCCCCACACCTTTCCTTTTTTAATTTTGGTGCGGGGTTCCCCTTAATATCCATACAAGACCCAAAGGGCCTGGTAATGGACTGGGGGGTACTCATGCCGTTTGTCTCACTGATTTTCATCCATAAACATGGGCCACATTACAGGCATACTATAGACACCCCCCAGGTACGATATTTAAAGGAATATTTCACTTTTTTTTTTTTTACTTTAAGCATCATTAAAATCACTGCTCCTGAAAAAACGGCCGTTTTTAAAATTTTTTTTTTGCATTAATACATGTCCCCTGGGGCAGGACCCGGGTCCCCAAACCCTTTTTAGGACAATACCATGCAAATTAGCCTTTAAAATGAGCACTTTTGATTTCGAACGTTCGAGTCCCATAGACGTCAATGGGGTTCTAACGTTCGTGCAAATTTTCGGTCCGTTTGCAGGTTCTGGTACGAACAGAACCGGGGGGTGTTCGGCTCATCCCTGCTCGTTACCCAGTGATCAGCCGTGTCCAATCACGGCTGATCACGATATAAATAGGAAGAGACGGTGATCTGCTTATCCTCACTCACGTCTGACAGACGCGTGTAGAGGAGAGCCGATCGGCTGCTCTCCTGACAGGTGGGGGGTCTGTGCTGATTGTTTATCAGCACAGCCCCCCCTCGGATCCCACCCAGGACCACAAGGGAAGCTGCCCAGGACCAGCAGGGAAGCTGCCCAGGACCAGCAGGGAAGCTATCCACACTGGACCACCAGGTATGCCCCCTAGACCCCCAGGGAAATACTAATCTGTGCCCAGGCAGCTGCCAATCAATGCTCAGGCAGCTGCCAATCAGTGCCCAGTCACAATGCCTACCACTGCCAGTGCCACCAGGAATGCCTATCAGTGCCCATCAGTGCCACGTATCAGTGCCCATCAGTGCCCAGCAGTGCCGCCTATCAGTGCCCATCAGTGCCGCCTATCAGTGCCTATCAGTCCTGCCTATCAGTGCCAACCATAAGAACCCACCTTTGCAGCCTTTCAGTGCCCATCAGTGTCGCCTATCAGTGCCCACCAGTGCCACCCAGTGGCACCCATGAGTGCCCATCAGTGCCGCCTATCAATGCCCAATAGTGCTGCATATCAGTGCCACCCATCAGTGCCACCTACCAGTGCTCATCAGTGCCGCATATCAGTGCCCATTGTCAGTGCCCGCTAATTGGTGCCACCTCATCGGTGCTGACTTATCAGTGCCTGTCAGTGCTGCCTTATCAGTGCCCATCAGTGAAAGAGAAAACTTATTTATTTACAAAAAATTTTAACAGAAACAAAAGCAAAACTTTTATTTTTTTCAAAATTTTCTGTCTTTTTTTATTTGTTTAGCAAGAAATAAAAACAGCAGAGGTGATCAAATACCACCAAAAAAAAGCTCTATTTGTGGGAACAAAATGATAAAAATGTAGTTTGGGTACAGTGTTGTATGATCGCGCAATTGTCATTCAAACTGCGACAGCACTGAAAGCTGAAAATTGGTCTGGGCAGGAAGGTGTATAAGTGCCCTGTATTGAAGTGGTTAAAGAAGAACTCCATGAAAAAATATTTCTCTCCCATGCAGTGGGGTTCTGCCTGCACTGCATGGGAAAATATTTTTATTTTCTCTGAGTTCTTCTTTCACCACTTGGCGCCTGCACTATAGTCAAAAGACAGGCTTTAAATGAAGGGAGGGCGTACATGAATGTCCTTCCTTTGTCACGCTGCCTGCATGCCCCAGGGACTCAGCTGATCACTGATCGGGGTAAAGGGCCAATCACAGCGTGCCCTTTACCACGTGATCAGCTGTTATCCAATGACAGCTGATCGTGGAAGTAAACAGAAGCCAGTTATGGACTTTTTTTTTTTCTTATGCTCAGCGCGAAGAAAAGAAGAAAGCCATTAATATGCTTCTGTTAGTGCTGCTAATCAGTGCCCACCTGTGCCATCAGTGCCCACCAGTACTGCTAATCACTGCCCACCAGTGCCACCTATCAGTGCCCATTAGTTCTGCCAATCAGTGCCCATCACTAGCTCATCATCAGTGTCACTTATCAGTGCCACCTATCAGTGCCCATCGGTGCTGCCTATCAGTGCCCATGAGTGCCTCCTGATCAGTGCCCACCAGTGCCACCTATCAGTGCCCATCAGTGCCACCTATCAGTGCCCATTAGGGCCACCTATCAGTGCCCCTCAGTACTGCCTCATCAGTGCCCAACAGTGCAGCAAATCAGAGCCCATCAGTGCAGCCTATCAGTGCCACCTCATCTGTGGCAATCAGTGGAGAAAAATTACCTGCTTGCAAAATTTTATAACAAAATATGAAAAACGTTTTTTTTTTCTTTTCTTTTTTTGTTTGTTTAGCAAAAAAGAAAAAACCCAGTGGTGATTAAATACCACCAAGAGAAAGCTCCATTTGTGTGGAAAAAAATGATTAAAATTTAATTTAGGTACAGTGTTGCATGACCACGCAATTGTCATTTAAAGTGTGAGAGCGGCCTGGGCAGGAAGGGGGTATAAGTGCCCATTAAGCAAGTGGTTAAAGCAGTCAGTGAGATATATATGCAGTGCTACCAACACAAAGGCTAAGAGGTTGGCACTTCCACCTGGCAGCACTAGCATCATCGGTTAAAATCCCAACCACTACTCTACCTGCACAGAGTTTGCAGGTTCTCCCTGTGCCTCTGTGGGTTTCCTCCAAGTACTCCGGTTTCCTCCCACACTCCAAATACATGCTGGTAGGTTGGCCCTAGTATGTGTAGGTTTGAATATGAGTTAGAGACCATAGATTGTAAGCTCCTTGGGGGCAGGGACTGATGTAAATGTTTAATACATATGTAAAGCGCTACCTAATTTGACAGTGCTATATAAGTACCTGAAATAAATAAAATAAGATAAATAAATACCTCTAGAGAAGTTTCTGGTTAAGGACCAGGCTTTTTCTGGCACTTTTTGTTCACATGTAACAATCAGTGGCTTTTTCCCGTGAGGATCTGTTTTTGGTGTATTGTGTTTTTTTTTGTTTTTATTGTTTTTGGGGGTGGGGGGGGGGTTGGAGTATCTACTATTATGCTTTATATTCATATGTCATATCTTTCTATATGGTACAGGTTGGATGACCAGTAGCGGTATTTTGTCATTGTACCTATTGTAAATCAATCAATTAGACTACTATCTTGGAATGTTAGATATTAAATAATGCTTTAAAAAGACAATCTGTATTTGACTATATTGCTTCTTTTCGTCCTGCCCTCGTCTGTCTGCAGGAGACACTCCACACCCAGCATGACCAGATTTTTGAAGCATCACTCGGTCAGAGAGGCATACCACTTGCTCTTCACCTCCCATTCAAGGGGAGACACTGTTCTGATTTATGCTGGTGTGGTATTCTCCTGTAGTAGGACTATGGTAGACGAAAATGGCAAATACATTTTTCTACAATGTAAGTTGGATGATCTCGAGTTGATCCTGGCCGCTTTATATATATCTCCCCCATATAACCCTGAAATATTTTGTCAGCTCATTTCCTTTGCAGGTGTTTCACCCCAGATGCCAATATTGATACTTGGAGATTTTAATAGTGTAGTTGATACAAAGCGGGACAGATGCCCAGCTCCAAGGTCAATGACCATTGGGCAGCTCTCCCCCTTTGGATGACTATGCAGGGAATTGGGACTGTATGATATGTGGAGGAAGCTACATCCCGAAGAATGTGCTTATACATGTTACTCAAAAACACACAACTCATGATCAAGAATTGATTTGGCTTTGTTCGGCTGATCTCATACCATATATAGCAGATGTAAATATCGAACCTCAAGGGATTTCAGATCTCTCCCCTCTGTTGGTTACTTTAACATCAGGACATCGGGTGTCTAATATGTCATAGTGCCTGAACCCCTTTTGGTTGGAATTATTTCCCAAAGAGGATGCCATTTCCACTTGAATTGTGGATTTTTGGTCCCTCATTTTGGGCTCTGCTCCCATATGAGTTGTATGGGATGCTTTAAAGGCCTATCTACGGGGAATGTTAATCCAGAATATAAGTATAATTAAAAGTGCCTCCCGTAGAGAGCTTGAGCTTGCAAAGGCTGATACCTCCGCGGCGGAAGCCCTGTACATTCAGAATCCCTCTCCAGATATCCAACAGGAATGGCTTTCATCTCAAAATAGGCTGAATGAACTGTTGGATTCTAGGGCTAGGAATAAACTCTTCTTCCAGAAGAGACTTAAACAATGGATAGTAGCGCTGTTGCTGGATTGAGGTAGATATTAGGGATGAGCTTCGTGTTCCAGTCGAACCCATGTTCGACTCGAACATCGGCTGTTCGGTCGTTCGCCGAATTGCGAACGATATGGGCCGTTCGCGCCAAATTCGTGTGGCGCGTCACGGCCCATAATTCACTGCGGCATCGCAGTGCATTGCTGGCTGATGATTGGCCAAGCATGCACTATGACCCGCATGCTTGGCCAATCACAGCGCCGCCTGAACAGAGAGCCGTAATTGGCCAAAGCCAAGGAGGCTTTGGCCAATTATGGCTCAGGGGATTTAGTACACGCCCCACACTATATAAGGCCGCCTGCATGGTGGCCCTGTGTAGTGTGTGTTCCGGTGTGCTGAGAGATAGAGAGAGAGACAGTGTCATTTGATTTGAGTTAGATAGATTAGGCAGAACAGTCAGTCAGTTAGCTGCACTTACAGTGTATTGTGTATATATATGCATCCCAGGTGTTGCATATATATATATACACTGTATTCAGTTTAGCTAGATCCGTTCCTGTTATCTTCTAGACTATTTACATTTAGTGCAGTGCGTCCTGCTCACAGTGTTCAGCTAGATCCGTTCCTGTTATCTTCTAGACTATTTACATTTAGTGCAGTGCGTCCTGCTCACAGTGTTCAGCTAGATCCGTTCCTGATATCTTCTAGACTATTTACATTTAGTGCAGTGCGTCCTGCTCACAGTGTTCAGCTAGATCCGTTCCTGTTATCTTCTAGACTATTTACATTTAGTGCAGTGCGTCCTGCTCACAGTGTTCAGCTAGATCCGTTCCTGTTATCTTCTAGACTATTTACATTAAGTGCAGTGCGTCCTGCTCACAGTGTTCAGCTAGATCCATTCCTGTTATCTTCTAGACTATTTACATTTAGTGCAGTGCGTCCTGCTCACAGTGTTCAGCTAGATCCGTTCCTGTTATCTTCCTACTGACAGGCAGGCTTGTCTGGTTACAGTATATAAAGCTACCTGAAGAAAATTACAGGTGTTCTATTTGATCCTATTAGTACCACGGTCAGGCAGCTAGACTATTTACATTTAGTACAGTGCGTCCTGCTCACAGTGTTCAGCTAGATCCGTTCCTGTTATCTTCCTACTGACAGGCAGGCTTGTCTGGTTACAGTATATAAAGCTACCTGAAGAAAATTACAGGTGTTCTATTGGATCCTATTAGTACCACGGTCAGGCAGCTAGACTATTTACATTTAGTACAGTGCGTCCTGCTCACAGTGTTCAGCTAGATCCGTTCCTGTTATCTTCCTACTGACAGGCAGGCTTGTCTGGTTACAGTATATAAAGCTACCTGAAGAAAATTACAGGTGTTCTATTGGATCCTATTAGTACCACGGTCAGGCAGCTAGACTATTTACATTTAGTACAGTGCGTCCTGCTCACAGTGTTCAGCTAGATCCGTTCCTGTTATCTTCCTACTGACAGGCAGGCTTGTCTGGTTACAGTATATAAAGCTACCTGAAGAAAATTACAGGTGTTCTATTGGATCCTATTAGTACCACGGTCAGGCAGCTAGACTATTTACATTTAGTACAGTGCGTCCTGCTCACAGTGTTCAGCTAGATCCGTTCCTGTTATCTTCCTACTGACAGGCAGGCTTGTCTGGTTACAGTATATAAAGCTACCTGAAGAAAATTACAGGTGTTCTATTGGATCCTATTAGTACCATGGTCAGGCAGCTAGACTATTTACATTTAGTACAGTGCGTCCTGCTCACAGTGTTCAGCTAGATCCGTTCCTGTTATCTTCCTACTGACAGGCAGGCTTGTCTGGTTACAGTATATAAAGCTACCTGAAGAAAATTACAGGTGTTCTATTTGATCCTATTAGTACCACGGTCAGGCAGCTAGACTATTTAAATTTAGTACAGTGCATCCTGCTCACAGTGTTCAGCTAGATCCGTTCCTGTTATCGTCTTACTGACAGGCAGGCTTGTCTGGTTACAGTATATAAAGCTACCTGAAGAAAATTTCAGGTGTTCTATTGGATCCTATTAGTACCACGGTCAGGCAGCTAGACTATTTACATTTAGTACAGTGCGTCCTGCTCACAGTGTTCAGCTAGATCCGTTCCTGTTATCTTCCTACTGACAGGCAGGCTTGTCTGGTTACAGTATATAAAGCTACCTGAAGAAAATTACAGGTGTTCTATTGGATCCTATTAGTACCACGGTCAGGCAGCTAGACTATTTACATTTAGTACAGTGCGTCCTGCTCACAGTGTTCAGCTAGATCCGTTCCTGTTATCTTCCTACTGACAGGCAGGCTTGTCTGGTTACAGTATATAAAGCTACCTGAAGAAAATTACAGGTGTTCTATTGGATCCTATTAGTACCATGGTCAGGCAGCTAGACTATTTACATTTAGTACAGTGCGTCCTGCTCACAGTGTTCAGCTAGATCCGTTCCTGTTATCTTCCTACTGACAGGCAGGCTTGTCTGGTTACAGTATATAAAGCTACCTGAAGAAAATTACAGGTGTTCTATTTGATCCTATTAGTACCACGGTCAGGCAGCTAGACTATTTACATTTAGTACAGTGCGTCCTGCTCACAGTGTTCAGCTAGATCCGTTCCTGTTATCGTCCTACTGACAGGCAGGCTTGTCTGGTTACAGTATATAAAGCTACCTGAAGAAAATTACAGGTGTTCTATTGGATCCTATTAGTACCACGGTCAGGCAGCTAGACTATTTACATTTAGTACAGTGCGTCCTGCTCACAGTGTTCAGCTAGATCCGTTCCTGTTATCTTCCTACTGACAGGCAGGCTTGTCTGGTTACAGTATATAAAGCTACCTGAAGAAAATTACAGGTGTTCTATTGGATCCTATTAGTACCACGGTCAGGCAGCTAGACTATTTACATTTAGTACAGTGCGTCCTGCTCACAGTGTTCAGCTAGATCCGTTCCTGTTATCTTCCTACTGACAGGCAGGCTTGTCTGGTTACAGTATATAAAGCTACCTGAAGAAAATTACAGGTGTTCTATTGGATCCTATTAGTACCACGGTCAGGCAGCTAGACTATTTACATTTAGTAAAGTGCGTCCTGCTCACAGTGTTCAGCTAGATCCGTTCCTGTTATCTTCCTACTGACAGGCAGGCTTGTCTGGTTACAGTATATAAAGCTACCTGAAGAAAATTACTGGTGTTCTATCCCAGCTTAGTGCAGCTACAGGCCATTAGTATGTCTGGAAGGCCAAGAAGGTGAGGCAGACAGTCACAAGCCAATAAGAGAGGGCAAGCAGGCTCTGTGTCTAGTGCTGGTCGTGGAGACGGTGCATCCTCATCAGCACGTGGCCATGGGACACGCTTGGCCTTTTTTTCGGCAGCTGTCCGTGTTGAGCCGCAACATGCGGAAGACTTGGTCGAGTGGATGACCAAGCCGTCCTCATCCTCCTCATCCTCTCTCACCCAGGGTGCTTTGTCTGGCAAAGCAGCGGCCTCTTCCCTCAGCTCAATGTCATCAGTGACTCCTTCCCTAGCTCCACCATGTCCTCCTGAGGATTCCCTCGAACTGTTTGACCACAGTGTTGGGTACATGCTCCAGGAGGATGCCCAGCATTTGGAAGGCTCTGATGATGATACTGAGCTCGATGAAGGCAGTAACATGAGCAGGACAGAGGGGGTGCCCAAGAAGGACAGCAATCTGGCAGTCATGCTCCCCCTGCTGCAGCATACTGCCAGGTTTGCTCCAGTGATGAGGAGGGAGGGGATGATGACGTCACTGACTCAACGTGGGTGCCTGATAGGAGAGAGGAGGAGGAGAAGGAGGAGGAGGCGGCACATCACCAACGAGGCAGGATGCCCTCCAGGGGCCAGCCTAAGGGCAGCACATTGACTGCATCACACCCCAAAGCTCCACATGTGCAGGGCGCTGCAGTCTCTGCGCGTTATTCAAAAAGTTCTTTGGTGTGGGCCTTTTTTGAGACGAGTGCATCAGATCGCACCGCTGCTATTTGCAACATATGTCTCAAGCGTATCTCGCGTGGCCAAAACATCTCCCGCTTGGGTACCACATGCTTAACCAGACATATGTTGACCTGCCATGCAGTTCGTTGGCAAGCGTATCTAAAAGACCCACACCAAAGAACAAAGAGGATCTCTCCTTGCTCCTCATCAGCTGAGATTTTCAAACCCACTAGACCTCCAGTCCTCTCTGAGACCTGCAGTGAGAGGAATGAAGGTGTAGAATTAGGTGTGTCACAGCCAAGTACTTGTGGGCAATCTGCTTTTGGTACAGCGACGTCAGATTGTACCAGGCAAATTTCCCTGCCCCAGCTGCTGCACCGCCGAAAAAAGTTTGCTCCCAGCCATCCACATGCCCAGCGGTTGAATGCTAGCTTGGCAAAATTGCTAGCACTTCAACTGCTACCTTTTCAGTTGGTAGACTCTGCCCCCTTCCGTGAGTTTGTGGAATGTGCGGTTCCTCAGTGGCAGGTACCCAAACGCCACTTTTTCTCACGGAAGGCGATTCTGGCTCTCTACCGGCATGTGGAAGGCAATGTCCATGCCTCGCTGGACAGGGCGGTCAGCGGTAAGGTGCATATTACCGCTGACTCATGGTCCAGCAGGCATGGACAGGGACGTTACCTAAGTTTCACGGCGCATTGGGTGACTCTGCTGGCAGCTGGGAAGGATGCAGGACAAGGTGCAGTAGTGTTGGAGGTTGTTCCGCCACCACGCCTCCAAAATGCTGATTGTGACACACCTCTCTCCTCCACCCCCTCCTCTTCTTCTTCCTCCATGGCCTCTTCCTCGGAACCAGCGGTGCTCCGTAGCCGTTCAAGGGGCTACGCAAGTACGCAGGCCAAAAGATGCCATGCGGTGCTTGAGCTGGTGTGCTTGGGGGACAGGAGCCACACTGGGGCAGAGGTTCTGTCAGCTCTGCAGGGGCAGGTTCAGAGGTGGTTGACGCCACGCCAACTTAAGGCAGGAATGGTGGTTTGCGACAATGGCACCAACCTCCTCTCTGCCCTCCGACAGGGACAAATGACCCATGTGCCCTGTTTGGCTCACGTCCTTAACTTGGTGGTGCAACGGTTCTTGGGCAGGTACCCGGGCTTACAGGATGTCCTGAGGCAGGCCAGGAAAGTCTGTGTGCATTTCCGCCGGTCATATAATGCCAGTGCTCGGCTGACGGACCTCCAAAAGGAGTTTAACCTGCCCAAGAACCGCCTAATCTGTGACATGCCCACCAGGTGGAACTCAACGTTGGCCATGCTGCAGCGGCTGCACACGCAGCAGAGGGCCATCAATGAGTACCTGTGTGACTATGGCACCAGGACAGGGTCAGGGGAGCTTGTTTTTTTTTTCCCCACGCCAGTGGGCCATGATCAGGGATGCATGCACTGTCCTGTCACCATTCGAGGAGGCCACGAGGATGGTGAGCAGTGACAGTGCATGCATCAGTGACACTGTCCCCCTTATCCACCTGTTGGAGCACACGCTGCATGGAATAATGGACAGGGCACTTGAGGCAGAACAGAGGCAGGAAGAGTAGGACTTCCTTAGCTCTCAAGGCCCCCTTTATCCAGACAGTGTTCCTGCGTGCCCGCCAATCACACAGGAAGAGGACGAGGAGGAGGAGGAGGAGGAAGATTGTGTCAGTATGGAGGTGGAGCCTGGCACTCAGCATCAGCAGCAGTCTTTAAGGGATCAGTCCCAAGAAACACATGGACTTGTACGTGGCTGGGAGGAGGTGGCTGCGGACGTTGTCGTCCTTAGTGACCCAGAGGACTCCGGACCGAATGCCTCAGCAAACCTACGCTGCATGGCCTCCCTGATCCTGCAAAGCCTGCGTAAGGATCCTCGTATTCGTGGTATCAAGGAGAAGGACCAATACTGGCTGGCAACCCTCCTTGATCCACGTTACAAGGGTAAGGTTGCGGACCTTATCTTGCCATCGCAGAGGGAGCAGAGGATGAAACATCTTCGGGAGGCCTTGCAGAAAGGTCTGTGCAATGCGTTCCCAGAGACTGGGAGGTTACAAACTCCTGTTTCTGGACAACGTGTTGCTGAGGCTTCGGTCAGTCAAAGAAGGAGCGGTGGAGAAGGTGGCCGTCTGACTGATGCGTTCAGACAATTTTTTGGTCCGCAGCCCCAAGGTATGATCGGTTCCAGCAACCATCGCCAGCGTCTGTTTTACATGGTGCAGGAATACCTAGGGGCAAGATCAGACTTGGACACCTTTCCCACCGAAAATCCTCTGGGTTACTGGGTCTTGAGGATGGATCACTGGCCAGAGCTTGCACAGTATGCAATTGAGCTACTCGCCTGTCCTGCATCCAGCGTTCTTTCGGAACGCACATTCAGTGCTGCTGGAGGCGTGGTAACCGATCACAGGGTGCGTCTGTCCACCGACTCGGTGCGATCGGCTGACCTTCATAAAAATGAATCAGTCTTGGATCACCACCAGCTACCAAGCACCTGATGCTGATGTAACCGAATAATTTTTTTTGAAATCTCAGATCCCTTCAAAGACTGCCTATGCTGATGCTGAGTGACTATCCCTGAGTATTTATCCTCTTCCTCCTCAATCATCACGCTGATAGCTTGTAAGAACATTTTTGGTTCTGGGCGCCACCACCAGTGCCTAAGGCACAATTTTTCAGCCCCTGTTTAACAGGGGCGTGTAATTACAATTTTTGATGTAATACTTTGCAGCAGGGCTCGTTCCTGCATTCCAACTAGAGTGTCTGTGAGGGGTTGCAGTGTTGTGGCACCAGCACCAGTGCCTAAGGCCCAATTTTTCTGCCCCTGTCTAACAGGGGCGTGTAATTACAATTTTTGATGCAATACTTTGCAGCAGGGCTCGTTCCTGCATTCCAACTAGAGTGTCTGTGAGGGGTTGCAGTGTTGTGGCACCAGCACCAGTGCCTAAGGCCCAATTTTTCTGCCCCTGTCTAACAGGGGCGTGTAATTACAATTTTTGATGCAATACTTTGCAGCAGGGCTCGTTCCTGCGTTCCAACTAGAGTGTCTGTGAGGGGTTGCAGTGTTGTGGCACCAGCACCAGTGCCTAAGGCCCAATTTTTCTGCCCCTGTCTAACAGGGGCGTGTAATTACAATTTTTGATGCAATACTTTGCAGCAGGGCTCGTTCCTGCGTTCCAACTAGAGTGTCTGTGAGGGGTTGCAGTGTTGTGGCTCCAGCACCAGTGCCTAAGGCCTAATTTTTCAGCTCCTGTTCAACAGGGGCATGTAATTACAATTCTTGATCTAATATTTCACAGCAGGGCCCTGTGAGGGCTTACAGTGTTGTGGCCACAGCAACACCTAAGGCCCAAATTTCTGCTGAGTATATAGGGCAGGACCCTACTTTCAAACATCTAACTTACAAATGACTCCTACTTGCAAACGGAAGGAGACAACAGGAAGTGAGATGAAATCTACCCCTAGGAAGGGAAATTCTCTCCTGTAAGAGTTAATATGGGAAAACAATTTCTCCTTTCCACTGATGCTTTCCAATCCTTGTTCCACAAAAAAACCCCAAATTTTCAAAAAACATTTTTCATTGGGACAAAAAGTGAGGTGAAATCTTCTGAAGAGGAGGAAAGACAGCAAAACAAATGTCACAGGGGTGATAACCCTTCCCTATGTTTTCCAAAAAGCTTAAAAAAGATTTTTTGGCTGGAGCTAAACACGTTAAAAATGTACCCGTTCAAAATTACAAAGAGATTCTACTTAACAACAAACCTACAGTCCCTGTCTTGTTTGCACCGCCTGTATACTGCTGTTCAGAGTATATAGGGTCTTTCCTTATTTTAATTTGGGTGCGGGGTTCCCCTTAATATCCATACAAGACCCAAAGGGCCTGGTAATGGACTGGGGGGGTACCCATGCCGTTTGTCTCACTGATTTTCATCCATATTGCCATGACCCGACATGACATTAAACCCGCAAGCAGTTTTAAATGAGATTTTTTCCTTTAAAAATGACATTTGGTGCAGGGACTGTTCTAAACACGGGAAACACGCGCCACTTTACAGGCATACTATAGACACCCCCCAGGTACGATATTTAAAGGAATATTTCACTTTTTTTTTTTTTACTTTAAGCATCATTAAAATCACTGCTCCCGAAAAAACGGCCGTTTTTAAAAGTTCTTTTTGCATTGATACATGTCCCCTGGGGTAGGACCCGGGTCCCCAAACCCTTTTTAGGACAATACCATGCAAATTAGCCTTTAAAATGAGCACTTTTGATTTCGAACGTTCGAGTCCCATAGACGTCAATGGGGTTCTAACGTTCGTGCGAACTTTCGGTCCATTCGCAGGTTCTGGTGCGAACCGGGGGGTGTTCGGCTCATCCCTAGTAGATATAATATAAATGTCCACTTGAGATTAGTTACGTAATGGAAAGTCACGGTGAGTTAAGAATAAAAAGCAAGTGGGTGAAAAACCTTGTATATACCGGCTAACAGTCCATACTCCAGGGTAAGCCTTCAGAAGGAAGCATGAAGCAGGCTCCAAGTACATGCAAAAGAACAAACAGAAAAAAGCGCCTCCGGATCAGGATCAGTTAAATTTATTGAATATACAAATGTCTTTGTCCACTTACATGTGGTTTTGACGAGTAGAGCACAAATATTCCTCAGATAGTGGCGTCTGCCCAGCGTTGTGAGCCTGTGGGAGAAAATCCGTCCATAAGACAGAATGGGGTCCTGTCCAGCAGGATATCCTGATTCAGTCTTTCAGGGCTGAAACCGTGGCTTGGCTCTGGTCAGCTATGGAACACAGGTATCCGACGCGGTGACGTCACTAGCGGTGCGACGACGTTTCGGCGCATGTGCACGCGCCTTCCTCAAGCTTAGAGGACACAGGCTCCAATGAGCCTTATATGTGCTACTGTTTGGCGCCATCTAGTGGAAATTGTGTAAAACGAACACCTAATTCCCACGGGAAGACTACAGACTCGAATAATTTGCATATACAAATGCGAGGTGACTATAAACATCTGACTGGATGGGGGTACTAAGACTAATGGTAACAATAAATGAAACTGAAGGTAAAAATTAAAAACGGAGATAAAAATGGAAAGGGCAAAGTGGATGAAAAAGGAAAGGAAGGGAGAGGGGGGAAGATATATATATATATATATATATATATATATATATATATATATATATATATATATATATATATATGGGACTATTTAATGGGTATAAATAAGCCTGTATGTAGGCAATACTACAACATATACATAATATACTAAATATTTAAAACCAACATTATAGACCACGTACAGTAAAACCTTGGATTGCGAGCATAATTCGTTCCGGAAGCATGCTTGTAATCCAAAGCACTTGTATATCAAAGCAAATTTCCCCATAAACAATAATTTGTTCCAAAACCATTTATTCATAAGTCCTTCAGTTTATAGTCCATATAAAAAGATTATACTGTAGCAATGTGATAGGTTGTGTAACCATAACATGTCTATCCACAAATGGAAACCTCCACAAGGCCAATAAAAGCAAAATCCAGCAGGAGCAGGGCTGGTGCAAGGATTTTTGACACCCTAGGCGAAACCTCATTTTGCCGCCCCGCCCCTTGGCTCCACCCCTCAATCCACCCCCTTTGCCCTGCCCATGTATACCCCACCTTTTTAATGAAGCGCCCATCAAATGCAGCCTCACCAGCGCCCATCAAATACAGTCTCACCTGTGCCTATCAAATACGGTCTCACCTGTGCCCATCAAATATGGTCTCAGCTGTGCCCATCAAATACGGTCTCAGCTGTGCCCATCAAATACAGTCTCAGCTGTGCCCATCAAATACGGTATCAGCTGTGCCCATCAAATACGGTATCAGCTGTGCCCATCAAATACGGTATCAGCTGTGCCCATCAAATACAGTCTCACCTGTGCCCATCAAATACAGTCTCAGCTGTGCCCATCAAATACGGTCTTAGCTGTGCCTATTAAATACGTTCTCAGCTGTGCCCATCAAATACAGTCTCAGCTGTGCCCATCAAATACGGTATCAGCTGTGCCCATCAAATACGGTAGCAGCTGTGCCCATCAATTATGGTATCAGCTGTGCCCATCAAATACAGTCTCACCTGTGCCCATCAAATACAGTCTCAGCTGTGCCCATCAAATACAGTCTCACCTGTGCCCATAAAATACAGTCTCACCTGTGCCCATCCATTCTGCCTCACCTGTGCCCATCAAATACATTCTCAGCTGTGCCCATCAATGCCGCTTCCCCATTGCCAATCAATGCAGCCTCGCGTAGAGGGGGGGGGCCTCGGTACATACTTGGCATTTGGGATTTGGCAGATCAGTGATTATACATATACAAACACATTTGCAAATTGCATGTCATTGTCAGTATATAATATATCTCATCATCTAAGTAAGACACACAGCAACAGTTTTTACTCACCACACCATGTGAGGTGATGGTCTTGGGCTCAGCAATGTGATTGTGTGTGACACGGCCAGGAGAGCGTCCTCGGGAGGGAGGGGGGGGGGGCGTGCTGGACACACACATGTCAGAGCAGCGGAGAGCATCCTGGGGGACTGTGCTGGTGGCGCTTTACAAACGCATCATATCATTGTGGGAGAGCGCCCTGGGGGGTGGGCTGGACCTGGACACTGTCACATGACACTCACTGTCAGAACGATCTCCGCTCCGAGTCAGAGTGCAGAGCGGAGAGCGGGCTGGGATGAGTGCTGCAGTGGAAACACGTCAGAGCGGCAGGGCCGGGGGGGGGGGGGGAGTGCTGGACTGTAGAGTGGACACATGTCACACAGTGTCAGAACAGAGACGGGGGGGCGGGGTCGCTGCTTCACACATGTCGTAGCGGCTGCCTAGTGTTGCAAGCTCTGTGGACTGACAGTGCAGGAGTAGTATAACCAGCGGCCGGGCGCCCTAGGCGGCAGGGCGCCCTAGGCAACTGCCTAGTCCACCTAGTGGTAGCACTGGCCCTGAGCAGGAGCTACAGAGTATAAAAGAGAAGAGAGGTGCCTCTAAGTGTTGCAATATGTTGCTAAATGTTGTAACTTCATTAAATGTAACCATATTGCTACACTTAGAGGTGCCTCTCTTCTCTTTTATACTCAGTTGTTACATGACACTACTTGTATATCAAGACATTGCTTGTATATCAAGTCAAGATTTTTTTTTTTTAACAGAAAAGTTTTTAGGTTTTTCCAGAAGGAGAGTATTTGAACATATAAACATAACAATAGAAAAACAACAGAGTGCTGCTACATAATATGCATATACAATTATGGTGAATAATTTCAAGTCAAACTAATTTAAGTCATAATACAGAGTTGTGTGTGATTCTTGATATATGAATAATAATACATCCATAAATACAAAATCTTTTTGGCTAATGCATTTTCAAGTATCTAGTGGAAGGTGACAATACCTTCGGCTGAGAATCAGGTGGTGATGCTATTCATTTTTTATTTAGGTACCCAAAAATGGAATATGAAGAATCAGGAATTGGAAGCTGGAAGAAAGAAAGAAAAAAAAAAGGGGGGGAGGAAGAAAGGAAGGGGGAGAGGAAAGGAAAGGGGGGGGATGGAGGAAGGGAACCGAGAGAAGGGAGGGGGGGAGAGGACACACCGGAGGGGGGGTTTAGCACACATCTGATAAATTATGTTGATCTTACTGGTGAGACCAAGCTCCCCAAACCTTTGAGAACTTCTTAGGGCATTTGCGGTTAATATAGGTGAGTTTATAAAGTGGTAGTGTGGAATTTACTAAGGCTTTCCATTGAGTGACCGTGGGAGGGTCAGGTTGCTTCCATTTAAGCAGTATAGCTTTCCTAGCATAGAACGAGGTATAAAATACAAACAGTCTTTTATGGGTATTAGTTATGAGGTTATCACATACTCCCAAAAGTAAAACAATCGGGTTCACTTGTTTATGCAGGTTACCCACCGAATTAATAACATCCACCACCTGTAACCAAAACTGTTGTATGATAGGGCACGACCAGACAACATGTATAAAGGGAACCCAGCTCCCCACGACACTTGGGGTATCTGTCTGATAGTGTCGGATATATTTTAGATAATCTCTGTGGCGTATAGTACGCTCTGTGGAGGAATTTGAGCTGAATATAGCGATCTCTCGCCGAAACCATGAGGGGAATGTACTGCTGTATTCCTTCCTCCAAATCATCAGCTGCGAGGGCAGGCAAATCCTCTTTCCATTTGTCAAAGAGCTTAGTCCCCCCAGACGGTTCCTCACTTAGTATCCGCAAATATAGGGAGGATAAAATGTGGTCCATGTTTCTGGAGATCAAGAAGGTCTCTACCCCATGTGACTGTAAAGTGATCCCCGACGGGTATTGGGCCTGTATTGCATGGCGCAGTTGCAAATATCAAAATATCATTCGTGAGGGGAGTTGAAAGTCATTTTTCAAGTTATCGTAGGGAAGGATCCTCCCCCCTGACATTACATGTTGTAGCATCTTAACCCCATATCCTGCCCACAAGGCCGGATCTGGAACTGTTTGAAGATGCTTCAATTTGGGATTACCGTATAATGGCGTGTATGGGGATACAGAATTTGGTTCAGCAAGTTTCCTTGGCATTTGCTCCCAAACTCTAACTGTCGTGTGCATTGAAGTCGTCATATCTGGGTGTGCTTTAGGGCCTCTAAACACCAAATTACTCAACGCCGAGTAAGATCCCAATACAGCAGCCTCCAAGTTGACCGCTGGATTGGACTTCGGCTGGGAGAACCACCAACGAACAGTTACAACAACCGCTACCCAGTAATATTTTTTGAAACGGGAGTGCCAGACCTCCCAACCACAAGGGGAGCTGTAAGGTGGTCCGGGCAACTCTAGGGGTTCGTCCCCCCCACACAAATGTGTGAACTATTTGATCCAACTTAGCAAAAAAGGAATTAGGGATGGGAACAGGGGTATTACGAAAAACATAAAGGGACTTGGGGAGGAACGTCATCTTAAGAAGATTAATCTTTCCTACAGGTGAAAGGGGGAGAGATTTCCAAGTCTGACACCTGGTGACAAGTTGATGTAGGATCGGATAAACATTATCTGTTAGATATTGAGATGGATCTAGTTGTATTTTGATCCCTAAGTACCTGAACTTGGACACCATGGCCAGCGGTACCCCCCAGGTCACTGTTGCCAACCATCAGTATTTTTACTGGCAGCCAGTAAAAAACAGGCAATTTTCTCCTGCCAGTAAATGCCAGTAAAAGTAAAAGGTTGCCAGTAAAAAAAATGGCTCTGACGCTCGGCTTGGTCCGGAGTTGGCTGAGACCATCCCAGGGCCTGCTAAAGTGTGATCGGGTGGCTCTGGCGGAGGCGGTGCCTGAGCATGTTGTGTGATGTCATGGTACAATGGAGCCAAGCAGAGCGGCCAGAACTCCGTGTGTGGGTCTGCGGTATTGGAGCAAGGCAAGCTGGGACCAGGACCGTCAGTGCTGTTTAGACTGGAGTGGACTGGAGGGAGCGCTTGGCTTGGAGAGAGACTGTCACTGTGACTCAAGAGGGGATGTGTTGTGTCAGTGAGGTCTCATCATCATCTGTGCTGCTGCACACTGCTGTCAGTGTCACTGTGAGAGTCAATTTTATGTGTGTGTGTGTGTGTGTGCCCATTCTAATTTCTTGCACTCCTGAGTCCTGTCCCTGAGCAACTTACTTACTATATCGAAAATAAAATAAGAAATATGTTTTTTGCCTTATCTATGTTAAATCATATTGCTAATTGCATATTGTATTTGTTTGTAGCCTAAATACTCTCATTTGCACTTAAAACTGTTTTTGTAACTTTTGGAAATGCCAGTAAAAACGTGGCTGTGCCAGTAAATTTTGGGTGTTGTGTCAGTAAATTTCAATCTGGTAGGTTGGCAACACTGCCCCGGGTCCACAGGAGTTGGGGTCCGAGATAAAGAAAATAGAGTCAATTTGGTCCAGTTGATCCGAATGCCTGAGAAAGATCCATAGCTTTTAATAAGTTCCAATGCTGCCGACAATGAAGCAGACGCATCTGGGAGATACAACAGTACATCATCAGCGTATAATGAAAGTCTCTCAGTCAATGGACCGACCGCTATTCCCTTAACCGTTGGGGATGCTCTAAGTAGGATAGCCAGGGGTTCAATAGCTAGGGCAAACAGCCCCGGAGATAGTGGGCATCCCTGCCTGGTTCCTCTGCCCAGGGAGAAGGGGGGGAAAGTATTCCGTTTGTGCGGACTCGTGCGGTGGGACTATTATAGAGGAGTTTTATCCAGGAGATAAATTTGGGATCAAAGTTAAACCTTTCAAGGACCTGCCATAAGAACTCCCACTCAACCGAGTCGGAGGCCTTCTTGGCATCCAGAGAGGCCACCACACCCGGGAGGTCCTTTTTTTCCGCAAGAGAATATGTTAGTGTATAGTCGACGTAAATTAATGTCGGTACCTTTACCTGGCATGAATCCTGTCTGGTCGCCATGAATTATAGAGAGGATGACCGAATTGAGCCTAGTTGAGAGTATTTTAGTGGTTATCTTGGCATCTACATTTAAAAGCGAGATGGGGCGATATGAGGCACATGATGTAGGATCCTTATGAGGTTTGGCTATAACCACAATAACCGCCTCTGACAAAGAGGGAGGGAGGCAACCCTCCCGTAGCATTGTCAGGAGCAGGCCGTGGAATTTAGGGACAAGAAGATCACTATTTTCTTTATAAAACTCTGCCGGTAGGTCGTCAGGGCCCGGGGTTTTTGCTGACTGGAGTGCCCTCAACGCTGTTTGGACCTCCTTAACAGTAATTGGGGCATCTAATGTATTACGGGCCTCATCGAAGAGTTGTGGGAATTCTATTTGATTTAAAAAGTTATGATGGTTCTCTCTAGTAAAGGTGGCTTTAGAAGTATACAGATATTCATAATACCTAGCAAATTGGTCATTTATACCAATGGGGTCAGAGCAGAGCGCTCCCGTATCGTCCTTTATGTGGGCAATATGTGATAGGGAGGAGCGTTCCTTAGCCAACCATGCTAACAGTCTACCCGTCTTCTCCTCCTGTTCAAAAATTCTCTGTGACTGAGCAAGCAACTGTTTCTTGGTGGTCTCAACCCTCATTAGGGAGATTTCCCTGTGTAGGTATGCAGAGCGTCATATGTCAGTATATCTTTAGTATGCACATAACTGTCTTCTAACAGGAGAGCCTTCCTCTCTGCCTCCTCCAATGCCAGTCTTGTGTCCTTTCTGACCCTCCCGATCGCAGTTTTATATTGGCTCCTAATATATGCCTTAAAGGGCATCCCAAAGTGTCGGTGGGGGGACCGCACCCTTGTTAATTGCCCAGTAGACTCCCAGCTCTCCCTCCACCAGGGGGGCCACCCTTTCATCTGTAATCCACAAGCCAGAGAGCCGCCACAGTGCGGTGCCTGCCGGTGAGTCTGTTTGTAGTGTAAGCAGGAGAGGTGCGTGATCCGAAATGCCACATGGCAGGATCTCAACCTCCTGTATCCGGGAGAGCAGGGAGTCAGTGGCATAAATCAAATCGATTCTGGAGAAAGAGGCATACGTGGCTGAGTGACAGGTATATTGTTTTGTATCCTGGTGCCTCAGTCTCCACACATCATTAAAACCAAAATTTTCTGCCCAGTGAGAGAGAGGGGAGACACTAGGGGGTCCCACACTGAATCTGTCTAGAGCAGCATTCAGGGTCATGTTAAAATCTCCAGTTAATTTAACTCCAGCCGACGGGTATAGTGCTATTATTGGAGTAAGCTTCCCAAGTATATCCACCGTGGCAGAAGGGGGAATATATATGACCACAATTAACAGCTCCAGTCTGTCACACATCGCATGAAGGGCCACGTATCTCCCCTCCGGATCCAGGTGGAGATCTAACAGGGTAAACCCAAGTGACTTGTGAACCAGGACACTGACACCCCTGGAATAGGAGGAATAGGTTGAGTGGTAACATGCACCCACCCAGGGTTTCCGGAGTGCCAGCGTCCTGCTCCCAACCAGATGTGTCTCCTGAAGTACACATATGTGTGGATTATATTTCTTCAGAAAATTGAATACCAAAGACCTCTTTATCTTGGGGTTCAGACCTCGAACTTTCCAAGACAAAATAGTCAGGGAGTCATTTAAATCTTATAGGGAATAAAGAAGGGCGACAAATCAGCATTATCCATAACAGACTGTATATGAAGATACACAAGAATAAGAGAACCTTATTCACCATTGTAAGAACATTAGCAGGGAGATCATCCCTGCCATCTAGTGGAAAGAGATCAGAACTGCACTGACCCCTAATGTAGGAAACATGAGCATAAAGTTGAACACACATGTAGCAGCAAAAAACAACAACAAGGAGCAAAAACATGTGCTCCAACTCCGCTCGTCACTCCCCCACCCCGCACCACCCCCCAAACTTCGGTGTGCTTCTTTCCCAAAAACTGTCATGGCAACTGCCAGTGGGGGAAATGAACAAAAGGACACCTGAGTATCACAGTACGTGCAATATGTCTTCCAGCAAATTTTGAAAGGATCAACGGTCCCTGCAGATTATAGAATCTGGATCACCCGGAGAAACAAACAGAACTCCTCCGGGGGCACAATTCTTGAATGGTTACGAACTCTTCTAGGAAGTGCAAAAAGCAAGGCATCCCTCCCCCCTCCACTCCCGAGTGTATGGTAGTCATGTGTAGGAGCAGTGCATGGTACACGTGTGGTCAGTCACACAAGGCATAAAGATCTTCAGCCGGAAATTAGGAGGTCTGTCAGGTCATGCCCAACTGTCCCACACTAAAAGAAGGGGAGGGGGGGACAGGACAACACCCCAACTTTGTATTTAGTGACAATGGCCAGGGAGGTCTTATAAACCATGGGGTAGTAGGTAGGATAATTCAAACATACCATGTGTCCCTTGGCAGTCATCAATTCCTGGGTAGGGTCTCCAGCCAGTGCGATGCTTCTTCAGGGGAGGTAAATAAAGCGCACTGTCTCACCATCTTGGACTCTCAGCCTGGCTGGGAACAGCATGCTGTATTTTATCTTCCTGTTACGCAGATTGAGCTTCACCTGGTCAAATGAGCGGCGTAGCTTCTGTGTGTCCACCCAGAAGTCTGGAAAAATCATTAATTTTGCTCCCTCATACCGCAATTGATCGATTTTTCTTGATTCACGCAGAACTACGTTTCGATCTCTAAAATTGAGTAACTTCAGAATAAATGTGCGTGGAGGAGTTCCCGGGGGCCCCCGGGCAGCAGGCATCCTATGTGCCCTCTCCACCACGAAGAAGTCAGAGAATGGCGCTTGGGGTAAAAGTGTGCACAGGAGGTGTTCCGTGAAGGCCGAGGGATCAGTTTCTTCAGCCCCTTCAGGGAGTCCCACCACGCGGAGGTTATTCCTCCTATTCCTTTTTTCTGTGTCTTCTGCGCAGGTTTCCAGGGATTTAATTTTAGTTTGCAGCGTGACCTCTGTGTCCCCCATGCGGTGCTTAGCTTCAGTAAGACGAGAGCGGAAAGTGTCCATATCTCTCCTAATGAGGCTAATGTCTAGCTGCATCTGTTCAATCTTGCCTGTGAGGGTAAATTGGCATGTAGTAATTGCCTACATAATAGCCTCAAAATTAGACTGCTCCTTCTCAGCAGGGTCTGTCTCAGTATCATCTGTCTGGGACGTCATGTTGGAGCCAGTGGCAGGACGGGAGCTCCGTGTAGCGGTGTTCGGGGCAGCTTTATGGGACTTTCGTGTGGACAGGGACCCCTTCCCCTTTGTCAGGACCGATCCTAGGCGGGTGCACGGGGTGCAGTTCACCCAGGCGCCACAGAGGTGGGGGCGCTCAAGTGCCAGAGTGCTCCCCTCCCTCCTCCTCTTCTTGTTGGTGTCCACAGGCCGCTCTCTGCGCCGCCGCTGTGTTTCCTGCCCAAGTCCGCCCCCGCCCGCTCCATCCTCCTGTCAGAGGAGATCGGAGCGGCTCTCTCTGTTCAGAGAGAGACCCGCGCAGTGACGTCATTGGGGGGTGGGGTGGTCCATGCCGCGCGGCGTACAGTGCCTGTCATTTATTTTTCTCCTCTCGGTCATGATCTTCTCCACCCGGGTGGCGCGGCTGCACGCCCGGGTGGGGTTTGCCCTGAGGGGGGGGGGTCTGTGGGGGGGACTCGGGGAGTCTGTACTAATAGAGGAGGGGGTTTGTGGGGGGGAGTCTGTACCAATAGAGGAGGGGGGGTTTGTGGGGGGAGTCTGTACCAATAGAGGAGGGGGGGTTTGTGGGGGGAGTCTGTACCAATAGAGGAGGGGGGGTTTGTGGGGGGGGTCTGTACCAATAGAGGAGGGGGGGTTTGTGGGGGGGGAGTCTGTACTAATGGAGGGGGGGTAGTTTGTCCTGAAGGGGGTCTGTACTAATGGGGGGGTTAGTTTATCGGGGGTCTGTACTAATGGAGGGGGGTTTGTCCTGAGGGGGAGTCTGTACTAATGGAGGGGGGATCTGTACTAATGGAGGGGGGTGGTTTGTGGGGGGGTCTACTCTGTACTAATGGAGGGGGGGTGGTTGGTGGGGGGGATCTGTACTAATGGAGGGGGGGTGGTTTGTCCTGAGGAGGGTCTGTACTAATGGGGGGGTGGTTTGTCAGGAGGTCTGTACTAATGGAGTGGGGAGGTTTGTCTTGAGGGTGGGTCTGTACTAATGGGGGGGTGGTTTATGGGGGGTCTGTACTAATGGAGGGGGGTGGTTTGTGTGGGGGGGTCTGTACTAATGGAAGGGGGTAGTTTGTCCTGAGGGGGGTATGTACTAATGGGGGGGTGGTTTGTCGGGAGATCTGTACTAATGGAGGGGGGAGGTTTGTCCTGAGAGGGGGTCTGTACTAACAGAGGGGGGGTCTGTCCTGGGGGGTCTGTACTAATGGAGGGGGGGTCTGTACTAATGGAGGGGGGGTCTGTACTAATGGAGGGGGGTCTGTTCTAATGGAGGGGGGTCTGTACTAATGGAGAGGGGGTCTGTCCTGGGGGGTCTGTACTAATGGAGGGGGGTCTGTACTAATGGAGGGGGGGTCTGTACTAATGGAGAGGGGGTCTGTCCTGGGGGTCTGTATTAATGGAGGGGGGTCTGTATTAATGGAGGGGGGGTCTGTACTAATGGAGGGGGGTCTTTACTAATGGGGGGGGTCTGTCCTGGGGGGTCTGTACTAATGGAGGGGTGGTTTGTCCTGTGGGGGTCTGTACTAATGAAGAGGGAGATCTGTCATGGGGGGTCTGTACTAATGGAGGGGGGGTTACCTGGGGGGGATCTGTACTGAGTAAGGTCTGTACTGAGGGAGGGGTTTATACTTAGTGCGGGTTCTGCACTGACGGAGGGGGGTCTATATGTAGTGGAGGGGGTCTGTACTGAGGGGCAACTATAGTTGGTGGAAGGGGGGTGACTCCAACCCTAGTGAAGCCAATGCAGCTGCGGGCTCTCCTTTCCCCCCTCCCTCTCCTTTCCCCCCTCCCTCTCCTGCGTGCTGCTGTACTAGTGAGCGGTACTTGCCAGCACAGCTGCCCACTATGTTTCTTCCCCCGCCTTCATATCAACCAGGGAGGAAACAGAATAGAAAAAGGAGCAGAGAAGAGGATTGTGGGACATATAGTGCCGAGGACTGGCAGCCCCACTGTAACACGGAAACTGCAGCCCACACAGCAGGCTCAGCTGAATGGGAAAGAGAGAGAGAGCCAGGAGCCGGGAAAGCTTTCAGGGAAGTACACCCAGGACTCCAGAGGGAGAGGGCAGTGCTGAGGGAACACCATCAGAGAGAGAGAACCCCGCTGCCCTGCGCCACCAGAGGGAAAGCCACACAGCCTGGCGTCATCCCTGGCAGAGAAAGGAATGGAATAATATAAAACAATTTGTCAAAACCACAAAGACACTCTTCCATGAGGACAAGTCAGTGATGAAGGTATACATTTTTATTAACAACTATCCAAAAAATTGAAAATACTACATTTTAAATATGGATGTCACTAAACAACCCTATATCCCAATTAACATTAAAAAGACCTAATGTCTGGAGGAGGTATAGGTGGCCACCTATTTCTAAATAGATGCTCTGAGGAAGCTATTGAATTAGCGAAACATGTAAGCAGCACTAACTGGTATCTCTGAGGAGGATTTATGGATGGCCACACAGATATACTTATCAAACTGCTCTGCGTGTCTCTTCGTTTCCTACTGACCATGATCTAGCTTGAGAGCCTGATGACAGCAGCTTCAACAGCAGACACTTTATATGTATTAACAGCGAGGACAATCTCTACAAAAACAGCTGATGAACACAAGCATTGTGAAAGCCGCAAGCTGCACAGAGATTAGTAAGCGGGACTCCGCACCTCAGCTCCAGTGACAGCTACCTATAGACCGGTGAGGTCTCTTTTCAATACCACCCTCTGTATACTGGATCCTCTGATATCTGATATAATGGGCTGCTTGATGAACCGCTCCAGCTGATGGTAAAGTCAGATTCATTTCTTAATCTTGCTTAAATGCTGTATAACATCTGCTGTGCCATCTTTATTTCTGGTAATCCTTGAACAGACTTCTGTTATATGGTGAAACTGAAGCTGCAAATGTCATAAACTAGCTTCACGAAAGCAATAAGGAATTATCTCACTACACTCACTTCACATTATCTATAAGATTGCCATTATCTGTGATCGGGACTGCTTATTAACACTATCTACATCTACCTCTTCATGGATTAACCCCTTTGATCACCTGATATGCACATCCACAATCTATACAGATTTTTTTGAGCGATCAAGATCTCCTAGTGTGTGTGTATGTGAGAATGAGTGCTGCATGAGCTTTATTTAGAAATAGGTGGCCGTTTAGAAATTTAGAACCGTTGCTGTATCGCTGGGTCAGGTGAGAGGGCCGATCGGCCATTATGTACTAATGTCCATAGGAACTGCAGTCTCTGACCATCTCTTGTAACATGTCTGCAGTCTCTGATCATCTCCTGTAGTATGTCTGCAGTCTCTGACCATCTCTTGTAGTATGTCTGCAGTCTCTGACCATCTCCTGTACTATGTCTTCAGTCTCTGACCATCTCCTGTACTATGTCTGCAGTCTCTGATCATCTCCTGTATCATGTCTGCAGTCTCTGACCATCTCCTGTATTATGTCTGCAGTCTCTGATCATCTCCTGTAGTATTTCTGCAGTCTCTGGCTATCTCCTGTAGTATGTCTGCAGTCTCTGACCATCGCCTGTAGTATGTCTGCAGTCTCTGACCATGTCTTGTACTATGTCTGCAGTCTCTGACCATCTCCTGTATTATGTCTGCAGTCTCTGAGCATCTCCTGTAGTTTTTCTGCAGTCTCTGGCTATCTCCTGTACTATGTCTGCAGTCTCTGACCAGCGTCTGTAGTATGTCTGCAGTCTCTGACCATCTCCTGTATTATGTCTGTAGTCTCTGATCATCTCCTGTATTATGTCTGCAGTCTCTGACCATCTCCTGTAGTATTTCTGCATCTCTGGCTATCTCCTGTACTATGTCTGCAGTCTCTGACCATCGCCTGTAGTATGTCTGCAGTCTCTGACCATCTCCTGTATTATGTCTGCAGTCTCTGACCATCTCCTGTATTATGTCTGCAAGCTCTGATCATCTCCTGTACTATGTCTGCAGTCTCTGACCATCTCCTGTACTATGTCTGCAGTCTCTGATCATCTCCTGTATTATGTCTGCAGTCTCTGACCATCTCCTGTTCTATGATTGCAGTCTCTGACCGTCTCTTGTATCATAACTACAGTCTCTGACCATCTCCTGTACAATGTCTGCAGTCTCTGATCATCTCCTCTACTATGTCTGCAGTCTTTGACCATCTCCTGTACTATGTCTGCAGTCTCTGACCATCTATTGTACTATGTCTGCAGTCTCTGACCATCTCCTGTACTATGTCTGCAGTCTCTGACCATCTCCTGTACTATGTCTGCAGTCTCTGGGCATCTCCTGTACCATGTCTGCAGTCTCTGACGTCTCCTGTACTATGTCTGCAGTCTCTGACCATCTCCTGTTCTGTGATTGCTTTCTCTGACCATCTCCTGTACTATGATTGCAGTCTCTGACCGTCTCCTGTACTATGTCTGCAGTCTCTGACCATCTCCTGTACTATGTCTGCAGTCTCTGACCATCTCCTGTACTATATCTGCAGTCTCTGGGCATCTCCTGTACTATGTCTGCATTGTCTGACCGTCTCCTGTACTATGTCTGCAGTCTCTGATCATCTCCTGTTCTATGATTGCTTTCTCTGACCATCTCCTGTACTATGATTGCAGTCTCTGACCGTCTCCTGTACTATGTCTGCTGTCTCTGGGCATCTCCTGTACTATGTCTGAAGTCTCTGGGCATCTCCTGTACTATGTCTGCAGTCTCTGATCATCTCCAGTACTATGTCTGCAGTCCCTGACCATCTCCTGTACTATGTCTGCAGTTTCTGATCATCTCCAGTACTATGTCTGCAGTCTCTGACCATCTCATGTACTATGTCTGCAGTCTCTGATCATCTCCTGTTCTATGATTGCAGTCTCTGACTGTCTCTTGTATCATAACTACAATCTCTGACCATCTCTTGTAACATGTCTGCAGTCCATGATCATCTTCTGTATTATGTCTGCAGTCTCTGACCATCTCCTGTACTATGTCTGCAGTCTCTGATCATCTCCTATAGTATGTCTGCAGTCTCTGATCATCTCCTGTACTATGTCTGCAGTCTCTGACCATCTCCTGTACTATGTCTGCAGTCTCTGACCATCTCCTGTACTATGTCTGCAGTCTCTGACCATCTCCTGTACTATGTCTGCAGTCTCTGACCAACTCCTGTACTATGTCTGCAGTCTCTGATCATCTCCTGTACTATGTCTGCAGTCTCTGACCACCTCCTGTACTATGTCTGCAGTCTCTGACCATCTCCTGTACTATGTCTGCAGTCTCTGACCATCTCCTGTTCTATGATTGCAGTTTCTGACTGTCTCTTGTATCATAACAACAGTCTCTGACCATCTCCTGTACTATGTCTGCAGTCTCTGGGCATCTCCTGTACAATATCTGCAGTCTCTGACCATCTCCTGTACTATTTCTGCAGTCTCTGATCATCTCCTGTACTATGTCTGCAGTCTCTGACCATCTCCTGTACTATGTCTGCAGTCTCTGATCATCTCCTGTACTATGTCTGCAGTCTCTGACCATCTCATGTACTATGTCTGCAGTCTCTGATCATCTCCTGTACTATGTCTGCAGTCTCTGATCATCTCCTGTACTATGTCTGCAGTCTCTGACCATCTCCTGTACTATGTCTGCAGTCTCTGACCATCTCCTGTTCTATGATTGCAGTTTCTGACTGTCTCTTGTATCATAACAACAGTCTCTGACCATCTCCTGTACTATGTCTGCAGTCTCTGGGCATCTCCTGTACAATATCTGCAGTCTCTGACCATCTCCTGTACTATTTCTGCAGTCTCTGATCATCTCCTGTACTATGTCTGCAGTCTCTGACCATCTCCTGTACTATGTCTGCAGTCTCTGATCATCTCCTGTACTATGTCTGCAGTCTCTGACCATCTCCTGTACTATGTCTGCAGTCTCTGATCATCTCCTGTACTATGTCTGCAGTCTCTGATCATCTCTTGTATTATGTCTGCAGTCTCTAAACATCTCCTGTAGTATGTCTGCAGTCTTTGATCATCTCCTGTATTATGTCTGCAGTCTCTGACCATCTCCTGTACTATGTCTGGGGGCTCTTTCTAACAGACTCTCTAACAGAAGCCCTCTTTGTGTGCATCAGAGAGACTCCCCTCCAGGTCTCATTAGTGTAAGCTCTTCCTGTATTTTTTGTATTATTAAAAGATTATGGGAGGATCCTAGGGTAACAAAGACTTCTTAGGGGAGCATCTCTGTGTTTGAGTCGTTGCCATAGAAACATTTGTAAAGGGGAGGAGTTGGTAAGATGACCACGCCCATGTGGGGACGCCAGAAATATTTCTGCACCCAGGCGCCGGTGACCCTAGGATCGGCCCTGCCCTTTGTCATACCATTCTCTGCCGTCAGCGCAGCCGTCCCAGGCTGTGTAGGATCACCGGTCTGCAGGGAAACATTGTTGTTTGCCGGAGACTGAGCGGAGCTCCCTCACTGCATGTCTGCTCTGGTCTCCATCTTGGACACGCCCCCATCAAGTCAAGATTTATTCAAAATTCAAGTATTTACCTTTAATCATAGAGTTACATTGTAATTCTGGAATCCACCCATGTCCTCCTATAGAAAAGGTATAACGATACGAGATCGATTGATTAAATCTGATCAACCTGTGGCTGCAGCAGCCAAACTAACCTTTCTGGGACCAAAAAATCTGGGATCGTATCCCTGCTTATCATGCATACAATGTAACTCTATGATTAAAGGTAAATACTTTACACATCCACATAGGGGTTTCAATATCCCCATACGGGGTTACTATACATGCCAATCCTCATATGTAATCTATGCCATAAAGTGCCCGTGCGGTTTAGTTTATGTAGGGGAGACTACACAAAAAATAAAAGATAGGATAGCAAGACACAAATACTCAATACGAGATAAACTAACCCAATTACCGCTGGCGAGACACTTTTTGGAATTTGGCCACAATGTATCACAATTAAAATATATGGTCCTAGAAGGTATTGAAAAAAATAGGAGAGGGGGCAACCGTGAATTGATTCTAAGAAAAAGAGAAGTATACTGGATACATTTTTTGAATACGATTGCTCCATATGGCTTAAATGTTGATTTGGATCTTTATTTATTTGTTTAATTGTTGGAATAAGCATTTAAAAGTAGCCAGATAAAATAACTTTATGATGGGGATATCTTTTTGTTTTTACTCATGAATGTACCATTTCCCTGCATTTTTATAGGTATTCCGAATATATTAAAATGCGAGTGAGGAGAATGAGAGATTTGACACCTGTTGCTTATCCTTGCTCTAATGGCATGTTATAGATAAATATATGCATATATAGATGTTAAATGGTATGCGATTTGAACTAATTAGCCATATTGATTCCATATGTGAAGTACTTCACTAAACCTGTATTTAAATGAATGATTGGATTGAATCCCTCAGATGTGCTTCAATGGATCTTAGGAAGGGCGTAAGCTGACTAGCCCGAGACGTAATCCATCCATCCATCCATCCATCCATATCTGAATCTACTCATGTCTGAAACTGTGTAGGCATTTCTTGCCTGTGATATTGCTTGAAAGGATTATACTTGCTTTGTAAATCTCTCCTGAAGATATTGTGAAATAAAGCAAAGAAGTTTTTAAGTGCAGCAACCTCTTGGACTTTTTTTCTATATATCTACATCTATCTATATATATATATATATATATATATATATATATATATATATATATATGGGACTATTTAATGGGGATAAATACGACTGTATGTAGGCAATACTACAACATATACATAATATACTGAGTATTTACAACCAACATTATAGACCACGTAGAGAGAAATCAAAATGATTCAAGATAGCTTAATAAGGAAAAATACCATTGCATGGTCATTAATAGGAGCAGATTTTCTATAAGAATATATACACATTAAAAATTTAAAAATTTAAAATGTCCTGTAATATATTATTGGGACCAAAAAAGGGAATTGTTAAAAATCTTTAAGAAATGTGTGTCAAATATAAATATGGATTCCTTAATATGCTTTGAAGAATGATAGGTGAACATTTTGAGGAATATTAAAAAGAAACCTGATATATTGCTTAATAAAAGAAAACTAAAAATAGGACTGATTCTTTATAAAATCGTAGACAACTCCAAAGTCTCATTGATTCCCCCAGGTGACAAGGTATCAAGGGAATATATCCAAAAGGTTTTGCGTTCACATAGCCTATAGAACCTCTCTGCCTCAGACAGATTTTTGGCCATTTGTTCTAAGACCCATACCTTGAGGCCATTGGTGGAGCCTTTCTGGCACTTTGAAAAATGGTGTGGGACACTATGTTTATCCTTTCCTTCCTCAATCTTTCTGCGATGTTCTCCAAATCTTTGTCTCAGTGGACGGATGGTGCGGCCCACATAGAGTAGATGGCAGGGACAATAGAGGCAATAAACTACAGAATCAGATGAGCAATTGTAAAACTCATTAATATCATAGGTCTTGCCTTTGGTGGAGAAAAGTTTCTGGCCATGTTGTACATAGTCACAAGTTTTGCATGAAGGTTTTTTGCACTGGAACATGCCATACAGTGGGAGTAAACATAGACGTGGACTGGGCTGAATAGGGAGAGGTTTCAGCTTACTAGGGGCTAGGGATGAGCCGAACACCCCCTGATTCGGTTCGCACAAGAACCTGCAAACGGACCGAAAATTCGCACGAACGTTAGAACCCCATTGACGTCTATGGGACTCGAATGTTCAAAATCAAAAGTGCTCATTTTAAAGGCTAATTTGCATGGTATTGTCCTAAAAAGGGTTTGGGGACCCGGGTCCTGCCCCAGGGGACATGTATCAATGCAAAAAAAACTTTTAAATACGGCCGTTTTTTCGGGGAGCAGTGATTTTAATGATGCCTAAAGTAAAAAAAAAGTGAAATATTCCTTTAAATATTGTACCTGGGGGGTGTCTATAGTATGCCTGAAAAGTGGCGCCTGTTTCCCGTGCTTAGTACAGTCCCTGCACAAAATTTCATTTTTAAAGGAAAAAAGTCATTTAAAACTGCTTGCGGCTTTAATGTAATGTCGGATCCTGGCAATATGGATGAAAATCAGTGAGACAAACGGCATGGGTTCCCCCCAGTCCATTACCAGGCCCTTTGGGTCTTGTATGGATATTAAGAGGAACCCCGCACCCAAATTAAAAAAGGAAACAGCAGTATACAAGCTCTGTACTCTGAACAGCAGTATACGGGCGGTGCAAACAAGACAGGGACTGTAGGTTTGTTGTTAAGTAGAATCTGTTTGTAATTTTGAACTGGTACATTTTTAACATGTTTAGCTCCAGCCAAAAAATCTATTTTAAGCTTTTTGGAAAACATAGGGAAGGGTTATCACCCCTGTGACATTTGTTTTGCTGTCTGTGCTCCTCTCCAGAAGATTTCACCTCACTTTTTGTCCCAATGATGAATGTTTTTTGAAAATTTGTTTTTTTTGTGAAACAAGGATTGGTGATAAAGCATCAGTGGAAAGGAGAAATGTTTTTCCCATATTAACTCTTACAGTAGAAAATTTCCCTTCCCGGAGGTAAATTTCATCTCACTTCCTGTTGTCTCCTTCCGTTTGCAAGTAGGAGTCCTTTGTAAGTTGGATGTTTGAAAGTAGGGGCCTGCCCTATATACTCAGCAGAAATTTGGGCCTTAGGTGTTGTTGTGGCCACAACACTGTAAGCCCTCACAGGGCCCTGCTGTGAAATATTAGATCAAGAATTGTAATTACATGCCCCTGTTGAACAGGGGCAGAAAAACTGGGCCTTTGGTGATGGTGGTGGTGCTGGTGCCACAACACTGTAAGTCCTCACTCGCTCTTGGTGGGCGCAGAAACGGGCTCTGCTGTGAAATATTAGATCAAGAATTGTAATTACATGCCCCTGTTAAACAGGGGCTGAAAAATTGGGCCTTAGGCACTGGTGCTGGTGCCACAACACTGCAACCCCTCACAGATACTCTAGTTGGAATGCAGGAACGAGCCATGCTGCAAAGTATTGCATCAAAAATTGTAATTACACGCCCCTGTTAAACAGGGGCTGAAAAATTGGGCCTTAGGCACTGGTGCTGGTGCCACAACACTGCAACCCCTCACAGATACTCTAGTTGGAACGCAGGAGCAAGCCCTGCTGCAAAGTATTGCATCAAAAATTGTAATTACACGCCCCTGTTAAACAGGGGCTGAACAATTGGGCCTTAGGCACTGGTGGTGGCGCCCAGAACCAAAAATGTTCTTACAAGCATTCAGCGTGATCATTGAGGAGAAAGAGGATAATTACTCAGGATAGTCACTCAGCATCAGTATAGGCAGTCTTTGAAGGGATCTGAGATTTCAAAAAAAATTATTCGGTTACATCAGCATCAGGTGCTTGGTAGCTGGTGGTGATCCAAGACTGATTCATTTTTATGAAGGTCAGTCGATCGACCGAGTCGGTGGACAGACGCACCCTGTGATCAGTTACAAAGCCTCCAGCAGCACTGAATGTGTGTTCCGAAAGAACGCTGGATGCAGGACAGGCCAGTAGCTCAATTGCGTACTGTGCAAGCTCTGGCCAGTGATCCATCCTCAAGACCCAGTAACCCAGAGGATTTTTGGTGGGAAAGGTGTCCAAGTCAGATCTTGCCCCTAGGTATTCCTGCACTATGTAAAACAGACGCTGGCGATGGTTGCTAGAACCAATCATACCTTGGGGCTGCGGACCAAAAAATTGTCTGAACGCATCGGTCAGACGGCCACCTTCTCCACCGCTCCTTCTTTGACTGACCGAAGCCTCAGCAACACGTTGTCCAGAAACAGGAGTTTGTAACCTCCCAGTCTCTGGGAACGCGTTGCACAGACCTTTCTGCAAGGCCTCTCGAAGATGTTTCATCCTCTGCTCCCTCTGCGACGGCAAGATAAGGTCTGCAACCTTACCCTTGTAACCGGGATCAAGGAGGGTTGCCAGCCAGTATTGGTCCTTCTCCTTGATACCACGAAATCAAGGATCCTTACGCAGGCTTTGCAGGATCAGAGAGGCCATGCAGCGTAGGTTTGCTGAGGCATTCGGTCCGGAGTCCTCTGGGTCACTAAGGACGACATGGTCCACAGCCACCTCCTCCCAGCCACGTACAAGTCCATGTGTTTCCTGGGACTGATCCCTTAAAGACTGCTGCTGATGCTGAGTGCCAGGCTCCACCTCCATACTGACACAATCCTCCTCCTCCTCCTCCTCTTCCTGTGTGATCGGCGGGCACGCAGGAACACTGTCTGGATAAAGGGGGCCTTAAGAGCTAAGGAAGTCCTCCTCTTCCTGCCTCTGTTCTGCTTCAAGTGCCCTGTCCATTATTTCACGCAGAGTGTGCTCCAACAGGTGGACAAGGGGGACAGTGTCACTGATGCATGCACTGTCACTGCTCACCATCCTCGTGGCCTCCTCAAATGGTGACAGGACAGTGCATGCATCCCTGATCATGGCCCACTGGCGTAGGGAGAAAAAAACAAGCTCCCCTGACCCTGTCCTGGTGCCATAGTCGCACAGGTACTCATTGATGGCCCTCTGCTGCGTGTGCAGCCGCTGCAGAATGGCCAACGTTGAGTTCCACCTGGTGGGCACCTCTGAACCTGCCCCTGCAGAGCTCACAGAACCTCTGTCCCAGTGTGGCTCCTGTCCCCCAAGCACACCAGCTCAAGCACCGCATGGCATCTTTTGGCCTGTGTACTTGCGTAGCCCCTTGAACGCCTACGGAGCACCGCTAATTGCGAGGACAAAGCACAGGAAGAGGCCATGGAGGAAGAAGAAGAGGAGGGGGTGGAGGAGAGAGGTGTGTCACAATCATTAGTAGTGGCATTTTGGAGGCGTGGTGGTGGAACAACCTCCAACACTACTGCATTTTGTCCTGCATCCTTCCCAGCTGCCAGCAGAGTGACCCAATGCGCCATGAAACTAAGGTAACGTCCCTGTCCATGCCTGCTGGATCATGAGTCAGCGGTAATATGCACCTTACCGCTGACCGCCCTGTCCAGCGAGGCATGGACATTGCCTTCCACATGCCGGTAGAGAGCCGGAATCGCCTTCCGTGAGAAAAAGTGGCGTTTGGGTACCCGCCACTGAGGAACCACACATTCCACAAACTCACGGAAGGGGGCAGAGTCTACCAACTGAAAAGGCAGTAGTTGAAGTGCTAGCAATTTTGCCAAGCTAGCATTTAACCGCTGGGCATGTGGGTGGCTGGGAGCAAACTTCTTTCGGCGGTGCAGCAGCTGGGGCAGGGAAATTTGCCTGGTACAATCTGACATCGGTGTACCGAAAGCAGGTTGCCCACAAGTACTTGGCTGTGACACACCTAACTCTACACCTTCATTCCTCTCACTGCAGGTCTCAGAGAGGACTGAAGGTATAGTGGGGTTGGAGATCTCAGATGATGAGGAGCAAGGAGAGGTCCTCTTTGTTCTTTGGTGTGGGTCTTTTAGATACGCTTGCCAACGAACTGCATGGCAGGTCAACATATGTCTGGTCAAGCATGTGGTGCCCAAGCGGGAGATGTTTTGGCCACGCGAGATACGCTTGAGACATATGTTGCAAATAGCAGCGGTGCGATCTGATGCACTTGTCTCAAAAAAGGCCCACACCAAAGAACTTTTGGAATAACACGCAGAGACAGCAGCGCCCTGCACATGCGGAGCTTTGGGGTATGATGCAGTCAATGTGCTGCCCTTAGGCTGGCCCCTGGAGGGCATCCTGCCTCATTGGTGATGTGCCTCCTCCTCCTCCTCCTCTCTCCTATCAGGCACCCAGGTTGAGTCAGTGACCTCATCATCCCCTCCCTCCTCATCACTGGAGCAAACCTGGCAGTATGCTGCAGCAGGGGGAGCATGACTGCCAGATTGCTGTCTTTCTTGGGCACCCCCTCTGTCCGTGCTCACGTTACTGCCTTTATCTAGCTCAGTATCATCATCAGAGCCTTCCAAACGCTGGGCATCCTCCTAGAGCATGTACCCAACACTGTGGTCAAACAGTTCGAGGGACTTCTCAGGAGGACTTGGTGGGGCTAGGGAAGGAGTCACTGATGCCATTGAGCCGAGGGAAGAGGCCGCGTTGGCAGCTGCTTTGCCAAACAAAGTACCCTGAGCATGGGTGAGAGAGGATGAGGAGTATGAGGACGGCTTGGTCATCCACTCGACCAAGTCTTCCGCATGTTGCGGCTCAACACGGCCAGCTGCCGAAAAAAAGGCCAAGCGTGTCCCACGGCCACGTGCTGATGAGGATGCACCGTCTCCACGACCAGCACTATTGGCTCTAGACACAGAGCCTGCTTGCCCTCTTTTATTGGCTTGTGACTGTCTGCCTCTCCTTGTGGGCCTTCCAGACATACTAATGGCTAGGGATTAGCTTCGTGTTCGAGTGGAACCCATGTTCGACTCGAACATCGTCTGTTCGCCCGTTCCCCCGAATTGCGAACGATATGGACCGTTCGCACCAAATTCGTGCGGCGCGTCACGGCCCCTTATTCACTGCGGCATCGCAGTGCATTGCTGGCTGATGATTGGCCAAGCATGCACTATGACCCGCATGCTTGGCCAATCACAGCACCGTCTGATCAGAGAGCCGTAATTGGCCAAAGCCAAGGAGGCTTTGGCCAATTATGGCTCAGGGGATCTAGTACACGCCCCACACTATATAAGGCCGCCTGCATGGCGGCCCTGTGTAGTGTGTGTTCTGGCGTTCATTGAGAGAGAGAGAGAGAGACAGACAGACAGTGACATTTGATTTGAGTTAGATAGATTAGGCAGAACAGTCAGTCAGTTAGCTGCACTTACAGTGTATTGTGTATATATATGCATCCCAGGTGTTGCATATATACATATACACTGTATTCAGTTTAGCTATATCCATTCCTGTTATCTTCCTACTGACAGGCAGGCTTGTTTTGTTACAGTATTTACAGCTACCTGAACAAAATTACTGGTGTTCTTTTGAACCTATTAGTACCACAGTCAGGCAGCTAGACTATTTACAGTTAGTGCAGTGCGTCCTGCTCACAGTGTTCAGCTAAAACTACAAGTTAGTGGGGTGCGTCCTGCTCACAGTGTTCAGCTAAACCTACAAGTTAGTGGGGTGCGTCCTGCTAACAGTGTTCAGCTAGATCCGTTCCTGTTATCTTCTTACTGACAGGCAGGCTTGTCTTGTTACAGTATTTACAGCTACCTGAAGAAAATTACTGGTGTTCTTTTGATCCTATTAGTACCACAGTCAGGCAGCTAGACTATTTACAGTTAGTGCAGTGCGTCCTGCTCACAGTGTTCAGCTAAACCTTCAAGTTAGTGGGGTGTGTCCTGCTCACAGTGTTCAGCTAAACCTACAAGTTAGTGTGGTGCGTCCACCTCACAGTGTTCAGCTAAACCTACAAGTTAGTGTGGTGCGTCCACCTCACAGTGTTCAGCTAAACCTACAAGTTAGTGGGGTGCGTCCTGCTCACAGTGTTCAGCTAAACCTAAAAGTTAGTGGGGTGCGTCCTGCTCACAGTGTTCAGCTAAACCTACAAGTTAGTGGGGTGCGTCCTGCTCACAGTGTTCAGCTAAACCTACAAGTTAGTGGGGTGCGTCCACCTCACAGTGTTCAGCTAAACCTACAAGTTAGTGGGGTGCGTCCTGCTCACAGTGTTCAGCTAAACCTACAAGTTAGTGTGGTGCGTCCACCTCACAGTGTTCAGCTAAACCTACAAGTTAGTGGGGTGCGTCCTGCTCACAGTGTTCAGCTAGATCCGTTCCTGTTATCTTCTTACTGACAGGCAGGCTTGTCTTGTTACAGTATATACAGCTACCTGAAGAAAATTACTGGTGTTCTTTTGATCCTATTAGTACCACAGTCAGGCAGCTAGACTATTTACAGTTAGTGCAGTGCATCCTGCTCACAGGGTTCAGCTAAACCTACAAGTTAGTGGGGTGCGTCCTGCTCACAGTGTTCAGCTAAATCTACAAGTTAGTGGGGTGCGTCCTGCTTCCAGTGTTCAGCTAAACCTACAAGTTAGTGTGGTGCGTCCACCTCACAGTGTTCAGCTAAACCTACAAGTTAGTGGGGTGCATCCTACTCACAGTGTTCAGCTAAACCTACAAGTTAGTGGGGTGCGTCCTGCTCACAGTGTTCAGCTAAACCTACAAGTTAGTGTGGTGAGTCCACCTCACAGTGTTCAGCTAAACCTACAAGTTAGTGGGGTGCGTCCTGCTCACAGTGTTCAGCTAAACCTACAAGTTAGTGTGGTGCGTCCACCTCACAGTGTTCAGCTAAACCTACAAGTTAGTGGGGTGCGTCCTGCTCACAGTGTTCAGCTAGATCCGTTCCTGTTATCTTCTTACTGACAGGCAGGCTTGTCTTGTTACAGTATATATAGCTACCTGAAGAAAATTACTGGTGTTCTTTTGATCCTATTAGTACCACAGTCAGGCAGCTAGACTATTTACAGTTAGTGCAGTGCATCCTGCTCACAGGGTTCAGCTAAACCTACAAGTTAGTGGGGTGCATCCTGCTCACAGTGTTCAGCTAAATCTACAAGTTAGTGGGGTGCGTCCTGCTTCCAGTGTTCAGCTAAACCTACAAGTTAGTGTGGTGCGTCCACCTCACAGTGTTCAGCTAAACCTACCAGTTAGTGGGGTGCATCCTACTCACAGTGTTCAGCTAAACCTACAAGTTAGTGGGGTGCGTCCTGCTCACAGTGTTCAGCTAAACCTACAAGTTAGTGTGGTGCGTCCACCTCACAGTGTTCAGCTAAACCTACAAGTTAGTGGGGTGCGTCCTGCTCACAGTGTTCAGCTAGATCCGTTCCTGTTATCTTCTTACTGACAGGCAGGCTTGTCTTGTTACAGTATATACAGCTACCTGAAGAAAATTACTGGTGTTCTTTTGATCCTATTAGTACCACAGTCAGGCAGCTAGACTATTTACAGTTAGTGCAGTGCGTCCTGCTCACAGTGTTCAGCTAAACCTACAAGTTAGTGGGGTGCGTCCTGCTCACAGTGTTCAGCTAAACCTACAAGTTAGTGGGGTGCGTCCTGCTCACAGTGTTCAGCTAAACCTACAAGTTAGTGTGGTGCGTCCACCTCACAGTGTTCAGCTAAACCTACAAGTTAGTGGGGTGTATTCTGCTCACAGTGTTCAGCTAAACCTACAAGTTAGTGGGGTGCGTCCACCTCACAGTGTTCAGCTAAACCTGCAAGTTAGTGGGGTGCGTCCTGCTCACAGTGTTCAGCTAGATCCGTTCCTGTTATCTTCTTACTGACAGGCAGGCTTGTCTTGTTACAGTATTTACAGCTACCTGAAGAAAATTGCTGGTGTTCTTTTGATCCTATTAGTACCACAGTCAGGCAGCTAGACTATTTACAGTTAGTGCAGTGCGTCCTGCTCACAGTGTTCAGCTAAACCTACAAGTTAGTGGGGTGTGTCCACCTCACAGTATTCAGCTAAAGCTACCTGTAGAAGGTTGGTGGTGTTCTCATACTACAGGCAGGCAGTTGATTTTGCTAGCTGCAGTATCAGTACATATATATATATATATATATATATATATATATATATATATATCCCAGCTTAGTGCAGCTACAGGCCATTAGTATGTCTGGAAGGCCAAGAAGGAGAGGCAGACAGTCACAAGCCAATAAGAGAGGGCAAGCAGGCTCTGTGTCTAGTGCTGGTTGTGAAGACGGTGCATCCTCATCAGCACGTGGCCATGGGACACTCTTGGCCTTTTTTTCGGCAGCTGGCCGTGTTGAGCCGCAACATGCGGAAGACTTGGTCGAGAGGATGACCAAGCCGTCCTCATCCTCCTCATCCTCTCTCACCCATGCCCAGGGTACTTTGTCTGGCAAAGCAGCGGCCTCTTCCCTCAGCTCAATGTCATCAGTGACTCCTTCCCTAGCCCCACCATGTCCTCCTGAGGAGTCCCCTGAACTGTTTGACCACAGTGTTGGGTACATGCTCCAGGAGGATGCCCAGCGTTTGGAAGGCTCTGATGATGATACTGAGCTCGATGAAGGCAGTAACATGAGCACGGACAGAGGGGGACAGCAAGAAGGACAGCAATCTGGCAGTCATGCTCCCCCTGCTGCAGCATGCTGCCAGGTTTGCTGCAGTGATGAGGAGGGAGGGGATGATGAGGTCACTGACTCAACATGGGTGCCTGATAGGAGAGAGGAGGAGGAGGAGGCGGCACAAAACCAACGAGGCAGGATGCCCTCCAGGGGCCAGCCTAAGGGCAGCACATTGACTGCATCACAACCCAAAGCTCCACATGTGCAGGGCGCTGCAGTCTCTGCGCGTTATTCAAAAAGTTCTTTGGTGTGGGCCTTTTTCGAGACGGGTGGCCAAAACATCTCCCGTTTGGGTACCACATGCTTGACCAGACATATGTTGACCTGCCATGCAGTTCGTTGGAAAGCGTATCTAAACGACCCACACCAAAGAACAAAGAGGACCTCTCCTTGCTCCTCATCAGCTGAGATCTCCAACCCCACTATACCTTCAGTCCTCTCTGAGACCTGCACTGAGAGGATTGAAGGTGTAGAATTAGGTGTGTCAGAGCCAAGTACTTGTGGGCAATCTGCTTTTGGTACACCGACGTCAGATTGTACAAGGCAAATTTCCCTGCCCCAGCTGCTGCACCACTGAAAGAAGTTTGCTCCCAGCCATCCACATGCCCAGCGGTTGAATGCTAGCTTGGCAAAATTGCTAGCACTTCAACTGCTCCCTTTTCAGTTGGTAGACTCTGCCCCCTTCCGTGAGTTTGTGGAATGTGCGGTTCCTCAGTGGCAGGTACCCAAACGCCACTTTTTCTCACGGAAGGCGATTCCGGCTCTCTACCGGCATGTGGAAGGCAATGTCCATGCCTCGCTGGACAGGGCGGTCAGCGGTAAGGTGCATATTACCGCTGACTCATGGTCCAGCAGGCATGGACAGGGACGTTACCTAAGTTTCACGGCGCATTGGGTGACTCTGCTGGCAGCTGGGAAGGATGCAGGACAAGGTGCAGTAGTGTTGGAGGTTGTTCCGCCACCACGCCTCCAAAATGCTAATGATTGTGACACACCTCTCTCCTCCACCCCCTCCTCTTCTTCTTCCTCCATGGCCTCTTCCTGTGCTTTGTCCTCGGAGCCAGTGGTGCTCCGTAGCCGTTCAAGGGGCTACGCAAGTACGCAGGCCAAAAGATGCCATGCGGTGCTTGATCTGGTGTGCTTGGGGGACAGGAGCCACACTGGGGCAGAGGTTCTGTCAGCTCTGCAGGGGCAGGTTCAGAGGTGGTTGACGCCACGTCAACTTAAGGCAGGAATGGTGGTTTGCGACAATGGCACCAACCTCCTCTCTGCCCTTCAACAGGGACAAATGACCCATGTGCCCTGTTTGGCTCATGTCCTTAACTTGGTGGTGCAGCGGTTCTTGGGCAGGTACCCGGGCTTACAGGATGTCCTGAGGCAGGCCAGGAAAGTCTGTGTGCATTTCCGCCGGTCATATAATGCCAGTGCTCGGCTGACGGACCTCCAAAAGGAGTTTAACCTGCCCAAGAACCGCCTAATCTGTGACATGCCCACCAGGTGGAACTCAACGTTGGCCATGCTGTAGCGGCTGCACATGCAGCAGAGGGCCATCAATGAGTACCTGTGCGACTATGGCACCAGGACAGGGTCAGGCGAGCTTGTTTTTTTTTCCCCACGCCAGTGGGCCATGATCAGGGATGCATGCACTGTCCTGTCACCATTTGAGGAGGCCACGAGGATGGTGAGCAGTGAGAGTGCATGCATCAGTGACACTGTCCCCCTTGTCCACCTGTTGGAGCACACGCTGTGTGGAATAATGGACAGGACACTGGAGGCAGAACAGGGGCAGGAAGAGGAGGACTTCCTTAGCTCTCAAGGCCCCCTTTATCCAGACAGTGTTCCTGCGTGCCTGCCGATCACACAGGAAGAGGAGGAGGAGGAGGAAGATTGTGTCAGTATGGAGGTGGAGCCTGGCACTCAGCATCAGCAGCAGTCTTTAAGGGATCAGTCCCAAGAAACACATGGACTTGTACGTGGCTGGGAGGAGGTGGCTGCGGACCATGTCGTCCTTAGTGACCCAGAGGACTCCGGACCGAATGCCTCAGCAAACCTACGCTGCATAGCCTCCCTGATCCTGCAAAGCCTGCGTAAGGATCCTCGTATTCGTGGTATCAAGGAGAAGGACCAATACTGGTTGGCAACCCTCCTTGATCCACGTTACAAGGGTAAGGTTGCGGACCTTATCTTGCCATCGCAGAGGGAGCAGAGGATGAAACATCTTCGGGAGGACTTGCAGAAAGGTCTGTGCAACGCGTTCCCAGAGACTGGGAGGTTACAAACTCCTGTTTCTGCACAACGTGTTGCTGAGGCTTCAGTCAGTCAAAGAAGGAGCGGTGGAGAAGGTGGCCGTCTGACCGATGCGTTCAGACAATTTTTTGGTCCGCAGCCCCAAGGTATGATCTGTTCCAGCAACCATCTCCAGCGTCTGTTTTACATAGTGCAGGAATACCTAGGGGCAAGATCAGACTTGGACACCTTTCCCACCGAAAATCCTCTGGGTTACTGGGTCTTGAGGATGGATCACTGGCCAGAGCTTGCACAGTATGCAATTGAGCTACTGGCCTGTCCTGCATCCAGCGTTCTTTCGGAACGCACATTCAGTGCTGCTGGAGGCGTGGTAACCGATCACAGGGTGCGTCTGTCCACCGACTCGGTCGATCGACTGACCTTCATAAAAATGAATCAGTCTTGGATCACCACCAGCTACCAAGCACCTGATGCTGATGTAACCGAATAATTTTTTTTGAAATCTCAGATCCCTTCAAAGACTGCCTATGCTGATGCTGAGTGACTATCCCTGAGTAATTATCCTCTTCCTCCTCAATGATCATGCTGATAGCTTGTAAGAACATTTTTGGTTCTGGGCGCCACCACCAGTGCCTAAGGCACAATTTTTCTGCCCCTGTTTAACAGGGGCGTGTTATTACAATTTTTGATGCAATACTTTGCAGCAGGGCTCGTTTCTGCGTTCCAACTAGAGTGTCTGTGAGGGGTTGCAGTGTTGTGGCACCAGCACCAGTGCCTAAGGCCCAATTTTTCTGCCCCTGTCTAACAGGGGCGTGTAATTACAATTTTTGATGCAATACTTTGCAGCAGGGCTCATTTCAGCATTCCAACTAGAGTATCTGTGAGGGGTTGCAGTGTTGTAGCACTAGCACCAGTGCCTAAGGCCCAATTTTTCAGCCCTTGTTTAACAGGGGCGTGTAATTACAAATTTTGATGCAATACTTTGCAGCAGGGCTCGTTCCTGCGTTCCAACTAGAGTGTCTGTGAGGGGTTGCAGTGTTGTGGCACCAGCACCAGTGCCTAAGGCCTAATTTTTCAGCCCCTGTTTAACAGGGGAATGTAATTACAATTCTTGATCTAATATTTCACAGCAGGGCCCATTTCTGCACCCACCAAGAGCGAGTGAGGACTTACAGTGTTGTGGCACCAGCACCACCACCACCAAAGGCCCAATTTTTCTGCCCTTGTTCAACAGGGGCATGTAATTACAATTCTTGATCTAATATTTCACAGCAGGGCCCATTTCTGCACCCACCAAGAGCGAGTGAGGACTTACAGTGTTGTGGCACCAGCACCACCACCACCACCACCAAAGGCCCTGTTTTTCTGCCCCTGTTCAACAGGGGCATGTAATTACAATTCTTGATCTAATATTTCACAGCAGGGCCCTGTGAGGGCTTACAGTGTTGTGGCCACAGCAACACCTAAGGCCCAAATTTCTGCTGAGTATATAGGGCAGGCCCCTACTTTCAAACATCTAACTTACAAACGACTCCTACTTGCAAACGGAAGGAGACAACAGGAAGTGAGATGAAATCTACCCCTAGGAAGGGAAATTCTCTCCTGTAAGAGTTAATATGGGAAAAACATTTCTCCTTTCCACTGATGCTTTCCAATCCTTGTTCCACAAAAAAACCCAAATTTTCAAAAAACATTTGTCATTGGGACAAAAAGTGAGGTGAAATCTTCTGAAGAGGAGGAAAGACAGCAAAACAAATGTCACAGGGGTGATAACCCTTCCCTATGTTTTCCAAAAAGCTTAAAAAAGATTTTTTGGCTGGAGCTAAACACGTTAAAAATGTACCCGTTCAAAATTACAAACAGGTTCTACTTATCAACAAACCTACAGTCCCTGTCTTGTTTGCACCGCCTGTATACTGCTGTTCAGAGTATATAGGGCCTGGTGGCCCACACCTTTCCTTATTTTAATTTGGGTGCGGGGTTCCCCTTAATATCCATACAAGACCCAAAGGGCCTGGTAATGGACTGGGGGGTACCCATGCTGTTTGTCTCACTGATTTTCATCCATATTGCCAGGACCCGACATTACATTAAACCCGCAAGCAGTTTTAAATGAGATTTTTTCCTTTAAAAATGACATTTGGTGCAGGGACTGTTCTAAACCCGGGAAACACGCGCCACTTTACAGGCATACTATAGACACCCCCCAGGTACGATATTTAAAGGAATATTTCACTTTTTTTTTACTTTAAGCATCATTAAAATCACTGCTCCCGAAAAAACGACCGTTTTTAAAAGTTTTTTTTGCATTGATACATGTCCCCTGGGGTAGGACCTGGGTCCCCAAACCCTTTTTAGGACAACTCCATGCAAATTAGCCTTTAAAATGAGCACTTTTGATTTTGAACGTTCGAGTCCCATAGACGTCAATGGGGTTCTAACGTTCGTGTGAATTTTCGGCCCGTTCGCAGGTTCTGGTGCGAACCGAACCGGGGGGTGTTCGGCTCATCCCTACTAATGGCCTGTAGCTGCACTAATCCGGGATATATATAGTGCATATATATATATATATACTGATACTGCAGCTAGCAAAATCAACTGCCTGCCTGTAGTATGAGAACACCACCAACCTTCTACAGGTAGCTTTAGCTGAACACTGCAGAGCTCGCAAAAAACTAACTTGTAGCTTATTTAGCTGCCTGCGGTAGTGATAGGATCAGGAAAACACCACCAACCTTCTGCAGGTAGCTTTAGCTGAACACTGTGCAGAGCTCGCAATAAACTAACTTGTAGCTTATTTAGCTGCCTGCGGTAGTGATAGGATCAGGAAAACACCACCAACCTTCTACAGGTAGCTTTAGGTGAACACTGTGCAGAGCTCGCAAAAAAATAACTTGTAGCTTATTTAGCTGCCTGTGGTAGTGAAAGAATCAGGAAAACACCACCAACCTTCTACAGGTAGCTTTAGCTGAACACTGTGCAGAGCTCGCAAAAAACTAACTTGTAGCTTATTTAGCTGCCTGCGGTAGTGATAGGATCAGGAAAACACCACCAACCTTCTGCAGGTAGCTTTAGCTGAACACTGTGCAGAGCTCGCAAAAAACTAACTTGTAGCTTATTTGGCTGCCTGCGGTAGTGATAGGATCAGGAAAACACCACCAACCTTCTACAGGTAGCTTTAGGTGAACACTGTGCAGAGCTCGCAAAAAACTAACTTGTAGCTTATTTAGCTGCCTGCGGCAGTGATAGGATCAGGAAAACACCACCAACCTTCTACAGGTAGCTTTAGGTGAACACTGTGCAGCGCTCGCAAAAAACTAACTTGTAGCTTATTTAGCTGCCTGCAGTAGTGATAGGATCAGGAAAACACCACCAACCTTCTACAGGTAGCTTTAGCTGAACACTGTGCAGAGCTCGCAAAAAACTAACTTGTAGTTTTAGCTGAACACTGTTCAGAGGACGCACTACACTAACTTGTAGCTTTAGCTGAACACTGTGCAGAGGTCGCACTACACTAACTTGTAGTTTTAGCTGAACACTGTTCAGAGGACGCACTACACTAACTTGTAGCTTTAGCTGAACACTGTGCAGAGGTCGCACTACACTAACTTGCAGTTTTAGCTGAACACTGTTCAGAGGACGCACTACACTAACTTGTAGCTTTAGCTGAACACTGTGCAGAGGTCGCACTACACTAACTTGTAGTTTTAGCTGAACACTGTTCAGAGGACGCACTACACTAACTTGTGGCTTTAGCTGAACACTGTGCAGAGGTCGCACTACACTAACTTGTAGTTTTAGCTGAACACTGTGAGGAGGACGCACTACACCAATTTGTAGCATTAGCTGAACACTGTGAGGAGGATGCACTACCCTAACTTGTAGCTTTAGCTGAACACTGTGCAGAGGTCACACTAAACTAACTTGTAGCTTTAACTGAACACTGTGCAGAGGTCGCACTACACTAACTTGTAGTTTTAGCTGAACACTGTGAGGAGGACGCACTACACCAATTTGTAGCATTAGCTGAACACTGTGAGGAGGATGCACTACCCTAACTTGTAGCTTTAGCTGAACACTGTGCAGAGGTCACACTAAACTAACTTGTAGCTTTAACTGAACACTGTGAGGAGGGCGCACTACACTAACTGTAAATATTTCATAATATGTTTTTCACTTAAATAGGAAAGTTCTTCCTTGAGTAGGCGCCATACTGTCAGAATACTTTTGAACCTTGGGGTTAATTTCGACCCATTTTAAGATTGTGTATAGAAATTGGGAGTATACAAATAGTTTTTGCACTGACACTTTAATTCACATATGTTTATCACTCATTAAGAATTTTTCACTTCAATAGGCGCCATACTGTCACAATATTTTTGAACTCTGGGGTCAATTTTAATTTATTCAAATAATTTACATAGAATTATTTTATTCACATGATTTATTTAATTCTGAACATGAGAGACATTTATTATAATCTTTGATTTATTCTTTGTGGTTTTTTTCACGTTTATGATCTTTTTTCTGATTTAGACCACATCACGGCAATTAGTGGTAGAGCTCCTATATGTTATAGCTGTTCGAACATAGATTGTATCTCAATACACTCATACCCACCAAGAACTAATTTATAAAATAGGGCAGCGCCATCTGTACTCCCAAAGTATTTATTATATCTATGTATTTAGACCCCTAGGGGAACTAATCAGGGATAGGCAGCAGCTCTTATATTGTCCTAAGCGCGGATTCATCTATTTATAGCACTACACTAACTGTAAATAGTCTAGCTGCCTGACTGTGGTACTAATAGGATCAAAAGATCACCAGCAATTTTCTAGCTGTAAATACTGTAACAAGACAAGCCTGCATGTCAGTAGGAAGATAACAGGAACGGATCTAGCTAAACTGAATACAGTGTATATATATATATATATATATATATATATATATATATATATATATATATATATACATACACCTGGGATGCATATATATACACAATACACTGTAAGTGCAGCTAACTCACTGACTGTCCTGCCTAATCTAGGTAACTCAAATGAAATGACACTGTCTCTCTCTCTCTAAGCACGCCGGAACACACTACACAGGGCCGCCGTGCAGGCGGCCTTATATAGTGTGGGGCGTGTTATATAGTGTGGGGCGTGTTCTAAACCCCCTGAGCCATAATTGGCCAAAGCCACCCAAAGCCAATTACAGCTCTCTCTACTGACGGCGCTGTGATTGGCCAAGCATGCGGGTCATAGTGCATGCTTGGCCAATCATCAGCCAGCAATGCACTGCGATGCCGCAGTGAATTATGGGCCGTGACGCACCACACGAATTTGGCACGAACGGCCCATATCGTACGCAATTCGATGAACGGGCGTACAGGTGATGTTCGTGACGAACATGGGTTCGACTCGAACACGAAGCTCATCCCTACTAGGGACAATTCTATTTTTTATGTTAGGTGCTCTTCTATAGGTTACTTTCGGAAATTTAGGTAGAAGAGTTTTCAGATGGGGATCCTCTTGAAGTATTGGCCAGTGCTTTTTCAAGATGGATTCCATTTTTTTATGGTCATAGTAGAATTTGGTGGTGAACCGGACTGATTGGTCTGTAACCCCTTTTGTTCTCTGCGGTGAGATATCTGATAAATACTGTAGTACGTGTAGGCCTCTTGGAACAGTGATTCTGGATATCCTTTATCTCTCAGTTTCTGACTAGGCACACTATTCTCCTTAATAAAATTGTGGTTTGTGCAATTGCGTTTGAGGCGGCAGATGTGGCTTCTGGGTATGTTGTTCTTCCACAGGTTTTGAGTAATTTCTAGCATGTATTTTGTCCTTGTCATGATACAACTCAAGATCCAAAAATGCCAATTTATCCGCATCTGAGACATAAGTGAACCTTAAGCCATATGGATTGTCTTTACAGTGGTTTACAAAATCTGCTGTGGCCTGAGGGGAACCGTTCCAAATGATAACAATATCATCAATATACCTGCCATAGTATATAAGATGCCTGGAATAAGGGTTATTGTTCCATATGTACCTGTGTTCCCAAAAACCCATAGCTAGGTTGGCATACGAGGGAGCGAAATTCGCACCCATTGCAGTGCCTTGGTCTTGCACATAAAATTGATCCTCAAAGACAAAATAGTTATGCTCAAGGCAGAACTGTACAGAACTGTACAATCCAAAATAAATGTGGCTTGTCCGCCATTCATGTACTGATCCTGGAACAGGAAATAATAGAGAGCTAATAGAGAGCTGCAAGTGTATATAAGGAGCTTACAACTAATGACATCCAAATATATTCACTGTTCCAGGAGTAAGGTTTGAGTGACTCTAGCAGATGAGTACCGTCTCTAATATAGGATTGTAGGCCTTGGGCCAAGGGCTGAAGATAGTAATCTATACATTTTGAAAGCCCTGAGGTGATACTATCCATGGCTGCTATTATGGGCCTGCCAGGGGGATTGGTTAAATTCTTGTGAACTTTGGGGATGTGATAAAAATATGGGGTACGATAAAAGTCCTTAATTAAAAATGAAACTTCAGATTTTTTCAGAATATTAGATTGTGTTGCCCTTTCTATTAAAAGGTTGATTTTACTTTTATATTCGGGGAGGGGATCTTTGGTTTATTTCCTGTATGTGGATGTATCAGCAAGAAGGCGATAAGCCTCTTTAGTATAGTCATCTCGATCCACGATGACAATCCCTCCTCCCTTGTCCGCAGTTTTGATAATTACATTTTCAAGGGAAAATTTCAACTGGCAAGGGTTTTTAAAGCTGTATTTTCTAAATAAATACATAGGACACCTCACAAAGAAAAGATTCTTTGAAATCCAAAAGACCAAACATACTGAGACTGTCAGCACTTCCCACACTGATGAATTGACTGTGTTGCAGACAAAACCCATTGAGTTCAGTTTTGATTAGGGATGAGCTTCGAGTTCGAGTCGAACTCATGTTTGACTCGAACATCAGCTGTTCACCAGTTCGCCGAACAGCGAACAATTTGGGGTGTTCGCGGCAAATTTGAAAGCCGCGGAACACCCTTTAAAAGTCTATGGGAGAAATCAAAAGTGCTAATTTTAAAGGCTTATATGCATGGTATTGTAATAAAAAGTGTTTGGGGACCTGGGTCCTGCCCCAGGGGCCATGGATCAATGCAAAAAATTTTTTTAAAAACGTCAGTTTTTTCGGGAGCAGTGATTTTAATAATGCTTAAAGTCAAACAATAAAAGTGTAATATTCCTTTAAATTTCCTACCTGGGGGGTGTCTATAGTATGCCTGTAAAGGGGCGCATATTTCCCCTGTTTAGAACAGCCTGACAGCAAAATGACATTTCGAAGGAAAAAAAGTCATTTAAAACTACTCGCGGCTATTAATGAATTGCCGATCCGACAATACAGATAAAAGTTCATTGATAAAAACGGCATGGGAATTCCCCACAGGGGAACCCCGAACCAAAATTGAAAAAAAAAATGAAGTGGGGGGGTCCCCTTAAATTCCATACCAGGCCCTTCAGGTCTGGTATGGATATTAAGGGGAAACCCGGCCAAATTTTTTTTAAAAAATGGCGTGGGGTACCCCCAAAAATCCATACCAGACCCTTATCCGAGCACGCAACCTGGCAGGCTGCAGGAAAAGAGGGGGGGCGAGAAAGCGCCCCCCCCCCCTCCTGAACCGTACCAGGCCACATGCCCTCAACATTGGGAGGGTGCTTTGGGGGTAGCCCCCCAAAACACCTTGTCCCCATGTTAATGGGGACAAGGGCCTCATCCCCACAAACCTTGCCCCATGATTGTGGGGGTCTGCGGGCGGGGGGCTTATCGGAATCTGGAAGCCCCCTTTAACAAGGGGGCCCCCAGATCCCGGCCCTCCCCCCTGTGTGAAATGGTAAGGGGATACAAAAGTACAAGAGACAGTTTTTGACAATTCCTTTATTTAAATGCTTCTTCTTTCTTCTATCTTCTTACTTCCTTCGGTTTCTTCCTCCATCTTCTTCTTCTTCTGGTACTTCTGGTTCTTCTGGTTCTTCATCCAGTCTTCTCATCCGGCATCTTCCTCAGCAGCGCCTTCTTCACGTCATCTTCTTTTCTCGGGCCGCTCCGCATCCACGATTGGATGGGAGGCTCCCACTGTGTGACGCTTCTCCTCTTCTGACGGTTCTTAAATAACGGAGGGCATGGCCACCCGGTGACCCCGCCCCTCTGATGCACGAGGACTTCCATGTGGCGTTCCCCGTGACGTCAGAGGGGGGCAGGGTCACCCGCCCTCTGTTATTTAAGAACAGCCAGAAGAGGAGAAGTATCACACAGCGGGAGCCTCCCATCCAATCGTGGATGCGGAGCGGCCCAAGAAAAGAAGATGAAGTGAAGAAGGCGTCGCTGAGGAAGATGCCGGATGAGAAGACCGAATGAAGAACCAGAAGAACCAGAAGTACCAGAAGAACCAGAAGAAGAAGAAGAAGATGGAGGAAGAAACTGAAGGAAGATAGAAGGTAGAAGAAAGAAGAAGCATTTAAATAAAGGAATAGTCAAAAACTGTCTCTTGTCATTTTTAACATTTCTGACAGTTTTTTTGTGAAATGGTAGGGGTACTTTTGTACCCCCTTACCATTTCACACAGGGAGGAGGGCCGGGATCTGGGGGTCCCCTTGTAAAAGAGGGCTTCCAGATTCCGATAAGCCCCCCGCCCGCAGACCCCCACAACCACCGGGCAAGGGTTGTGGGGATGAGGTCCTTGTCCCCATCAACATGGGGACAAGGTGTTTTGGGGGGCTACCCCCAAAGCACCCCCCCAATGTTGAGGGCATGTGGCCTGGTACGGTTCAGGAGGGGGCGCTCTTGTCCCCCCTCTTCTCCTGCGGCCTGCCAGGTTACGTGCGCGGATAAGGGTCTGGTATGGATTTTTGGGGGTACCCCACGCCATTTTTTTGTTAAAATTTGGTGCGGGGTTCCCCTTAAAATCCATACCAGACCTGAAGGGTCTGGTATAGATTTTGAGGGGGACCCCACACCATTTTTTTTTAAATTTTGTCCGGGGTTCCCCTTAATATCCATACCAGACCTGAAGGGCCTGGTATGGAATTTAGGGGGACCCCCCACATAATTTTTTTTTTTTAATTTTTGGTTTGGGGATCCCCTGTGGGGAATTCCCATGCCGTTTTTATCAATGAACTTTTATGTGTATTGTCGGACCGGCAATTCATTAATAGCCGTGAGTAGTTTTAAATGCCTTTTTTTCCTTTGAAATGTCATTTTGCTGTCAGACTGTTCTAAACACGGGAAACATGCGCCCATTTACAGGCATACTATAGACACCCCCCAGGTACGAAATTTAAAGGAATATTACACTTTTATTGTTTGACTTTAAGCATTATTAAAATCACTGCTCCCGAAAAAACGGCCGTTTTTAAAACTTTTTTTTGCATTGATTCATGTCCCCTGGGGCAGGACCCAGGTCCCAAAACACTTTTTATGACAATAACTTGCATATAAGTCTTTAAAATTAGCACTTTTGATTATTCATGTTAGTGTCCCATAGACTTTAACGGTGTTCGCGTGTTCGAAAGAATTTATTGCCTGTTCACTTGTTCTAGTGCGAACCGAACAGGGGGGTGTTCGGCTCATCCCTAGTTTTGATACGAACATTATGGATCAACTTGAGGAACTCAACTTAGATAGTACTATTTCTAATTTGGATCTCTATACACAACACTTATCTACCTCACCGCCAGTACAACATTCTTTTTTAAAACCCAAATCTGTATTTTACCCACACCAGTCTAAAGGTCCACACATAATCACCTTCTACAATATGGTATTTGCAGATATGAAAGGATTATGTTGTCATTCATCCCCCTGTCGTCCAGACTTAGGCCATCTCAGCCCTTTAGAAAATACAGCTTTAAAATCCCTTGCCAGTAATGAAAATTTATTTATCAAAATTGCGGACAAGGGAGGAGGGATTGTCATCATGGATCGAGATGACTATACTAAAGAGGCTTATCACCTTCTTGCTGATACATCCACATACAGGAAATCAACCAAAGATCCCCTCCCCGAATATAAAAGTGAAATTAACCTTTTAATAGAAAGGGCAACACAATCTAATATTCTGAAAAAATCGGAAGTTTCATTTTAAATTAAGGACTTTTATCGTACCCCATATTTTTATCACATCCCCAAAGTTCACAAGAGTTTAACCAATCCCCCTGACAGGCCCATAATAGCAGCCATGGATACTATCACCTCAGGGCTTTCAAAATATATAGATTACTATCTTCAGCCCTTGGCCCAAGGCCTACAATCCTATATTAGAGACGAACGGTACTCATCTGCTAGAGTCACTCAAACCTTACTCCTGGAACAGCGATTATATTTGGATGTCATTAGATGTAAGCTCCTTATATACATCCATTCCACATCCTTTTGGACTTGCAGCTCTCCACTATTTCCTGTTCCAGGATCAGTACATGAATGGCAGACAAGCCACATTTATTTGAATTGTACAGTTCTGTACACTTGGGAACACAAGTACATATGGAACAATAACCCTTATTCCAGGCATCTTATATACTATGGCAGGTATATTGATGATATTGTTATCATTTGGAACGGTTCCCCTCAGGCCACAGCAGATTTTGTAAACCACTGTAATGACAATCCATATGGCTTAAGGTTCACTTATGTCTCAGATGCGAATAAATTGGAATTTTTGGATCTTGAGTTGTATCATGACAAGGACATAATACATGCTAGAAATTACTCAAAACCTACTGCCAGCAATTCACTGTTGCATTACAGAAGTTACCACTACTACAAGTGGAAGAAAAACATACTCAGAGGCCAATTCTGCCACCTCAAACGCAATTGCACAAACAACAATGATTTTATTAAGGAGAGTAGCGTGCTTAGTCAGAAACTGAGAGATAAAGGATATCCAGAATCACTGATCCAAGAGGCCTACACTTACTACAGTATTTATCAGATATTTCACTGCAGAGAACAAAAGGGGTTACAGACCAATCAGTCCGGTTCACCACCAGATTCCACTATGACCATAAAAAATGGAATCCATCTTGAAAAAGCACTGGCCAATACTTCTAGAGGATCTCCATCTGAAAACTCTTCTACCTAAATTTCCGAAAGTAACCTATAGAAGAGCACCTAACATAAAAAATAGAATTGCCCCTAGTAAGCTGAAACCTCTCCCTATTCAGCCCAGTCCACGTCTATGTTTACTCCCACTGTATGGCATATTCCAGTGCAAAAAACCTTTATGCAAAACTTGTGATTATGTACAACATGTCCAGTAATTTCTCCACCAAGGGCAAGACCTATAATATTAATGAGTTTTACAATTGCTCATCTGATTTTGTAGTTTATTGCCTCTATTGTCCCTGTCATCTACTCTATGTGGGCGGCCACATCCGTCCACTGAGACAAAGATTTGGAGAACATCGCAGAAAGATTGAGGAAGGAAAGGATAAACATAGTGTCCCTCGCCATTTTTCAAAGTGCCAAAAAGGCTCCACCAATGGCCGCAAGGTATGGGTCTTAGAACAAATGCCCAAAAATCTGTCTGAGGCAGAGAGGTTCTATAGGCTATGTGAACGCGAAACCTTTTGGATATATTCCCTTGATACCTTGTCACCTGGGGGAATCAATGAGACTTTGGAGTTGTCTACGATTTTATAAAGAATCAGTCCTATTTTTAGTTTTCTTTTATTAAGCAATATATCAGGTTTCTTTTTAATATTCTTCAAAATGTTCACCTATCATTCTTCAAAGCATATTAAGGAATCCATATTTATATTTGACACACATTTCTTAAAGATTTTTAACAATTCCGTTTTTTGGTCCCAATAATCTATTACAGGACATTTTGAATTTTTAAATTTTTAATGTGTATATATTCTTATAGAAAATATGCTCCTATTAATGACCATGCAATGGTGTTTTTCCTTATTAAGCTATCTTGAATCATTTTGATTTCTCTCTACGTGGTCTATAATGTTGGTTGTAAATACTCAGTATATTATGTATATGTTGTAGTATTGCCTACATACAGTCGTATTTATCCCCATTAAATAGTCCCATATATATATATATATATATATATATATATATATATATATATATATATATATATATATCTTCCCCCCTCTCCCTTCCTTTCCTTTTTCTTCCACTTTGCCCTTTTCATTTTTATTTTTATTTTTATCTCCATTTACCTGGCTCCATTCTCCATTAATTTTTAACTTCAGTTTCATTTATTGTTACCATTAGTCTTAGTACCCCCATCCAGTCAGTTTATAGTCACCTCGCATTTGTATATGTAAATTATTCGAGTCTGTAGTCTTACTGTGGGAATTAGGTGTTCGTTTTACACAATTTCCACTAGATGGCGCCAAACGGTAGCACATATAAGGCTCATTGGAGCCTGTATAAATGGTATAATAAAAATCCGCGCTTAGGACAGTGAGTTGCAGCCTCCACTAATTAGTTCCCAAAGGGACCTATGAGGATGAGTATAGGAGAGTGGGGAAATGGCGCTACCCTCTATGGCACAGGATATTTAAATTTACAGTGATAAGTTTGATTCTAATTAAATATACAAGGTAAAGAATAACTAGATAATAAATAAATAGAATCCCAGTGTGCATAAAAGTGTACCAATCTTCTACCAGTGGATATATGAATTATGTACCAAAAGGTGCATTAAATCTATAAAAAGTGTACCGATCTTCTACCAATTGGTATATGAATTATATTATTTTATATGAATATTATAAAGGGAAATGAGTGTTGTGGGTTAATGTGATTGACAGGGGTGTATTCCAACTCCACAGAATTCTGAAAGGCACTACCAAAAATACCACCAGATATAAACCAGTCCAGTTTCCAGAAAATTACATTAACAATATACCATAACCCTATAGATGCAGATATCTCCACATCTTAGTGCATGTGAACATAAATAATATATTAAGTAACCAGAAGACCATATATATAAATCCTTGGTATAAAATCAATATGTGAGTGTATTTTTTACCTTGTATATTTAATTAGAATCAAACTTATCACTGTAAATTTAAATATCCTGTGCCATAGAGGGTAACGCCATTTCCCCACTCTCCTATACTCATTGGAGCCTGTGTCCTCTAAGCTTGAGCAAGGCGCATGCCTGTTGAACACAGTGCGCATGCGCCAAAACGTTATCACACCACTAGTGACGTCACCGCGCCGGATGCCTGTGTTCCATAGCTGACCAGGGCCAAGCCTCGGTTTTAGCCCTAAAAAACTGAATCAGGATATCCTGCTGGACGGGGACCCCATTCTTTTTTATGGACGGATTTTCTCCCACAGGCTCACAACGCTGGGCAGACGCCACTATCTGAGGAATATTTGTGCTCTACTCGTCTTAACCACGTGTAAGTGAACAAATACATTTGTATACTCAATAAATTTAACTGATCCTGATCCGGAGGCGCTTTTTTCTGTTTGTTTTTTTCCAGAAGAGACTTAGCTGGGCTGAGGGAGAAGCGAATGGTAGACTATTGGCTCAGATAGTAAAGTCTCAATCCAACTCTACACATGTCTCAGCTCTAATGAATGTAGAGGGGGAGGTTTTTAATCAGACTAGACCTATTATATCTATTTTTAAGTCCTATTATCAGGATTTGTATACTTCTAGGGCTAGTTATTTGGCCAGTATTAATCTTCCGGTTATCTCACAAGAAGAGAGAGAAATTCTTAATGCTCCACTCACCTTACTGGAAGTGGAAAGTGCGGTGGCTAGCTTCCCTAACTCCAAGGCCCCAGGGATTAACGGTCTCCCTATAGAGATCTATAAGAAATATAATAAAGAGATGCTTCCCACCCTCCTTAATACAAGCCTCCTTAGAGGCTTTTCATCTGGGCCAGCTTCCAGACACTATGGGTCAATCTGTAATTGTAGTCATACCTAAAAAGGATAAAAACTTTCTACATCCTGAATCTTACAGGCCAATCTCTCTACTATCCACAGATGTTAAAATTCTTGCTAAGATACTTGCTACTAGATTAAATAAGGTTATTAAACATATTATCCATTCAGATCAGGTAGGATTCATGCCCAATAAGTCAACCACATTCAATATCAGATGCGCATATTTAAATATGCAGATTCTGGCTCCGGGCCACTCAAATCGTGCCTTTTTTTAGCGTTAGACGCAATCAAGGCCTTCGATAGTGTCGAATGGCCATACTTGTGGGCCATCCTTGAAAAATTTGGGCTTGGCTCTGGCTTCTGCCAGTGGGTGCGGTTGTTATACTCTGCTCCGGTGGCATTGGTTAGGGTCAATGGTCTTCAATCCCCCAGTTTTAGACTCTGCACCACTATGCAGGGGTGTCCATTTCCCCCCCTGCTTTTTGCCCTGGCTATAGAGCCTTTGACATGACTTATGTGGGCCTGTTCCGATGTTATCGGCTTGATTAGGGCAGATTTGGAGGAAAAGATATCATTATAAGCAGACGATCTTCTTTTTTTCTTGACCAATATCTGCTCATCCCTGCCAGCGGTAATAAAATATATTAAGGAGTTTGGCAGGTTTTCCGGGTTAGGCATAAACTGGGAGAAATCCATGCTAATGCCCCTGGATCCCCTTCCAGATTCCTTGCCATCTACACTTTCTCATCTTAAGGTTGTCTCCTCTATAAAATATTTGGGTTTAATTATGTCTGACTCCCCACAGTCATATATTGTGGATAATAAACTTCCAAATTCAAAGTAAAACCTGGAATAAGCTCCCCTTATCGTTAATAGGCCGTATTAATCTAATTAAGATGATATGGATGCCTCAGCTTCTTTATTTTTTACACAATGCCCCGATCTGGATACTCATATGGATTTTGTTAAGATTAATACCATATTTAGGCGATTTAATATGGTAGAACAAAACCCCTCACATCAAATTGGAGATTCTACAACACCCCAAAAATTCGGGCGGTCTGGCAGTTCCTAATCCAGGGTTATACTTTTTTGCATCCCAACTACAGCACTTTGCTGGATAGGAGTCTGAGCAGACACTTCTTCCTGCTTGACGATTATTTTGTTATGCATTTAAGGGTTGGTTACCACTCTATGTCCTAGATGGGGCAAGAGGGGGGGTCTCACTTGCCGATATGCCTACCTGCACGTTAATATGTAAAATATGGGATACAGTTAAAAAAATACTGGGTGTCTCTTATCCAACTAGATACACTCCTATATGGGAAAATTATAGACTTCCTCAAAGAGGCTTTCAGAGATGGGGGAAATTAGGAATAACAACTTTAGCTCAGTTATACGAAAACGGTATACTTAAACCCTTTGAAGATCTAAGGGGAGAGTTCTCTCTACAATCTAATTGGTTCTATCATTTCCTCCAACTAAGACATGCTTTACATGCCCAATTCTCTTCTGCTAGGAGATTTTTTCCCCCTACCCTTGTTCTTGATAAGATAGTACAGGTAGGGTCAACAAAAGGTCTCACCTCTGCTACATATAGGGTATTATCAGATAGGTTTCTACTGAACTTTCCCATCTGCTCTAGGGCTGGTCGGGAAAAAGATATTGGTTCTATCCCCGAGGAGGTCTGGGATGATATTCTTTGGTCCTCGCCCCGGATTTCTCTTTCTCCATCACACAGACTGACACAGATCTTTATTCTCCATAGAGTCTATAGAACTCCCCAATTTCTGTATGCAATTGGATTGAAATCTGAGCCAGCCTGTGCTAGATGTGGCAATACAGGTACGCTAATATATCTTTTGTGGCAGTGTCCAAAACTTCAAAGATACTGGGCGGAGGTGATTGGTACCCTAAACAGGCTATTGGATACTAATATTCCGTTTGAACCACTCATATGTCTATTGGAATACTGCGATACGTCTATTTATACCTCCTCTATTGCTAACACTATAAGACGCGCACTTTTTGTTGCCCGTAGACAGATTGCTCTTAAATGGACCTCTCCCTACCCGCCGACCGTATATGAGTGGATTTTAGATCTCCATAGGATTATTCTTTTTGAAAAACATACCTACTCCCTAAGAAATTCCATGAGTAAGTTTGATGCTACCTGGTCAAGATGGCTTCAATTCATGACCTAGGTTTAAACTAACTAATAGGTACTATATACTTTGTAATATTGGATGCTGTTTTTTTTTTCTGTCTCTTTTTTTTTTTCCCATACATACTCCAGGGGCAGGGTGGCGGTTGGGGGATGGGGGGGGGGTTTGTTCAGGTGGGGTGGTTTCGGGTCCCTTTTTTTTTTTCTTTTCTTGGGTTGTGTTTTGTTTAATGTGATTCAGTTTGTATAATTTTTGTCTGTATTGTCTCAATGTTGTTTGCATATAAAAATAAAATCAGTTGTTTTTTTTTGCCAGAAAATTACTTAGAACCCCCAAACATCGTATATATATTTTTTTTATGCAGAGGCCCTAGAGAATAAATTGGTGGGTTTTGCGGTTTTTTATTGCACACGATATTTGCGCAGCAATTTTTTGGGGAAAAATACACTTTTTTGAACTTTAATGCAAAAAAAAACAATATAAAACCCAATTTTTTGTAAAATATAAAAGATGATGTTACACAGAGTAAATAGGTACTAAACATGTCACACTTTAACCCCTTGGCACCGAGCGTACGCATATATGCGGCCTCGGCTTTAGGGGGTTATACCGGGATGATGCCCACAGCTGCAGGCATAATACCGTTTTTTAGAGCGGGCAGTCGGCTTTCCAGGGATAACAAATGATGTGGCCAAAAGCCGCTCGGCTGTTATACTGGAGGAGCGGGAAGGGACATCCCCTTCTCCCGCCAACTTCTGCCGCTCTTACTGGACCTCCCATCCCACCGAGAGACCCGATCCACGATGCGCCACTTCCGGTGCCTAGAGACAGACTGGCACAAAGCCGGAAATGGCTTTGTTCCAGTCTCTTTTATGCAAACACGGAAGCGACGTCACAAAGTCACTTCCGGTTTACTCGGCTGCCAATGGCGCCAGTTAAAAAAAAAAAAAATACAGTATTTAAAATCGCCGTTTTGTCCTTTAGACCTCCGATCCCTCCATAAAGAGTACCTGTCATCACCTATTACTGTCACAAGGGATGTTTACATTTCTTGTGACAGCAATAAAAGTGATCAAAATTTTTTTTAAAACACAATGGAAAAAAATAAAAATAAATAAAATGAGTAAGAATTTTTTTTTTTTTAAAGCGCCCCTGTCCCCACGAGCTCGCGCAACAAAGAAAACACATACGGAAGTCGCGCTTGCATATGTAAACGATGTTCAAATCACACTTATGAGGTATCATACATATCAAACATTACTTCTTGGGAACATAGAGAGGCTGACCCGGTAGTGACATCATAGACATCACAGCTCTTCTCTTTCCCCTCCAGCTGCCGGCACATGCCATGTAGTAAGTGTTTGTTTTTACGTCTAAATCTGCCCCAAGCTGTGTGCAGGTGACCTATGGAAGTAGAAGCAGATGCAGTGGCTGGATAGACACAACTGCTTGCCATTTTAAAGGAAGATGCTAGAAGCATTTTTCAGTTAAACAATTCAATAACCTGAGTAAAGTTGCATGAATATGATATGTTGAAAATACTCAGGCCATGCATATATATATATATATATATATATATATATATATATATATATATATATATATACTGTACATATATTTCTTTTTCAGGTACCATCTGCCATGATGAATACGCTGTAACTAAACCTGGAAATAATAAGTGTAAAAAGATTATCCACTTAGTAAATGTAATACCATCAAGAATTGTGGCGTCGGTGAAGAGAGCTCTGAAGGCATGTGATGAACACAAATTTACCACCGTTAGTCTTCCAGCATTTGGAACAGGTAACGAAACAATGCAAGAAAATAATGAGGCAGTTTTCTTATGCTAAAGCTCAGATCTCTCTTGCAAAAATCAAAATGTTTTGATAAGAGATACACAGAAATCAAATTGCAGTTAATTGTCTTGTTTTTTTTTTTCTTCTTTTTTTTTTAGGAGCAGCTGATTTAAATTCTCAAACATCCATTAAATTAATCTTTGAAGGCCTTGAAGGTTACCTGAATGACAATTGCACATCGACCATTTCAGAGATTACCCTTGTTGTGAACAGACAGGATGTTTATGAGGGGTATCTTACATTTTTTCAGAATTACCAGGTAAGCTACCAGGTTCTGAGAGAAGTCTTTCTTCAGATATCACTAAGGAGTTTTCCCTAGACATGTGCGATTCGTTTAGTTACAATTTGAAATTCGGATGAAAATTTTATTATTCTGAGATTTGGATGTATCTGAACTTCCGAATCAGAATAGTAACGAATTTCAATGAATCTGAAAAAAATTATAACAAAACGAGTACCCCAATCTTTAATTTTTGGCAACAGATCATAAGATGGATCAAACACATTACTGGAACAACATTGGAAATAAATTCTGCTGTGTGTCTGCATATCTTGTATACTTACAGAAAATACAAGAGGTCGCTAACTAGGCACCTTTTAAATGCAGCTAAAGCTCTAATTCCAACTCACTGGAAATCTTCTTATATCCCAACAATTAAAGATTGACTTACGAAGGTAAACAATATGTACAATATGGAAGAAACACTGGCCATGCAAAAAGAGTCCACTACCAGGTTTCATAAAACATGGAGACAATGGTTCCTATTTACTTTATCTGAGGAATATGAAACAATTAATAATTAAAGGTTGCAAAGCTTTTAAGAACATAAATACCAAAAGTTTAAAAGAGAATTAAGGATTTTTTTTTCCCCTATTCATACTTACCTAGGTGGATGCAGCATCGGTTTGATGCTTCATCTGTCCCCCGGCCGGGTTTTCAGAGCTCCATGAGCAGAGAGCCATAGACTGTCAGTCACAGCTCTCTGCTCTGCTCCCTCCTCACTCACTGGAGCGCTTAGCTGTGGAGTGGAGGGGGCCGCCAGCTTAGGCTTTCAGCGGCTCGCTGAGAGGCTGAGCTGGGTGTCAGTCCAGCACCTGGCGGATGCAGACTTTATTGTCGCGATGATGCAGTGCCTGGTCTGACATCCGTGATGTCAGCAGAGTGAACTACTTCACTTTTGTTACCAGTTGTATATTACATATGCCTACAGATTTATTCCTAGTGAAAACTAGTGAAAACTTGATGTTCCTTTATTAATGTGACATTTAACCTTTTCAATACAGGGCATTTTCACCCCCTTCCTTTGCAGACCAATTTTTAGTTTTCAGCGATGTCGCACTTTAATTGACAATTGCGCGGTCGTGCGACGTTGTACCTAAACAAAATTGACGTCTTTTTTTTTCTCACAAATAGAGCTTTCTTTTGGTGGTATTTGATCACCGCTGCGGTTTTTATTTTTTGCGCTATAAACAAAAGAAGAGCGACAATTTTGAAAAAAACACAATATTTTTTACTTTTTGCTATAATAAATATCCCAATTTTTTTTTAAAAAAACAAATTTTTTCCTCAGTTTCGGCCGATACGTATTCTTCTACATATTTTTGGTAAAAAAAATCACAATAACCGTATATTGATTGGTTTGCGCAAAAGTTATAGCGTCTACAAAATACAGGATAGATTTATGGCTTTTTTTTTTTTTTTACTAGTAATAGCGGCGATCGCGATTTTTTTTCGTGACTGCGACATTATGGCGGACACATCGGACACTTTTGACACATTTTTGGGACCATTCACATTTATACAGCGATCAATGCTATAAAATTGCATTGATTACTGAGTAAATGTGACAGGCAGTGAAGGGGTTAACCACTAGGGGGACACAAGGGGTTAAATGTGTTTCCTAGGGAATGCTTCTAACTGTAGGGGGCGGGGATGTACAAGGGGAGGAGACCGATCAGTGTTCAGCTGTACTGGGAACACAGATCGCTCTCCTCTGAACTGACAGGACGTGGATCTGTGTGTTTACACACACAGATCCACGGTCCGGCCCGGTTAACGGGCAATCGCGGGTGCCCGGCTGACATCGCGGCCGTCGGGCACACGCACCGGGTCCCGAGCAACGCGGAGGGCGTGCGCGCTCCCCCGGTGGCGCGCGCGCGCCCCCTAGGCGGCCGGGAACCCGAGGCCGTCATATGACGTCCACCCAGGATGGGAGATCCCATCTGTGGACGTCATTTGACAATAGGCCGGTATTGAAGTGGTTAACCCTTTTAACGAATAGGCCTTTTATTTTATTTTATTTTATTTTGTTTTACTACCTATCTACTAATACAACTTACTTATTATATATTTCCATACAATGTTATGATTATTATGTACTTATATATGCTGTTATTATATGCGAATGTTACTTTGTAACTGTACAAGTTATTTATTACTAAGGATGAGCCGAACACACCCCGAATCAGTTCGCTCCAGAACCTGCAAACAGATCGAAAGTTTGTGTGAACTTTAGAACCCCATTAAAGTCTATGTGACTCGAACGTTCGAAATCAAAAGTACTAATTTTAAAGGCTAATATGCAAGTTATTGTCCTAAAAAGGGTTTGGGGACCCGGGTCCTGCCCCAGGGGACATGTATCAAGGCAAAAAAAGTTTTAAAAACGGCCAATTTTTCGGGAGCAGTGATTTTAATGATGCTTAACCACTTCAGCCCCGGAAGATTTTACCCCCTTCCTGACCAGAGCACTTTTTACAATTCGGCACTGCGTCGCTTTAACTGCTAATTGCGCGGTCATGCAATGCTGTACCCAAACGAAATTTGTGTCCTTTTCTTCCCACAAATAGAGCTTTCTTTTGATGGTATTTGATCACCTCTGCCGTTTTTATTTTTTGCACTATAAACGGAAAAAGACCGAAAATTTTGAAAAAAAATGATATTTTCTACTTTTTGTTATAAAAAAAATCCAATAAACTCAATTTTAGTCATACATTTAGGCCAAAATGTATTCGGCCACATGTCTTTGGTAAAAAAAATGTCAATAAGTGTATATTTATTGGTTTGCGCAAAAGTTATAGCGTCTACAAACTAGGGTACATTTTCTGTAATTTACACAGCTTTTAGTTTATGACTGCCTATGTCATTTCTTGAGGTGCTAAAATGGCAGAGCAGTACAAAACCCCCCCAAATGACCCCATTTTGGAAAGTAGACACCCCAAGGAAATTGCTGAGAGGCATGTTGAACCCATTGAATATTTTTTTTTTTGTCCCAAGTGATTGAATAATGACAAAAAAAAAAAATTTACAAAAAGTTGTCACTAAATGATATATTGCTCACACAGGCCATGGGCATATGTGGAATTGCACCCCAAAATACATTCAGCTGCTTCTCCTGAGTATGGGGATACCACATGTGTGGGACTTTTTGGGAGCCTAGCCGCGTACGGGGCCCCGAAAACCAAGCACCGCCTTCAGGATTTCTAAGGGCATAAATTTTTGATTTCACGCCTCACTACCTATCACAGTTTTGAAGGCCATAAAATGCCAAGATGGCACAAAACCCCCCCAAATGACCCCATTTTGGAAAGTAGACACCCCAAGCTATTTGCTGAGAGGCATGGTGAGTATTTTGCAGCTCTCATTTGTTTTTGAAAATGAAGAAAGACCAGAAAAAAAATTTTTTTTTTCTTTTTTCAATTTTCAAAACTTTGTGACAAAAAGTGAGGTCTGCAAAATACTCACTATACCTCTCAGCAAATAGCTTGGGGTGTCTACTTTCCAAAATGGGGTCATTTGGGGGGGGTTTTGTGCCACCTGGGCATTCCATGGCCTCCGAAACTGTGATAGGCAGTGAAGAGTGAAATCAAAAATTTACGCCCTTAGAAAGCCTGAAGGCGGTGCTTGGTTTTCGGGGTCCCGTGCGCAGCTAGGCTCCCAAAAAGTCCCACACATGTGGTATCCCCGTACTCAGGAGAAACAGCAGAATGTATTTTGGGGTGTAATTTCACATATCCCCATGGAATGTTTGAGCAATATATCATTTAGTGACAACTTTGTGCAAAAAATAAAAAAAAATAAAAAAATTTGTCTCTTTCCCGCAACTTGTGTCACAATATAAAATATTCCATGGACTCGACATGACTCTCAGCAAATAGCTTGGGGTGTCTACTTTCCAAAATGGGGTCATTTGGGGGGGGGGTTTGAACTATCCTGGCATTTTATGCACAACATTTAGAAGCTTATGTCACACATCACCCACTCTTCTAACCACTTGAAGACAAAACCCTTTCTGACACTTTTTGATTACGTGAAAATTTTTTTTTTTTTTTCAAGAAAATTACTTTGAACCCCCAAACATTATATATTTTTTTAAAGCAAATGCCCTACAGATTAAAATGGTGAGTGTTTCATTTTTTTTTTTCACACGGTATTTGCGCAGCGATTTTTCAAACGCATTTTTTGTGGAAAAAACACACTTTTTTAAATTTTAATGCACTAAAACACACTATATTGCCCAAATGTTTGATGGAATAAAAAAGATGATCTTAATCCCCGAGTACATGGATACCAAACATGACATGCTTTAAAATTGCGCACAAACGTGCAGTGGCAACAAAATTAATACATTTTTAAAAGCTTTTAAAAGCCTTTACAGGTTACCACTTTAGATTTACAGAGGAGGTCTACTGCTAAAAATACTGCCCTCGATCTGACCTTCGCGGTGATACCTCACATGCATGGTGCAATTGCTGTTTACATTTGATGCCAGACCGACGCTTGCGTTCGCCTTAGCGCGAGAGCAGGGGGGACAGGGGTGCTTTTTTTTTTTTTTTTTTTCTTTATTATTTTTTTGCTTTTTTATCTTATTTTTAAACTGTTCCTTTCATTTTTTTTTTAAATCATTTTTATTGTTATCTCAGGGAATGTAAATATCCCCTATGATAGCAATAGGTAGTGACAGGTACTCTTTTTGAAAAAAATGGGGTCTATTAGACCCTAGATCTCTCCTCTGCCCTCAAAGCATCTGACCACACCAAGATCGGTGTGATAAAATGCTTCCCCAATTTCCCAATGGCGCTGTTTACATCCGGCGAAATCTAAGTCATAAAATGCTCGTAGCTTCCGGTTTCTTAGGCCATAGAGATGTTTGGAGCCACTCTGGTCTCTGATCAGCTCTATGGTCAGCTGGCTGAATCACCGGCTGCTTTCTCAGGTTCCCTGTTGAGACAGGAGAGCCAGAGAAAAACACGGAAGACGGTGGGGGGGGCATTCCCTCCCACTGCTTGTAAAAGCAGTCTAGAGGCTAATTAGCCACTAGGATTGCTTTTACATGAAAGCCGACCGCTGGCTGAAAAGAATGATACCAAGATGATACCTAAACCTGCAGGCATCATTCTGGTATAACCACTCAAAGTCGTGAATGGCGTACCTGAAGACAAAAAAATGGTTAACAATAAAGCACAGTAAACGGTAAAGTATAAAAAATTGCATACCTGAAAAGCAAACATGATAAAACATAATAACAATAAAACATTGCAGAATAGAATACAGTAAAAAAGAGCAGAACACCAGAGAGAGAATAGAGAGAGAGAGAACAATAAAAAGACAACTATTTTTTTTTTATTTTTGTTTGTGTTTTTTTTGCAAACTTGTAAATTTTATAACTGTAACCGGTTCCAGGTTCGGGTCTCTCAAAATGCGATGGCATCTTGGGAGACCCTGTGAAAGTGTGCCTAGTCTGTGGAATGCTGTACCCTACGCTAATACTCAACTAGTGAATGGTAGCGTTCAAAACATTCACCAATGCAAAGACCAGGATTGTCAGGACAGGAGGGACAATAATAGCGGGTGTCACGCCTATATCCGCGCTTGCTGCAGACACGACATCTATTTTGGGGGGGTTCGCTGGGTAGGGGTACTCGGGAGGACATAAAAATGCCTCTCATGCAGCCGACTGCATTTGGTTGGGGATGTGAATGGGGGGTAAGTACGGGCGCTGCAGAAGCGGTGGGTTCCCAATTAGGATTGGCGAATGCAGTAGGAAGGGCACTATGGGCACGACGGGCCTGTGTTTGTCTTTTTGGTGGCAGCGGGACACTACTTGTGCTTGCCACCTCACCAGCTTGAACTGCACTTATGGGACTCGCCACGTCACCAAGTGTTACTGCAGTGCTGGTTTGACTACAACCGGGGTGTACTAGGCCGCTGGCGCTTGCCAGTTCACCAAAACGCTACCAAAAAAACTGTTAGCGATCGCAGGGATCAGGCCTGACTCTGCGAACGCTGCAGTTATGCGTTTAGTGTTCTGTAAGTGACAGTGATCGATCGATACTGTACTTGGGTGGGCTGGGCTGGGCTGGGCTGGGCCGGGCGGAGGGGCAAAACGCAGGTGCTAGCAGGTATCTGGGCTGATCCCGCTAACACTGCGTTTTTGGGAACCCTAAACTGCTGGGGACGCTAGTATAGATCTGATCGGATCAGATATTGATCCGTTTAGATACTATACCACTAAGGGAGGTGTACGGTGCGTGCGTGGGTGTTAGCAGTACTGGCGCTAACCTGATGCTGCCTGGGGCTGGTGCTTACCAGTTCACCAAAACGCTACCAAAAAAACTGTTAGCGATCGCAGGGATCAGGCCTGACTCTGCGAACGCTGCAGTTATGCGTTTAGTGTTTTGTAAGTGTCAGTGATCGATCAATACTGCACTTGGGTGGGCTGGGCTAGGCTGGGCGGAGGGGCAAAATGCAGGTGCTAGCAGGTATCTGGGCTGATCCCGCTTACACTGCGTTTTTGGGAATCCTAAACTGCTGGGGACGCTAGTATAGATCTGATCGGATCAGATATTGATCCGTTCAGATACTATACCACTAAGGGAGGCGTATGCTGCGTGCGTGGGTGTTAGCGGTACTGGCGCTAATCTGACGCTGCCTGGGGCGACGCTTATCACCGCCGGGCGATCAGGGGGCTTTATTCGGTAATAAACGGCGGGTGCCCTGACACTATAAAAAATAAACGAACTAACCAGCGTCACCCGTAACACTTATACGGTGATCAGTGGTGAAAGGGTTAACGAGGGGGCAATCAAGGGGTTAAAACATTTATTAGGTAGTATATGGGGGTCCCTGTCGCTATAAAACGCTGACGGCGAACCTAAATATTTACCTCCCTAACTAGCGTCACCAGCGACACTAATACAGCGATCAGAAAAATGATCGCTTAGTGACACTGGTGACGGGGGGTGATCAAGGGGTTAAAACTTTATTAGGAGGGGTTAGGGGGGTACCCTAGACCTACAGGGGGCTAACCCTAATTGTCCTACCACTTCTAACTGTCACAAACTGACACTATGCAGTAATCAGAAAAAAAAAAACCTGCTTGGTGTCAGTTTGTGACAGGGGGGGGTGATTGGGGGGGGGTCGGGGGGCGATCGGGGGGGGATCGGGGGTGTTTAGTGTGCCTGGCATGTTCTACTGTGTTGTGTAGTGTTGTGCACTTACTTACATGTCTTCTCCCCTCGGCGCGGGAACGGAAACTCCCGAGCCGAGGAGAGATGACATCACATCCTCTGCCTCTGTGTACTATACAGAGGCAGGGGATGTTTCTCATTGGCTGGGAGCGATCGCGAGGGGGGGCCACGATCGGATGGCCTCCCCCTCGTCTCTCAACTCTCCCAGCCAAATGCCGACTGCAGCTGGCACCGGGGGGGGGTCCGATCGGACCCCCGCCCGCGGGAAGGCAATCACGTACCAGGTACGTGATTTTGCCTGCCCGTGCCATTCTGCTCACGTATATAGGCGTGAGGCGGTCGGCAAGTGGTTAAAGTGAAAAAATAAAAGTGAAATATTCCTTTAAATATCGTACCCGGGGGGTGTCTATAGTATGCCTGTAAAGTGGCGCGTGCTGCCCGTGCTTAGAACAGTCCATGCACAAAATGACATTTTTAAAGGAATAAAAGTAATTTAAAACTACTTGCGGCTTTAATGTAATGTCCCGGTCCCGGCAATATGGATGAAAATCAGTGAGACAAACGGCATGGGTACCCCCCTCCCCCCCCCCAGTTCATTACAAGGCCCTTTGGGGAACCCCGCACCCAAATTAAAAAAAAGAAAGGCGTGGGGCCCCCAGGCCCTATATACTCTGAACAGCAGTATACAGGCAGTGCAGACAAGACAGGGACTGTAGGTTTGTTGTTAAGTAGAATCTGTTTGTAATTGTGAACTGGTGCATTTTTAAAGTGTAGCTCCAGCCAAAAAATCTATTTTTAAGCTTTTTGGAAAACATAGGGAAGGGTTATCACCCCTGTGACATTTGTTTTGCTGTCTGTGCACCTCTTCAGAAGATTTCACCTCACTTTCTGTCCCAATGACAGATGTTTTTTGAAAATTTGGGTTTTTTAGTGAAACAAGGATTGGTGATAAAGCATCAGTGAAGAGGAGACACGTTTTTCCCATATTAACTCTTATGCCCCGTACACACGGTCGGATTTTCCGATGGAAAATGTCCGATCGGAGCGTGTTGTCGGACATTCCGACCATGTGTGGGCTCCATCGGACATTTTCCGACACACAAAGTTTGAGAGCAGGCTATAAAATTTTCCGACAACAAAATCCAATTGCGTCAATTCCGACCGTGTGTGGCCAGTTCCGACGCACAAAGTGCCACGCATGCTCAGAAGAAATTCCGAGACGGAACAGCTTGGTCTGGTAAAATTAGCGTTCGCAATGGATACAGCACTTTCGTCACGCTGCAATGTTTCAAATAGTTTAATACAGCGCACTCTCTTCTTCTTTATAATGTGAGAAGAATGAAGTAGTTTTGCTGCTCATATTCACACAGACTTCTCACAAACTTATTTCTTTATTATTTATTGGGATTCCCTCAATATATTTTGATTTGTCACATCTGACCAAATATTTTTTATATTGTTTTTAAATTTTTTTTGTTTTATTCTATGCTGTTTTTGTCTTTTTTTGTGTTATTTATTTGTTTGAAGTATTTTTTTTTTTTTGGGGGGGGGGGGCTTTGTATTTTTTTCAAGGCTGGTTTTATTTTTTTTTTGGTGTTTGTCTTTTTTTCAAGGCTGTGTTTTTATTGTTGTTTTTTTGTGTTTTACTCCATAATATTTTTCTGTGTGTTTTGTGTGTCAAGTTACCACAACACCATTATTATCTTGTATTATTTAATCTCAATGAGATTGTTTGGTGTTGGTGTCTCTTATTAATTTCACATTGTATTTTTGAAATGTACCTGCCTCCTCACAAACTGTCATTTTTTAAGGAAAACACACATAGGCAAGTATAATACAAAACCAAAATCCTTTATTAAGGGCTCAGAACCAAAAAAAGAGGGAGGCAACGCTGGAAAAACAGCTTAAATTGGCGAAGCCTATGACCCCCGGGGCAGACATCAATTATTTTGCAGCAAAATTGGTGGCCTGAGGAGTCCATATCTAAGGGAGTGCAGTCTGGTCCAGAAGTCCCAGAGATCCGGAAAGCAGCAGATGACATCTATGTCCCCAGTCTGTGGTACTACAAGAGGTTGCATCTTTTGCCAGACCAGACTGAACCCAGGGCCATCACTCTCTGGTCTTCCTTAGATGCTTCCTTCCACACTGTGGCTCTGGTGTTGGAGGTGTGGCAGGAGGAGGAGTAGGACCTGGAGGAGGAGGAGGAGGAGGAGTAGGACCTGGAGGAGGAGGAGGACTATGTGTGAGGTCACAAATGTGGGTAGCACATGTTATTTCGCCCCTCAACCCCTTATTGAGAGCTTCCAAAATTAGGAACTCACACAGGAGTCGTGGACCTCCTCCATCCGCATCATTTTGCAGGCAGTTATGCCAGCAAAGTCCTCCTCCACACTGTGGGGGCTTCTCAGGGCCTCTGTAGCCTTCCAAAAGAGGCCTATGGCAGCCTCCTCCAGGTTACTCCTCTTCCTGCCACTTTTTCTTTGAAGGTGTAGGGGAGGGACCTGGATATCAGGCAGCCTGCTTGGCCCAGCCACCTCCTGGCTGAGACATCCCTGTGTATGAAAAAGGGACATGGTTTTAGTATTTGCTTCATCAATCACAATCATAAATTAGTACTCCAAACTAACATCTAGTTAACATAATTGAATGGACAACCTGAAATATTTAGAAGAATCCTATACCTGGCTCAAGCTGGGCTCCTCCACATGTTGCTGCCTGGAAGGCCCAGGTTGGGCATCTGAAGCCTCAGCTGAGGGGGAAGGAAGCGTGGAAGGAAGACTGGAGAGTGCTGGCCTGGGTTCAGTCTGACCTGGCAGAAAATGCAGCCTGTCATAGTACCACAGCCTGGGGACATAGATGTCATCTGCAGCTCCGGATCTCTGGGAATCCTGGACCTTCTTGCGCTCCCTAAGATAAGTGCTCCTCGGACCACCAATTAATACCTTCAAATAGGTGATGTCTCTCGTGGGGATCACCTGCTTCACAAATTTCAAAAATTATCCAGCGCTGCCTTCCTCTTTGTTTGGTTCTTATAGTCAGGGTGGTTTATCTGCCACAGACAAGGCAGCTCCCTGAACATATCAATGAATATGGGCATAAATTCCTCATCTTTAAATAGATCCATTTTCACTGCAAGACACAACACAAGACAAAGCTTAATGTCAGCCTAAAGTCTACTAAACTTGTGCAAATACAGGCCTCAATCTAGAAGTAGTATAGGCCCAATGTTAAATCTTACCTTCGCTATCACGATTTGCGCCTCCGTTACTCCTTCCTCCGCTCACAGATCGTACGTACTACGCACGCGTGTTACACTTTATAGACACTGCGCATGCGTCAAACTCCGCCCGCCCCTGACGTTCTTTTGAGTCTATTCCCCGCCCCTTCTCGTTCGTCACAGTGGGGAAGAGCACATGGCGGAGACACAGCAGGTGTCTGATAATTACACCAACGAGGAGGAGGAGGAGGAAAGCCCGGAGCCTGAAACGTCCCGATCCAGAAGGAGACAATATAAGGCATCAAATATGTCCTTTGGGGAGATGTTGGAGATGGTCGACATAATGAAGAGGGCCGACTATGACGGAAAGTATGGACCTTACCCCAACCCCAATGTCAGAAAGGCCAAGATCATGGCGAAAGTGGTTAAAAGTCTGCACCCGAATTTCGGGGTACGACGATCGAAAGATCAGCTCAGGAAGCGGTGGTCAGACCTAAAATTAAGAGAGCACGAGCAGTACAGAAAGATCCAGAGAGTGCTGCAAAAAAGTAAGTAGTTGTGCTGTGTTCCTAGTCTTTTTGTGTTTATTACGTTCGTGCTGCTCCATGTGCTTTTCTTAACTGTTATCCAGTTTAAAATGTCAACTTTCATGTTCATGGGCACATTGTTCGTTCGTATCAAACATTGTTCGTTCGACCTAGAAAACACCATTGTTTTGGCCATATGCGCTTCCCCACATTTTTTAGGGCCTACTTGTCTGACAAATATTTGGTTGTGTAGATGGGTTTGTAACTAGAATGAAATGCAAACTAGATTCTGTGTAAGGAGAGGACACTCAGCAGCATTTTACACATCTGGACGCTGGAGCACTAGTGTGGGACACAAGAACACCCTTTTTATTAGGGGGCCCACACAGGTGCTCCAGTGTATACTATAGGGGGGTCTCCATCTGCAAAGCTTCTACAAAACAGGTAAAGTATTGAAGCTTGACAAAGGACAAGAAAAATGCTACATCTTGGAACTCTGCCCACAAAAAAATTGTACCCCATTTCCAAACAATGTTTCATATTTATACTTCTGACATCAAATATCTGTGTGCTAAGTATACCATTTTTTTTCTACATAGGGGATAAAAGACTCAGGGGACACCCCTCATCCGAGGAGACCACAGACCCCACACCTCTGGAAGAAGGAGAAATCCCACAAAGTCAAGCAGAGCAAGAGGAGGAAGACGTGGTGGAAATTGTCACCACAACAGGTGAGTGTCTGCGACCACAGGCTCAGGTAAGAGATGGATGCCGGCATATTTATAATACATGGTGTTTTTTTGTTTATATCTTTTTAGGTGATCGTGATGTTGTGGATCCAGGTCATTTTACCTCTGAAAGTGCACAGATCCTGATCGGGGAGATCATAGGGTGTAATAGGGACTTGGAAAACATCAAGAAAAACATCAATGATGTTCTTCAAAAAAATAAGAACATCATTGATGTTTTAGGGAGAGTTTAAAAGCCCTCCAAATCCCTTTGTTTTTTCGTGTGCTACAATTGTTTTACCTTTCTTTGTCAAATTGTCAAAAAGCCAAATTTTGAAGAGGCACACAGTGTGTCAACATGTGCTATCTGCCATCATGGGAGATCAATGGACGCGTTTTGGGGGCGCAACCCCTTCCTCAATAATAAAGTAGCTGTGAGGAAGGGGTTGCACCCCCAAAACACGTCCCTTGATCCCCCGTGATGGCAGGTAGCACATGTTGACATTCGGCTATTTGTGTGCATCTTCAAAATTTGGCTTTTTCTGGGGTGACTTCACCCCATCTGAACGCAATATCAAACACAGTTTCTAAATACTCATGTCTGATATTGCCTTCAAGTTCTACCAAATGTGAACTTTGTAAGTTCAAGATTTGTGTCTTTCTTGTTGTTTTTAAACATGCCTGTTTTATCTCAAACAAATGGATATTTCTACTTTTTCTAATGTGAGCCCAAAAATTGTTATACAACAAACATGTTGGTTTGTTTTAAAAACCTTTTACAAATGCACATGTGATTGTGCTGGTATTAAAAAGATTGTTAGTGAAGATTGTGTGGATTATTGTCTCAACGCTACAACACTTTTGTGGGGCTCTAATTGCTGTTTTCAGTGTCAATGGGTGTTATTTCCTAAGGGCAAATCCACTTTGCACTACAAGTGCATTTTCAAGTGCACTTGTAGTGCAAAGTGTCTTTGCCTTTAGTAAATCACACCCAACATTGCTTTGTAATGTTACACAATCACGCCATTTTCAGGACTCACCACATTTCTCTCAGGGTCAGCTAAAACAAACACAAGCAGTAAATGCCACAAAAGAATTTTATTCTTTTTTTTTTATTTGAAAAAGGTTTTAGACATTGTCTGGCATATTGATAGCCCCCCTACCCACAAAGAATTCAAGGTATCTTAGCCGGACATCACGGGCACTCAGGGGGGGCAAGCCAGGACGGCCACTTGCAACCGCCGTCAGGGTTGGTTCATTTAGAATTCCGGCCTCAGGCCCAACTGAGCCAGCATAGTTGGCAGAATATTTCCGTAAAAAGTTGTGTAGAACACAGCACGCCAGGATAATATGATTCAGTTTGTACTCCGCCATGTGTATGGGTGTAAGAAATAGGCGGAACCGGCTGGCCAGAGCCAGAAGAGTGGTGGAATCATGGCCAGCCAGTTCCGCCTATTTCTTACACCCATACACATGGCGGAGTACAAACTGAATCATATTATCCTGGCGTGCTGTGTTCTACACAACTTTTTACAGAAACATTCTGCCAACTATGTAATCTACTATGTAATTAAAAACCCTCTGGTCCAGGTGAGGGTCCTCATCGGGAATGGCCGCATAAGATGGTCCCCCAGCGCAAATGCTTCATCCGCAACGAAGATGAATGGGAGTCCTTACACATTGTCTACTGGAGGTGGCAAGTCCAAGCTGCCATTCCGGAGACTCCTGTAAAACTCCGTCTGGGCGATGACTCCACCATTGGACATCCAGCCATTCTTCCCCACGTCCACATACAGGAACTCATAAATAGCCGACACCACCGCCAACATCACAATACTATTGAACCCCTTGTAGTTGTAATAGTACGACCCCGAGTTGGGTGGTGGGATGATGTGGATGTGTTTCCCATCAATTGCCCCTCCGCAGTTAGGAAAGTCCCACCGCTGGGCAAAGTGGGAGGCCACAGTCTGCCATTCCTGTGGCGTGGAAGGAAACTGTGGAGTCAAAAAAAAAAATTTGTCTTTTTGCACATAAACATGGAAAGCAGATTAGACACAAACATTCTTGGCCAACATCAAGATACCATTTATTTATGGGAATTTTTAAAGACCAAAGTATAAGGTACACCTATCAGATCCCCCCCCCCCTCTCATGGGCCATTTCTAACATTATAGGGGGGGAGAACTCTTGGACAGGTAACCCTCTCCACTTCATTGAGAGATGAATGCCTAAATAATGGGTATTACTTTGAACAGACCATCCTTAGTTACACTATTGGCAGCCCACTGGACAGGTAATAAGTGTCATAATACAAAGATATAAATACATATTGTACACATTTTAGCACATTTTTACATTATGCTATTACCTATCAAGATAATAACAGTATACAAAAACTTTAAACATTACCATTTGAAAGTATACAGGCTGGCCCACTACATGCTTTGGGGAATTCATGCATAAATCTGACCACTAAAAAGATAGGTATAGTGTGTATGGGTTTGGCAAAGTCAGCAGATAGATGATTGAGGATAGATAGAGAATTGTTTTCAGCTGACTTAGCAGTGGGGGGGAGGGAGGGCTTTCAAAATGATTTTGGGACCCCCAAAAAGAAGCCTCTGGCACTCTGCCTGAATTTAAAGCACAAATCACATTACAAAACATTTTAGGGGGTGTTTGGGGTAAAGCACTACTATGGAGCTGCTAAAATACATTGTTAAGTGACTACATGAGGTGAATATAGGGGCAGGAGACCATGCTGGGGAGGTAAGTGAAGGCAAATATGTATGAAGGAGCCAAAATAAAAAATTACCGACAAATCCAGCATGCATGAGGACAAAGGGGACATTCACAGCATATTACAATCATGGTAATTAGGGAATGAGGAAAGAAATACAATATATTATCAAACATTGCAGAGGACACAGTACACTAACTGTAAATACTGCAGCTGCCTGTTGTTAGCGAAATTTGGTTGTACGCAAAGCACACAGCCAAATCTCCTGTTTCTAATCATAATAGCAATTTCGTCTAATGATATAAATGCATCTCACCTTTTGATCGTATCCATCCTCTGGTGTGTGCCCCATCCAGCCAACTAGACAAAACACAACCTCATCCTTCCAGTTCCAATGTCACACTACCGCCAGCCTGTCTCAGCTGTCTGAGTGAGCCACTTTATTAGCATATCAATAGCAAGTCCCAAAGCTTAAGGGTTGGGCCTCCAACAGCCAAACACCTCTTACAAAGCTTGTGACCTCACAAGAAATGGACACAGGATATGACCTCACAGGATGTAAATGACCATATAAGGATTTAACACAGGAAAATGCAACAACCAATGAACAATGACCACAGGAGTCTTATGGGTGTGTCTGAGCAGAGACAGGGTGCCTGTAGGTTTTTAGAAGCCACATGGCTCTAAAACCCTGTCTCCAACCAGAACCCAAAAGACTCCCATATTTCCGTTGATAGAAATCCCTTTTATACATTGTTCCAGAGAAAAATGTATACCTCGATTATTCTACTGTCTTTGTGGATGAGAGATTATCGGCAGGGGTACACTCATTGGGCCACAAATGTGTTGATCAGGCACACAGGGGCAACACGAGAGCACACTCGTTAAACCAATAATGTCTTTGCAGAGCGAAGACATCCCCACCAGACTATCGTTCTGTGCATCGCACAGGGGTCCTTAGCTGGCGGACACGTCCCCACTCCGCAAACATTTCTCTACATCCCCAAAGAGCTTTTCACTACCAAACGGATCTCAACCAGCGTTGGTCTGCCCCAGTCAGCTATTAGAGCGGGCTGTGATTGAACACACACTGGGAGACTTATGACAATACATTAATATAAAATTTTCCACAACAGTCCCTCCTCTTGTCATATGATCCCATGTGCCCCTCGATGAATCCTGATCTTCTTCTTGGTCCATAAAAAGTAAAACACGGCTTGACATGTAGACTCTGTTGGAGATGACGTGGTGAGCTGTAGTAGTCGCCGGACGGTCTGGGATCCTCTCTGTTTTGTACGTGTGTGGGGCTTCGGGGCATCTCATCAGGGAAGATGTGGTCATCTGCTCAGGCTCTGGTCACGCGTCCAATCAGGCAACAGGAGCACCTCATCATGGCATATAGAAGTAATAGAAACAAAAACAACATGAGTATATATACCCCTACTTCCTTCAATATGATCCGCTGCAAGATAAAAATTAAATCTCTAACGATTCCCAAACCCTTAAAAAGGATTCCAACCTTCACTATCTATAGCTCTGGCTTTGCCTTGTAGGGATCTAAACCTTATCCATATGGGCCTGAACGTTGTCACTACTATCCCTGATCCAGATATAACAATCTTTACTTATGAATTCCCAGAAACCCCCTTGGAATGTGGGAACTTCCTTGTAGCTTCAACAGTTACATGAAACATCCCATCCTCAATGGATGAGAAATTGTTCAAGCGTTTCATAACCTCCACCGTGTACAAGCAAGTCCCTTCCAGCTGTCCCTGCCATTCTTACCTCGCGCCATCAGATCATCGCGATCGGCCGCGACATAAGATGCTGGGACGAGTTTCATCAGCACACATGAACCTCTTGCCTTACGGGAAATTACCTTATAAGCTGTAGATCCGCATTAATACCAAACTACAGTTGAAGCACACTTGTGGGCTGCCTAGTTATCCCGATACCAAAGCTGGCAAGAACCAGAGCTATTGTTAAAATTATAATTAATTTTACCCTCTAGAAATGTTTTGTTAAGTTCTTTCGACAGGTGTCTGTCTGGATTTTACCAATCTGTCAAAACTCCTCACACCAATATGAACGTCACATATAGCATGTATCGCCGTCATTGCTGGGGCACTAATACCCGACCATGTGTCCTGTTCTCTTTCTTAGCTAGTTGGGATGCTTTTCATCGTTACCCTTGCCAAAATTTATTAAACAAAAAAATATAAATGAACAAAGATACTCCTCTACTCTTTTGTGGTTGATCAGCTTCTTGCAGTGGCTGGCGTGGTCTCATCCCTCAAGCTTCTTTACAATGGCCCAGTCACCTGGTTGGAAAGAATGTAAACTGATTATTGTGTCAGGGTCCAGGATGGACTCGTGAACCCTGTGGTGGACCTTTTGAAGTTCATGTTCATGTTCATTGCACCCACCCCATCAGCTGAGAATGTAGGTGACAGCTAATGAGGAAAATACAATTCTGTTTTTGGTTGACCTTCAAACAAACCTCATATGACAATAACCCAGACATCGGGACTGTGGTCACTGCATAACCTGTGCGTGGCTTACCATCTGGGGTGTAATACCTGGAACCAGTGACAAAAAGGTTCTTAGCATCTGGGATGGGAGCCTCTTTCACCAGATTGCTGCTTGCTGATTCAAATTCTATCAAAGAAAGACAGTCTTGGCACAAACTTGGTTAGAATTAGAGCTGTTAGTATTGTTGGTTTGAAAATGTGTTATTCTCACCACTATCATCCCCCCTTTTCTTCCCTCCTCATTACAAACTGGAGGAAGACATGCAGGGTTTAGAATGGTGCAGAATAAAACAGTGGAATAGCCTATGATACTTTTACCTTCTTATACACCTTGACATTTGTAGGACTTAAGCCCAGTCTTCTGATCACCTTATATCCCCCAAAACTTCCCCTCCTCCAAACCCCTTCACAAATGACTTGACCAGGTTTTGGAGTAAATGGCCTTGACGGCCTTTTATTAAACAAATTATAAAATTCAATAAATAACATTTTCATAAATGACCATTAAACTTTTAATATACTTTCTTATTATCATATAGGGAAACAACATACCACTGGTCACTGCGAACAACTTCTTTTAAACTTTAGGCCTCCAGTCGGAAACCCCTGACTCGGAGGCGGTACCAAACTTTCGCAGTGGCCTACCCTTATTAACCCTTCCAGGTTAACCCCTCGTAACCTGGAAGTACATAAACAACCCCCATCCTTTCATGGATGGGTACCAGCAACAACCCCCATCCTTTCGTGGATGGGTACCAGAAACAACCCCTATCCTTTCATGGATGGGTACCAGAAACAACCCCCATCCTTTCATGGATGGGTACCAGAAACAACCCCCATCCTTTCATGGATGGGTACCAGAAACAACCCCCATCCTTTCATGGATGGGTACCAGAAACAACCCCCATCCTTTCATGGATGGGTACCAGAAACAACCCCCATCCCATGGATGGGTACAACATGTTCCATAAATGTAACCTCTATCTTCTCTTTCTCCAGCGACCCAACACTGCCACAGCATGAAAGGGGTAACCTCTTACCCTTGCGTGTGCTCCCACACCCTCAGCCCTCGCTGTATGCCTTCCTGGAAGGTCCAATGCCCACAAAAACAGTCCCCACACCATTAAGATGTTCCCCACAATTACACAGATCCCTCCATGGATCAACCTACAGCTCACCGTGGCGTATATAGCCAACCCCCGTTTTTTGATGAAAACCAAAACCAGCTCACTCAAACATAACAAATACCTTTCAAATCACGAATGAGGTGCCACATAGATCTGGCTCCCATACCATTCTCCCCCGCATGTAGCAGCAAAAAACCATACGGGGAACTGTATAAACAGGAAAACCTGCGTACTTCACCCAACACCCTGTTCCCCGCATGCCTAGGACCCCCATGAACCAGGCCTGAGCCTACAGCCTGGGATTACGTGATTGCCTACCATTTGGCCGAACCTACGCCCGTCGGCCCCCCAATAAACTTAGGAATAACCAAGTATAACCACCAGGCCCGCCTCCCGACCTGTGAACAAATACATGACAGCACCAACCACATAAAGTATCGATCACAAGTACAATATAACAACAGCCCAAAGTCATGTGAGACATGCAACAGCTTGGATTTGGGAAATGTACCACTGAACATCTCTCTGAGTCATACCTACCAATGCGCCAGACCGATACTTGTCTAAGGCCCGGCATGAACGCCTACCTGGCTGCCCCCATCCAAAAGACTGACAAGAGAAACTTTCGGGTCGTACCCAGCTACTGACACACACATCTTCAGACACGGTTACACTCTGGAAATGTGATAAGGACGCACCTGTCCTAACGTATTAAAACGTATTAACGTATTAAAAGGACACCCCAGGCCGCATGTCCTGACCAAAGAAAGTTAATGCAAATGCTGCCCGTAATAAAGGCCCTGCATAAAGAGAACGTAGCCCTTCTCCAAACTGGGATACAAAAAACCTGTAACATCTTACAGGAGACCGGGCGCCTCCCATACCCTTACTTGTACCCATCCTGTACCCTGACACCGTTCGTTTTAACCTAAACTCTTTGGCGTGGTAACGTTGCCCTGACACTTAAAAATAAAGGCCAAACCCGCCAACCCGTGGTCAAAGGCAGCTGCTGAGACCCCGTCTCGTGCCACGTTGAAAACCAAGATAACTGCATAGGCTGCGTACTGACCTTCTGGGGCCCTGACAATCCCGTTAATAAAGCAAACCATTCCTGCCATATCATTTGAGTAGGCATACCAAATAGCCATACGCACAAGTTGCTTGATACCCTTTGTTACATACCCCATGTAATGCCTGCTAATGATCCCAACTCCTGGAACCTGTCCCATTGAAAACGAGACAACGCGTCAGAAAAAATGCTATCACACCCTGATAAGAGTACAGCGTAGATGAATGCATCCCTTGTAAGCCACGCAATACCCAATGTCTCAAGAACCTGACCACCGGCACATATGTCGTTGTCAATAGATAAACCACCTGTACCACCCCCAAATTAGGGATGAGCTTCGAGTTCGAGTCGAACTCATGTTCTACTCGAACATTGGCTGTTCGCAAGTTCGCCGAACAGCGAACAATTTGGGGTGTTCGCGGCAAATTCGAATGCCGCGGAACACCCTTTAAAAGTCTATGGGAGAAATCAAAAGTGCTAATTTTAAAGGCTTATATGCAAGTTATTGTCATAAAAAGTGTTTGGGGACCCGGGTCCTGCCCCAGGGGACATGGATCAATGCAAAAAAAAGTTTTAAAAACTGCCGTTTTTTCAGGAGCAGTGATTTTATTAATGCTTAAAGTCAAACAATAAAAGTGTAATATCCCTTTAAATTTCGTACCTGGGGGGTGTCTATAGTATGCCTGTAAAGGGGCGCATGTTTCCCGTGTTTAGAACAGTCTGACAGCAAAATGACATTTGGAAGGAAAAAACTCATTTAAAACTACCCGCGGCTATTGCATTGCCGACAATACACATAGAAGTTCATTGATAAAAACGGCATGGGAATTCCCCACAGGGCAACCCCGAACCAAAATAAAAAAAAAAAAAATGATGTGGGGGTCCCCCTAAATTCCATACAAGGCCCTTCAGGTCTGGTATGGATATTAAGGGGAACCCCAGCCAAAATTTAAAAAAAAAATTGACGTGGGGTTCCCCCTAAATTCCATACCAGACCCTTCAGGTCTGGTATGGATTTTAAGGGGAACCCCGCGCCAAAAAAAAAAAAAAAACCGGCGTGGGGTCCCCCCAAAAATCCATACCAGACCCTTATCCGAGCACGCAACCTGGCAGGCTGCAGGAAAAGAGGGGGGGACGAGAGTGCGGCCCCCCCCCCCTCCTGAACCGTACCAGGCCACATGCCCTCAACATTGGGAGGGTGCTTTGGGGTAGCCCCCCAAAACACCTTGTCCCCATGTTGATGAAGACAAGGGCCTCATCCCCACAACCCTGGCCGGTGGTTGTGGGGGTCTGCGGGCGGGGGGCTTATCGGAATCTGGAAGCCCCCTTTAACAAGGGGACCCCCAGATCCCGGCCCCCCCTGTGTGAAATGGTAAGGGGGTACTTACCCCTACCATTTCACTAAAAAACTGTCAAAAATGTTAAAAATGACAAGAGACAGTTTTTGACAATTCCTTTATTTAAATGCTTCTTCTTTCTTCCTTCATCTTCTTCTTCTTCTGGTTCTTCTGGCTCTTCTGGTTCTTCCTCCGGCGTTCTCGTCCAGCATCTTCTCCGCGGCGTCTTCTATCTTCTTCTCCTCGGGCCGCTCCGCACCCATGGCATGGGGGGGGAGGCTCCCGCTCTTCTCTTCATCTTCTTCTCTTCTTCATCTTCTTCTTCATCTTCTTCTTCTTCTTCATCTTTTCTTCCTTCTTCTCTTCTTCATGTCTTCTCTGGGCCGCTCCGCAGCCATGCTGTGGCATGGAGGGAGGCTCCCGCTGTGTGACGGCGTCTCTTCGTCTGACGGTTCTTAAATAACGGGGGGCGGGGCCACCCGGTGACCCCGCCCCCCTCTGACGCACGGTGACATGACGGGACTTCCCTGTGGCATTCCCCGTGACGTCACAGGGAAGTCCCGTCGGAAAACATGCGCCCCTTTACAGGCATACTATAGACACCCCCCAGGTATTAAATTTAAAGGGATATTACACTTTTATTGTTTGACTTTAAGCATTATTAAAATCACTGCTCCTGAAAAAACGGCCGTTTTTAAAACTTTTTTTTGCATTGATTCATGTCCCCTGGGGGAGGACCCGGGTCCCCAAACACTTTTATTGACAATAACTTGCATATTAGCCTTTAAAATTAGCACTTTTGATTATTCATGTTCGTGTCCCATAGACTTTAACGGCGTTCGCGTGTTCGAAAGGAATTTTTTTCCTGTTCGCATGTTCTGGTGCGAACCGAACAGGGGGGTGTTTGGCTCATCCCTACCCCAAATTGACTCGGTTGCCTCAGACCTTTTGGTTGCTGAAGGATTCCCCTTGAATTTTCAAGGCCGCTACAATTGGAACAATTCCGCACGAAGACAGGTTCTGCAGCAAACCTGCCCGGCAACAAGCTGGGGAGGGGGACCGAACTGCACTCCATATTCCCCTGAAACAATGCTACATATCTGTGGAGCCTGCAGCATGCGTTACTAGTTCCAAGTCAAAATCGCTGACTGGACATAAGATACAAAAAACACGCCCGCTGTGCGATTCTAGGAAATACTGCCTCAAGTCCTCCCTGTAATCCTTATTGCGGCTAAACATGAGTAGGAGCCCATACTCCCTTAGCTACTGCCGCCATCCGAAGGCAAAATAAACCTTGCCCATGGGGATTATGCTGCAGCAAGCCACATTCAGCCACCCTGCAAATATTGTAGTTGACGTAACTGTACCTTGCTTACTCTAAAGGTCCCTTGCACCTCATCTTTTAGCCTCCTTGGCTTGTCCCTCGGTAGCCCGCATTCATCCTTAAAGAATCAATTGCCATTCACAGGAATGTAATGTTGCCGTGGGAACTAAAGGAACCCCGAAACATACTGCCAAATGTCGCAACTTTCAACAAGACTGCGTAGATATTGTAACCCACTGGACCAACCCTAACCTTATAGTATGAAATCTTAGAAAACATTTGTAGTGTTTCATGTACCGAAGCCAGGGAGGTTGTTGGATTTGTGAGCATTAGGATAATGTCATCAGCAAATAAGTTAATGACATGTTCCGATTTATGGGTCAAGAAGCCTGTTATGGATTGGTGTTGTCTGATACATGTTGCTAAGGGTTCTAAAATTAAATTGAAAATTAGGGGAGAGAGGGGACAGCCCTGGTGGGTACCGTTGGTTATACTGAACGGCTTGGAGAGTACTCCCGATGTATATACGCGGGCTGAGGGTTTTGAATACAATGCCAGGATTGCTTTTAGGATAGGTCCAGAGAACCCAAAGCTCCCCAGAACCAACTCCAAATAGCCCCAATGTACTCTGTCAAAGGCCTTCTCTGCGTCCAATGCTAGGAGCAGAGAAGGCCTTTGCTGGGCTGCGGCAATATGAATAATGTTTGTTAGTCTCCTGGTAGCGTCAGAGGTCTGACGTCCCCTAGTGAACCCGGTCTGATCCGAGTGTATTAAGTGAGGTGGGATGTCTATGAGTCGGTTAGCTATAATTTTAGCGTAAATTTTTAAATCAGTATTTAATAATGATATAGGCCGAAAGTTTGCTGGGGTGTCCAGGCTTTTCCCTGGCTTGGGCAATGTCACTATTAGTGCGGTTAGCATTTCAGATGGGAAGGAGGAGGAGGCAGCCGCTGCATTGAAAACTTTGTTTAAATGTGGAGACAGTAACATTTTAAATGTTTGATAGTATTCCCCTATAAAGCCGTCTGGGCCTGGGGATTTATTAGTTGGAAGTGAGTCTATAGTTTTGTTAATTTCGTCAGTAGTGAATGGTGCGTTTAAATAATCCGTTTCTTGTTGAGAGAGTGTTGGTAATTTGATGTGTTCTAAGAAGTCAGTTATCATTGCTGTTGTAGGTTGAAGTGTAGCTGTATCGTCTTTCAAGTTATATAATGCTCCATAATAAGTACTAAAGGCGTCCGCTATATCTTGTGGATGTTGCAGTTTAGTTTTATTCGTGTGGTGTAATATGTATGGAATTTTGGTTTTACTTCTATGGCCCTTGATTTGTTGCGCTAACAGTTTTCCTGCCCTGTTACCGTGTGCGTAATAGTTCATTTTAAGTCGTTTCGTGTTTTTTTCAAACTCCTCTGGTAAAAGGAGTCTGAGATCATATCTCAGCTGGTTTAGCCTTTTAGATAGTGTAAGAGAGAATTGTTGTTTATTTTTAGATTCTATACTAAAAATTTCCTCTGTGATATCCTGTAGTTTCTTTTGCCGCTGCCTCCTCGCCCTGGCCTCCAATTTAATGAATATCCCTCTAATGAATGCCTTATGCGCATTCCACAGCGTAAAATGACTCTGAACAGAAGACTCATTAATGTGAAAAAATTCTAACAAGTGTTCTTCAATGATTTTTTTGGATTCTGGTTGTTGCAGGAGAAAAGAGTTAGCTCTCCATACTGGAGTGGTGTTGACTACTGAAGCATCCTTAATAGATAAGGTGATTGAGGCGTGATCTGACCACGTGATGTTATTGATGGTTGAAGAAGCCGCCTTGATCAGGGTGTGTTGGTCTACCAAAAAGAGATCAATTCTGGTGTACGTGTGGTGTGGGGCGGAGAAAAATGTAAAGTCTCTTTCTCCAGCATGGAGACACCGCCATACATCATATAAGTTCTCCTTGTGTATAAACTCTTGTAGAGATGCCATTGCCCGATTCGTCTTTCTCGTTGTATCTATAGATGGATCAGGTATAATGTTGAAGTCCCCACACAATATCAAAGAACCTTTTCTCAGGGAATCAATCTTGTGTATAAGCTTGTGAAAAAAGCGGACCTGATGTTTGTTTGGTGCGTAAACGTTTACAATGGTGTAGGTTATCTGATTGATATCGCACACTAACGCCAAGTAACGCCCCTGTGGATCAATATGTTTCGTATGAAGAGTAAATGCAACGGTGTCTCTTATGGCAGTCATTACTCCTTTGGATTTTGAGTCAGCGTTTGCAAAAAAAATGTGTGGAAAGTTCTTATGTTGACATATTGGGGCAGCTGTGCTACTAAAATGCGTTTCTTGTGCGCATAATATAGCGGATTTATTTAATAATGCTTCTTTCCAAAGGGATTTTCTCTTTGCTGGGTGATTAAGCCCTTTAGCGTTAATAGATAAAAACTGGATAGCCATTGGGTTGGTTTTTTATGTGTGTTGGTTGTGGTTTGTATTCAGATCTGAGGTATCTGAGAGCTTCTTTTGGTGAAAGGTGCAATACATGCGTATTCTCTCTTGTGGTGTAAGTACTCACTGTGATCCTGGTAAGACTTGTGTCGTGGCGACTTTTGTTCTGGAGATTTTTAGGTGGTTGATGATACTGTGTTGCGAAGAGCTGGATGCTGGGTAGGTTGTTGTGGTGCTCCATATGCGGGGAAAAAAAACGAAAAGAATATAACAAAACAAAGATAACATAGTAGGTAAAGCAACAGTGCAACTTTCCAGAAACTTCTGGATGACCCATAAGGGAAATTTCCTTCTCATGGGGTTTAGTGGGAATCACCCGTGTGCAGCAAATTGCTGCTCAAGAAACTTGAGGGGTTAAGTTCTAGCCTACTCGGCTACTCCGGCGTTGTAGGTGGACAGAAAATTTTTCCGGATTTCCAAAGGGTATTACTTATGCGACTTGGCATTCTTTGGTGTTACTTTCTTCCAGTCAGGTATAGCTGGTTGTCGGTTGTTTTTGGGGCTTTCTTCGTTCTCGGAGTCAGGAAGGATTTTCCATGTTTTTAGTAAGGCAATGCCTTTGTCCAGTGAGTCCACAATAAACATTTTATCCTGTTTGGTGACTGTTATTTTAGTAGGGTACCCCCATCTGTAGGGTATGTTGTGGTTCCTGAGCACTTTTGTGATAGTGTTCAAGTTCCTTCTCTTTTGCAATGTATGCTGAGAAAGGTCAGCGTAGAATTGTAGTTGTTGGAAGCGGGGTGGGATGTTCTCCTGTCTCTGCATTGTTTGCATTAATTGCTCTTTTACATAGAAAAAATGCAAGCGTAAAATCACATCTCTAGGGACAGCATCTGGGAGATATGATGGCTTTGGTAGGCGGTGTATTCTATCAATGGTAATGTCTATTTCAGAGAGGTCTGGTAAAAGAGCAGTGAAAAGAGCTATAACATATGGTCGTAGTTCAGATGTTTGTACTGTTTCAGGGATCCCCCTAATCTTGAGGTTGTTCCATCTGGACCTGTCCTCAATATCTGCGATTTTATTTTTAATCCACACAGATTCTTCTTCTCTTTCTTCATTTGCGTCCACCAAGTCATTAATGGTGGAGGCATAATCCCCCATCTTGTTTTCAACATGCTCCACTCGGGCCTCTACTGCGTTTAGTTCCCCACTGAATCTGTGCATACAGTGCATCATATCTGCTTGCAAAGTGCTTCTCAAAAACACTAGCATATCTTTTAGGACAGTGTCCAGTACAGGTTGATTCATAGTGGGGAAGGTAGTGATGGAGTCAGGGAGCTCCCTGGTATCATCCCCTGAGTTCGTTCCGGGGCTCATTGCAGGACTGCATCCAGCTCCATCCAACTTTTGTTTGGCTTTAGCTGGACTCCCTGATGGTGAAAATGAAGGAAGGGACTTTTGGCTACTGTAAGTGTCATTTTGGTTAGGGGATGAGGTGGCGGTGAACGGAGCGGGCTTGTTTTTGTGTGGTAATACATGTGGATGGTCGGTGCCATCTTGCCTACCTCCATGCTGCTGCTGTGAGAAATAGTCCGTCAGCCGTTGGGGCTTGGGTGTGCCTTTTCTTTTGCCCATCATAGCCTCCTGGTGTGCCCGGATCGTTTCGCCAACCGATGGGGGTGAAATCCGGTTGATTTAAGCCGTTTTTCAGCCGCTATGTCCATCGGAGTGCCGGAGCTCTGGGATCAGACGTCCATTCAGCTCCATTGCAGACCGCGCCCCCCGGACCAACCCTAACAATCTGACCCATCTAATGCACACCAGATTTGATACCCAAAACATCCCAAACTGCCCCATATAAGAAGGAGCTGAACGTTTTGAAGAAGGCACACTAAATGAAGCAACCCATCAGCAGTCAACGATCCACCTACTGTGCCCTGTTCCCTATGCCGCTCAGCAGCCGCAAGCTGGCCGGATGTACCGAAACAGTTGAAAAACCCATACAATGTCTAACTGGGCCAACAATGACCCCTACCCATAACGCCGCATTTATGCAACCGCTCCATTGAAAGAAGTGTACGTTACCCCCCCCTCTTCCAGAGCAATTGAATCACTGACCAGCCCACCTTACCGACAGGCAGGTGATGAATCAATCCGAGCTTGTTAGGCTCTATTTGGGGAACCACTTACAGTGGAGAGACCACCCTCCCTGGAAGCGGCCTGCTAAAGATGGCTGGCCATGAGCCCTAAAACAACCTCCTTCCCTAGTTTTCTCAAAACCACTGCTGGATGAACCAGGGCCACCCGTAAATTGTCAGCCCCAGGCGGGACCGTCTTCAACCCAACCGGTATTATCAAACCCTCAGTTAAACCGGCCCCTAACATGTGCGCCGCTGCACGGTTCGGGTATCTACCGAGGAAAGAAAGGATCCTTTCCAACCGCCCCGGCGTAGTGCCTCTTGCTACCAAAACCTACGCATGTATTTTTTTGCTCTCAAAAACCTCTGGACAGTTAAAGGGATCCCACTCACCTGAACCCCATGTGTTTTTTACTCAATAGTTTGTCCCAAATTTACACAAGCCTGAAACTGATTAGGTGCCCACGACGCTGCGATACAGCTTCATCCCCCGGCTGATGTCCTTCTGGGCCCAGCGTAGTAACAGTCGGACGGCCATCCACTGCCAAAACTATTCATCCCGCCTAAGCCATAAAATCCAGTGTGCTGACCCAACGCCTGCACGTAAACCAACCGAGCCGAACAGTGTTCGGGGTTGTTTTCCTCTATTACGCTCGCCCAAATGGCGACCGCCTGTATCTAAGTGGCAGCGGTACAGGGGATTCAACCAATACCTACGTTGTTCCTAATCGTCCTTGTTCTATTCTGGCTTCAACCCGGCCATGTAGAACTTCACCAAATGCCATTACGTGAATATCGCTACACATTCACTTTTTTAATATTGTTGGTATTGCTGTCTGCACATGTGGGGCTCCAGGAGGCCCTCAAAGCAGATGTGCACCACTTTTGTGGAATCCGCCAACCTGACCGAGTCCGCTGATTCGTCCCCTTTCTTGCCCTGGCTATTCGGAGCTTATTTTGATAAACCGAGAGACTCACCGACCGCCGTGGCCGTCCCCGTGGCTGTCGCAGCCTCATCTCCCGCAACCCTGGGGGTGCCCCCTGCCGGAGGTGTGCCCCTGCCTGCCCAGGATCACTACCTGTGCCCAGCTCCAATCACATGGATCCTGTCTTGAATACTGTCTATTTGTTCGGCACGGGAGTCGACCTGATCCCCCCCCGTTTCCTGCAAATTACCCCTAAACCTAAAGACCCCGGTTGACTACCTTGACCCAACCAACTATACAGTATAAAGAAAAGTAAAGAAGTACACTTACCAGGCTGCCCAGGCCAGGGCCCACCAGCCGCCACTCCGGGAACCACCGCTGCTGGATGTCCTTGTCCATCGCCACCTTCCGACCCGGACCGTTCACCTCCATGCCTGTTGCTGCCCATTGTCATACGAACGACCGCAGGCTGCATCCTCGATGGACCCGCTCCGTTTGCCCTGGGTTTGTGGCGCTGCTCTCACTCTGTCCTCCGACTGGTCCCGCCAGACCCGCTCATTGGTCCCCGTAACTGGCACCTGCGCCTCCTGTTAGACTGGGTCCTCGTCACCCGCCTCAGCCATCGCTCCCCCCACAACCCTGTGCTCTGCGTGGACCTTCTTCTGGGCTGCGTGTGACTGTGGGCCGTGTTGGCTATCTGGCCCCCATCCTGTAGTTAGGTATTCCCTCGCTGGGCCGGCTGGCCACTTTCACTGTGCTCCTGTACAAGCCAGGGGAGCAGAGCCATACGCTGTACAGGGCTCCCCCCCCCGCCGCGTCCCTGCCTCTTCGCCGAGTGCCACTCTCCTCCCTGTACTTAATACTCTGGCTCCACTGTGCCCTGGGGGTTAGGGGGTTAACTCCTCTCTGCTACATGCAGCCTGCTCTGTGAGCCTCCAGGGCCTGCAGCCGGGTTAAACCTTACGAGGTGCCGCCCCCCCTGTCACCGTTCCGCCATCAGCCGCTCCAGCTGTGGTCCGGGCACACAGCCTGCATGCTTCTAGTGCGCAACCGCCAATCTACGCTGAGTAGGAAAGCCCTCCATTCCGCCTTACTGCCCTGTGAAAGAAGAGGATCTGGAGCGGTGAGGCGTCCAATCACTTCCTCCTCCGCTCTGCAACTGACGTCACTTCCCCCTTCTCCCTTCCTCTCACAGGCTCGAGCGCCGCCCTCACCCAGCCCCTCCCCCTATTCAATTAAAGGGGGAACACCACTTTACATTCATAAAACGGCAACTGTGCTGTCCAGCACTGTCATGCCGTCCCTGCGCCCATTTCCCTCCTGTCCTTAGCTCCGGGACTCTCTGTACACACACTTCCAGAAACTCTTTGGACCTGAAAAGATACTTATAAACAAAAGTTATTACTCTATCCTTCAAAGAATGGTAAACAATACAATATTCATGTACATTGGTAAATTGTCACTGACATTCCACAAAACTGATAATAACTAAACCCTCTGTATGTTTTTTTTCCCCCTAAAATACAACAGCCGCGACACGCAAGAGGGCTGTCACGGTAGGTTCAAACATCTTGTTACCACATACAAACAATGAAACAAAGAAAAACATTTAGATACAAATGTGGGGGAGATATTTCACAGTTACTAAAAACGAAAAATGAAAAAAAAATAAAAACGACCAGATGGAATGCTGCCTTCACTCTTTTAGCGATAGAAAAAGAATACAATTTGAAAAGCACGAGAGCATTTCGAAATCTTTGCATGGACCAGCCACACAAAGTTCAAAAACAGGCCTGTGTATTTTTAATCACACAAACGTGTACTAAGCATCCATCAACTCACTCAACATTACAGATTTATGAAGCCACAGTCGCGCTACATCAACTCCAGAGGGATACCCAAAATAGAAGCCTTGGACCACCTATGTCAATCTTTCTGGGGTTTAATGGCCTTTTCCTCAGAACACAGATTTCATGTATTATGTAGCTGTCTGACTGGGGTGCATGGATGACCTATTGCCCATGACGATTCAAAACGCTTTTTTTAGCGAACTCTGTGTCCAGAGAACCCTGCGCTTTATTTTCGGAGCGATTATGGTTTGCGCCTTTATCACCATAATCGACCCCCGCATTCTGATTATTATACACGGCCTGAGCGGGGCTGTTAGCGTACTACTCCTCACGTTTATGCTAATACAATCGCGAACTGGAATTCCGACTATTATACACGGCCCGACCAGTCTCACGATATACAGCCTTCTAAACGTGTTCGTCCAACAACTACAAAAACACCATGAAATCCTCCGCTATTCAAAACAAAAACAAACTTATGGCTTCTGTCTGTACCTAGATATTACAACAATAACTTGGATGCCTCCTGTTTGCTCTCTACCCAAAACTGTATTACAGTATAAACCTTAATATAATTTAAAAAATAAAAATGATTTTGTCCTTCCAAACACAAGTCAAAAGACCCCAAGCCCCTCCCACTAACTTCCTGTTGCACAGCTGAGTAGGAAGAGGGAGGGGAGGGGAAGCCTCGAATAGCTTCATATTTTGTCTATCAAGACATTAGAAAAATCTGTGGCTAAACATCAACAACTAAAAACTTTTGTCCAGGAGTGGGTGGAATAAGCCCCAATATTGCAAATGGGAGGGAATCCCCCTTGAGTCACATATCCCCTGGGAAGTCAAACCACAAGTTTTGAGACAGAAATACCACACAACAGTGTAACAAAAGCCAAAAACTGAAACTCCTGCAAAAAGATGGCTGAAGGAGTTCTTTTCCCTTCCACTGCAGCCACAAACAAAATGGCGCCATTAACACATGAAATTTAGTTGTCAATCCCGCCAAAATCGAGATTTCTTCACTAGAAACATAAACTTCTTTAAAATAACTGGTATAAAAACCTAAATGATTCTACTGGAAATGGAATTCAGTACAAAACCAGAGATATTTCGCTGGAGACTAAAATCAGCATAAACAAAAAGGCAGTTGCAGCAATCGAAAATCGGTCCACGGCAAAATGGTGAATGAAACCAGGACTACAGAAAATGGCTGACATTAACAAATGACAAGACACAAAGTTACATAAAACGTCTTAAACAATACACTCTTGTCGCAAATACAACACAATATTTGACTCAGAGTTTGAACTCCCCCCATGTTATTACCTAGAAACCAGAGACCCCCACAGGGTGTAAACAGCTTCTATTGTGATGTCCCAACAATGCATGGGCACTTGGATATGCAACAGGCATTTCAACTTAAAACCAATATTCAATACAGAAAACGCAATAGTTTCCTTGAAAAGTATGTAAACAGTACAAAAATAGAATTCACAAAATGGTGCCTAGAAGCCAGATTGTAGTTTAAAGCACATGGCTTTGCACACACAAAGGAATACACAATGGAGCTTCCCCTATAGGAGGCTCACAGGTTTTCAAAATGGCCGCCGATGCACATGGTGACCACAACAAAGGGCAGACCCTAACAAAATGGTGCATTTTCCCGCCAAAACTGACCAAGATGGATAAACATTTCAAAGTTCACACACAAAGGAAAGGAAACTGCCCGACCGTAGTCACATGGTAGACAACAAAAGGAAGTAGCAGACAAAAACCATTTTCCTGCCAAAACCAAAAATTTCTCCCCACAAAATTACACATTTGACATACTAAATGAACGCTTAGACATACATTTAAAAGTGTTAAAGTTACAAAAAGCACAACTTAGGAACACATGCTATCCAATGAAACAACCAAGCCACATAACCCCCTATCACACGGCTGAAACATACACTCAAACTCAGTTCACATCAGCTTTCCCAGGAACTAGAGATACAGACAGTGAATGCCTGTATGTCTGTTCAGAACATTAGAGTTCCCTTCCCCCAGGGCATAGCCCCTTTCAATACAAAAACAACAATGCCTGCCCCTTCACTAAACTCATGGCATCTTTACAAACAGGTTCAGCTACTTACAAAACTACTCAGCCACACACACATTGCAGGCTGCAAATAATCCCAATTCATACATTTCTATTTCTGATATGCATTACACAGCATCACACACGCACACACGTGCACACACACACACACAGGCACACACCAGACATACGATCAAACTTCCAGCATTATTTCAAAAGACGAAAAATTTGTTCTTTTCGCGAAGCAGAACCTCCCCAACACATCTTAATGATCCGGTTCTGAAGGAGGTTCTGTTCACTCCTACCTGGCTCGCCATTCTGTTAGCGAAATTTGGTTGTACGCAAAGCACACAGCCAAATCTCCTGTTTCTAATCATAATAGCAATTTCGTCTAATGATATAAATGCATCTCACCTTTTGATCGGTGTGTGCCCCATCCAGCCAACTAGACAAAACACAACCTCATCCTTCCAGTTCCAAAGTCACACTGCCGCCAGCCTGTCTCAGCTGTCTGAGTGAGCCACTTTATTAGCATATCAATAGCAAGTCCCAAAGCTTGAGGGTTGGGTCTCCAACAGCCAAACACCTCTTACAAAGCTTGTGACCTCAGAAGAAATGGACACAGGATATGACCTCACAGGATGTAAATGACCATATAAGGATTTAACACAGGAAAATGCAACAACCAATGAACAATGACCACAGGAGTCTTATGGGTGTGTCTGAGCAGAGACAGGGTGCCTGTATGTTTTTAGAAGCCACATGGCTTTCAAACATTAACCCTGTCTCCAAACAGAACCCAAAAGACTCCCGTATTTCCGTTGATAGAAATCCCTATTATACATTGTTCCAGAGAACAATGTATACCTGGATTATTCTACTGTCTTTGTGGATGAGAGATTATCAGCAGGCGTACACTCATTGGGCCACAAATGTGTTGATCAGGCACACAGGGGCAACACGAGAGCACTCTCGTTAAAGCGATAATGTCTTTGCAGAGCGAACACATCCCCACCAGACGATCGTTCTGTGCATCGCACAGGGGCCCTTAGCTGGCGGACACGTCCCCACTCCGCAAACATTTCTCTACATCCTCAAAGAGCTTTTCACTACCAAACGGATCTCAACCACCGTTGGTCTGCCCCAATCAGCTATTAGAGCGAGCTGTGATTGAACACACACTGGGAGACTTATGACAATACATTAATATAAAATTTTCCACAACACTGTGGTATTAATAGGATCAGAACAACAGCAATTGTCTTCAGGTAGCTTTAGGTACACACTGTGCAGAGGACACAGTACACTAACTGTAAATACTGCAGCTGCCTGCCTGTGGTATTGATAGGATCAGAACAACAGCAATTGTCTTCAGGTAGCTTTAGGTGCACACTGTGCAGAGGACACAGTACACTAACTGTAATAGGATCAGAACAGCAGCAATTGTCTTCAGGTAGCTTTAGGTGCACACTGTGCAGAGGACACAGTACACTAACTGTAAATACTTCAGCTGCCTGCCTGTGGTATTAATAGGATCAGAACAACAGCAATTGTCTTCAGTTAGCTTTAGGTGCACATTGTGTAGAGGACACAGTACACTAACTGTAAATACTGCAGCTGCCTGCCTGTGGTACTAATAGGATCAGAAGAACACCATACATTTTCTTCAGGTAGCTTTAGGTGCACACTGTGCAGAGGACACAGTACACTAACTGTAAATACTGCAGCTGCCTGCGGTAATAATAGGATCAGAACAACAGCAATTGTCTTCAGGTAGCTTTAGGTGCCCACTGTGCAGAGGAGGCACTACACTAACTGTATATACTGCAGCTGCCTGCCTGTGGTACTAATAGGATTAGAAGAACACCACCAATTTTCTTCAGGCAGCTTTAGGTGCACACTGTGCAGAGGACACAGTACACTAACTGTAAATACTGCAGCTGCCTGCCTGTGGTATTAATAGGATCAAAACAACAGCAATTGTCTTCAGGTAGCTTTAGGTGCACACTGTGCAGAGGACACAGTACACTAACTGTAAATACTGCAGCTGCCTGCCTGTGGTACTAATAGGATCAGAAGAACACCAGCAATTTTCTTCAGGTAGCTTTAGTTGCACACTGTGCAGAGGACACAGTACACAAACTGTAAATACTGTAGATGCCTGCCTGTGGTACTAATAGAATCAGAACAACAGCAATTGTCTTCAGGTAGCTTTAGGTGCACACTGTGCAGAGGACACACTACACTAACTGTAAATACTGCAGCTGCCTGCCTGTGGTACTAATAGGATCAGAACAACAGCAATTGTCTTCAGGTAGCTTTAGGTGCACACTGTGCAGAGGACACAGTACACTAACTGTAAATACTGCAGCTGCCTGCCTGTGGTATTAATAGGATCAGAACAACAGCAATTTTCTTCAGGTAGCTGTAAATACTGTAAAAACACCTGCCTGTCAGTAGGAAGGGAATAACAGGAACTGATCTAGCTAAACTGAATACAGTGTATTTATATATATGTATATATATACACACAACACCTAGGATGCATATATATATATATATATATATATATATATATATATATATATATATATATACACAATACACTGACTGCAGCTAACTGACTAGCTTGCCTGCTCTATCTAACTCAAATGAAATGACACTGTCTCTCTCTCTCAACGCCGGAACACACTACACATGGCCGACGTGCAGGCGGCCTTATATATTGTGGGGCGTGTACTAAACCTCCTGAGCCATAATTGGCCTATGCCACCCTGGCTTTGGCCAATTACGGCTCTCTGTACAGACGGCGCTGTGATTGGCCAAGCATGTGGGTCATAATGCATTCTCGGCCAATCATCAGCCAGCAATGCACTGCGATGCCGCAGTGAATTATGGGCCGTGACGCGCCACTCAAATTTGGCGCGAACGGTCCATAACGTTCGCAATTCGACGAACGGTTGAACAGGCGATGTTCGAGTCAAACATGGGTTGGACTTGAACTCGAAGCTCATCCCTACATATTACAAACAAAACAAATTATCTGAATTTGAAAATGAGTTTGAATTTAAAATAGAAACATATTGCAATAAACACAGCACGTTATAAAAGTGAAATAAGATGATGATTCCTACTTAGGCTACTATAGAATATAAAAGAATAGAATAAAACAGAATATAATATACAAAAAATAGAATTAAAATGAATAAAATTGAATAGAATAGAGCTGTAGCCAGGTTCCGGCTATATCATTATGTCTTTCAGGGACATTTACAGATGGGACTATGGTTAATACTCTTCCCCCTAGTGCCCCATACTGGGACTTTTACATCATGTCCTGTTAGTTGAGTGGATACAGTTCTTCTGACAGCAGAGCATCTTGGGACCTGCAATCCTATACATGCTATATTTTTAAGTGCTGATTAAACTACAACTACCAGGGAGCTGGGAGGCCAGAAGGTTGCTGGGAGAGCAGATATATTCTACAGCGGGGGTCAGCAACCTTTATATCATGATCTACCAGTAGATAGCTGCCAGGTGACTGGTAGATCACAGTCTTGGCTTGCTGACCTGCCATCCCAGAGCATCAAACAGAGTGCAATGCAGAGGGACTACTTGTAAAGTTGGAGCTGTAGTAGAGCGCAAGAGATGCATAAGCCGATGCCTCCTAAACACAACGGCAGGGTTTTACCACTCCCTAACTTCTTGTGTAAATGAGCCCTAAGAATGCCGCTGCGGAATGCAACTAAGGGCTCATTCACAATTACAGCAGGCACAGCTGCTCCTCTGAAAAGTGATCCAAGTGTGTTTGACAGATAATGAGGAGGCCATATGTTGCCTTCTCACCACCTGATTTAAACCCATGATTGCCGTGCAATGCACATAATTGTGACACAGTAGTACGGCAATTAGGGGTTTAAATCAGGTGTGAAGAGGTGACTCTGTGCCCGGTGATCTTTGAGTTATCCCATGTCATTATCCCATTATAAATCCTGATCTACTGATCTACCAGAATACCCAGATCCTTCTCCACTATTGATTCCCCCAGTTGTACTCCCCCTAGTATGTATGATGCATGCATATTCTTAAAAGGGCAAAAGACCACCGCGCTGTATAAATACAAACAATTAACACAATCAAGTAATAAAGTGACAAACAATTGAATGAAAAGCAAAAGCAGCCGCTAAAAGGTGAGATACACACACTAAAACGATCAATGAACAAAGGAAGCAGCGCTGTAAATTAGGTGAATAAGAATATGAGTGATAAATAAATTAAGTAAATAATTATTTTAAGTAATAATTAGTAAAGTCCATGGTCAAATCAAGTAAGTCAATAACAGTTATAATCAGTGAAGATCTTCAAAGGGTGAGGTAGATGAGGAACCAAGGGCAGGGGTCCCCGTCTGAGGCAGGATTGGAAATAACACTAGGTAAAACCTTCACCGCACCACTGTGATATGGATAAAATGCGCGCTTACCAACCGGCAAGCTTAGGGAAGCTTGCGACCTTAACCCGGTCGGGGCCTTTCTTGGGATGGAGACACCACTAAATCGCTCCTTAGACCGTGAGTAGCCCACTATCCTCCACGCATAAACAGAGCCTGGATGTTAGGGATACTATACTCCTAACCAGGAGTTGTTCTCACAGACAATGCCCCAAAAGAAAAGAAAGAGCAACATAGCGTAATCCTGGTTGGATATTTATTAAAGAAATTTAAAAATACACTTAAAATGCGTTGGACGTGCCGTATCTACCGTCTGCAGGACGGGTGTTCGTGTTAGCCGGCCGGCTCTATATGCGTTTATACATCCAACACATTGTAAGTGTATTTTTAAATTTCTTTTAATAAATATCCAACCAGGATTACGCTATGTTGCTCTTTCTTTTCTTTTGGGGCATTGTCTGTGAGAACAACTCCTGGTTAGGAGTATAGTATGCATATTCTTAGCCCCCAAGTGCATAACTTTACATTTATCAACATTATACCAGAAAGTTGGACTCTTGTGACGTCTAAGGGCATCCAGGCTTTGTGCCAAGGCATTGATCATTGGCACAAAGGAGCTGTTGGATTTGTGGCCATTGAAGTTACCCCATCAGGAGTGCCCAAGTGCTACTGCAACCTGTCTCAAGTGAGAAGTGAGGGGCTCACACATTTGTCAAAGAGAGACTTGAAGGTGGATTAGAGTTAGGACCCACTCTGCAGTTTAGCTTTGAAAGCTCTGACCAAACAAGATCCCAATCTGCTACTAAATTGTTCCATTATGAATTTCAAGTTAGTCTATAAAGAATGGGACTGGCTGCAGATACAAGACAGAATCATCGATCAGAAGGATCCTTCAGAAGATTTGGAGGAATTTGGAGGAAAGGTGGCAGTTGTTTCTCTCAGAGAAACACAGACAAGCAGTACTAACAGCTCTTCATGATGAAAACAGGCACTTAGGACCAGATAGGACCTTTAGATTAGTTAGGGGCTGTTTCTACTGGCCTGTTATGAGAGCAGAAGTAGAGAGCTACTGTTACTCATGCTTACACTGCATTCAAAGGTAAACTCTACAAACCAAAGCTGCTCTCATGGGTCACCTACAAAGTCAGGGGCCTATGAAGCTGGTGTGCATTGACTTTCTGTGCTTGGAACCCAATGCCGGTGGGAGAAGCAATGTTCTAGTAGTAATCAACCACTTTACTTGATATTTTCAAGTATACATGAAGCATGCATATTCTTAGCCCCCAAGTGCATGACTTTAAATTTATCAACAGTAAAACTAATTTGCCCCATTTACCAATTAAACAGTGCGTTGAGGTTGACTTGTAAGTTGGAGACTACCTGTATGGATGTTATTTAGCTGCATAGCTTGGTGTCATCTGGAAAGAGTGAAATGTTACTTTTAATCCCAGACCTTATATCATTTATGAAGATATTAAAAAGTAAGGGTCCTAACACTGAACCTTGGGGTACATCACTAATTACTTTAGACCATTCAGAGTATGAATTATTAACCTATACTAACCTAAACTACTCTCTGAATTCAGTCTTTTATCCAGTTTTCTATCCATTTACAAATTGATATTTCCAAGCCTGTAGACTTTACCTTACACATGAGCCGTGTCTGGGGAACTGTGTCAAATGCTTTTGCAAAATCCAAGTATACCACGTCCACAGCCACTCCTTTGTCTAAGGTTTTACTTATCTCCTCATAAAAGAAATCAGATTTGTCTGACAACTTCTGTCTTTCATGAACCCATGCTGTCTGTTGCCTAAAATATTTTTTTTCCAGCAAGGACTCATCTATGTGGTCTTTTATTAAACTCTCCAGTATCTTCCCAACTTGTAGAAGTTAAACTAACAGGTCTATAGTTACTTGGTAAAAACTTTGATCCCTTTTTAAATATCGACACCACATTGGCCAGACGTCAATCCAGTGGTACTATTCCAATCATTAAAGAGTCCCTAAAAATTTGAAACAATGGCTTTTAAATGATAGGGCTCAATTCTTTTAGGATCCGTGGGTGTATGCCATTTGGTCCAAGTGCTTTATTCATATTTATGCTGTCTAAAGCAGCAATCCAAACAGGTGTATCTCTCCAACTCCCACTCACACCATTACACCTCATACTGCTTCCTGTTTTTAGTGCTGCTTCCTGGAGGCTCCTAACCCTTTGGGGACTGGAGTCCCTGTAACTGGGAGTGAAGGCACTTTACCCACCCGAATGTCACTTTATAGCCACCAAAATTCCAGATCCCAAATACCTCTCTATTAATACTGAGAGGACTGCGAGTCAATCCTTTCCTTAACATGGCTAATCCGGAATTCCTCACCCATAACTGTTGTGCCCCACACACTTCCCTTAAAAGGACAATAACTCCGAACACTGGTGCAATACAGCACCCGTCCAGGACCCATCCTTGGCATCCTGTACAATATTTAAAGGATAAGTTCACTTTTGGGAACACGTTAGATGTTACTCAATTTTAGGGTGGAACATGTAACATGTTCCCAGTGCTGCAGTCACTGACCGCTGACCCCCCTCCTTTTGGAAATAGTACGGGGAGAAGAACCCCGTATTAGCTGTCACATTTTGAAAGCTCTGCCCACACAGCCACGTCATTCACACACCGGGCTCTGTGTGTGAATGAACTACAAGCCCCAAAATCCTTAGCGGCTGTCAGCTTGTAGTTCTCAGTGAGCTACCACGGTGCTGTGGAACGCGGTGGTAGCTCATTGAGTCTTCCTGTCAGTGAGTATCGGGTAAGCAGAAACACTGACAGTGTGCAGGAGACCTGTATGGCATCAGCGATCTCCTGAATGAATGAATGAATGAATGATTTGTAAAGCGCTGCAAATGCGAACTAACTCGCCTCAAGGCGCTAATGCGTTTTGTGCTGTCATCCTCTTAATAGAGGAAGGTCTTGAGTTTTTTCCTGAAGGCCAGATAGTTTTCTTTCATGTGGATGTAAGTCGGAAGAGCGTTCCATTGCCGAGGTCCCTGGACTGCGAATCTTCGTTCTCCCCTTGCTTTGCAGCGGTATTTGGGAATAAGGAGGAGGTTTTGGTTAGATGATCGCAGATTGCGATTGGGTGTGTAGTGTTTTATTTTCTCTCGGAGGTATTGAGGGGCGTTACCTTGTATGCATTTGTGGGTGAGGCAGAGGGTCTTAAATGTGATCCTATTCTTTACGGTTAGCCAATGTAGGCTCTTCAAGGATGGGGAGATGGACTCCCAGGGTTTTTTTCCTGTTAGCAGTCTTGCCGCCGCATTTTGGATGGCCTGTAGGTGCGCAAGCTGATATTGGGGTAATCCTATGTAGAGTGAGTTTGCGTAGTCGAGTCGGGAATTGATGATTGTTCCAACTACTGCTGCTTTGTCCTCTTCTGGGATGAAGGGGATGAGTCTGCGTAGCAGGCGGAGGAGATGGTGCGATCCTCTGACTACTGATCCTATTTGTGCATCCATTGTCATTTCTGAGTCAAAGATAACACCGAGACTCTTGGCTTTGGTGCTCGGAGAGATGGTTTGTCCTAAGATGGTGGGAGGAGTCCACAGCGTCTTGGTTTTAGCATTTTGGTTAGCGTGTGGGAGAAGAAGTTCTGTTTTTGACCCATTGAGTTTGAGGGAACTGATGGTCATCCAGTCATCTATCAAAGTGAGGCATTTCTCTAATTGCTGATGGTGGTCTTTTTGTCCGGTGATGCGAAAGTAGATTTGGGTGTCATCAGCGTATGAGTGGAAGCAGAGGTCTGATTTTTTGATGATTTTGAGGAGTGGGCGGATGTATATGTTGAATAACACTGGCGACAGGGGTGAACCCTGACGGACCCCACAGGAGATTGTTCGGGTTTCAGAGGTGAATGCTCCTAGTTTCACTGTCTGAGAGCGATTCTCTAAGAAGGATGCGAACCATTTTAGACTAGAATCTGTGGCTCCTGCTACTTCTGTGAGGCGGACAAGCAGAGTATTGTGGTCCACTGTATCAAAGGCTGCACTGAAGTCTAACAGTACCAAGAGGCATGACTCTCCGTCATCTGCTGCTTCGAGGGCATCATCCCATATTTTTAGAAGTGCAGTTTCTGTGCCATGCCCAGGGCGGAAGCCTGATTGTAGAGTATCCAGAAGTTGATGTGTGTCCAGGTGGCGTTGTAGCTGTTGTACTACCGCTTTTTCCATAATCTTGGAGATGGTGTTAAGGCTTGTTATCAGTCTGCGGTAGTTAGGATCCTTAGGGTCGAGATTAGGTTTTTTTAGCAGGGGTTTGACGATGCCTTGCTCGAGGGTGGTTGGCACAATCCCTTCTTTAAACGACTGATTTATGAGGTGTGTTATAGTGGGAGCCAGGATGTCGGAGCATTCTTTAAGGAGTTTCGTGGGAATGATGTAATTTGGTGATGTGCTGTCTCGAAGGCTTCTCATAATGTTTTTAGTCGTGTCAGTGGTGATTGGGGTCAGGAAGAAGTCCGGTGGTTGTGTGATGTTTGTGTTGATATCCTCGTTTTGCTTTGGTTGGGTAAAGTTGGTTTTTTTCTGTTGAATCCTGATTGCTGGCGCAATGCTTTAAAGGTTCATAATATGAAAAATAATATGAGCACATTTTTTTACCTGCAAAAAGATGTGCATTTAATATTTTTTGTACAAAGGTGAGCTTATCATTTAAAGATTTTTAAAGATTTTTGAGGGGTTTGTCCTGCTCTCTTTTGCAATTTGTTGTTCTTTTTGATTTTTTGCGGCCTTGATTTCCTTTTTACATATTCTGTGATATTCTTTAAAACATTTAAACGATTATAGTTTTCCTTCATTTTTATATTTTCAGCACAGTGATCTAAACACCAATCTCAACACCGATGTCAACATCAAGAGCAGATTAACGTGGGAGACACTGTTACTATTCAGTTTTCACACACTGTTAGGCGGCAACACTGTCTGGAAACAGTTAAGAGCATGTGTAAGTACTCTTCTTCCTAGGAGGCCATGCTATCCATGGGATTGGTGAATAAAATAGAAGAGAATAGAAAACAAAAGAATAGTATAGAAAAAATAGAACAAATATAGCCGTCTTCTGAAATTTAAATTTTGATTTCAAATTTTGAAGCAATTTGCAAATATCAAATTTACAAAACGTATCTGAATATACATAATGAATTCCGAAATCAAATTATTCTAACATAACAAATATGATGAACATAAATTATTAACTTAATAAATGAATACGAAACTAAACAAATTTTTCCGTCATGCACATCTCTAGTTTTTAAATAGGCTATGGCGGGCTAAGAGCTTTTCACATTTGTGGTTCATGTCTCCTACCTAATCAAATAAAGGGATCATCTCCCAAGCAATGTTAAGCCATTCCATATTGATGCACTGCAACTGAACACTTAGGTGTGAATGGGCCCTAAAAGAGAAACAAATCAACTAAAACTTGATAAAAGTTCAGCTCATTAATGTGTATTTTTCTTTCCAGAAAGAAAGCACAGAAGGAAAGATTCAAAGTAAGTTGATTAAAAATGATTTAATTACTGAATAAATGTAAATATACTGTAATCCTCTGTATAATCCCTTTCAAAGAGTTTGGCAACCATTAATGCAGGGGGGTTGCAATTAAAAAACAGTGCAATAAAAAATTAACAGAAGTAATATTACAAAATAGACAATAGCTAAAGCAAAATAAACTGGATTAAATATAAAATATTTTTGCCTGGTCTTTGGTCCCTGTACAGAGTCCAATTTGCTCAGAGTAGCTTTGATTTGACAGAGTCACTGGCCTTGCAGTAAATGACTCTTACGGTATCCCTAGCAATTTTAAATGAGAGCTCAAGATGCCAATTGCAGCAGCTTTTTGTTGACCCTCCAGAGGATGTCACTGGGTCAACCCTCGCCCAATCATGCCCAATGGCAGAAAGTAAAATAATTTATTTGTTTTTTTCTTTCAAAATTGTCGGTCTTTTTTTGTTTATAGCGCAAAAAATAAAAGCTGTAGAGGCGATCAATGGCCACCAAAAAAAAGCTCTATTTTTAGGAAAAAAGAACATACATTTTATTTGGGTACAGTGTCGCATGACTGTGCAATTGTCAGTTAAAAAAAAAAAGCACTGCCGTATAGCAAAAAAACAGCCTGGTCATGAAGTGGGGTAAATCTTTCAGAGGTCAAATGGTTAATGTAGCTCCATTGTAGCACTTTTTATGGAAAACTCTTTGTGGTTCAAAAGACAGACTTTTTCTATTTGACAACTGTGACTTAAGGACTAAATGTTTTACAATGGCTATTATCAGGCTCTTCTTTAAGGGCTTTAATTACACTGGATCTGTGTCCTGTCAAATATGCTGTCATTTGGAATATATTCTTTTGTCAGATGTGTTAAATCCCATCAATGCTTAGCACCGTAAAAAGATTTAAGGTTTAATATATTTTTTATTATTTTAAAGAAAAAGGAAACAATCAACATGAATAAGGGGGGATACAGAATGAAGAAAAAGGGAGGGGGGCAAGGGAAGCGGTTCGCACATACCGCCCATTATATAAAACATTATAAAACACGTACACATAAGCGTGTGAAACAGTTCTCAGCAACAGAGTAACCTATGTCATGGCACCCTTCGTCTCTAGGGCATTGCCTATGATATGTAACAAGTTAGCCAACTGTCGGATGGGAGGGGGTATGGGGGTGATGGTTTGAGGAAAGAGGGGGAAACGGGGGGGGGGGACTCAGCAGTATAAACCTCAGAACAACTGGAATTCCTATACAATAATTCTTATAGGAGCCCCCAAAGACACCTCCACTTACACGCCCTCTACTATAAGTTCAATATAGGACAAGTTCCTTAAGTGGAAATTCTATTGCGGAGGAGGTCTAAGGAAGAGTGAAGAAGCCAAATATTCCATATATTCCATAACTGTTTGTACCTATCCCATGTATCCCCTATCTTTGCCTGCATCTCCTCCATGAGCATAGTGTTGTTGAGGACATCCACCCAAGCAGTGATGGGGGGGATGGAGTCTGTTTTCCAGTATTGGGAAATTACATGGCAGGCTGCAGATAAAGAGTCTGAGGAGGTTTTTCTTGTGGGATTTAATAGGGCCAGGCAGGATAGATAAAAGAGCCACTGAAGGGGAGGGCACAAGAGAGACATTGTATAAGTCATTGTATATACCAAAAACCTTGTCCCAGAACAGACGAACTCGGTCGCACTCCCACCATACATGTATATAACAGCCTTTTCCTCTGTGACATCGCCAGCAAGCATCCGAAGCATTGGGGTACATTTTGTTCACCGTGACTGGATCCCTATACCATCTGGAGAGTAGTTTGTAGTTTTTCTCTTGGGAGAACCCTGATATAGATGATTTATGTGTGAGTGTGAATGAGGTACTCCATTGCCCTGGAGATATCTCCACCCCTAGATCTCTGGACCACTTCATCGTGAAGTTAGGGAGTGAGTCATAAGTATAGGACTGTATATCTTTATATATCAGAGAGAGAGGGTGTTTGGGGGTCTGAGAGAGACTACACAAATCCTCAAATGCCGTGAGAGGTCTATGGACCTGTCCTGATAGGTGTAGAGTCTTGCTATGTTGCGTTAGAGATACCATGGAGAGCCAGTCAGTCTGAGATGTGGTTTGCATGTCTGGTTGTGGCCGGACGTGGCCTGTGGTAGGGTGGACAAACTGTGTAGCTGTGGGCCATTGCGCTCTCGTATAAGAACTGCAATGCCCTTGAGTATTATAGGCGAGAAATGTTGGACTGTCAAATAGAGGTGACAGCAGGCTAGGGTCTGTGGAAAGGGCATAGGTGGTTTGCTTGCTGTACCATGTAGATAGCGCCGCCATTGTATCCCCAAAGGAGGGCCCGAAGGTCTACCTATGCCATGTCTTGCTCGATTATCATGGATGGTTTGAATAAGGGTCGGGGAAACCATTCGAGAAGTCTCAAAAATATGGCCGAGGAATGGTATAGTTGAAAGTCTGGGAGACCAATGCCCCCCCGCAATTTGGGGGCACACAGTATTTTATGTTTAAGTCGGGGGGGGTGGTGTTGCCATAGGAATTTGACCGCCAGGGAGCGAAGCGTATGTAAGAAGGCATTAGGGAGAAGGATGGAAAGAGTTTGAAATAGATAAAGTAATTTAGGGAGAATATCCATTTTAAGGCCATTCATTTGTCCAAACCATGGGAGCTTGAGGTGATACCAAGATTCTAGTGAGCGCCTGATTTTTGTCAACAAGGTACTGTAGTTCAGTGCGTAGATGTCGTGTGGTTCCCTAGGTATCTCTGTACCCAGGTATTTAATCGAGCGTGATTGCCAGCTGTGACAAACCTAGCCGGAAAAGAAGCTTTTGGAGGGGACTGAATGCTAGCCTCCTGCAAACCAGTGTTCTATTATGTTTGTCTGCCTTGGATCACAGGATGTGTATTGCATTGGAGGGTTTGTGTCTGTCTGTCTTTGATCACAGGATGTGTATTGCATTGGAGGGTTTGTGTTTGTCTGCCTTGGATAACAGGATGTGTATTGCATTGGAGGGAGGGGCGATTCTTCCAACAGCTCTCCCTGCTAACACTGTGTACTGATGAGACGTTAAACACACCTGACCTGTGTGTCCATTGTCATTGGACAGTTTAACCCGCCCTCTTTTCCAAGGGTGGGGGGGAAAGAGTCTCTGAGTTATTTTATCTGTTGTGTCCATGTGTTATAATAAAGAAGTTGATTCCTGCTTGGAACCTGAAGACAGAGCCGTGTCTCATTTTTGGGGTGGATTATTTGTATGGGTTCCTTGTTCGGCTGATTGGAGTGTTCGGGAACTGCCTTTGTGTTTGGGTTTGGAATGTCCTAAACGACTTTAACCCCTTTCATACTCTGGGTGTCGTTACACTGGTGGCAAGCAGCGGGATCATTCCCACAGGCCAGAAGGACAGCTACAACCGGAGACCGGCCAACAACCGTAAGAAGAGGGACATTATCGAAGAACTAGTCGAAATGGATAGAGCAGATAGAACCAGCATAACCGAAAGACCCAGCATAACAGACAGGACACACGAAGAGGCAAGTTTTGATCGGGCTGTTAAAATAAGACTGGCACATTATGGCCCTAACCCTACAGCGGAGATCATAGACCGAGTTATAGCGGCTGTGGATGCAAATTGGCTTCAGCAAAGAGGTGCTGCAGCAGCGGGAGTCACAGCAGCACCAACTGAAAGGAGAAAGGTACATTTTGCTGCTTTTAAAAATTTCATTGAAGCAGAAGGGGCGATTGATGGGTACCTTGCCGATTTTGAACGGCAATGTGCCCTACACCGGGTGCCCACAGAGGAATGGGTTACCATTTTGTCTGGGGAATTGTCCGGCAGGGCCAGTGAAGCGTTCAGGGCCATCCCAGACAAGGATATTATGAACTATGGGCTGGTAAAAGAAGCACTTTTGGGCAGGTATGCCGTCACACCGGAGGCATACCGGAGGCGGTTTCGAGAGACGAGCAAGCAAACTGGAGACTCATATACCGAGTGGGTATGCCACCTACACCGCACGGCATCCCACTGGGTCGCTGGATGCCAAGCAGTATCTGGGGAAGAGGTGCTGCAGCTGTTCCTGCTGGAGCACTTCTTTGACAAGCTGTTCCCAGAAGTCAGAGAGTGGGTCCGGGACCGAAAACCTTGCACCTTGTCTGAAGCAGCTCGCCTGGCGGACGAATACACAGACGCCCGCAAACTGGATAACCATGTGGTCAAGACAACAGCTCGGGTGGATTATCGATCAGCGGCACCCCCTCCAGCTGGTGCCTACAAACCACAGTTGTACTGCCCTACAGCACCACCTCCAGTGGCCACTTATTCTCGGCAGCCCAGGCTCAACTCCCAAGACTACTCACAACCCCTCAGGTGTTTCGGGTGTAAACAGCTAGGGCACAAAAAGCCAGACTGTCCGTTGAATCCAGCCAGGCAGTCCCACTCGTGGAAAAAGCCAGCAGGGGGGAATCCCCGCCCATCCATGCCTGCGGCTCACTGCATTGAGGAGGAAGAACGTTGGGGCGTCCTGCATGAGGCTGATCTAGTACAAGCAGCTAACCAGGACAACCGGCAGCAACACAGGCAGACCGTCCGGGTTAATGGAAAGGTAGCCAATGGCCTACGTGATACTGGTGCCACCATGACCCTACTACGGAAGAACCTCATCCCAGAGAGCCAACACACCGGGGACACTGTAGTCGTAAGGGTAGTGGGAGGCACCATTTTCCGGCTACCCGTTGCCCGTGTTCACCTGGATAGGGGGGTTGGTTCGGGACACGTGAATGTGGGGGTGATGAAGGATTTGCCAGCGGATGTACTACTGGGGAATGATTTGGCCCCCCTCATTTCTGCTTACGCCCCGATAGGCCCCACTGAAGCCAACCCAGTGACTACCCGTGCCCAGATCCCCAACAGAATGATGGCGTGAGCCCAGTCACCCTGTCTTCTCTCCAGTGGCTGAAAATACTACAGGGAGAAGGGCCAGTCCAGGCCTCTCCCCAGCGGCGGGCGTGTTCTCCGAGAGAGGCAGAGGTCGGCTGGGTAAGTAATGATCTGTTTGGAACAATTTTTGTTTGGGGTACGGTGTGGATACCAGCATTAGAGGACTGGAACTACTGACTAACTTCAGAGTCAACCCGTCTGGGGTCTCCTCCTGTGTTAGTCTCCTGCCGAAAGGGGAGAAATGTGACAAACCTAGCCGGAAAAGAGGCTTTTGGAGGGGACTGAATGCTAGCCTCCTGCAAACCAGTGTTCTATTATGTTTGTCTGCCTTGGATCACAGGATGTGTATTGCATTGGAGGGTTTGTGTCTGTCTGTCTTTGATCACAGGATGTGTATTGCATTGGAGGGTTTGTGTCTGTCTGTCTTTGATCACAGGATGTGTATTGCATTGGAGGGTTTGTGTTTGTCCGCCTTGGATAACAGGATGTGTATTGCATTGGAGGGAGGGGGGATTCTTCCAACAGCTCTCCCTGCTAACACTGTGTACTGATGAGACGTTAAACACACCTGACCTGTGTGTCCATTGTCATTGGACAGTTTAACCCGCCCTCTTTTCCAAGGGTGGGGGGGAAAGAGTCTCTGAGTTATTTTATCTGTTGTGTCCATGTGTTATAATAAAGAAGTTGATTCCTGCTTGGAACCTGAAGACAGAGCCGTGTCTCGTGACTGCTGAGGTGCAATAAGCCCAGGTCCCAACCATCACTTATCATACCTTACCCCTTCTTCTCATCCAATAAAAACCACACATACAACCATTAACGTTGGAAAGGGCAAGGCCACAGCTTTATTTAAATCAACATTAACATTAACCTTTAGGACCGTGCCAGTCACAGTTGTACTGTGAGCACTCAACTACCAATGTAAAAGGGAGATGAAGGAGGGGCCTGTCCTTACCATCAGTGCCGGACCGGCCGTCAATCTCCCAATTACCATCCGGGCATCAAAGGGGTTCCATATTTGCTGGCAAGGTTACCAAAACCGCAACACGCTGTGACATACCATCAAAATTAGGGCGGGAGGGTGGGCAGCTCTTCCATGCTTCCGTCCGAAAAGGACCATAATCCCCTGGGGTGCCAAACTCCTGAGCTCAGGCCCAACCCTTTTCCCCTTTTGTACCAATCCTGAGTTATAACAATTTTACTGCAACTCCTCCCTGGCCATGCCCCCATCAGTCAGGGCTCTCTCTCCCGATGGGCTCAAGAGGCTCTCATTTTTGGGGTGGATTATTTGTATGGGTTCCTTGTTCGGCTGATTGGAGTGTTCGGTAGCTGCCTTTGTGTTTGGGTTTGGAATGTCCTAAACGACTTTAACCCCTTTCATACTCGGGGTGTCGTTATACCAGCGGATCAGAAAATTTTTTTGGACTAGAGATGCTGTTGTCTGGGAGAGGGAGATGTTGAGAGCTTCTGTTTTGGTGATGTTCAATTGGAAGTTGCTGAGTGCTCCAAAGCAGTCAAGCTCTTGGAGTAGAACGGGGATGCTTGTATGCGGTTGTGTGACATAAAGGAGCAGGTCATTTGCATATAGTGACAACTTGCGCTGTGCTGAGGGGGTGGGGATCCCACGAATATTGTCGTTATTACGAATGGCTTGGGCCAGATGTTCGACCGTTAGCGTGAACAACAGTGGGGACAACGGGCACCCCTGTCTTGTACCGTTCCTGATCTCGAAAGCCTCAGAAGACTCCCAATTGGCTGCTACTTTCGCTGAGGGGCTGGTGTGGAGTGACATTATTTTGTTCAAAAGTCTCGGGCCCAGACCTATCTGATGTAAAGATGCATGTAGAAAAGGCCAGCTTACTCTATCAAAAGCTTTCTCAGCATCAAACGCTAAAAGGCATGTGGGGATATTATGGTGCCGCACGTACGATATAAGATGTAGGGTTTTTGTGGTGTTATCCCTTGCTTCCCAGCCTGGGATGAAGTCAACTTGGTCACAATGTATAAGGGAAGGCAGTAAAGGAGCTAGGCGATTCGCTATAATTTTTGAAATGAGCTTGAGATCCAGGTTCAGTAGTGAAATGGGTCTGTAATTGCTGCATTGCGGGTTTGGGCAATACCACTATCTAGGCCTGTAAAATTTGTGGTGGCAAGGGAGGATGCTCATCCACTTCTTCGAAGGCTCGAGCCATAATCGGGGCCAGCTGATGAGCGAAAGTTTTATAGAACAAGGGGGTATACCCGTCTGGGCCCGAGCTCTTGCCAATCTTAAGTCCTTTAATCGAGGTAAAAAAGTCTGACGAGGTGATTGGTTGATCTAGACTGTCCATGTCAGGGAGGGAGATCTCAGGCAGAGCCGTGTCCTGGATGTATTTTTGTAAGTCTGAGTCGACCAAGTTAGATGGTGTGCGCTGTGTCTGGTGTGGGGGAAGGTTGTATAGAGCGGAGTAATCATTTTTAAATTCAGAAACAATCTCTATGTTCTTGTGGTTTTTTTTATCTTTTGGGGACGTTATGTGTGGTATGTTTTGTCTAGATGGTCTTGGATGGATGACTCTGGCTAGGTGTTTCCCACATTTATTCACCTGGAAGTAGTAAATATGGCGTCCTTTGTTGCGGGCGGTCAGTGAGCGCTCCGCGAAGAGGTGTAACAGGTCTTGACGTGCATTTGACAGTTTGACTAACGTCTTGGGGTCCAATGTGCTTTTATGTGTGGATTCAAGAGAGGGGATTAGGGTGAAGAGAGCGAGTTATATCTGCCGTGCGAGTTCGTTTCAGTCTAGAGCCGTGTTGAATAAAAATCCCGCGTAACACACATTTCAGGGTCTCTGCTGCAGTGCACACAGTGTCCATGAGTAGATTGCCATTCAATCTCCAAGTGGCTCTACGCGTGGGCTGGGGGATTCTGCCAAGAGTTACGTGCATTGGAGCATGGTCCGACCACAATTTCACGCCAATCCTACTAGTGGGATCAGAGTCTAGGAGTGTTTGTGAGAGTAAAATGTAGTCTATCCTACTATAGGGTTTGTGTGCCGGTGTGTATGTGTAGTCTCTCTCATTAGTATGTAATAATCTCCATGCATCAACTAGGGAAAGGTCTGCTAGGGTGGAGCGTATTTTGGATAGAGTAGAGGGAGTGATGTGTGACTTACCAGTGGAGGAATCCAGTCTCGGGATGAGGGGAACGTTGAAGTCACCTCCCATTGTGGGTCTCAAAGGCTTTCAGGCGGGATGTCACAGAGGAGAGGAAGTGAAGCTGCTGCTGGTTTGGGAAATAAACATTAGCAATTATAAAAACCGTTTGTTGGTATTGCAATTTCATAAACAAATAACGACCTTTAGGATCTATTTCTGTATCAAGCACTTCTGGGGTGGAAGAGCTATGGAAGGCCACCGAGACGCCCTTCGTTCTGGCATCTGGGTTAGTGCTATGGAACCAGGTCGGGAAGTGCTTGTTAGGCAGTAACGGAATCGTGTCAGAACAGAAATGGGTTTCCTGCAGCAACAGTATCTGTGTTTTAGCTTTGTGGAAGTGATGTAGTATTTGTCTGCGTTTTTCAGGGGTATTGAATCCTTTACAGTTCAGCGAGGATATCTTCAACTCTAAGGTGGGAGCCATAACCAATGGATCTTGGGTAGGGATGAGCTTCGTGCTGTTCGGTCGTTCGCCGAATTGCAAACGATATGGGCCGTTCGCGCCAAATTCGTGTGGCGCGTCACGGCCCATAATTCACTGCGGCATCGCAGTGCATTGCTTGCTGATGATTGGCCAAGCATGCACTATGACCCGTATGCTTGGCCAATCACAGCGCCGCCTGAACAGAGAGCCGTAATTGGCCAAAGCCAAGGAGGCTTTGGCCAATTATGGCTCAGGGGATTTAGTACACGCCCCACACTATATAAGGCCGCCTGCACGGCGGCCCTGTGCAGTGTGTTCCAGTGTGCTTAGAGAGAGAGAGAGACAGTGTCATTTCATTTGAGTTAGCTAGATTAGGCAGGACAGTCAGTCAGTTAGCTGCACTTAAAGTGTATTGTGTATATATATGCATCCCAGGTGTTGCATATATATATATATACACTGTATTCAGTTTAGCTAGATCCGTTCCTGTTATCTTCTAGACTATTTACATTTAGTGCAGTGCGTCCTGCTTACAGTGTTCAGCTAGATCCGTTCCTGTTATCTTCCTACTGACAGGCAGGCTTGTCTTGTTACAGTATTTACAGCTACCTAAAGAAAATTACTGGTGTTCTTTTGATCCCATTAGTACCACGGTCAGGCAGCTAGACTATTTACATTTAGTACAGTGCGTCCTGCTCACAGTGTTCAGCTAGATCCGTTCCTGTTATCTTCCTACTGACAGGCAGGCTTGTCTTGTTACAGTATTTACAGCTACCTAAAGAAAATTACTGGTGTTCTTTTGATCCTATTAGTACCACGGTCAGGCAGCTAGACTATTTACATTTAGTACAGTGCGTCCTGCTCACAGTGTTCAGCTAGATCCGTTCCTGTTATCTTCCTACTGACAGGCAGGCTTGTCTTGTTACAGTATTTACAGCTACCTAAAGAAAATTACTGGTGTTCTTTTGATCCTATTAGTACCACAGTCAGGCAGCTAGACTATTTACATTTAGTACAGTGCATCCTGCTCACAGTGTTCAGCTAGATCCGTTCCTGTTATCTTCCTACTGACAGGCAGGCTTGTCTTGTTACAGTATATAAAGCTACCTGAAGAAAATTACTGGTGTTCTTTTGATCCTATTAGTACCACGGTCAGGCAGCTAGACTATTTACATTTAGTGCAGTGCGTCCTGCTCACAGTGTTCAGCTAGATCCGTTCCTGTTATCTTCCTACTGACAGGCAGGCTTGTCTTGTTACAGTATATAAAGCTACCTGAAGAAAATTACTGGTGTTCTTTTGATCCTATTAGTACCACGGTCAGGCAGCTAGACTATTTACATTTAGTACAGTGCGTCCTGCTCACAGTGTTCAGCTAGATCCGTTCCTGTTATCTTCCTACTGACAGGCAGGCTTGTCTGGTTACAGTATATAAAGCTACCTGAAGAAAATTACTGGTGTTCTTTTGATCCTATTAGTACCACGGTCAGGCAGCTAGACTATTTACATTTAGTACAGTGCGTCCTGCTCACAGTGTTCAGCTAGATCCGTTCCTGTTATCTTCCTACTGACAGGCAGGCTTGTCTTGTTACAGTATATAAAGCTACCTGAAGAAAATTACTGGTGTTCTTTTGATCCTATTAGTACCACGGTCAGGCAGCTAGACTATTTACATTTAGTGCAGTGCGTCCTGCTCACAGTGTTCAGCTAGATCCGTTCCTGTTTACTTCCTACTGACAGGCAGGCTTGTCTTGTTACAGTATATAAAGCTACCTGAAGAAAATTACTGGTGTTCTTTTGATCCTATTAGTACCACGGTCAGGCAGCTAGACTATTTACATTTAGTGCAGTGCGTCCTGCTCACAGTGTTCAGCTAAACCTACAAGTTAGTGGGGTGCGTCCACCTCACAGTGTTCAGCTAAAGCTACCTGTAGAAGGTTGGTGGTGTTCTCACACTACAGGCAGGCAGTTGATGTTGCTAGCTGCAGTATCAGTACATATATATATATATATATATATATATATATATATATATATATATCCCAGCTTAGTGCAGCTACAGGCCATTAGTATGTCTGGAAGGCCAAGAAGGAGAGGCAGACAGTCACAAGCCAATAAGAGAGGGCAAGCAGGCTCTGTGTCTAGTGCTGGTCGTGGAGACGGTGCATCCTCATCAGCACGTGGCCATGGGACACGCTTAGCCTTTTTTTCGGCAGCTGGCCGTGTTGAGCCGCAACATGCGGAAGACTTGGTCGAGTGGATGACCAAGCCGTCCTCATCCTCCTCATCCTCTCTCACCCATGCCCAGGGTGCTTTGTCTGGCAAAGCAGCGGCCTCTTCCCTCGGCTCAATGTCATCAGTGACTCCTTCCCTAGCTCCACCATGTCCTCCTGAGGAGTCCCTCGAACTGTTTGACCACAGTGTTGGGTACATGCTCCAGGAGGATGCCCAGCGTTTGGAAGGCTCTGATGATGATACTGAGCTCGATGAAGGCAGTAACATGAGCACGGACAGAGGGGGTGCCCAAGAAGAACAGCAATCTGGCAGTCATGCTCACCCTGCTGCAGCATACTGCCAGGTTTGCTTCAGTGATGAGGAGGGAGGGGATGATGAGGTCACTGACTCAACGTGGGTGCCTGATAGGAGAGAGGAGGAGGAGGAGGCGGCACATCACCAACGAGGCAGGATGCCCTCCAGGGGCCAGCCTAAGGGCAGCACATTGACTGCATCACACCCCAAAGCTCCACATGTGCAGGGCGCTGCAGTCTCTGCGCGTTATTCAAAAAGTTCTTTGGTGTGGGCCTTTTTTGAGACGAGTGCATCAGATCGCACCGCTGCTATTTGCAACATATGTCTCAAGCGTATCTCACGTGGCCAAAACACCTCCCGCTTGGGTACCACATGCTTGACCAGACATATGTTGACCTGCCATGCAGTTCGTTGGCAAGCGTATCTAAAAGACCCACACCAAAGAACAAAGAGGACCTCTCCTTGCTCCTCATCAGCTGAGATTTCCAACCCCACTAGACCTCCAGTCCTCTCTGAGACCTGCACTGAGAGTAATGAAGGTGTAGAATTAGGTGTGTCACAGCCAAGTACTTGTGGGCAATCTGCTTTTGGTACACCGACGTCAGATTGTACCAGGCAAATTTCCCTGCCCCAGCTGCTGCACCGCCGAAAAAAGTTTGCTCCCAGCCATCCACATGCCCAGCGGTTGAATGCTAGCTTGGCAAAATTGCTAGCACTTCAACTGCTGCCTTTTCAGTTGGTAGACTCTGCCCCCTTCCGTGAGTTTGTGGAATGTGCGGTTCCTCAGTGGCAGGTACCCAAACGCCACTTTTTCTCACGGAAGGTGATTCCGGCTCTCTACCGGCATGTGGAAGGCAATGTCCATGCCTCGCTGGACAGGGTGGTCAGCGGTAAGGTGCATATTACCGCTGACTCATGGTCCAGCAGGCATGGACAGGGACGTTACCTAAGTTTCACGGCGCATTGGGTGACTCTGCTGGCAGCTGGGAAGGATGCAGGACAAGGTGCAGTAGTGTTGGAGGTTGTTCCGCCACCACGCCTCCAAAATGCTAATGATTGTGACACACCTCTCTCCTCCACCCCCTCTTCTTCTTCCTCCATGGCCTCTTCCTCGGAACCAGCGGTGCTCCGTAGTCGTTCAAGGGGCTACGCAAGTACGCAGGCCAAAAGATGCCATGCGGTGCTTGAGCTGGTGTGCTTGGGGGACAGGAACCACACTGGGGCAGAGGTTCTGTCAGCTCTGCAGGGGCAGGTTCAGAGGTGGTTGACGCCACGCCAACTTAAGGCAGGAATGGTGGTTTGCGACAATGGCACCAACCTCCTCTCTGCCCTCCGACAGGGACAAATGACCCATGTGCCCTGTTTGGCTCACGTCCTTAACTTGGTGGTGCAGCGGTTCTTGGGCAGGTACCCGGGCTTACAGGATGTCCTGAGGCAGGCCAGGAAAGTCTGTGTGCATTTCCGCCGGTCATATAATGCCAGTGCTCGGCTGACGGACCTCCAAAAGGAGTTTAATCTGCCCAAGAACCGCCTAATCTGTGACATGCCCACCAGGTGGAACTCAACGTTGGCCATGCTGCAGCGGCTGCACACGGAGCAGAGGGCCATCAATGAGTACCTGTGCGACTATGGCACCAGGACAGGGTCAGGGGAGCTTGGTTTTTTTTCCCCACGCCAGTGGGCCATGATCAGGGATGCATGCACTGTCCTGTCACCATTCGAGGAGGCCACGAGGATGGTGAGCAGTGACAGTGCATGCATCAGTGACACTTTCCCCCTTGTCCACCTGTTGGAGCACACGCTGCGTGGAATAATGGACAGGGCACTTGAGGCAGAACAGAGGCAGGAAGAGGAGGACTTCCTTAGCTCTCAAGGCCCCCTTTATCCAGACAGTGTTGCTGCGTGCCCGCCGATCACACAGGAAGGGGAGGAGGAGGAGGAGGAGGAGGAGGAGGAGGAAGATTGTGTCAGTATGGAGGTGGAGCCTGGCACTCAGCATCAGCAGCAGTCTTTAAGGGATCAGTCCCAAGAAACACATGGACTTGTACGTGGCTGGGAGGAGGTGGCTGCGGACGTTGTCGTCCTTAGTGACCCAGAGGACTCCGGACCGAATGCCTCAGCAAACCTACACTGCATGGCCTCCCTGATCCTGCAAAGCCTGCGTAAGGATCCTCGTATTCGTGGTATCAAGGAGAAGGACCAATACTGGCTGGCAACCCTCCTTGATCCACGTTACAAGGGTAAGGTTGCGGACCTTATCTTGCCATCGCAGAGGGAGCAGAGGATGAAACATCTTCGGGAGGCCTTGCAGAAAGGTCTGTGCAACGCGTTCCCAGAGACTGGGAGGTTACAAACTCCTGTTTTTGGACAACGTGTTGCTGAGGCTTTGGTCAATCAAAGAAGGAGCGGTGGAGAAGGTGGCCGTCTGACCGATGCGTTCAGACAATTTTTTGGTCCGCAGCCCCAAGGTATGATCAATTCCAGCAACCATCGCCAGCGTCTGTTTTACATGGTGCAGGAATACCTAGGGGCAAGATCAGACTTGGACACCTTTCCCACCGAAAATCCTCTGGGTTACTGGGTCTTGAGGATGGATCACTGGCCAGAGCTTGCACAGTATGCAATTGAGCTACTGGCCTGTCCTGCATCCAGCGTTCTTTCGGAACGCACATTCAGTGCTGCTGGAGGCGTGGTAACCGATCACAGGGTGCGTCTGTCCACCGACTCGGTCGATCGACTGACCTTCATAAAAATGAATCAGTCTTGGATCACCACCAGCTACCAAGCACCTGATGCTGATGTAACTGAATAATTTTTTTTGAAATCTCAGATCCCTTCAAAGACTGCCTATGCTGATGCTGAGTGACTATCCCTGAGTAATTATCCTCTTCCTCCTCAATCATCACGCTGATAGCTTGTAAGAACATTTTTGGTTCTGGGCGCCACCACCAGTGCCTAAGGCACAATTTTTCAGCCCCTGTTTAACAGGGGCGTGTAATTACAATTTTTGATGTAATACTTTGCAGCAGGGCTCGTTCCTGCATTCCAACTAGAGTGTCTGTGAGGGGTTGCAGTGTTGTGGCACCAGCACCAGTGCCTAAGGCCCAATTTTTCTGCCCCTGTCTAACAGGGGCGTGTAATTACAATTTTTGATGCAATACTTTGCAGCAGGGCTCGTTCCTGCGTTCCAACTAGAGTGTCTGTGAGGGGTTGCAGTGTTGTGGCACCAGCACCAGTGCCTAAGGCCTAATTTTTCAGCTCCTGTTCAACAGGGGCATGTAATTACAATTCTTGATCTAATATTTCACAGCAGGGCCCTGTGAGGGCTTACAGTGTTGTGGCCACAGCAACACCTAAGGCCCAAATTTCTGCTGAGTATATAGGGCAGGACCCTACTTTCAAACATCTAACTTACAAACGACTCCTACTTGCAAACGGAAGGAGACAACAGGAAGTGAGATGAAATCTACCCCTAGGAAGGGAAATTCTCTCCTGTAAGAGTTAATATGGGAAAAAAAATTCTCCTTTCCACTGATGCTTTCCAATCCTTGTCCCACAAAAAAATCCAAATTTTCAAAAAACATTTTTCATTGGGGCAAAAAGTGAGGTGAAATCTTCTGAAGAGGAGGAAAGACAGCAAAACAAATGTCACAGGGGTGATAACCCTTCCCTATGTTTTCCAAAAAGCTTAAAAAAGATTTTTTGGCTGGAGCTAAACACGTTAAAAATGTACCCGTTCAAAATTACAAAGAGATTCTACTTAACAACAAACCTACAGTCCCTGTCTTGTTTGCACTGCCTGTTTACTGCTGTTCAGAGTATATAGGGCCTGGTGGCCCCACACCTTTCCTTATTTTAATTTGGGTGCGGGGTTCCCCTTAATATCCATACAAGACCCAAAGGGCCTGGTAATGGACTGGGGGGTACCCATGCCGTTTGTCTCACTGATTTTCATCCATATTGCCATGACCCGACATTACATTAAACCCGCAAGCAGTTTTAAATGAAATTTTTTCCTTTGAAAATGACATTTGGTGCAGGGACTGTTCTAAACACGGGAAACACGCGTCACTTTACAGGCATACTATAGACGCCCCCCAGGTACGATATTTAAAGGAATATTTCACTTTTTTTTTTTACTTTAAGCATCATTAAAATCACTGCTCCCGAAAAAACGGCCGTTTTAAAAGTTTTTTTTGCATTGATACATGTCCCCTGGGGTAGGACCCGGGTCCCCAAACCCTTTTTAGGACAATACCATGCAAATTAGCCTTTAAAATGAGCACTTTTGATTTCGAACGTTCGAGTCCCATAGACGTCAATGGGGTTCTAACGTTCGTGCAAACTTTCGGTCCGTTCGCAGGTTCTGGTGCGAACCGAACCGGGGGGTGTTCGGCTCATCCCTAATCTTGGGTCTGTAATTCGAACTACATTGTGTCAAAGCGTGAAAAGGCCCGTTTGTGGAACTCTTAGGGTCAGTTCACACTACAACGACTTGGGATCCGACTTGTCAGCCCTCAAGTCGCCCCAAGTCGCTTGACATTGGGAATTGCATTATAGTCAATGAGAGCCGTCTTAATGTACACTACTGAAGTCGCTCCGACTTCAGAAAAGGTTCCTGTACTACTTCAAGGCGACTTCTAGGCGACCTGTACCCGTAAAATTCAATGGAGGTTGCCTCCAAGTCAGATCCTCATCTATAGTGAAGCGACTTTACAGGAAAAAGAAGATTTTGAGGGGGAACTCCACGCCAAATTTTAAATAAAAAAACGGCATGGGTTTCCCCTTCGGGAGCGTACCAGGCCCTTAGGTCTGGTGTGGATTTTAAGGGGAACCTCCTATGCTGAAAAAATGGAGTGGGGTCACCCCTAAACGCCATACCAGACCCTTATCCGAGCATGCAGCCCGGCCGGTCAGGAAAGGGAGTGGGGACGAGCGAGCGCCCTCCCCCTCCTGAACCGTACCAGGCCGCATGCCATCAACCCTTATCCGAGCACGCAGCCCGGCCAGTCAGGAAAGGGGGTGGGGATGAGCGAGTGCCCCCACTCCTGATCCGTACCAGGACGCATGCCCTCAACATGGGGGGGTGGGTGCTCTGGGGAAGGAGGGCGCTTTACTGCCCCCCACTCCAAAGCACCTTGTCCCCATGTTGATGAGGACAAGGGCCTCTTCCCGACAACCCTGGCCGTTGGTTATTGGGGTCTGCGGGCAGGGGGCTTATAGGAATCCGGGAGCCCCCTTTAATAAGGGGGCCCCCGGATCCCGGCCCCCCACCCTATGTGAATGAGTATGTGGTAAACACTACACAGGTTTTTAAAGTAATTTATTAGGCAGCCCCGGGAGTCTTCTTCCAACTTCAGGGGTCTTCTTCCGGCTTCGTGGGTCTCTTCCGACTTGTCCACTCTCTCCGGTCTCTTCTCCCGCTCTCCGGCCTCTTCTCCTGGTGTCCGGTTCTTCTGCCGGGCTCCTCCGCTATCTTCTGCTCTTTTGCTGCTCTCTTGCTAACGGTGGCCCGGTCTTCTCCATCGTCTTCTTCCCTCTTCTTTTCTTCCAATGTTGACACAACGCTCTCTCCCACTGTAATGCTGTGTACGCAGTGCGCATTGACTTATATAGGCATGGGGCGTGGTCACCGGGTGATGTCACACGGTGACCCTGCCCCTTATGACATCACAGTCCCATCATGCCCCGGGACTGTGACGTCATAAGGAGTGGGATCACCGGGTGACATCACCCGGTGACCACGCCCCATGCCTGTTAAGTCAATGCGCACCGCATACACAGCATTACAGCAGGAGAGAGCGTCGTGTCAACATCGGAAGAAAAGAAGAGGGAAGAAGACGATGGAGAAGACCGGGCCACCACCAGCAAGAGAGCGGCAAAAGAGCAGAAGGTAGCGGAGGAGCCCGGCAGAAGAACTGGACACTGGGAGAAGAGGCCGGAGAGCGGGAGAAGAGGCCGGAGAGAGCAGACAAGTCAGAAGAAGACCCCCGAAGTCGGAAGAAGACCCCCAAAGTCGGAAGAAGACCTCTGGAGCTGCCTAATAAATTACTTTAAAAACCTGTGTAGTGTTTTTTTTGTGTCAAAGCGTGAAAAGGCCCGTTTGTGGAACTCTTAGGGCCAGTTCACACTACAACGACTTGGGATCCGACTTGTCAGCCCTCAAGTCGCCCCAAGTCGCTTGACATTGGGAATTGCATTATAGTCAATGAGAGCCGTCTTAATGTACACTACTGAAGTCGCTCCGACTTCAGAAAAGGTGACCACGCCCCATGCCTGTTAAGTCAATGCGCACCGCGTACACAGCATTACAGCAGGAGAGAGCGTCGTGTCAACATCGGAAGAAAAGAAGAGGGAAGAAGACGATGGAGAAGACCGGGCCACCACTAGCAAGAGAGCGACAAAAGAGCAGAAGGTAGCGGAGGAGCCCGGCAGAAGAACTGGACACCGGGAGAAGAGTCCGGAGAGCGGGAGAAGAGGCCGGAGAGAGCGGACAAGTCCGAAGAAGACCCCCGAAGTCGGAAGAAGACCCCCAAAGACGGAAGAAGACCTCCGGAGCTGCCTAATAAATTTCTTTAAAAACCTGTGTAGTGTTTTTTTTGTGTCAAAGCGTGAAAAGTCGGAAGAAGACCTCCGGAGCTGCCTAATAAATTACTTTAAAAACCTGTGTAGTGTTTTTTTATTGACACTTTTTTTCCCCCAGGTGAATGGGTAGGGGTACGATATACCCCATACTCATGCACATAGGGTGGGGGGCCGGGATCTGGGGGCCCCCTTATTAAAGCCAACCGCCTGCAGACCCCGACAACCAATGGCCAGGGTTGTTGGGAAGAGGCCCTTGTCCTCATCAACATGGGGGCAAGGTGCTTTGGGGTGGGGGGGTCGCAGGGCGCCCCCCTTCCCTATAGCACCCACCCCCCCATGTTGAGGGCATACGCCCTGGTACGGTTCAGGAGGGGGGACGCTCGCTCATCCCCACCCCCTTTCCTGACCGGCCGGGCTGCGTGCTCGGATAAGGGTCTGGTATGGATCTTGAGGGGGACCCCACGCCTTTCATTCGGCGTAGGGGGTTCCCCTTAAAATCCATACCAGACCTAAGACCCTGGTATGTTCCTGGAGGGGAATTCCCTCTTGTGCTTGCTGCAATAGGAAAATGTGTTTTTCCTATTGCAGCAAGCGGCAGATGTACAGTACCCTGTCGCCGATAACCAGCGCGATAGGAAACACATTCCCGTGGGCAGGTACTGTATGTCACAAGAGCTGATTAGCTCTGATTGGCCACAGGCAAAGTCGCCTGTCCTGGGGAGCAACTTGAAGTCATGTTGTAAGTCGCCAAAAGTCGCGTTGAAGTCATGTTGAAGTCGTCTTGCAAAGTCACGCTGAAGTCGTGTTGCCCCTGTGTGAATCGGTAAATCGCCACTTAGCTGAGGTGGAAGGGGGGAAAGGGGGAAGGGAGGAGGAAAGCGGGTAAAGTGGGGGGGAGGGGATATGCATCGGAATGATTGAAGATGCATCTGAGCATAGTAGTCTGGAGGGGGGCGTAGGTTGCTGGGTGTTATTGTCTTGGTTCCCGTACGTATAGACGTACCCCTTCTATCAGTAGGGGGGGGTTGCTCCCTCTAGTGTCCATTTCAGGGTAAGGGTAATGGGCATTACCATGTAGGTCTAAAGTAAACATTGAATACAGAGGCAGTAAAGACTCTGCCAACCCTATCGTAGGGGAAGTGGCTGATCTGACTGGGGGCTTGCTGCCCCCATCCAAGGTAACTTCTAAACAAAACAGGTACCGTAGCACCATTGGAGGTGTATATGTTATGCAATCTAAGAGTGGAACTTCAGGGGCAAAATATGTCTAAACTAATGCAATGCATAAAACAGTTAAAATTTAAGGCATACAACTTGATTGCGCATTTGAACATATCCCTGATGACAGCTGAAAGTGCCGTTGAGTCCCACCAATTCCCGGATCCCAGGAGGAGTGACCAACACAAGGGGTCACCCGATCCTCCCGGAGGTCCAGTTCAAAGTTCGATGAGCAAAAAGCACAGAACAGCATCCCCACTGGCCAGTGAGGTGCAAGGAATTTCAACTGTTAGGAGATTAGGAGGCTTTGGAGCAGGAACGTTTGTTGTTAGAGACAGTTTCCCATCCGGAGCGAAGTGGGAGGCCCCGGGCCGGAGATCTCATGGGCCAGTCCAGGACCCGTATTTGTGGCAGTTCAAAGGTCCCCAGAAAATTAGCAAGATCCCCTAGGGTACGGAAGACAGCTGACTTGCCATTGTGGGATGCAGAGAGCTGGAACAGAAAACCCCATCTGTATTTGATTTGTTTGGCTTGCAGGGCATCTGTGACTGGCTTTAGGGCTTTCCGCATGATCAGGGTCTGTCTAGACAAATCAGTCAGGAGCATGACAGGGGAATCTTCAAATAAAATGGTCTCCTGAGAGCGGGGGGCTTGCATAATGTCAGTTTTCATGTTGAAAAAATTTATTCTGCAAATCACATCCCTGGGATAGGCGGGATTCGGATTGCGGGGTCCCAGTGACCGGTGGATTCTGTCAATTTCGATCGGCGTCTCTGTGGGCCTGATTAGCAGACAGTTAAACATGGAAGCGGCCGCCATTGCGAGATCTTTATTTTCCACTGATTCTGGCAATCCACGTATGCGTGTATTGTTGCGCCGGCTTCTGTTCTCTTGGTCATCCAGACCATAGGACAGTTGTTGGATTTGATTTGTGTGTTCTTGCACAGAGGCGGCTCTCTAATTAGGCAAAATAGGTGGTCGCCTAAGGCCTCGCCCTCCCACCGCCTACTTTGCCTAAAGAACCGCCTCTGGCTATCCTCATACTACATCAGTCCCAGGTACAGTCAGCAGAGCTTCGTGCCGCCTCATTCAGAGTATAGTCAGTCCACCTCCTCTCTGCTTTGTAACACCCCGTCCCACCAGGGCACTGCCCAGTCTCCACCCCTTTCAAGAAAACTCCACTGGAACAGCAGGTGTCCTTCTCATCAGAACACCAGCAGACACACACACACAGAGACCGTAAACTGCCCCGCCCCGCCTGCCAGCAAATCCTGTCCGTCCTTTCAGCCGAAATCTTGTGCAAGGGCGCAGCTAGCACCTCAGCACAGGATCGTGGAGTCCACCCTCCTTCCAGGGCGGGGCTTGTGACTGGGGGGGTACAGGTGACTGGGGGATGTACATGTGACTGGGAGTGTACATGTGTCTGGGGGGGTGCATGTGACTGGGGGGGTGTGCATGTGACTGGGGGGGTGTGCATGTGAAGGGGGGGTGTGCATGTGACTGGGGGGTGTGCATGTGACTGGGGGGTGTGCATGTGACTGGGGGGTGTACATGTGACGGGGGGTGTGCATGTGACGGGGGTTGTGCATGTGACGGGGGGTGTGCATGTGACTGGGGGGTGCAGGTGACTGGGGGGTGTACATGTAACTAAGGGGTGTACACGTGACTGGGGGGTGTGCATGTGACTGAGGGGTGTACATGTGACTGGGGGGTGAGCATGTGACTGAGGGGTGTACAGGTGACTGGGGGGTGCAGGTGACTGGGGGGTGCAGGTGACTGGGGGTTGTACATGTGACTGGGGAGTGTGCAGGTGACTGGGGAGTGTGCAGGTGACTGGGGAGTGTGCAGGTGACTGGGGGGTGTACATGTGACTGGGGAGTGGGCAGGTGACTGGGGGGTGCAGGTGACTGGGGGGGTGTACATGTGACTGGGGAGTGTGCAGGTGACTGGGGAGTTGATAGCACTGACACCAGCGCACAGTACTAAGTATTAATTAAAATTAATTGCATATATTAAGAGCCCTGGTGTCAGGGTGCTCTATCTCAGCCCTGGTTTCAGTGTGCTCTCTGCGCTGGTGTCAGCAGGGCCGGATTTGCCATAAGGCCACCGAGGCCAGGCCTCGGGGCGGCAGCGGTGCAGGGGCGGCGCCGCTCCTGCGGCGACTTCGCGGCCGCCCCCCCCTTTCAGGCTGCCCGTTAAAGTTGATTAAGGGCACTGGTGCCCTTAGATAAGATGGCCGCGAGCCGCCCACTACTGCGCATGCGCAGTTCTGAAGCGGCCGGGCTCGGGAAAGCTCGTACGCGCTCGGGTGGGCGGCGCATGCGCAGTAGCGTGATTGCGCCGCCCGGCGCCATTTTTGAAAAGATTAAGAAGTAATGACAGCGGTGCGGCGGCGGGGGGAGAGAGATGACATCTCTCATTGCCAGCACCGCTGTTCCGCCCTCCTTCATCTGGTGGCAGACAGGCAGCGTGGCAAGTGACATCAACATCTGGTGGCACCGTAGCAAGTGACGTCTCCATCTGGTGGCAGCATGGCAAGTGACATCCCCATCTGGTGGCAGCGTGGCAAGTGACATCCCCATCTGGTGGCAGTGTGGCAAGTGACATCCCCATCTGGTAGCAGCGTGGCAAGTGACATCCCCATCTGGTGGCAGTGTGGCAAGTGACATCCCCATCTGGTGGCAGCGTGGCAAGTGACATCCCCATCTGGTGGCAGCGTGGCAACTGACATCCCCATCTGGTGGCAGCGTGGCAAGTGACATCCCCATCTGGTGGCAGCGTGGCAAGTGACATCCCCATCTGGTGGCAGCGTGGCAAGTGACATCCCCATCTGGTGGCAGCATGGCAAGTGACAACCCCATCTGGTGGCAGTGTGGCAAGTGACGTCTCCATCTGGTGGCAGCATGGTAAGTGACATCCCCATCTGGTGGCAGCGTGGCAAGTGACATCCCCATCTGGTGGCAGTGTGGTAAGTGACATCCCCATCTGGTGGCAGCATGGCAAGTGACATCCCCATCTGGTGGCAGCATGGCAAGTGCCATCCCCATCTGGTGGCAGCATGGCAAGTGACATCCCCATCTGGTGGCAGCCAGGCAGTGTGGCAAGTGACATCTCCATCTGGTGGCAGCGTGGCAAGTGACATTCCCATCTGGTGGCAGCAAGGCAGTGTGGCAAGTGACATCTCCATCTGGTGGCAGCGTGGCAAGTGACATCCCCATCTGGTGGCAGCGTGGCAAGTGACATCCCCATCTGGTGGCAGCCAGGCAGTGTGGCAAGTGACATCTCCATCTGGTGGCAGCGTGGCAAGTGACATCCCCATCTGGTGGCAGCGTGGCAAGTGACATCCCCATCTGGTGGCAGCATGGCAAGTGACATCTACAATGTAATGATAGAAATAATGTGTTTCAATCATCCTGACACCATAACAACCATGGTGCCGGGGATGATTGAGGCACTAACACCAGCCATTGCCCTGAAAAATTGCCCGCGAAAAATCCTTACCCCTCGCGCGCTTACCCTGAAGTATTTTTAGTCTGTACAATTAAAGCCAGTTATTTTCAGTGTTCTTGTGTGTGGAGATATGTTTTTAATTGATCTATTGTAGAAGTCATCGATAAAGGACGAGAATGGTGGTGTGTGTGGGGGGGGCGGCATTGAAGGACCCGGCCTTGGGGCGGCAAAGGGAGTAAATCCGGGCCTGGGTGTCAGTGTGCTCTATCTCAGCCCTCGTGTCAGTGTGCTCTATCTCAGCCCTCGTGTCAGTGTGCTCTATCTCAGCCCTGGTGTCAGTGTGCTCTATCTCAGCCCTGGTGTCAGTGTGCTCTATCTCAGCGCTGGTGCCAGTGTGCTCTATCTCAGCGCTGGTGCCAGTGTGCTCTATCTCAGCCCTTGTGTCAGTGTGCTCTATCTCAGCCCTCGTGTCAGTGAGCTCTATCTCAGCCCTCGTGTCAGTGTGCTCTATCTCAGCCCTCGTGTCAGTGTGCTCTATCTCAGCCCTTGTGTCAGTGTGCTCTATCTCAGCCCTGGTGTCAGTGTGCTCTATCTCAGCACTGGTGTCAGTGTGCTCTATCTCAGCCCTCGTGTCAGTGTGCTCTATCTCAGCCCTCGTGTCAGTGTGCTCTCAGCCCTTGTGTGTCAGTGTGCTCTCAGCCCTGGTGTGTCAGTGTGCTCTCAGCGCTGGTGTCAGTGTGCTCTCAGCGCTGGTGCCAGTGTGCTCTCAGCGCTGGTGTCAGTGTGCTCTCAGCCCTGGTGTGTCAGTGTGCTCTCAGCCCTGGTGTGTCAGTGTGCTCTCAGCGCTGGTGTCAGTGTGCTCTCAGCACTGGTGCCAGTGTGCTCTCAGCCCTGGTGTCAGTGTGCTCTCAGCGCTGGTGTCAGTGTGCTCTATCTCAGCCCTGGTGTCAGTGTTCTCTATCTCAGCCCTGGTGTCAGTGTGCTCTATCTCAGCCCTGGTGTCAGTGTGCTCTATCTCAGCCCTGGTGTCAGTGTGCTCTAGCTCAGCCCTGGTGTCAGTGTGCTCTAGCTCAGCCCTGGTGTCAATGTGCTCTATCTCAGCCCTGGTGTCAGTGTGCTCTATCTCAGCCCTGGTGTCAGTGTGCTCTATCTCAGCCCTGGTGTCAGTGTGCTCTCAGCCCTAGTGTCAGTGTGCTCTCAGCCCTGGTGTCCATGTGCTCTATCTCAGCCCTGGTGTCAATGTGCTCTATCTCAGCCCTGGTGTCAGTGTGCTCTATCTCAGCCCTGGTGTCAGTGTGCTCTCAGTACTGGTGTGATGGAGCACACTGACACCAGCGCTGAGATAGAGAGTACTGACACCAGTATTCTTAATATATGCAATTAATTTTTAATGCTTGAATTATTATTTTTTCCCCATTATAGACGTTAATGGGGCCTCAGGTCTAGGTTATGCCTAAGGCCTCACAAAGCCTAGAGCCACCTCTGTTCTTGCAGGATAGTCTCATGCTCAGAGATTCTGGTCACAGAGTGCTTTCAATGTCCACCATGTACAGGGCCGGATTTGCCACAAGGCCACCGAGGCCAGGCCTCGGGGCGGCAGTGGTGCAGGGGCGGCGCCGCCCCCCCTTTCGGGCTGCTTGTTAAAGTTGATTAAGGGCACCGGTGCCCTTAGAAAAGATGGCCGCGAGCCGCCCACTACTGCGCATGCGCAGTTCTGAAGCGGCCGGGCTCGGGAAAGCTCGTATGCGCTCGGCCGGGCGGCGCATGCGCAGTAGCGTGATTTCGCCGTCCGGCGCCATTTTTGAAAAGATTAAGAAGTAATATCAGCGGTGCGGCGGCGGGGGAGAGAGATGACATCTCTCATTGCCAGCACCGCTGTTCCGCCCTCCTTCATCTGGTGGCAGACAGGCAGCATGGCAAGTGACATCAACATCTGGTGGCAGCGTGGCAAGTGACATCAACATCTGGTGGCAGCGTGGCAAGTGACATCAACATCTGGTGGCAGTGTGGCAAGTGACGTCTCCATCTGGTGGCAGCATGGCAAATGACATCCCCATCTGGTGGCAGCGTGGCAAGTGACATCCCCATCTGGTGGCAGCGTGGCAAGGGACATCAACATCTGGTGGCAGCGTGGCAAGTGACATCCCTTTCTGGTGGCAGTGTGGCAAGTGACATCAACATCTGGTGGCAGCGTGGCAAGTGACATCAACATCTGGTGGCAGCGTGGCAAGTGACATCAACATCTGGTGGCAGCATGGCAAGTGACATCAACATCTGGTGGCAGCGTGGCAAGTGACATCAACATCTGGTGGCAGCGTGGCAAGTGACATCAACATCTGGTGGCAGCGTGGCAAGTGACGTCTCCATCTGGTGGCAGTGTGGCAAGTGACGTCTCCATCTGGTGGCAGCGTGGCAAGTGACATCCCCATCTGGTGGCAGCGTGGCAAGTGACATCCTCATCTGGTGGTAGCGTGGCAAGTGACATCTCCATCTGGTGGCAGTGTGGCAAGTGACGTCTCCATCTGGTGGCAGCATGGCAAGTGACATCCTCATCTGGTGGCAGTGTGGCAAGTGACATCCCCATCTGGTGGCAGCATGGCAAGTGACATCCCCATCTGGTGGCAGCATGGCAAGTGACATCCCCATCTGGTGGCAGCCAGGCAGTGTGGCAAGTGACATCTCCATCTGGTGGCAGCGTGGCAAGTGACATTCCCATCTGGTGGCAGCAAGGCAGTGTGGCAAGTGACATCTCCATCTGGTGGCAGCGTGGCAAGTGATATCCCCATCTGGTGGCAGCGTGGCAAGTGACATCCCCATCTGGTGGCAGCCAGGCAGTGTGGCAAGTGACATCTCCATCTGGTGGCAGCGTGGCAAGTGACATCCCCATCTGGTGGCAGTGTGGCAAGTGCAGCTAAAAATACAAGTTAGTGCAGTGCGTCCTGCTCACAATGTTCAGCTAAAACTACAAGTTAGTGCGGTGCGTCCTGCTTACAGTGTTCAGCTAAAACTACAAGTTAGTGTAGTGGGACCTCTGCACAGTATTTAGCTAAAACTACAAGTTAGTGTGGTGCGTCCTGCTCACAGTGTTCACCTAAAACTACAAGTTAGTGGGGTGCGTCCTGCTCACATTGTTCAATTAAAACTACAAGTTAGTGGGGTGAGACCTCTGCACAGTGTTCAGCTAAAACTACAAGTTAGTGCAGTGCGTCCTGCTCACAGTGTTCAGCTAAAACTACAAGTTAGTGCGGTGCGTCCTGCTCACAGTGTTCAGCTACAACTACAAGTTAGTGTAGTGAGACCTCTGCACAGTGTTCATCTAAAACTACAAGTTAGTGCAGTGCGTCCTGCTCACAGTGTTCAGCTAAAACTACAAGTTAGTGTGGTGCGTCCTGCTCACAGTGTTCAGCTAAAACTACAAGTTAGTGGGGTGAGACCACTGCATAGTGTTCATTTAAAGCTACAAGTTAGTGCAGTGCGTCCTGCTCACAGTGTTCAGCTAAAACTACAAGTTAGTGCGGTGCGTCCTGCTCACAGTGTTCAGCTAAAACTACAAGTTAGTGCGGTGCGTCCTGCTCACAGTGTTCAGCTAAAACTACAAGTTAGTGCGGTGCGTCCTGCTCACAGTGTTCAGCTAAAACTACAAGTTAGTGTAGTGAGACCTCTGCACAGTGTTCATCTAAAACTACAAGTTAGTGCAGTGCATCCTGCTCACAGTATTCAGCTAAAACTACAAGTTAGTGCGGTGCGTCCTGCTCACAGTGTTCATCTAAAACTACAAGTGAGTGCAGTGCGTCCTGCTCACAGTGTTCAGCTAAAACTACAAGTTGATGTAGTGAGACCTCTGCACAGTGTTCAGCTAAAACTACAAGTTAGTGCGGTGCGTCCTACTCACAGTGTTCAGCTAAAACTACAAGTTAGTGTAGTGAGACCTCTGCACAGTGTTCATCTAAAACTACAAGTTAGTGCAGTGCGTCCTGCTCACAGTGTTCAGCTAAAACTACAAGTTAGTGTAGTGAGACCTCTGCACAGTGTTCATCTAAAGCTACAAGTTAGTGTTGTGCGTCCTGCTCACAGTGTTCAGCTAAAACGACAAGTTAGTGCGGTGCGTCCTGCTCACAGTGTTCAGCTAAAACTACAAGTTAGTGTAGTGAGACCTCTGCACAGTGTTCATCTAAAACTACAAGTTAGTGCAGTGCGTCCTGCTCACAGTGTTCAGCTAAAACTACAAGTTAGTGCGGTGCGTCCTGCTCACAGTGTTCAGCCAAAACTACAAGTTAGTGGGGTTAGACCTCTGCACAGTGTTCAGCTAAAACTACAAGTTAGTGCGGTACATCCTGCTCACAGTGTTCAGCTAAAACTACAAGTTAGTGTAGTGAGACCTCTGCACAGTGTTCATCTAAAACTACAAGTTAGTGCAGTGCGTCCTGCTCACATTGTTCAGCTAAAACTACAAGTTATTGCGGTGCGTCCTGCACACAGTGTTCAGCTAAAACTACAAGTTAGTGGGGTGAGACCTCTGCACAGTGTTCAGCTAAAAATACAAGTTAGTGCAGTGCGTCCTGCTCACAATGTTCAGCTAAAACTACAAGTTAGTGCGGTGCGTCCTGCTTACAGTGTTCAGCTAAAACTACAAGTTAGTGTAGTGGGACCTCTGCACAGTGTTTAGCTAAAACTACAAGTTAGTGTGGTGCGTCCTGCTCACAGTGTTCACCTAAAACTACAAGTTAGTGGGGTGCGTCCTGCTCACATTGTTCAATTAAAACTACAAGTTAGTGGGGTGAGACCTCTGCACAGTGTTCAGCTAAAACTACAAGTTAGTGCAGTGCGTCCTGCTCACAGTGTTCAGCTAAAACTACAAGTTAGTGCGGTGCGTCCTGCTCACAGTGTTCAGCTACAACTACAAGTTAGTGTAGTGAGACCTCTGCACAGTGTTCATCTAAAACTACAAGTTAGTGCAGTGCGTCCTGCTCACAGTGTTCAGCTAAAACTACAAGTTAGTGTGGTGCGTCCTGCTCACAGTGTTCAGCTAAAACTATAAGTTAGTGGGGTGAGACCACTGCATAGTGTTCATTTAAAGCTACAAGTTAGTGCAGTGCGTCCTGCTCACAGTGTTCAGCTAAAACTACAAGTTAGTGCGGTGCGTCCTGCTCACAGTGTTCAGCTAAAACTACAAGTTAGTGCGGTGCGTCCTGCTCACAGTGTTCAGCTAAAACTACAAGTTAGTGCGGTGCGTCCTGCTCACAGTGTTCAGCTAAAACTACAAGTTAGTGCGGTGCGTCCTGCTCACAGTGTTCAGCTAAAACTACAAGTTAGTGGGGTGCGTCCTGCTCACAGTGTTCAGCTAAAACTACAAGTTAGTGCGGTGCGCCCTGCTCACAGTGTTTAGCTAAAACTACAAGTTAGTGGGGTGAGACCTCTGCACAGTGTTCAGCTAAAACTACAAGTTATTGCGGTGCATCCTGCTTACAGTGTTCAGCTAAAACTACAAGTTAGTGAAGTGCGTCCTGTTCACAGTGTTCAGCTAAAACTACAAGTAAGTGTGGTGCGTCCTGCTCACAGTGTTCAGTTAAAACTACAAGAGTGCGGTGCGTCCTGCTCACAGTGTTCAGCTAAAACTACAAGTTAGTGTAGTGAGACCTCTGCACAGTGTTCAGCTAAAACTACAAGTTAGTGCAGTGTGTCCTGCTCACAGTGTTCAGCTAAAACTACAAGTTCGTGTAGTTAGACCTCTGCACAGTGTTCAGCTAAAACTACAAGTTAGTGCAGTACGTCCTACTCACAGTGTTCAGCTAAAACTACAAGTTAGTGCGGTGCATCCTGCTCACAGTGTTCAGCTAAAACTACAAGTTAGTGGGGTGAGACCTCTGCACAGTTTTCATCTAAAGCTACAAGTTAGTGCTGTGCGTCCTGCTCACAGTATTCAGCTAAAACTACAAGTTAGTGCGGTGCGTCCTGCTCACAGTGTTCAGCTAAAACTACAAATTAGTGCGTTGCGTCCTGCTCACAGTGTTCAGCTAAAACTACAAGTTAGTGTAGTGAGACCTCTGCACAGTGTTCAGCTAAAACTACAAGTTAGTGCGGTGCGTCCTGCTCACGGTGTTCAGCTAAAACTACAAGTTAGTGTAGTGAGACCTCTGCACAGTGTTCAGCTAAAACTACAAGCTAGTGGGGTGCGTCCTGCTTACAGTGTTCAGCTAAAACTACAAGTTTGTGTGGTGCGCCCTGCTCACAGTGTTCAGCTAAAACTACAAGTTAGTGTAGTGAGACCTCTGCACAGTGTTCATCTAAAACTACAAGTTAGTGCGGTGCGTCCTGCTCACAGTGTTCAGCTAAAACTACAAGTTAGTGCGGTGCGTCCTGCTCACAGTGTTCAGCTAAAACTACAAGTTTGTGTGGTGCGCCCTGCTCACAGTGTTCAGCTAAAACTACAAGTTAGTGTAGTGAGACCTCTGCACAGTGTTCAGCTAAAACTACAAGTTAGAGTGGTGCGTCCTGCTCACAGTGTTCAGCTAAAACTACAAGTTAGTGTAGTGAGACCTCTGCACAGTTTTCATCTAAAGCTACAAGTTAGTGCTGTGCGTCCTGCTCACAGTGTTCAGCTAAAACTACAAGTTAGTGCGGTGCGTCCTGCTCACAGTGTTCAGCTAAAACTACAAGTTAGTGGGGTGAGACCTCTGCACAGTGTTCAGCTAAAACTACAAGTTAGAGTGGTGCGTCCTGCTCACAGTGTTCAGCTAAAACTACAAGTTAGTGTAGTGAGACCTCTGCACAGTTTTCATCTAAAGCTACAAGTTAGTGCTGTGCGTCCTGCTCACAGTGTTCAGCTAAAACTACAAGTTAGTGCGGTGCGTCCTGCTCACAGTGTTCAGCTAAAACTACAAGTTAGTGTATTGAGACCTCTGCACAGTGTTCATCTAAAACTACAAGTTAGTGCAGTGCGTCCTGCTCACAGTGTTCAGCTAAAACTACAAGTTAGTGCGGTGCGACCTGCTCACAGTGTTCAGCTAAAACTACAAGTTAGTGGGGTGAGACCTCTGCACAGTGTTCAGCTAAAACTACAAGTTAGTGCAGTGTGTCCTGCTCACAGTGTTCAGCTAAAACTACAAGTTCGTGTAGTGAAACCTCTGCACAGTGTTCAGCTAAAACTACAAGTTAGTGCGGTACGTCCTGCTCACAGTGTTCAGCTAAAACTACAAGTTAGTGTAGTGAGACGTCTGCACAGTGTTCATCTAAAACTACAAGTTAGTGCAGTGCGTCCTGCTCACAGTGTTCAGCTAAAACTACAAGTTATTGCGGTGCGTCCTGCTCACAGTGTTCAGCTAAAACTACAAGTTAGTGTAGTGAGACCTCTGCACAGTGTTCAGCTAAAACTACAAGTTAGTGCGGTGCGTCCTGCTCACAGTGTTCAGCTAAAACTACAAGTTAGTGCGGTGCGTCCTGCTCACAGTGTTAAGCTAAAACTACAAGTTAGTGTAGTGGGACCTCTGCACAGTGTTCACCTAAAACTACAAGTTAGTGCGGTGCGTCCTGCTCACAGTGTTCAGCTAAAACTACAAGTTAGTGTATTGAAACCTCTGCACAGTGTTCATCTAAAACTACAAGTTAGTGCAGTGCGTCCTGCTCACAGTGTTCAGCTAAAACTACAAGTTAGTGCGGTGCGACCTGCTCACAGTGTTCAGCTAAAACTACAAGTTAGTGGGGTGAGACCTCTGCACAGTGTTCAGCTAAAACTACAAGTTAGTGCAGTGTGTCCTGCTCACAGTGTTCAGCTAAAACTACAAGTTCGTGTAGTGAAACCTCTGCACAGTGTTCAGCTAAAACTACAAGTTAGTGCGGTACGTCCTGCTCACAGTGTTCAGCTAAAACTACAAGTTAGTGTAGTGAGACGTCTGCACAGTGTTCATCTAAAACTACAAGTTAGTGCAGTGCGTCCTGCTCACAGTGTTCAGCTAAAACTACAAGTTATTGCGGTGCGTCCTGCTCACAGTGTTCAGCTAAAACTACAAGTTAGTGTAGTGAGACCTCTGCACAGTGTTCAGCTAAAACTACAAGTTAGTGCGGTGCGTCCTGCTCACAGTGTTCAGCTAAAACTACAAGTTAGTGCGGTGCGTCCTGCTCACAGTGTTAAGCTAAAACTACAAGTTAGTGTAGTGGGACCTCTGCACAGTGTTTAGCTAAAACTACAAGTTAGTGTGGTGCGTCCTGCTCACAGTGTTCACCTAAAACTACAAATTAGTGCGGTGCGTCCTGCTCACAGTGTTCAGCTAAAACTACAAGTTAGTGCGGTGCGTCCTGCTCACAGTGTTCAGCTAAAACTACAAGTTAGTGCATTGCGTCGTGCTCACAGTGTTCAGCTAAAACTACAAGTTAGTGCGGTGCGTCCTGCTCACAGTGTTCAGCTACAACTACAAGTTAGTGTAGTGAGACCTCTGCACAGTGTTCATCTAAAACTACAAGTTAGTGCAGTGCGTCCTGCTCACAATGTTCAGCTAAAACTACAAGTTAGTGTGGTGCGTCCTGCTCACAGTGTTCAGCTAAAACTATAAGTTAGTGGGGTGAGACCACTGCATAGTGTTCATTTAAAGCTACAAGTTAGTGCAGTGCGTCCTGCTCACAGTGTTCAGCTAAAACTACAAGTTAGTGCGGTGCGTCCTGCTCACTGTGTTCAGCTAAAACTACAAGTTAGTGCGGTGGGTCCTGCTCACAGTGTTCAGCTAAAACTACAAGTTAGTGCGGTGCGTCCTGCTCACAGTGTTCAGCTAAAACTACAAGTTAGTGCATTGCGTCGTGCTCACAGTGTTCAGCTAAAACTACAAGTTAGTGGGGTGCGTCCTGCTCACAGTGTTCATCTAAAATGACAAGTTAGTGCGGTGCGCCCTGCTCACAGTGTTCAGCTAAAACTACAAGTTAGTGTAGTGAGACCTCTGCACAGTGTTCATCTAAAACTACAAGTTAGTGTAGTGCGTCCTGCTCACGGTGTTCAGCTAAAACTACAAGTTAGTGCGGTGCATCCTGCTCACAGTGTTCAGCTAAAACTACAAGTTAGTGTGGTGCGTCCTGCTCACAGTGTTCAGCTAAAACTACAAGTTAGTGTAGTGAGACCTCTGCACAGTGTTCATCTAAAACTACAAGTTAGTGCAGTGCGTCCTGCTCACAGTGTTCAGCTAAAACTACAAGTTAGTGCGTTGCGTCCTGCTCATAGTGCTCAGCTAAAACTACAAGTTAGTGGGGTGAGACCTCTGCCCAGTGTTCAGCTAAAACTACAAGTTAGTGTGGTGCGTCCTGCTCACTGTGTTCAGGTAAAAGTACAAGTTAGTGCGGTGCGTCCTGCTCACAGTGTTCAGCTAAAACTACAAGTTAGTGTATTGGGACCTCTGCACAGTGTTTAGCTAAAACTACAAGTTAGTGTCGTTCGTCCTGCTCACAGTGTTCACCTAAAACTACAAGTTAGTGGGGTGCGTCCTGCTCACAGTGTTCAATTAAAACTACAAGTTAGTGGGGTGAGACCGCTGCACAGTGTTCAGCTAAAACTACAAGTTAGTGCGGTGCGTCCTGCTCACAGTGTTCAGCTAAAACTACAAGTTAGTGCGGTGCGTCCTGCTCACAGTGTTCAGCTATAACTACAAGTTAGTGTAGTGAGACCTCTGCACAGTGTTCAGCTAAAACTACCAGTTAGTGCGGTGCGTCCTGCTCACAGTGTTCAGCTAAAACTACAAGTTAATGTAGTGAGACCTCTGCACAGTGTTCATCTAAAACTACAAGTTAGTGCAGTGCGTCCTGCTCACAGTGTTCAGCTAACACTACAAGTTAGAGTGGTGCGTCCTGCTCACAGAGTTCAGCTAAAACTACAAGTTAGTGGGGTGAGACCACTGCATAGTGTTCATCTAAAGCTACAAGTTAGTGCAGTGCATCCTGCTCAAGGTGTTCAGCTAAAACTACAAGTTAGTGCGGTGCGTCCTGCTCACAGTGTTCAGCTAAAACTACAAGTTAGTGTAGTGAGACCTCTGCACAGTGTTCAGCTAAAACTGCAAGTTAGTGCGGTGCGTCCTGCTCACAGTGTTCAGCTAAAACTACAAGTTAGTGTAGTGAAACTTCTGCACAGTGTTCATCTAAAACTACAAGTTAGTGCAGTGCGTCCTGCTCACAGTGTTCAGCTAAAACTACAAGTTAGTGTGGTGCGTCCTGCTCACAGTGTTCAGCTAAAACTACAAGTTAGTGTGGTGCGTCCTGCTCACAGTGTTCAGCTAAAACTACAAGTTAGTGTGGTGCGTCCTGCTCACAGTGTTCAGCTAAAACTACAAGTTAGTGGGGTGAGACCTCTGCACAGTGTTCAGCTAAAACTACAAGTTAGTGCGGTGTGTCCTGCTCACAGTGTTCAGCTAAAACTACAAGTTAGTGTAGTGAGACCTCTGCACAGTGTTCATCTAAATCTACAAGTTAGTGCTGTGCATCCTGCTCACAGTGTTCAGCTAAAACTACAAGTTAGTGCGGTGCGTCCTGCTCACAGTGTTCAGCTAAAACTACAAGTTAGTGTAGTGAGACCTCTGCACAGTGTTCATCTAAAGCTACAAGTTAGTGTTGTGCGTCCTGCTCACAGTGTTCAGCTAAAACTACAAGTTAGTGCGGTGCGTCCTGCTCACAGTGTTCAGCTAAAACTGCAAGTTAGTGCGGTGCGTCCTGCTCACAGTGTTCAGCTAAAACTACAAGTTAGTGTAGTGAAACTTCTGCACAGTGTTCATCTAAAACTACAAGTTAGTGCAGTGCGTCCTGCTCACAGTGTTCAGCTAAAACTACAAGTTAGTGTGGTGCGTCCTGCTCACAGTGTTCAGCTAAAACTACAAGTTAGTGTGGTGCGTCCTGCTCACAGTGTTCAGCTAAAACTACAAGTTAGTGTGGTGCGTCCTGCTCACAGTGTTCAGCTAAAACTACAAGTTAGTGGGGTGAGACCTCTGCACAGTGTTCAGCTAAAACTACAAGTTAGTGCGGTGTGTCCTGCTCACAGTGTTCAGCTAAAACTACAAGTTAGTGTAGTGAGACCTCTGCACAGTGTTCATCTAAATCTACAAGTTAGTGCTGTGCATCCTGCTCACAGTGTTCAGCTAAAACTACAAGTTAGTGCGGTGCGTCCTGCTCACAGTGTTCAGCTAAAACTACAAGTTAGTGTAGTGAGACCTCTGCACAGTGTTCATCTAAAGCTACAAGTTAGTGTTGTGCGTCCTGCTCACAGTGTTCAGCTAAAACTACAAGTTAGTGCGGTGCGTCCTGCTCACAGTGTTCAGCTAAAACTACAAGTTAGTGTAGTGAGACCTCTGCACAGTGTTCATCTAAAACTACAAGTTAGTGCAGTGCATCCTGCTCACAGTGTTCCGCTAAAACTACAAGTTAGTGTGGTGCGTCCTGCTCACAGTGTTCAGCTAAAACTACAAGTTAGTGGGGTTAGACCTCTGCACAGTGTTCAGCTAAAACTACAAGTTAGTGCGGTACATCCTGCTCACAGTGTTCAGCTAAAACTACAAGTTAGTGTAGTGAGACCTCTGCACAGTGTTCATCTAAAACTACAAGTTAGTGCAGTGCGTCCTGCTCACATTGTTCAGCTAAAACTACAAGTTATTGCGGTGCGTCCTGCACACAGTGTTCAGCTAAAACTACAAGTTAGTGGGGTGAGACCTCTGCACAGTGTTCAGCTAAAAATACAAGTTAGTGCAGTGCGTCCTGCTCACAATGTTCAGCTAAAACTACAAGTTAGTGCGGTGCGTCCTGCTTACAGTGTTCAGCTAAAACTACAAGTTAGTGTAGTGGGACCTCTGCACAGTGTTTAGCTAAAACTACAAGTTAGTGTGGTGCGTCCTGCTCACAGTGTTCACCTAAAACTACAAGTTAGTGGGGTGCGTCCTGCTCACATTGTTCAATTAAAACTACAAGTTAGTGTAGTGAGACCTCTGCACAGTGTTCATCTAAAACTACAAGTTAGTGCAGTGCATCCTGCTCACAGTGTTCAGCTAAAACTACAAGTTAGTGTGGTGCGTCCTGCTCACAGTGTTCAGCTAAAACTACAAGTTAGTGGGGTGAGACCACTGCATAGTGTTCATTTAAAGCTACAAGTTAGTGCAGTGCGTCCTGCTCACAGTGTTCAGCTAAAACTACAAGTTAGTGCGGTGCGTCCTGCTCACAGTGTTCAGCTAAAACTATAAGTTAGTGCGGTGCGTCCTGCTCACAGTGTTCAGCTAAAACTACAAGTTAGTGCGGTGCGTCCTGCTCACAGTGTTCAGCTAAAACTACAAGTTAGTGCGGTGCGTCCTGCTCACAGTGTTCAGCTAAAACTACAAGTTAGTGCGGTGCGTCCTGCTCACAGTGTTCAGCTAAAACTACAAGTTAGTGCGGTGCGTCCTGCTCACAGTGTTCAGCTAAAACTACAAGTTAGTGTAGTGAGACCTCTGCACAGTGTTCAGCTAAAACTGCAAGTTAGTGCGGTGCGTCCTGCTCACAGTGTTCAGCTAAAACTACAAGTTAGTGTAGTGAAACTTCTGCACAGTGTTCATCTAAAACTACAAGTTAGTGCAGTGCGTCCTGCTCACAGTGTTCAGCTAAAACTACAAGTTAGTGCGGTGCGTTGTGCTCACAGTGTTCAGCTAAAACTACAATTTAGTGCAGTGCGTCCTGCTCACAGTGTTCAGCTAAAACTACAAGTTAGTGGGGTGAGACCACTGCACAGTGTTCAGCTAAAAGTACAAGTTAGTGCGGTGTGTCCTGCTCACAGTGTTCAGCTAAAACTACAAGTTAGTGTAGTGAGACCTCTGCACAGTGTTCATCTAAAACTACAAGTTAGTGCAGTGCATCCTGCTCACAGTATTCAGCTAAAACTACAAGTTAGTGCGGTGCGTCCTGCTCACAGTGTTTATCTAAAACTACAATTTAGTGCAGTGCGTCCTGCTCACAGTGTTCAGCTAAAACTACAAGTTAGTGCAGTGAGACCTCTGCACAGTGTTCATCTAAAGCTACAAGTTAGTGCTGTGCATCCTGCTCACAGTGTTCAGCTAAAACTACAAGTTAGTGCGGTGCGTCCTGCTCACAGTGTTCAGCTAAAACTTCAAATTAGTGCGGTGCGTCCTGCTCACAGTGTTCAGCTAAATCTACAAGTTAGTGTAGTGAGACCTCTGCACAGTGTTCAGCTAAAACTACAAGTTAGTGGGGTGAGACCACTGCATAGTGTTCATCTAAAGCTACAAGTTAGTGCAGTGCATCCTGCTCAAGGTGTTCAGCTAAAACTACAAGTTAGTGCGGTGCGTCCTGCTCACAGTGTTCAGCTAAAACTATAAGTTAGTGCGGTGCGTCCTGCTCACAGTGTTCAGCTAAAACTACAAGTTAGTGTATTGAGACCTCTGCACAGTGTTCAGCTAAAACTGCAAGTTAGTGCAGTGCGTCCTGCTCACAGTGTTCAGCTAAAACTACAAGTTAGTGCGGTGCGTCCTGCTCACAGTGTTCAGCTAAAACTACAAGTTAGTGTAGTGAGACCTCTGCACAGTGTTCATCTAAAACTACAAGTTAGTGCAGTGCATCCTGCTCACAGTATTCAGCTAAAACTACAAGTTAGTGCGGTGCGTCCTGCTCACAGTGTTTATCTAAAACTACAAGTTAGTGCAGTGCGTCCTGCTCACAGTGTTCAGCTAAAACTACAAGTTAGTGTAGTGAGACCTCTGCACAGTGTTCAGCTAAAACTACAAGTTAGTGCGGTGCGTCCTACTCACAGTGTTCAGCTAAAACTACAAGTTAGTGTAGTGAGACCTCTGCACAGTGTTCATCTAAAACTACAAGTTAGTGCAGTGCGTCCTGCTCACAGTGTTCAGCTAAAACTACAAGTTAGTGTGGTGCGTCCTGCTCACAGTGTTCAGCTAAAACTACAAGTTAGTGGGGTGAGACCTCTGCACAGTGTTCAGCTAAAACTACAAGTTAGTGCGGTGTGTCCTGCTCACAGTGTTCAGCTAAAACTACAAGTTAGTGTAGTGAGACCTCTGCACAGTGTTCATCTAAATCTACAAGTTAGTGCTGTGCATCCTGCTCACAGTGTTCAGCTAAAACTACAAGTTAGTGCGGTGCGTCCTGCTCACAGTGTTCAGCTAAAACTACAAGTTAGTGTAGTGAGACCTCTGCACAGTGTTCATCTAAAGCTACAAGTTAGTGTTGTGTGTCCTGCTCACAGTGTTCAGCTAAAACTACAAGTTAGTGCGGTGCGTCCTGCTCACAGTGTTCAGCTAAAACTACAAGTTAGTGTAGTGAGACCTCTGCACAGTGTTCATCTAAAACTACAAGTTAGTGCAGTGCGTCCTGCTCACAGTGTTCAGCTAAAACTACAAGTTAGTGTGGTGCGTCCTGCTCACAGTGTTCAGCTAAAACTACAAGTTAGTGGGGTTAGACCTCTGCACAGTGTTCAGCTAAAACTACAAGTTAGTGCGGTACATCCTGCTCACAGTGTTCAGCTAAAACTACAAGTTAGTGTAGTGAGACCTCTGCACAGTGTTCATCTAAAACTACAAGTTAGTGCAGTGCGTCCTGCTCACAATGTTCAGCTAAAACTACAAGTTAGTGCGGTGCGTCCTGCTTACAGTGTTCAGCTAAAACTACAAGTTAGTGTAGTGGGACCTCTGCACAGTGTTTAGCTAAAACTACAAGTTAGTGTGGTGCGTCCTGCTCACAGTGTTCACCTAAAACTACAAGTTAGTGGGGTGCGTCCTGCTCACATTGTTCAATTAAAACTACAAGTTAGTGGGGTGAGACCTCTGCACAGTGTTCAGCTAAAACTACAAATTAGTGCAGTGCGTCCTGCTCACAATGTTCAGCTAAAACTACAAGTTAGTGCGGTGCGTCCTGCTCACAGTGTTCAGCTACAACTACAAGTTAGTGGGGTGAGACCTCTGCTCAGTGTTCAGCTAAAACTACAAGTTAGTGCGGTGCGTCCTGCTCACAGTGTTCAGCTACAACTACAAGTTAGTGGGGTGAGACCTCTGCTCAGTGTTCAGCTAAAACTACAAGTTAGTGTGGTGGGTCCTGCTCACTGTGTTCAGGTAAAAGTACAAGTTAGTGCGGTGCGTCCTGCTCACAGTGTTAAGTTAAAACTACAAGTTAGTGTAGTGGGACCTCTGCACAGTGTTTAGCTAAAACTACAAGTTAGTGTGGTGCGTCCTGCTCACAGTGTTCACCTAAAACTACAAGTTAGTGGGGTGCGTCCTGCTCACAGTGTTCAATTAAAACTACAAGTTAGTGGGGTGAGACCGCTGCACAGTGTTCAGCTAAAACTACAAGTTAGTGCGGTGCGTCCTGCTCACAGTGTTCAGCTAAAACTACAAGTTAGTGCGGTGCGTCCTGCTCACAGTGTTCAGCTATAACTACAAGTTAGTGTAGTGAGACCTCTACACAGTGTTCAGCTAAAACTACCAGTTAGTGCGGTGCGTCCTGCTCACAGTGTTCAGCTAAAACTACAAGTTAATGTAGTGAGACCTCTGCACAGTGTTCATCTAAAACTACAAGTTAGTGCAGTGCGTCCTGCTCACAGTGTTCAGCTAACACTACAAGTTAGTGTGGTGCGTCCTGCTCACAGAGTTCAGCTAAAACTACAAGTTAGTGGGGTGAGACCACTGCATAGTGTTCATCTAAAGCTACAAGTTAGTGCAGTGCATCCTGCTCACAGTATTCAGCTAAAACTACAAGTTAGTGCGGTGCGTCCTGCTCACAGTGTTTATCTAAAACTACAAGTTAGTGTAGTGAGACCTCTGCACAGTGTTCAGCTAAAACTGCAAGTTAGTGCGGTGCGTCCTGCTCACAGTGTTCAGCTAAAACTACAAGTTAGTGTAGTGAAACCTCTGCACAGTGTTCAGCTAAAACTGCAAGTTAGTGCGGTGCGTCCTGCTCACAGTGTTCAGCTAAAACTACAAGTTAGTGTAGTGAAACCTCTGCACAGTGTTCATCTAAAACTACAAGTTAGTGCAGTGCGTCCTGCTCACAGTGTTCAGCTAAAACTACAAGTTAGTGCGGTGCGTCCTGCTCACAGTGTTCAGCTAAAACTACAATTTAGTGCGGTGCGTCCTGCTCACAGTGTTCAGCTAAAACTACAAGTTAGTGGGGAGAGACCACTGCACAGTGTTCAGCTAAAACTACAAGTTAGTGCGGTGTGTCCTGCTCACAGTGTTCAGCTAAAACTACAAGTTAGAGTAGTGAGACCTCTGCACAGTGTTCATCTAAAGCTACAAGTTAGTGCTGTGCGTCCTGCTCACAGTGTTCAGCTAAAACTACAAGTTAGTGCGGTGCGTCCTGCTCACAGTGTTCAGCTAAAACTTCAAATTAGTGCGGTGCGTCCTGCTCACAGTGTTCAGCTAAAACTACAAGTTAGTGTAGTGAGACCTCTGCACAGTGTTCAGCTAAAACTACAAGTTAGTGGGGTGAGACCTCTGCACAGTGTTCAGCTAAAACTACAAGTTAGTGCGGTGCGTCCTGCTCACAGTGTTCAGCTAAAACTACAAGTTAGTGTAGTGAGACCTCTGCACAGTGTTCATCTAAAGCAACAAGTTAGTGCTGTGCGTCCTGCTCACAGTGTTCAGCATAAACTACAAGTTAGTGCGGTGCGTCCTGCTCACAGTGTTCAGCTAAAACTACAAGTTAGTGCAGTGTGTCCTGCTCACAGTGTTCAGCTAAAACTACAAGTTCGTGTAGTGAGACCTCTGCACAGTGTTCAGCTAAAACTACAAGTTAGTGCGGTACGTCCTGCTCACAGTGTTCAGCTAAAACTACAAGTTAGTGCGATGCGTCCTGCTCACAGTGTTCAGCTAAAACTACAAGTTAGAGCAGTGCGTCCTGCTCACAGTGTTCATCTAAAACTACAAGTTAGTGCGGTGCGTCCTGCTCACAGTGTTCAGCTAAAACTACAAGTTAGTGGGATGCGTCCTGCTTACAGTGTTCAGCTAAAACTACAAGTTTGTGTGGTGCACCCTGCTCACAGTGTTCAGCTAAAACTACAAGTTAGTGTAGTGAGACCTCTGCACAGTGTTCATCTAAAACTACAAGTTAGTGCGGTGCGTCCTGCTCACAGTGTTCAGCTAAAACTACAAGTTAGTGCGGTGCGTCCTGCTCACAGTGTTCAACTAAAACTACAAGTTAGTGTAGTGAGACCTCTGCACAGTGTTCATCTAAAACTGCAAGTTAGGGCAGTGCATCCTGCTCACAGTGTTCAGCTAAAACTACAAGTTAGTGCGGTGCGTCCTGCTCACAGTGTTCAGCTAAAACTACAAGTTAGTGGGGTGAGACCTCTGCACAGTGTTCAGCTAAAACTACAAGTTAGTGTGGTGCGTCCTGCTCACAGTGTTCAGCTAAAACTACAAGTTAGTGTAGTGAGACCTCTGCACAGTTTTCATCTAAAGCTACAAGTTAGTGCTGTGCGTCCTGCTCACAGTGTTCAGCTAAAACTACAAGTTAGTGCGGTGTGTCCTGCTCACAGTGTTCAGCTAAAACTACAAGTTAGTGTAGTGAGACCTCTGCACAGTGTTCATCTAAATCTACAAGTTAGTGCTGTGCATCCTGCTCACAGTGTTCAGCTAAAACTACAAGTTATTGCGGTGCGTCCTCCTCACAGTGTTCAGTTAAAACTACAAGTTAGTGTAGTGAGACCTCTGCACAGTTTTCATCTAAAGCTACAAGTTAGTGCTGTGCGTCCTGCTCACAGTGTTCAGCTAAAACTACAAGTTAGTGCGGTGCGTCCTGCTCACAGTGTTCAGCTAAAACTACAAGTTAGTGTAGTGAGACCTCTGCACAGTGTTCATCTAAAACTACAAGTTAGTGCAGTGCGTCCTGCTCACAGTGTTCAGCTAAAACTACAAGTTAGTGCGGTGCGACCTGCTCACAGTGTTCAGCTAAAACTACAAGTTAGTGGGGTGAGACCTCTGCACAGTGTTCAGCTAAAACTACAAGTTAGTGCAGTGTATCCTGCTCACAGTGTTCAGCTAAAACTACAAGTTCGTGTAGTGAGACCTCTGCACAGTGTTCAGCTAAAACTACAAGTTAGTGCGGTACGTCCTGCTCACAGTGTTCAGCTAAAACTACAAGTTAGTGCGGTGCGTCCTGCTCACAGTGTTCAGCTAAAACTACAAGTTAGTGTAGTGAAACCTCTGCACAGTGTTCATCTAAAACTACAAGTTAGTGCAGTGCGTCCTGCTCACAGTGTTCAGCTAAAACTACAAGTTAGTGCGGTGCGTCCTGCTCACAGTGTTCAGCTAAAACTACAAGTTAGTGCGGTGCGTCCTGCTCACAATGTTCAGCTAAAACTACAAGTTAGTGGGGTGAGACCACTGCACAGTGTTCAGCTAAAACTCCAAGTTAGTGTGGTGTGTCCTGCTCACAGTGTTCAGCTAAAACTACAAGTTAGTATAGTGAGACCACTGCACAGTGTTCAGCTAAAACTCCAAGTTAGTGCGGTGCGTCCTGCTCACAGTGTTCAGCTAAAACTTCAAATTAGTGCGGTGCATCCTGCTCACAGTGTTCAGCTAAAACTACAAGTTAGTGTAGTGAGACCTCTGCACAGTGTTCAGCTAAAACTACAAGTTAGTGGGGTGAGACCTCTGCACAGTGTTCAGCTAAAACTACAAGTTAGTGCGGTGCGTCCTGCTCACAGTGTTCAGCTAAAACTACAAGTTAGTGCGGTGCGTCCTGCTCACAGTGTTCAGCTAAAACTTCAAGTTATTGTAGTGAGACCTCTGCACAGTGTTCATCTAAAGCTACAAGTTAGTGCTGTGCGTCCTGCTCACAGTGTTCAGCTAAAACTACAAGTTAGTGCGGTGCGTCCTGCTCACAGTGTTCAGCTAAAACTACAAGTTATTGGGGTGCGTCCTGCTCACAGTGTTCAGCTAAAACTACAAGTTAGTGTGGTGCACCCTGCTCACAGTGTTCAGCTAAAACTACAAGTTAGTGCGGTGCGTCCTGCTCACAGTGTTCAGCTAAAACTACAAGTTAGTGTAGTGAGACCTCTGCACAGTGTTCATCTAAAGCTACAAGTTAGTGCTGTGCGTCCTGCTCACAGTGTTCAGCTAAAACTACAAGTTAGTGGGGTTAGACCTCTGCACAGTGTTCAGCTAAAACTACAAGTTAGTGCGGTGCGTCCTGCTCACAGTGTTCAGCTAAAACTACAAGTTAGTGTGGTCCGTCCTGTTCACAGTGTTCAGCTAAAACTACAAGTTAGTGTAGTGAGACCTCTGCACCGTGTTCAGCTAAAACTACAACTCAGTGCGGTGCGTTCTGCTCACAGTGTTCGGGTAAAACTACAAGTTAGTGGGGTGCGTCCTGCTCACAGTGTTCAGCTAAAACTACAAGTTAGTGCGGTGCGCCCTGCTCACAGTGTTCAGCTAAAACTACAAGTTAGTGGGGTGAGACCTCTGCACAGTGTTCAGCTAAAACTACAAGTTATTGCAGTGCATCCTGCTCACAGTGTTCAGCTAAAACTACAAGTTAGTTAAGTGCGTCCTGCTCACAGTGTTCAGCTAAAACTACAAGTTAGTGCGGTGCGTCCTGCTAACAGTGTTCAGCTAAAACTACAAGTTAGTGGGGTGAAACCTCTGCACAGTGTTCAGCTAAAACTACAAGTTAGTGCGGTGCGTCCTGCTCACAGTGTTCAGCTAAAACTACAAGTTAGTGGGGTGAGACCTCTGCACAGTTTTCATCTAAAGCTACAAGTTTGTGCTGTGCGTCCTGCTCACAGTGTTCAGCTAAAACTACAAGTTAGTGCGGTGCGTCCTGCTCACAGTGTTCAGCTAAAACTACAAATTAGTGCGGTGCGTCCTGCTCACAGTGTTCAGCTAAAACTACAAGTTAGTGTAGTGAGACCTCTGCACAGTGTTCAGCTAAAACTACAAGTTAGTGCGGTGCGTCCTGCTCACAGTGTTCAGCTAAAACTACAAGTTAGTGTAATGAGACCTCTGCACAGTGTTCATCTAAAACTATAAGTTAGTGCAGTGCATCCTGCTCACAGTGTTCAGCTAAAACTACAAATTAGTGTGGTGCGCCCTGCTCACAGTGTTCAGCTAAAACTACAAATTAGTGTAGTGAGACCTCTGCACAGTGTTCAGCTAAAACTACAAGTTAGTGAAGTGCATCCCGCTCACAGTGTTCAGCTAAATCTACAAGTTAGTGTGGTGCGTCCTGCTCACAGTGTTCAGCTAAAACCACAAGAGTGCGGTGCGTCCTGCTCACAGTGTTCAGCTAAAACTACAAGTTAGTGTAGTGAGACCTCTGCACAGTGTTCAGCTAAAACTAAAAGTTAGTGCAGTGTGTCCTGCTCATAGTGTTCAGCTAAAACTACAAGTTCGTGTAGTGAGACCTCTGCACAGTGTTCAGCTAAAACTACAAGTTAGTGCGGTGCGTCCTGCTCACAGTGTTCAGCTAAAACTACAAGTTAGTGTAGTGAGACCTCTGCACAGTGTTCATCTAAAACTACAAGTTAGTGCAGTGCGTCCTGCTCACAGTGTTCAGCTAAAACTAAAAATTAGTGCGGTACATCCTGCTCACAGTGTTCAGCTAAAACTAAAAATTAGTGCGGTGCATCCTGCTCACAGTGTTCATCTAAAACTACAAGTTAGTGCAGTACGTCCTACTCACAGTGTTCAGCTAAAACTACAAGTTGGTGCGGTGCATCCTGCTCACAGTGTTCAGCTAAAACTACAAGTTACTGGGGTGAGACCTCTGCACAGTGTTCAGCTAAAACTACAAGTTAGTGTGGTGCGTCCTGTTCACAGTGTTCAGCTAAAACTACAAGTTAGTGTAGTGGGACCTCTGCACAGTGTTTAGCTAAAACTACAAGTTAGTGTGGTGCGTCCTGCTCACAGTGTTCACCTAAAACTACAAGTTAGTGGGGTGCGACCTGCTCACAGTGTTCAATTAAAACTACAAGTTAGTGGGGTGAGACCACTGCACAGTGTTCAGCTAAAACTAAAAGTTAGTGCGGTGCGTCCTGCTCACAGTGTTCAGCTAAAACTACAAGTTAGTGCGGTCCGTCCTGTTCACAGTGTTCAGCTAAAACTACAAGTTAGTGTAGTGAGACCTCTGCACAGTGTTCAGCTAAAACTACAACTTAGTGCGGTGCGTCCTGCTCACAGTGTTCAGCTAAAACTACAAGTTAGTGGGGTGCGTCCTGCTCACAGTGTTCAGCTAAAACTACAAGTTAGTGTAGTGAGACCTCTGCACAGTGTTCATCTAAAGCTACAAGTTAGTGCTGTGCGTCCTGCTCACAGTGTTCAGCTAAAACTACAAGTTAGTGCGGTGAGTCCTGCTCACAGTGTTCAGCTAAAACTACAAGTTAGTGTAGTGAGACCTCTGCACAGTGTTCATCTAAAGCTACAAGTTAGTGCTGTGCGTCCTGCTCACAGTGTTCAGCTAAAACTACAAGTTAGTGCGGTGCGTCCTGCTCACAGTGTTCAGCTAAAACTACAAGTTAGTGGGGTGCGTCGTGCTCACAGTTTTCAGCTAAAACTACAAGTTAGTGCAGTGCGTCCTGCTCACAGTGTTCAGCTAAAACTATAAGTTAGTGCGGTGCGTCCTGCTCACAGTGTTCAGCTAAAACTACAAGTTAGTGTAGTGAGACCTCTGCACAGTGTTCATCTAAAGCTACAAGTTAGTGCTGTGCGTCCTGCTCACAGTGTTCAGCCAAAACTACAAGTTAGTGGGGTTAAACCTCTGCACAGTGTTCAGCTAAAACTACAAGTTAGTGCGGTGCGTCCTGCTCACAGTGTTCAGCTAAAACTACAAGTTAGTGCGGTCCGTCCTGTTCACAGTGTTCAGCTAAAACTACAAGTTAGTGTAGTGAGACCTCTGCACAGTGTTCAGCTAAAACTACAACTTAGTGCGGTGCGTCCTGCTCACAGTGTTCAGCTAAAACTACAAGTTAGTGGGGTGCGTCCTGCTCACAGTGTTCAGCTAAAACTACAAGTTAGTGAAGTGCGTCCTGCTCACAGTGTTCAGTTAAAACTACAAGAGTGCGGTGCGTCCTGCTCACAGTGTTCAGCTAAAACTACAAGTTAGTGGGGTGAGACCTCTGCACAGTGTTCAGCTAAAACTACAAGTTAGTGCAGTGTGTCCTGCTCACAGTGTTCAGCTAAAACTACAAGTTCGTGTAGTGAGACCTCTGCACAGTGTTCAGCTGAAACTACAAGTTAGTGCAGTACGTCCTACTCACAGTGTTCAGCTAAAACTACAAGTTAGTGCGGTGCGTCCTGCTCACAGTGTTCAGCTAAAACTACAAGTTAGTGGGGTGAGACCTCTGCACAGTTTTCATCTAAAGCTACAAGTTAGTGCTGTGCATCCTGCTCACAGTATTCAGCTAAAACTACAAGTTAGTGCGGTGCGTCCTGCTCACAGTGTTCAGCTAAAACTACAAGTTAGTGTAGTGAGACCTCTGCACAGTGTTCAGCTAAAACTTCAAGTTAGTGGGGTGCGTCGTGCTCACAGTTTTCAGCTAAAACTACAAGTTAGTGCAGTGCGTCCTGCTCACAGTGTTCAGCTAAAACTATAAGTTAGTGCGGTGCGTCCTGCTCACAGTGTTCAGCTAAAACTACAAGTTAGTGTAGTGAGACCTCTGCACAGTGTTCATCTAAAGCTACAAGTTAGTGCTGTGCGTCCTGCTCACAGTGTTCAGCTAAAACTACAAGTTAGTGTAGTGAGACCTCTGCACAGTGTTCAGCTAAAACTTCAAGTTAGTGCGGTGCGTCCTGCTCACGGTGTTTAGCTAAAATTACAAGTTAGTGTAGTGAGACCTCTGCACAGTGTTCATCTAAAACTACAAGTTAGAGCAGTGCATCCTGCTCACAGTGTTCATCTAAAACTACAAGTTAGTGCGGTGCGTCCTGCTCACAGTGTTCAGCTAAAATTACAAGTTAGTGGGGTGCGTCCTGCTTACAGTGTTCAGCTAAAACTACAAGTTTGTGTGGTGCACCCTGCTCACAGTGTTCAGCTAAAACTACAAGTTAGTGCGGTGCGTCCTGCTCACGGTGTTTAGCTAAAACTACAAGTTAGTGCGGTGCGTCCTGCTCACAGTGTTCAGCTAAAACTACAAGTTAGTGCGGTGCGTCCTGCTCACAGTGTTCAGCTAAAACTACAAGTTAGTGTAGTGAGACCTCTGCACAGTGTTCATCTAAAACTACAAGTTAGGGCAGTGCATCCTGCTCACAGTGTTCAGCTAAAACTACAAGTTAGTGCGGTGCGTCCTGCTCACAGTGTTCAGCTAAAACTACAAGTTAGTGTAGTGAGACCTCTGCACAGTGTTCATCTAAAACTACAAGTTAGTGCAGTGTGTCCTGCTCACAGTGTTCAGCTAAAACTACAAGTTAGTGCGGTGCGACCTGCTCACAGTGTTTAGCTAAAACTACAAGTTAGTGGGGTGAGACCTCTGCACAGTGTTCAGCTAAAACTACAAGTTAGTGCAGTGTGTCCTGCTCACAGTGTTCAGCTAAAACTACAAGTTCGTGTAGTTAGACCTCTGCACAGTGTTCAGCTAAAACTACAAGTTAGTGCGGTACGTCCTGCTCACAGTGTTCAGCTAAAACTACAAGTTAGTGCAGTGCGTCCTGCTTACAGTGTTCAGCTAAAACTACAAGTTAGTGCGGTGTGTCCTGCTCACAGTGTTCAGCTAAAACTACAAGTTAGTGTAGTGAGACCTCTGCACAGTGTTCAGCTAAAACTACAAGTTAGTGGGGTGAGACCTCTGCACAGTGTTCAGCTAAAACTACAAGTTAGTGCGGTGCGTCCTGCTCACAGTGTTCAGCTAAAACTACAAGTTAGTGTAGTGAGACCTCTGCACAGTGTTCATCTAAAGCTACAAGTTAGTGCTGTGCGTCCTGCTCACAGTGTTCAGCTAAAACTACAAGTTAGTGCGGTGCGTCCTGCTCACAGTGTTCAGCTAAAACTACAAGTTGGTGTGGTGCACCCTGCTCACAGTGTTCAGCTAAAACTACAAGTTAGTGCGGTGCGTCCTGCTCACAGTGTTCAGCTAAAACTACAAGTTAGTGTAGTGAGACCTCTGCACAGTGTTCATCTAAAACTACAAGTTAGGGCAGTGCATCCTGCTCATAGTGTTCAGCTAAAACTACAAGTTAGTGTGGTGCGTCCTGCTCACAGTGTTCAGCTAAAACTACAAGTTAGTGGGGTGAGACCTCTGCACAGTGTTCAGCTAAAACTAAAGTTAGTGCAGTGCGTCCTGCTCACAGTGTTCAGCTAAAACTACAAGTTAGTGGGGTGCGTCCTGCTCAGTGTTCATCTAAAACTGCAAGTTAGTGCGGTGCGCCCTGCTCACAGTGTTCAGCTAAAACTACAAGTTAGTGGGGTGCGTCCTGCTCACAGTGTTCAGCTAAAACTACAAGTTAGTGCGGTCCGTCCTGTTCACAGTGTTCAGCTAAAACTACAAGTTAGTGTAGTGAGACCTCTGCACAGTGTTCATCTAAAGCTACAAGTTAGTGCTGTGCGTCCTGCTCACAGTGTTCAGCTAAAACTACAAGTTGGTGGGGTTAGACCTCTGCACAGTGTTCGGCTAAAACTACAAGTTAGTGCGGTGCGTCCTGCTCACAGTGTTCAGCTAAAACTACAAGTTAGTGGGGTGCATCCTGCTCACAGTGTTCAGCTAAAACTACAAGTTAGTGCGGTCCGTCCTGTTCACAGTGTTAAGCTAAAACTACAAGTTAGTGTAGTGAGACCTCTGCACAGTGTTCAGCTAAAACTACAAGTTAGTGCGGTGCGTCCTGCTCACAGTGTTCAGCTAAAACTACAAGTTAGTGGGGTGCGTCGTGCTCACAGTGTTCAGCTAAAACTACAAGTTAGTGCGGTGCGTCCTGCTCACAGTGTTCAGCTAAAACTACAAGTTATTGCGGTCCATCCTGCTCACAGTGTTCAGCTAAAACTACAAGTTAGTGAAGTGCGTCCCGCTCACAGTGTTCAGCTAAAACTACAAGTTAGTGTGGTGCGTCCTGCTCACAGTGTTCAGCTAAAACTACAAGAGTGCGGTGCGTCCTGCTCACAGTGTTCAGCTAAAACTACAAGTTAGTGTAGTGAGACCTCTGCACAGTGTTCAGCTAAAACTACAAGTTAGTGCAGTGTGTCCTGCTCACAGTGTTCAGCTAAAACTACAAGTTCGTGTAGTGAGACCTCTGCACAGTGTTCAGCTAAAACTACAAGTTAGTGCGGTGCGTCCTGCTCACAGTGTTCAGCTAAAACTACAAGTTAGTGTAGTGAAACCTCTGCACAGTGTTCATCTAAAACTACAAGTTAGTGCAGTGCGTCCTGCTCACAGTGTTCAGCTAAATCTACAAGTTAGTGCGGTGCGTCCTGCTCACAATGTTCAGCTAAAACTAAAAATTAGTGCGGTGCATCCTGCTCACAGTGGTCATCTAAAACTACAAGTTAGTGCAGTACGTCCTACTCACAGTGTTCAGCTAAAACTACAAGTTAGTGCGGTGCGTCCTGCTCACAGTGTTCAGCTAAAACTACAAGTTAGTGGGGTGAGACCTCTGCACAGTGTTCAGCTAAAACTACAAGTTAGTGCGGTGCGTCCTGCTCACAGTGTTCAGCTAAAACTACAAGTTAGTGGGGTGAGACCTCTGCACAGTTTTCATCTAAAGCTACAAGTTAGTGCTGTGCGTCCTGCTCACAGTGTTCAGCTAAAACTACAAGTTAGTGGGGTGCATCCTGCTCACAGTGTTCAGCTAAAACTACAAGTTAGTGCGGTCCGTCCTGTTCACAGTGTTCAGCTAAAACTACAAGTTAGTGTAGTGAGACCTCTGCACAGTGTTCAGCTAAAACTACAAGTTAGTGCGGTGCGTCCTGCTCACAGTGTTCAGCTAAAACTACAAGTTAGTGGGGTGCGTCGTGCTCACAGTGTTCAGCTAAAACTACAAGTTAGTGCAGTGCGTCCTGCTCACAGTGTTCAGCTAAAACTATAAGTTAGTGTGGTGCGTCCTGCTCACAGTGTTCAGCTAAAACTACAAGTTAGTGTAGTGAGACCTCTGCACAGTGTTCATCTAAAGCTACAAGTTAGTGCTGTGCGTCCTGCTCACAGTGTTCAGCCAAAACTACAAGTTAGTGGGGTTAAACCTCTGCACAGTGTTCAGCTAAAACTACAAGTTAGTGCGGTGCGTCCTGCTCACAGTGTTCAGCTAAAACTACAAGTTAGTGCGGTCCGTCCTGTTCACAGTGTTCAGCTAAAACTACAAGTTAGTGTAGTGAGACCTCTGCACAGTGTTCAGCTAAAACTACAACTTAGTGCGGTGCGTCCTGCTCACAGTGTTCAGCTAAAACTACAAGTTAGTGGGGTGCGTCCTGCTCACAGTGTTCAGCTAAAACTACAAGTTAGTGAAGTGCGTCCTGCTCACAGTGTTCAGTTAAAACTACAAGAGTGCGGTGCGTCCTGCTCACAGTGTTCAGCTAAAACTGCAAGTTAGTGGGGTGAGACCTCTGCACAGTGTTCAGCTAAAACTACAAGTTAGTGCAGTGTGTCCTGCTCACAGTGTTCAGCTAAAACTACAAGTTCGTGTAGTGAGACCTCTGCACAGTGTTCAGCTGAAACTACAAGTTAGTGCAGTACGTCCTACTCACAGTGTTCAGCTAAAACTACAAGTTAGTGCGGTGCGTCCTGCTCACAGTGTTCAGCTAAAACTACAAGTTAGTGGGGTGAGACCTCTGCACAGTTTTCATCTAAAGCTACAAGTTAGTGCTGTGCATCCTGCTCACAGTATTCAGCTAAAACTACAAGTTAGTGCGGTGCGTCCTTCTCACAGTGTTCAGCTAAAACTACAAGTTAGTGTAGTGAGACCTCTGCACAGTGTTCAGCTAAAACTTCAAGTTAGTGCGGTGCGTCCTGCTCACGGTGTTTAGCTAAAACTACAAGTTAGTGTAGTGAGACCTCTGCACAGTGTTCATCTAAAACTACAAGTTAGAGCAGTGCGTCCTGCTCACAGTGTTCATCTAAAACTACAAGTTAGTGCGGTGCGTCCTGCTCACAGTGTTCAGCTAAAATTACAAGTTAGTGGGGTGCGTCCTGCTTACAGTGTTCAGCTAAAACTACAAGTTTGTGTGGTGCACCCTGCTCACAGTGTTCAGCTAAAACTACAAGTTAGTGCGGTGCGTCCTGCTCACGGTGTTTAGCTAAAACTACAAGTTAGTGCGGTGCGTCCTGCTCACAGTGTTCAGCTAAAACTACAAGTTAGTGCGGTGCGTCCTGCTCACAGTGTTCAGCTAAAACTACAAGTTAGTGTAGTGAGACCTCTGCACAGTGTTCATCTAAAACTACAAGTTAGTGCAGTGCGTCCTGCTCACAGTGTTCAGCTAAAACTACAAGTTAGTGCGGTGCGACCTGCTCACAGTGTTTAGCTAAAACTACAAGTTAGTGGGGTGAGACCTCTGCACAGTGTTCAGCTAAAACTACAAGTTAGTGCAGTGTGTCCTGCTCACAGTGTTCAGCTAAAACTACAAGTTCGTGTAGTTAGACCTCTGCACAGTGTTCAGCTAAAACTACAAGTTAGTGCGGTACGTCCTGCTCACAGTGTTCAGCTAAAACTACAAGTTAGTGCAGTGCGTCCTGCTCACAGTGTTCAGCTAAAACTACAAGTTAATGCGGTGTGTCCTGCTCACAGTGTTCAGCTAAAACTACAAGTTGGTGTAGTGAGACCTCTGCACAGTGTTCAGCTAAAACTACAAGTTAGTGGGGTGAGACCTCTGCACAGTGTTCAGCTAAAACTACAAGTTAGTGCGGTGCGTCCTGCTCACAGTGTTCAGCTAAAACTACAAGTTAGTGTAGTGAGACCTCTGCACAGTGTTCATCTAAAGCTACAAGTTAGTGCTGTGCGTCCTGCTCACAGTGTTCAGCTAAAACTACAAGTTAGTGCGGTGCGTCCTGCTCACAGTGTTCAGCTAAAACTACAAGTTAGTGTAGTGAGACCTCTGCACAGTGTTCATCTAAAACTACAAGTTAGGGCAGTGCATCCTGCTCATAGTGTTCAGCTAAAACTACAAGTTAGTGCGGTGCGTCCTGCTCACAATGTTCAGCTAAAACTAAAAATTAGTGCGGTGCATCCTGCTCACAGTGGTCATCTAAAACTACAAGTTAGTGCAGTACGTCCTACTCACAGTGTTCAGCTAAAACTACAAGTTAGTGCGGTGCGTCCTGCTCACAGTGTTCAGCTAAAACTACAAGTTAGTGGGGTGAGACCTCTGCACAGTGTTCAGCTAAAACTACAAGTTAGTGCGGTGCGTCCTGCTCACAGTGTTCAGCTAAAACTACAAGTTAGTGGGGTGAGACCTCTGCACAGTTTTCATCTAAAGCTACAAGTTAGTGCTGTGCGTCCTGCTCACAGTGTTCAGCTAAAACTACAAGTTAGTGGGGTGCATCCTGCTCACAGTGTTCAGCTAAAACTACAAGTTAGTGCGGTCCGTCCTGTTCACAGTGTTCAGCTAAAACTACAAGTTAGTGTAGTGAGACCTCTGCACAGTGTTCAGCTAAAACTACAAGTTAGTGCGGTGCGTCCTGCTCACAGTGTTCAGCTAAAACTACAAGTTAGTGGGGTGCGTCGTGCTCACAGTGTTCAGCTAAAACTACAAGTTAGTGCAGTGCGTCCTGCTCACAGTGTTCAGCTAAAACTATAAGTTAGTGTGGTGCGTCCTGCTCACAGTGTTCAGCTAAAACTACAAGTTAGTGTAGTGAGACCTCTGCACAGTGTTCATCTAAAGCTACAAGTTAGTGCTGTGCGTCCTGCTCACAGTGTTCAGCCAAAACTACAAGTTAGTGGGGTTAAACCTCTGCACAGTGTTCAGCTAAAACTACAAGTTAGTGCGGTGCGTCCTGCTCACAGTGTTCAGCTAAAACTACAAGTTAGTGCGGTCCGTCCTGTTCACAGTGTTCAGCTAAAACTACAAGTTAGTGTAGTGAGACCTCTGCACAGTGTTCAGCTAAAACTACAACTTAGTGCGGTGCGTCCTGCTCACAGTGTTCAGCTAAAACTACAAGTTAGTGGGGTGCGTCCTGCTCACAGTGTTCAGCTAAAACTACAAGTTAGTGAAGTGCGTCCTGCTCACAGTGTTCAGTTAAAACTACAAGAGTGCGGTGCGTCCTGCTCACAGTGTTCAGCTAAAACTGCAAGTTAGTGGGGTGAGACCTCTGCACAGTGTTCAGCTAAAACTACAAGTTAGTGCAGTGTGTCCTGCTCACAGTGTTCAGCTAAAACTACAAGTTCGTGTAGTGAGACCTCTGCACAGTGTTCAGCTGAAACTACAAGTTAGTGCAGTACGTCCTACTCACAGTGTTCAGCTAAAACTACAAGTTAGTGCGGTGCGTCCTGCTCACAGTGTTCAGCTAAAACTACAAGTTAGTGGGGTGAGACCTCTGCACAGTTTTCATCTAAAGCTACAAGTTAGTGCTGTGCATCCTGCTCACAGTATTCAGCTAAAACTACAAGTTAGTGCGGTGCGTCCTTCTCACAGTGTTCAGCTAAAACTACAAGTTAGTGTAGTGAGACCTCTGCACAGTGTTCAGCTAAAACTTCAAGTTAGTGCGGTGCGTCCTGCTCACGGTGTTTAGCTAAAACTACAAGTTAGTGTAGTGAGACCTCTGCACAGTGTTCATCTAAAACTACAAGTTAGAGCAGTGCGTCCTGCTCACAGTGTTCATCTAAAACTACAAGTTAGTGCGGTGCGTCCTGCTCACAGTGTTCAGCTAAAATTACAAGTTAGTGGGGTGCGTCCTGCTTACAGTGTTCAGCTAAAACTACAAGTTTGTGTGGTGCACCCTGCTCACAGTGTTCAGCTAAAACTACAAGTTAGTGCGGTGCGTCCTGCTCACGGTGTTTAGCTAAAACTACAAGTTAGTGCGGTGCGTCCTGCTCACAGTGTTCAGCTAAAACTACAAGTTAGTGCGGTGCGTCCTGCTCACAGTGTTCAGCTAAAACTACAAGTTAGTGTAGTGAGACCTCTGCACAGTGTTCATCTAAAACTACAAGTTAGTGCAGTGCGTCCTGCTCACAGTGTTCAGCTAAAACTACAAGTTAGTGCGGTGCGACCTGCTCACAGTGTTTAGCTAAAACTACAAGTTAGTGGGGTGAGACCTCTGCACAGTGTTCAGCTAAAACTACAAGTTAGTGCAGTGTGTCCTGCTCACAGTGTTCAGCTAAAACTACAAGTTCGTGTAGTTAGACCTCTGCACAGTGTTCAGCTAAAACTACAAGTTAGTGCGGTACGTCCTGCTCACAGTGTTCAGCTAAAACTACAAGTTAGTGCAGTGCGTCCTGCTCACAGTGTTCAGCTAAAACTACAAGTTAATGCGGTGTGTCCTGCTCACAGTGTTCAGCTAAAACTACAAGTTGGTGTAGTGAGACCTCTGCACAGTGTTCAGCTAAAACTACAAGTTAGTGGGGTGAGACCTCTGCACAGTGTTCAGCTAAAACTACAAGTTAGTGCGGTGCGTCCTGCTCACAGTGTTCAGCTAAAACTACAAGTTAGTGTAGTGAGACCTCTGCACAGTGTTCATCTAAAGCTACAAGTTAGTGCTGTGCGTCCTGCTCACAGTGTTCAGCTAAAACTACAAGTTAGTGCGGTGCGTCCTGCTCACAGTGTTCAGCTAAAACTACAAGTTGGTGTGGTGCACCCTGCTCACAGTGTTCAGCTAAAACTACAAGTTAGTGCGGTGCGTCCTGCTCACAGTGTTCAGCTAAAACTACAAGTTAGTGTAGTGAGACCTCTGCACAGTGTTCATCTAAAACTACAAGTTAGGGCAGTGCATCCTGCTCATAGTGTTCAGCTAAAACTACAAGTTAGTGTGGTGCGTCCTGCTCACAGTGTTCAGCTAAAACTACAAGTTAGTGGGGTGAGACCTCTGCACAGTGTTCAGCTAAAACTAAAGTTAGTGCAGTGCGTCCTGCTCACAGTGTTCAGCTAAAACTACAAGTTAGTGGGGTGCGTCCTGCTCAGTGTTCATCTAAAACTGCAAGTTAGTGCGGTGCGCCCTGCTCACAGTGTTCAGCTAAAACTACAAGTTAGTGGGGTGCGTCCTGCTCACAGTGTTCAGCTAAAACTACAAGTTAGTGCGGTCCGTCCTGTTCACAGTGTTCAGCTAAAACTACAAGTTAGTGTAGTGAGACCTCTGCACAGTGTTCATCTAAAGCTACAAGTTAGTGCTGTACGTCCTGCTCACAGTGTTCAGCTAAAACTACAAGTTGGTGGGGTTGGACCTCTGCACAGTGTTCAGCTAAAACTACAAGTTAGTGCGGTGCGTCCTGCTCACAGTGTTCAGCTAAAACTACAAGTTAGTGGGGTGCATCCTGCTCACAGTGTTCAGCTAAAACTACAAGTTAGTGCGGTCCGTCCTGTTCACAGTGTTCAGCTAAAACTACAAGTTAGTGTAGTGAGACCTCTGCACAGTGTTCAGCTAAAACTACAAGTTAGTGCGGTGCGTCCTGCTCACAGTGTTCAGCTAAAACTACAAGTTAGTGGGGTGCGTCGTGCTCACAGTGTTCAGCTAAAACTACAAGTTAGTGCGGTGCGTCCTGCTCACAGTGTTCAGCTAAAACTACAAGTTAGTGGGGTGAGACCTCTGCACAGTGTTCAGCTAAAACTACAAGTTATTGCGGTCCATCCTGCTCACAGTGTTCAGCTAAAACTACAAGTTAGTGAAGTGCGTCCCGCTCACAGTGTTCAGCTAAAACTACAAGTTAGTGTGGTGCGTCCTGCTCACAGTGTTCAGCTAAAACTACAAGAGTGCGGTGCGTCCTGCTCACAGTGTTCAGCTAAAACTACAAGTTAGTGTAGTGAGACCTCTGCACAGTGTTCAGCTAAAACTACAAGTTAGTGCAGTGTGTCCTGCTCACAGTGTTCAGCTAAAACTACAAGTTCGTGTAGTGAGACCTCTGCACAGTGTTCAGCTAAAACTACAAGTTAGTGCGGTGCGTCCTGCTCACAGTGTTCAGCTAAAACTACAAGTTAGTGTAGTGAAACCTCTGCACAGTGTTCATCTAAAACTACAAGTTAGTGCAGTGCGTCCTGCTCACAGTGTTCAGCTAAATCTACAAGTTAGTGCGGTGCGTCCTGCTCACAATGTTCAGCTAAAACTAAAAATTAGTGCGGTGCATCCTGCTCACAGTGGTCATCTAAAACTACAAGTTAGTGCAGTACGTCCTACTCACAGTGTTCAGCTAAAACTACAAGTTAGTGCGGTGCGTCCTGCTCACAGTGTTCAGCTAAAACTACAAGTTAGTGGGGTGAGACCTCTGCACAGTGTTCAGCTAAAACTACAAGTTAGTGCGGTGCGTCCTGCTCACAGTGTTCAGCTAAAACTACAAGTTAGTGGGGTGAGACCTCTGCACAGTTTTCATCTAAAGCTACAAGTTAGTGCTGTGCGTCCTGCTCACAGTGTTCAGCTAAAACTACAAGTTAGTGCGGTGCGTCCTGCTCACAGTGTTCAGCTAAAACTACAAATTAGTGCGGTGCGTCCTGCTCACAGTGTTCAGCTAAAACTACAAGTTAGTGTAGTGAGACCTCTGCACAGTGTTCAGCTAAAACTACAAGTTAGTGCGGTGCGTCCTGCTCACAGTGTTCAGCTAAAACTACAAGTTAGTGTAGTGAGACCTCTGCACAGTGTTCATCTAAAACTAAAAGTTAGTGCAGTGCGTCCTGCTCACAGTGTTCAGCTAAAACTACAAGTTAGTGCGGTGCGTCCTGCTGACAGTGTTCAGCTAAAACTACAAGTTAGTGTGGTGCGCCCTGCTCACAGTGTTCAGCTAAAACTACAAATTAGTGTAGTGAGACCTCTGCACAATGTTCAGCTAAAACTACAATTTAGTGCGGTACGTCCCGCTCACAGTGTTCAGCTAAAACTACAAGTTAGTGGGGTGAGACCTCTGCACAGTGTTCAGCTAAAACTACAAGTTATTGCGGTGCGTCCTTCTCATAGTGTTCAGCTAAAACTACAAGTTAGTAGGGTGCGTCCCGCTCACAGTGTTCAGCTAAAACTACAAGTTAGTGCGGTGCGTCCTGCTCACAGTGTTCAGCTAAAACTACAAGAGTGCGGTGCGTCCTGCTCACAGTGTTCAGCTAAAACTACAAGTTAGTGCGGTGCGTCCTGCTCACAGTGTTCATCTAAAACTACAAGTTAGTGCGGTGCGTCCTGCTCACAGTGTTCAGCTAAAACTACAAGTTAGTGCGCTGCGTCCTGCTCACAGTGTTCAGCTAAAACTACAAGTTAGTGCGGTGCGTCCTGCTCACAGTGTTCAGCTAAAACTACAAGTTAGTGTAGTGAGACCTCTGCACAGTGTTCAGCTAAAACTACAAGTCAGTGCGGTGCATCCTGCTCACAGTGTTCAGCTAAAACTACAAGTTAGTGTAGTGAGACCTCAGCACCGTGTTCAGCTAAAACTACAAGTTAGTGCGGTGCGTCCTGCTCACAGTGTTCAGCTAAAACTACAAGTTAGTGCGGTGCGTCCTGCTCACAGTGTTCAGCAAAAACTACAAGTTAGTGCGGTGCGTCCGGCTCACAGTGTTCAGCTAAAACTACAAGTTAGTGGGGTGCGTCCTGCTCACAGTGTTCAGCTAAAACTACAAGTTAGTGTGGTGCGTCCTGCTCACAGTGTTCAGCTAAAACTACAAATGAGTGCGGTGCGTCCTGCTCACAGTGTTCAACTAAAACTACAAGTTAGTGTAGTGAGACCTCTGCACAGTGTTCAGCTAAAACTACAAGTTAGGGCAGTGCGTCCTGCTCACAGTGTTCAGCTAAAACTATAAGTTAGTGCGGTGCGTCCAGCTCACTGTGTTCAGCTAAAACTACAAGTTAGTGTAGTGAGACCTCTGCACAGTGTTCATCTAAAACTACAAGTTGGTGCGGTGCGTCCTGCTCACAGTGTTCAGCTAAAACTACAAGTTAGTGTAGTGAGACCTCTGCACAGTGTTCAGCTAAAACTACAAGCTAGTGCAGTGCGTCCTGCTCACAGTGTTCAGCTAAAACTATAAGTTAGTGCGGTGCGTCCAGCTCACAGTGTTCAGCTAAAACTACAAGTTAGTGTTGTGAGACCTCTGCACAGTGTTCATCCAAAACTACAAGTTAGTGCAGGGCGTCCTGCTCACAGTGTCCAGCTAAAACAACAAGTTAGTGCGTTTCGTCCTGCTCACAGTGTTCAGCTAAAACTACAAGTTAGTGGGGTGAGACCTCTGCACAGTGTTCAGCTAAAACTACAAGTTAGTGCGGTGCGTCCTGCTCACAGTGTTCAGCTAAAACTACAAGTTAGTGTAGTGAGACCTCTGCACAGTGTTCATCTAAAGCTACAAGTTAGTGCTGTGCGTCCTGCTCACAGTGTTCAGCTAAAACTACAAGTTAGTGCGGTGCGACCTGCTCACAGTGTTTAGCTAAAACTACAAGTTAGTGGGGTGAGACCTCTGCACAGTGTTCAGCTAAAACTACAAGTTAGTGCAGTGTGTCCTGCTCACAGTGTTCAGCTAAAACTACAAGTTCGTGTAGTGAGACCTCTGCACAGTGTTCAGCTAAAACTACAAGTTAGTGCGGTACGTCCTGCTCACAGTGTTCAGCTAAAACTACAAGTTAGTGCGGTGCGTCCTGCTCACAGTGTTCAGCTAAAACTACAAGTTAGTGCGGTGTGTCCTGCTCATAGTGTTCAGCTAAAACTACAAGTTAGTGTAGTGAGACCTCTGCACAGTGTTCAGCTAAAACTACAAGTTAGTGGGGTGAGACCTCTGCACAGTGTTCAGCTAAAACTACAAGTTAGTGCGGTGCGTCCTGCTCACAGTGTTCAGCTAAAACTACAAGTTAGTGTAGTGAGACCTCTGCACAGTGTTCATCTAAAGCTACAAGTTAGTGCTGTGCGTCCTGCTCACAGTGTTCAGCTAAAACTACAAGTTAGTGCGGTGCGTCCTGCTCACAGTGTTCAGCTAAAACTACAAGTTGGTGTGGTGCACCCTGCTCACAGTGTTCAGCTAAAACTACAAGTTAGTGCGGTGCGTCCTGCTCACAGTGTTCAGCTAAAACTACAAGTTAGTGTAGTGAGACCTCTGCACAGTGTTCATCTAAAACTACAAGTTAGGGCAGTGCATCCTGCTCATAGTGTTCAGCTAAAACTACAAGTTAGTGTGGTGCGTCCTGCTCACAGTGTTCAGCTAAAACTACAAGTTAGTGGGGTGAGACCTCTGCACAGTGTTCAGCTAAAACTAAAGTTAGTGCAGTGCGTCCTGCTCACAGTGTTCAGCTAAAACTACAAGTTAGTGGGGTGCGTCCTGCTCAGTGTTCATCTAAAACTACAAGTTAGTGCGGTGCGCCCTGCTCACAGTGTTCAGCTAAAACTACAAGTTAGTGGGGTGCGTCCTGCTCACAGTGTTCAGCTAAAACTACAAGTTAGTGCGGTCCGTCCTGTTCACAGTGTTCAGCTAAAACTACAAGTTAGTGTAGTGAGACCTCTGCACAGTGTTCATCTAAAGCTACAAGTTAGTGCTGTGCGTCCTCCTCACAGTGTTCAGCTAAAACTACAAGTTGGTGGGGTTAGACCTCTGCACAGTGTTCAGCTAAAACTACAAGTTAGTGCGGTGCGTCCTGCTCACAGTGTTCAGCTAAAACTACAAGTTAGTGGGGTGCATCCTGCTCACAGTGTTCAGCTAAAACTACAAGTTAGTGCGGTCCGTCCTGTTCACAGTGTTCAGCTAAAACTACAAGTTAGTGTAGTGAGACCTCTGCACAGTGTTCAGCTAAAACTACAAGTTAGTGCGGTGCGTCCTGCTCACAGTGTTCAGCTAAAACTACAAGTTAGTGGGGTGCGTCGTGCTCACAGTGTTCAGCTAAAACTACAAGTTAGTGCGGTGCGTCCTGCTCACAGTGTTCAGCTAAAACTACAAGTTAGTGGGGTGAGACCTCTGCACAGTGTTCAGCTAAAACTACAAGTTATTGCGGTCCATCCTGCTCACAGTGTTCAGCTAAAACTACAAGTTAGTGAAGTGCGTCCCGCTCACAGTGTTCAGCTAAAACTACAAGTTAGTGTGGTGCGTCCTGCTCACAGTGTTCAGCTAAAACTACAAGAGTGCGGTGCGTCCTGCTCACAGTGTTCAGCTAAAACTACAAGTTAGTGTAGTGAGACCTCTGCACAGTGTTCAGCTAAAACTACAAGATAGTGCAGTTTGTCCTGCTCACAGTGTTCAGCTAAAACTATAAGTTCGTGTAGTGAGACCTCTGCACAGTGTTCAGCTAAAACTACAAGTTAGTGCGGTGCGTCCTGCTCACAGTGTTCAGCTAAAACTACAAGTTAGTGTAGTGAAACCTCTGCACAGTGTTCATCTAAAACTACAAGTTAGTGCAGTGCGTCCTGCTCACAGTGTTCAGCTAAATCTACAAGTTAGTGCGGTGCGTCCTGCTCACAATGTTCAGCTAAAACTAAAAATTAGTGCGGTGCATCCTGCTCACAGTGGTCATCTAAAACTACAAGTTAGTGCAGTACGTCCTACTCACAGTGTTCAGCTAAAACTACAAGTTAGTGCGGTGTGTCCTGCTCACAGTGTTCAGCTAAAACTACAAGTTAGTGGGGTGAGACCTCTGCACAGTGTTCAGCTAAAACTACAAGTTAGTGCGGTGCGTCCTGCTCACAGTGTTCAGCTAAAACTACAAGTTAGTGGGGTGAGACCTCTGCACAGTTTTCATCTAAAGCTACAAGTTAGTGCTGTGCGTCCTGCTCACAGTGTTCAGCTAAAACTACAAGTTAGTGCGGTGCGTCCTGCTCACAGTGTTCAGCTAAAACTACAAATTAGTGCGGTGCGTCCTGCTCACAGTGTTCAGCTAAAACTACAAGTTAGTGTAGTGAGACCTCTGCACAGTGTTCAGCTAAAATTACAAGTTAGTGCGGTGCGTCCTGCTCACAGTGTTCAGCTAGAACTACAAGTTAGTGTAGTGAGACCTCTGCACAGTGTTCATCTAAAACTAAAAGTTAGTGCAGTGCGTCCTGCTCACAGTGTTCAGCTAAAACTACAAGTTAGTGCGGTGCGTCCTGCTGACAGTGTTCAGCTAAAACTACAAGTTAGTGTGGTGCGCCCTGCTCACAGTGTTCAGCTAAAACTACAAATTAGTGTAGTGAGACCTCTGCACAGTGTTCAGCTAAAACTACAAGTTAGTGCGGTGCGTCCCGCTCACAGTGTTCAGCTAAAACTACAAGTCAGTGGGGTGAGACCTCTGCACAGTGTTCAGCTAAAACTACAAGTTATTGCGGTGCGTCCTGCTCACAGTGTTCAGCTAAAACTACAAGTTAGTAGGGTGCGTCCCGCTCACAGTGTTCAGCTAAAACTACAAGTTAGTGCGGTGCGTCCTGCTCACAGTGTTCAGCTAAAACTACAAGAGTGCGGTGCGTCCTGCTCACAGTGTTCAGCTAAAACTACAAGTTAGTGCGGTGCGTCCTGCTCACAGTGTTCATCTAAAACTACAAGTTAGTGCGGTGCGTCCTGCTCACAGTGTTCAGCTAAAACTACAAGTTAGTGCGCTGCGTCCTGCTCACAGTGTTCAGCTAAAACTACAAGTTAGTGCGGTGCGTCCTGCTCACAGTGTTCAGCTAAAACTACAAGTTAGTGTAGTGAGACCTCTGCACAGTGTTCAGCTAAAACTACAAGTCAGTGCGGTGCATCCTGCTCACAGTGTTCAGCTAAAACTACAAGTTAGTGTAGTGAGACCTCAGCACAGTGTTCAGCTAAAACTACAAGTTAGTGCGGTGCGTCCTGCTCACAGTGTTCAGCTAAAACTACAAGTTAGTGCGGTGCGTCCTGCTCACAGTGTTCAGCAAAAACTACAAGTTAGTGCGGTGCGTCCTGCTCACAGTGTTCAGCTAAAACTACAAGTTAGTGGGGTGCGTCCTGCTCACAGTGTTCAGCTAAAACTACAAGTTAGTGTGGTGCGTCCTGCTCACAGTGTTCAGCTAAAACTACAAATGAGTGCGGTGCGTCCTGCTCACAGTGTTCAACTAAAACTACAAGTTAGTGTAGTGAGACCTCTGCACAGTGTTCAGCTAAAACTACAAGTTAGTGCAGTGCATCCTGCTCACAGTGTTCAGCTAAAACTATAAGTTAGTGCGGTGCGTCCAGCTCACAGTGTTCAGCTAAAACTACAAGTTAGTGTAGTGAGACCTCTGCACAGTGTTCATCTAAAACTACAAGTTGGTGCGGTGCGTCCTGCTCACAGTGTTCAGCTAAAACTACAAGTTAGTGTAGTGAGACCTCTGCACAGTGTTCAGCTAAAACTACAAGTTAGTGCGGTGCGTCCTGCTCACAGTGTTCAGCTAAAACTACAAGTTAGTGGGGTGCGTCCTGCTCACAGTGTTCAGCTAAAACTACAAGTTAGTGTGGTGCGTCCTGCTCACAGTGTTCAGCTAAAACTACAAATGAGTGCGGTGCGTCCTGCTCACAGTGTTCAACTAAAACTACAAGTTAGTGTAGTGAGACCTCTGCACAGTGTTCAGCTAAAACTACAAGTTAGTGCAGTGCATCCTGCTCACAGTGTTCAGCTAAAACTATAAGTTAGTGCGGTGCGTCCAGCTCACAGTGTTCAGCTAAAACTACAAGTTAGTGTAGTGAGACCTCTGCACAGTGTTCATCTAAAACTACAAGTTGGTGCGGTGCGTCCTGCTCACAGTGTTCAGCTAAAACTACAAGTTAGTGTAGTGAGACCTCTGCACAGTGTTCAGCTAAAACTACAAGTTAGTGCAGTGCGTCCTGCTCACAGTGTTCAGCTAAAACTATAAGTTAGTGCGGTGCGTCCAGCTCACAGTGTTCAGCTAAAACTACAAGTTAGTGTTGTGAGACCTCTGCACAGTGTTCATCCAAAACTACAAGTTAGTGCAGGGCGTCCTGCTCACAGTGTTCAGCTAAAACAACAAGTTAGTGCGTTGCGTCCTGCTCACAGTGTTCAGCTAAAACTACAAGTTAGTGGGGTGAGACCTCTGCACAGTGTTCAGCTAAAACTATAAGTTAGTGCGGTGCGTCCTGCTCACAGTGTTCAGCTAAAACTACAAATTAGTGTAGTGAGACCTCTGCACAGTGTTCATCTAAAGCTACAAGTTAGTGCTGTGCGTCCTGCTCACAGTGTTCAGCCAAAACTACAAGTTAGTGGGGTTAGACCTCTGCACAGTGTTCAGCTGAAACTACAAGTTAGTGCGGTGCGTCCTGCTCACAGTGTTCAGCTAAAACTACAAGTTAGTGCGGTCCGTCCTGTTCACAGTGCTCAGCTAAAACTACAAGTTAGTGTAGTGAGACCTCTGCACAGTGTTCAGCTAAAACTACAACTTAGTGCGGTGCGTCCTGCTCACAGTGTTCAGCTAAAACTACAATTTAGTGGGGTGCGTCCTGCTCACAGTGTTCAGCTAAAACTACAAGTTAGTGAAGTGCGTCCTGCTCACAGTGTTCAGTTAAAACTACAAGAGTGCGGTGCGTCCTGCTCACAGTGTTCAGCTAAAACTACAAGTTAGTGGGGTGAGACCTCTGCACAGTGTTCAGCTAAAACTACAAGTTAGTGCAGTGTGTCCTGCTCACAGTGTTCAGCTAAAACTACAAGTTAGTGTAGTGAGACCTCTGCACAGTGTTCAGCTAAAACTACAAGTTAGTGCAGTACGTCCTACTCACAGTGTTCAGCTAAAACTACAAGTTAGTGGGGTGAGACCTCTGCACAGTGTTCAGCTAAAACTACAAGTTAGTGCGGTGCACCCTGCTCACAGTGTTCAGCTAAAACTACAAGTTAGTGCGGTGCGTCCTGCTCACAGTGTTCAGCTAAAACTACAAGTTAGTGTAGTGAGACCTCTGCACAGTGTTCAGCTAAAACTACAAGTTAGTGTGGTGCGTCCTGCTCACAGTGTTCAGCTAAAACTACAAGTTAGTGGGGTGAGACCTCTGCACAGTGTTCAGCTAAAACTAAAGTTAGTGCGGTGCGTCCTGCTCACAGTATTCAGCTAAAACTACAAGTTAGTGCGGTGCGCCCTGCTCACAGTGTTCAGCTAAAACTACAAGTTAGTGGGGTGCGTCCTGCTCACAGTGTTCAGCCAAAACTACAAGTTAGTGGGGTTAGACCTCTGCACAGTGTTCAGCTGAAACTACAAGTTAGTGCGGTGCGTCCTGCTCACAGTGTTCAGCTAAAACTACAAGTTAGTGCGGTCCGTCCTGTTCACAGTGCTCAGCTAAAACTACAAGTTAGTGTAGTGAGACCTCTGCACAGTGTTCATCTAAAGCTACAAGTTAGTGCTGTGCGTCCTGCTCACAGTGTTCAGCCAAAACTACAAGTTAGTGGGGTTAGACCTCTGCACAGTGTTCAGCTGAAACTACAAGTTAGTGCGGTGCGTCCTGCTCACAGTGTTCAGCTAAAACTACAAGTTAGTGCGGTCCGTCCTGTTCACAATGCTCAGCTAAAACTACAAGTTAGTGTAGTGAGACCTCTGCACAGTGTTCAGCTAAAACTACAACTTAGTGCGGTGCGTCCTGCTCACAGTGTTCAGCTAAAACTACAATTTAGTGGGGTGCGTCCTGCTCACAGTGTTCAGCTAAAACTACAAGTTAGTGAAGTGCGTCCTGCTCACAGTGTTCAGTTAAAACTACAAGAGTGCGGTGCGTCCTGCTCACAGTGTTCAGCCAAAACTACAAGTTAGTGGGGTTAGACCTCTGCACAGTGTTCAGCTGAAACTACAAGTTAGTGCGGTGCGTCCTGCTCACAGTGTTCAGCTAAAACTACAAGTTAGTGCGGTCCGTCCTGTTCACAGTGCTCAGCTAAAACTACAAGTTAGTGTAGTGAGACCTCTGCACAGTGTTCAGCTAAAACTACAACTTAGTGCGGTGCGTCCTGCTCACAGTGTTCAGCTAAAACTACAATTTAGTGGGGTGCGTCCTGCTCACAGTGTTCAGCTAAAACTACAAGTTAGTGAAGTGCGTCCTGCTCACAGTGTTCAGTTAAAACTACAAGAGTGCGGTGCGTCCTGCTCACAGTGTTCAGCTAAAACTACAAGTTAGTGGGGTGAGACCTCTGCACAGTGTTCAGCTAAAACTACAAGTTAGTGCAGTGTGTCCTGCTCACAGTGTTCAGCTAAAACTACAAGTTAGTGGGGTGAGACCTCTGCACAGTTTTCATCTAAAGCTACAAGTTAGTGCTGTGCGTCCTGCTCACAGTGTTCAGCTAAAACTACAAGTTACTGCGGTGCGTCCTGCTCACAGTGTTCAGCTAAAACTACAAATTAGTGCGGTGCGTCCTGCTCACAGTGTTCAGCTAAAACTACAAGTTAGTGTAGTGAGACCTCTGCACAGTGTTCAGCTAAAACTACAAGTTAGTGCGGTGCGTCCTGCTCACAGTGTTCAGCTAAAACTACAAGTTAGTGTAATGAGACCTCTGCACAGTGTTCATCTAAAACTATAAGTTAGTGCAGTGCATCCTGCTCACAGTGTTCAGCTAAAACTACAAATTAGTGTGGTGCGCCCTGCTCACAGTGTTCAGCTAAAACTACAAATTAGTGTAGTGAGACCTCTGCACAGTGTTCAGCTAAAACTACAAGTTAGTGAAGTGCATCCCGCTCACAGTGTTCAGCTAAATCTACAAGTTAGTGTGGTGCGTCCTGCTCACAGTGTTCAGCTAAAACCACAAGAGTGCGGTGCGTCCTGCTCACAGTGTTCAGCTAAAACTACAAGTTAGTGTAGTGAGACCTCTGCACAGTGTTCAGCTAAATCTAAAAGTTAGTGCAGTGTGTCCTGCTCATAGTGTTCAGCTAAAACTACAAGTTCGTGTAGTGAGACCTCTGCACAGTGTTCAGCTAAAACTACAAGTTAGTGCGGTGCGTCCTGCTCACAGTGTTCAGCTAAAACTACAAGTTAGTGTAGTGAGACCTCTGCACAGTGTTCATCTAAAACTACAAGTTAGTGCAGTGCGTCCTGCTCACAGTGTTCAGCTAAAACTAAAAATTAGTGCGGTACATCCTGCTCACAGTGTTCAGCTAAAACTAAAAATTAGTGCGGTGCATCCTGCTCACAGTGTTCATCTAAAACTACAAGTTAGTGCAGTACGTCCTACTCACAGTGTTCAGCTAAAACTACAAGTTGGTGCGGTGCATCCTGCTCACAGTGTTCAGCTAAAACTACAAGTTACTGGGGTGAGACCTCTGCACAGTGTTCAGCTAAAACTACAAGTTAGTGTGGTGCGTCCTGTTCACAGTGTTCAGCTAAAACTACAAGTTAGTGTAGTGGGACCTCTGCACAGTGTTTAGCTAAAACTACAAGTTAGTGTGGTGCGTCCTGCTCACAGTGTTCACCTAAAACTACAAGTTAGTGGGGTGCGACCTGCTCACAGTGTTCAATTAAAACTACAAGTTAGTGGGGTGAGACCACTGCACAGTGTTCAGCTAAAACTAAAAGTTAGTGCGGTGCGTCCTGCTCACAGTGTTCAGCTAAAACTACAAGTTAGTGCGGTCCGTCCTGTTCACAGTGTTCAGCTAAAACTACAAGTTAGTGTAGTGAGACCTCTGCACAGTGTTCAGCTAAAACTACAACTTAGTGCGGTGCGTCCTGCTCACAGTGTTCAGCTAAAACTACAAGTTAGTGGGGTGCGTCCTGCTCACAGTGTTCAGCTAAAACTACAAGTTAGTGTAGTGAGACCTCTGCACAGTGTTCATCTAAAGCTACAAGTTAGTGCTGTGCGTCCTGCTCACAGTGTTCAGCTAAAACTACAAGTTAGTGCGGTGAGTCCTGCTCACAGTGTTCAGCTAAAACTACAAGTTAGTGTAGTGAGACCTCTGCACAGTGTTCATCTAAAGCTACAAGTTAGTGCTGTGCGTCCTGCTCACAGTGTTCAGTTAAAACTACAAGAGTGCGGTGCGTCCTGCTCACAGTGTTCAGCTAAAACTACAAGTTAGTGGGGTGAGACCTCTGCACAGTGTTCAGCTAAAACTACAAGTTAGTGCAGTGTGTCCTGCTCACAGTGTTCAGCTAAAACTACAAGTTAGTGTAGTGAGACCTCTGCACAGTGTTCAGCTAAAACTACAAGTTAGTGCAGTACGTCCTACTCACAGTGTTCAGCTAAAACTACAAGTTAGTGGGGTGAGACCTCTGCACAGTGTTCAGCTAAAACTACAAGTTAGTGCGGTGCACCCTGCTCACAGTGTTCAGCTAAAACTACAAGTTAGTGCGGTGCGTCCTGCTCACAGTGTTCAGCTAAAACTACAAGTTAGTGTAGTGAGACCTCTGCACAGTGTTCAGCTAAAACTACAAGTTAGTGTGGTGCGTCCTGCTCACAGTGTTCAGCTAAAACTACAAGTTAGTGGGGTGAGACCTCTGCACAGTGTTCAGCTAAAACTAAAGTTAGTGCGGTGCGTCCTGCTCACAGTATTCAGCTAAAACTACAAGTTAGTGCGGTGCGCCCTGCTCACAGTGTTCAGCTAAAACTACAAGTTAGTGGGGTGCGTCCTGCTCACAGTGTTCAGCCAAAACTACAAGTTAGTGGGGTTAGACCTCTGCACAGTGTTCAGCTGAAACTACAAGTTAGTGCGGTGCGTCCTGCTCACAGTGTTCAGCTAAAACTACAAGTTAGTGCGGTCCGTCCTGTTCACAGTGCTCAGCTAAAACTACAAGTTAGTGTAGTGAGACCTCTGCACAGTGTTCATCTAAAGCTACAAGTTAGTGCTGTGCGTCCTGCTCACAGTGTTCAGCCAAAACTACAAGTTAGTGGGGTTAGACCTCTGCACAGTGTTCAGCTGAAACTACAAGTTAGTGCGGTGCGTCCTGCTCACAGTGTTCAGCTAAAACTACAAGTTAGTGCGGTCCGTCCTGTTCACAGTGCTCAGCTAAAACTACAAGTTAGTGTAGTGAGACCTCTGCACAGTGTTCAGCTAAAACTACAACTTAGTGCGGTGCGTCCTGCTCACAGTGTTCAGCTAAAACTACAATTTAGTGGGGTGCGTCCTGCTCACAGTGTTCAGCTAAAACTACAAGTTAGTGAAGTGCGTCCTGCTCACAGTGTTCAGTTAAAACTACAAGAGTGCGGTGCGTCCTGCTCACAGTGTTCAGCCAAAACTACAAGTTAGTGGGGTTAGACCTCTGCACAGTGTTCAGCTGAAACTACAAGTTAGTGCGGTGCGTCCTGCTCACAGTGTTCAGCTAAAACTACAAGTTAGTGCGGTCCGTCCTGTTCACAGTGCTCAGCTAAAACTACAAGTTAGTGTAGTGAGACCTCTGCACAGTGTTCAGCTAAAACTACAACTTAGTGCGGTGCGTCCTGCTCACAGTGTTCAGCTAAAACTACAATTTAGTGGGGTGCGTCCTGCTCACAGTGTTCAGCTAAAACTACAAGTTAGTGAAGTGCGTCCTGCTCACAGTGTTCAGTTAAAACTACAAGAGTGCGGTGCGTCCTGCTCACAGTGTTCAGCTAAAACTACAAGTTAGTGGGGTGAGACCTCTGCACAGTGTTCAGCTAAAACTACAAGTTAGTGCAGTGTGTCCTGCTCACAGTGTTCAGCTAAAACTACAAGTTAGTGGGGTGAGACCTCTGCACAGTTTTCATCTAAAGCTACAAGTTAGTGCTGTGCGTCCTGCTCACAGTGTTCAGCTAAAACTACAAGTTACTGCGGTGCGTCCTGCTCACAGTGTTCAGCTAAAACTACAAATTAGTGCGGTGCGTCCTGCTCACAGTGTTCAGCTAAAACTACAAGTTAGTGTAGTGAGACCTCTGCACAGTGTTCAGCTAAAACTACAAGTTAGTGCGGTGCGTCCTGCTCACAGTGTTCAGCTAAAACTACAAGTTAGTGTAATGAGACCTCTGCACAGTGTTCATCTAAAACTATAAGTTAGTGCAGTGCATCCTGCTCACAGTGTTCAGCTAAAACTACAAATTAGTGTGGTGCGCCCTGCTCACAGTGTTCAGCTAAAACTACAAATTAGTGTAGTGAGACCTCTGCACAGTGTTCAGCTAAAACTACAAGTTAGTGAAGTGCATCCCGCTCACAGTGTTCAGCTAAATCTACAAGTTAGTGTGGTGCGTCCTGCTCACAGTGTTCAGCTAAAACCACAAGAGTGCGGTGCGTCCTGCTCACAGTGTTCAGCTAAAACTACAAGTTAGTGTAGTGAGACCTCTGCACAGTGTTCAGCTAAATCTAAAAGTTAGTGCAGTGTGTCCTGCTCATAGTGTTCAGCTAAAACTACAAGTTCGTGTAGTGAGACCTCTGCACAGTGTTCAGCTAAAACTACAAGTTAGTGCGGTGCGTCCTGCTCACAGTGTTCAGCTAAAACTACAAGTTAGTGTAGTGAGACCTCTGCACAGTGTTCATCTAAAACTACAAGTTAGTGCAGTGCGTCCTGCTCACAGTGTTCAGCTAAAACTAAAAATTAGTGCGGTACATCCTGCTCACAGTGTTCAGCTAAAACTAAAAATTAGTGCGGTGCATCCTGCTCACAGTGTTCATCTAAAACTACAAGTTAGTGCAGTACGTCCTACTCACAGTGTTCAGCTAAAACTACAAGTTGGTGCGGTGCATCCTGCTCACAGTGTTCAGCTAAAACTACAAGTTACTGGGGTGAGACCTCTGCACAGTGTTCAGCTAAAACTACAAGTTAGTGTGGTGCGTCCTGTTCACAGTGTTCAGCTAAAACTACAAGTTAGTGTAGTGGGACCTCTGCACAGTGTTTAGCTAAAACTACAAGTTAGTGTGGTGCGTCCTGCTCACAGTGTTCACCTAAAACTACAAGTTAGTGGGGTGCGACCTGCTCACAGTGTTCAATTAAAACTACAAGTTAGTGGGGTGAGACCACTGCACAGTGTTCAGCTAAAACTAAAAGTTAGTGCGGTGCGTCCTGCTCACAGTGTTCAGCTAAAACTACAAGTTAGTGCGGTCCGTCCTGTGCACAGTGTTCAGCTAAAACTACAAGTTAGTGTAGTGAGACCTCTGCACAGTGTTCAGCTAAAACTACAACTTAGTGCGGTGCGTCCTGCTCACAGTGTTCAGCTAAAACTACAAGTTAGTGGGGTGCGTCCTGCTCACAGTGTTCAGCTAAAACTACAAGTTAGTGTAGTGAGACCTCTGCACAGTGTTCATCTAAAGCTACAAGTTAGTGCTGTGCGTCCTGCTCACAGTGTTCAGCTAAAACTACAAGTTAGTGCGGTGAGTCCTGCTCACAGTGTTCAGCTAAAACTACAAGTTAGTGTAGTGAGACCTCTGCACAGTGTTCATCTAAAGCTACAAGTTAGTGCTGTGCGTCCTGCTCACAGTGTTCAGCTAAAACTACAAGTTAGTGCGGTGCGTCCTGCTCACAGTGTTCAGCTAAAACTACAAGTTAGTGGGGTGCGTCGTGCTCACAGTTTTCAGCTAAAACTACAAGTTAGTGCAGTGCGTCCTGCTCACAGTGTTCAGCTAAAACTATAAGTTAGTGCGGTGCGTCCTGCTCACAGTGTTCAGCTAAAACTACAAGTTAGTGTAGTGAGACCTCTGCACAGTGTTCATCTAAAGCTACAAGTTAGTGCTGTGCGTCCTGCTCACAGTGTTCAGCCAAAACTACAAGTTAGTGGGGTTAAACCTCTGCACAGTGTTCAGCTAAAACTACAAGTTAGTGCGGTGCGTCCTGCTCACAGTGTTCAGCTAAAACTACAAGTTAGTGCGGTCCGTCCTGTTCACAGTGTTCAGCTAAAACTACAAGTTAGTGTAGTGAGACCTCTGCACAGTGTTCAGCTAAAACTACAACTTAGTGCGGTGCGTCCTGCTCACAGTGTTCAGCTAAAACTACAAGTTAGTGGGGTGCGTCCTGCTCACAGTGTTCAGCTAAAACTACAAGTTAGTGAAGTGCGTCCTGCTCACAGTGTTCAGTTAAAACTACAAGAGTGCGGTGCGTCCTGCTCACAGTGTTCAGCTAAAACTACAAGTTAGTGGGGTGAGACCTCTGCACAGTGTTCAGCTAAAACTACAAGTTAGTGCAGTGTGTCCTGCTCACAGTGTTCAGCTAAAACTACAAGTTCGTGTAGTGAGACCTCTGCACAGTGTTCAGCTGAAACTACAAGTTAGTGCAGTACGTCCTACTCACAGTGTTCAGCTAAAACTACAAGTTAGTGCGGTGCGTCCTGCTCACAGTGTTCAGCTAAAACTACAAGTTAGTGGGGTGAGACCTCTGCACAGTTTTCATCTAAAGCTACAAGTTAGTGCTGTGCATCCTGCTCACAGTATTCAGCTAAAACTACAAGTTAGTGCGGTGCGTCCTGCTCACAGTGTTCAGCTAAAACTACAAGTTAGTGTAGTGAGACCTCTGCACAGTGTTCAGCTAAAACTTCAAGTTAGTGGGGTGCGTCGTGCTCACAGTTTTCAGCTAAAACTACAAGTTAGTGCAGTGCGTCCTGCTCACAGTGTTCAGCTAAAACTATAAGTTAGTGCGGTGCGTCCTGCTCACAGTGTTCAGCTAAAACTACAAGTTAGTGTAGTGAGACCTCTGCACAGTGTTCATCTAAAGCTACAAGTTAGTGCTGTGCGTCCTGCTCACAGTGTTCAGCTAAAACTACAAGTTAGTGTAGTGAGACCTCTGCACAGTGTTCAGCTAAAACTTCAAGTTAGTGCGGTGCGTCCTGCTCACGGTGTTTAGCTAAAATTACAAGTTAGTGTAGTGAGACCTCTGCACAGTGTTCATCTAAAACTACAAGTTAGAGCAGTGCATCCTGCTCACAGTGTTCATCTAAAACTACAAGTTAGTGCGGTGCGTCCTGCTCACAGTGTTCAGCTAAAATTACAAGTTAGTGGGGTGCGTCCTGCTTACAGTGTTCAGCTAAAACTACAAGTTTGTGTGGTGCACCCTGCTCACAGTGTTCAGCTAAAACTACAAGTTAGTGCGGTGCGTCCTGCTCACGGTGTTTAGCTAAAACTACAAGTTAGTGCGGTGCGTCCTGCTCACAGTGTTCAGCTAAAACTACAAGTTAGTGCGGTGCGTCCTGCTCACAGTGTTCAGCTAAAACTACAAGTTAGTGTAGTGAGACCTCTGCACAGTGTTCATCTAAAACTACAAGTTAGGGCAGTGCATCCTGCTCACAGTGTTCAGCTAAAACTACAAGTTAGTGCGGTGCGTCCTGCTCACAGTGTTCAGCTAAAACTACAAGTTAGTGTAGTGAGACCTCTGCACAGTGTTCATCTAAAACTACAAGTTAGTGCAGTGTGTCCTGCTCACAGTGTTCAGCTAAAACTACAAGTTAGTGCGGTGCGACCTGCTCACAGTGTTTAGCTAAAACTACAAGTTAGTGGGGTGAGACCTCTGCACAGTGTTCAGCTAAAACTACAAGTTAGTGCAGTGTGTCCTGCTCACAGTGTTCAGCTAAAACTACAAGTTCGTGTAGTTAGACCTCTGCACAGTGTTCAGCTAAAACTACAAGTTAGTGCGGTACGTCCTGCTCACAGTGTTCAGCTAAAACTACAAGTTAGTGCAGTGCGTCCTGCTTACAGTGTTCAGCTAAAACTACAAGTTAGTGCGGTGTGTCCTGCTCACAGTGTTCAGCTAAAACTACAAGTTAGTGTAGTGAGACCTCTGCACAGTGTTCAGCTAAAACTACAAGTTAGTGGGGTGAGACCTCTGCACAGTGTTCAGCTAAAACTACAAGTTAGTGCGGTGCGTCCTGCTCACAGTGTTCAGCTAAAACTACAAGTTAGTGTAGTGAGACCTCTGCACAGTGTTCATCTAAAGCTACAAGTTAGTGCTGTGCGTCCTGCTCACAGTGTTCAGCTAAAACTACAAGTTAGTGCGGTGCGTCCTGCTCACAGTGTTCAGCTAAAACTACAAGTTGGTGTGGTGCACCCTGCTCACAGTGTTCAGCTAAAACTACAAGTTAGTGCGGTGCGTCCTGCTCACAGTGTTCAGCTAAAACTACAAGTTAGTGTAGTGAGACCTCTGCACAGTGTTCATCTAAAACTACAAGTTAGGGCAGTGCATCCTGCTCATAGTGTTCAGCTAAAACTACAAGTTAGTGTGGTGCGTCCTGCTCACAGTGTTCAGCTAAAACTACAAGTTAGTGGGGTGAGACCTCTGCACAGTGTTCAGCTAAAACTAAAGTTAGTGCAGTGCGTCCTGCTCACAGTGTTCAGCTAAAACTACAAGTTAGTGGGGTGCGTCCTGCTCAGTGTTCATCTAAAACTGCAAGTTAGTGCGGTGCGCCCTGCTCACAGTGTTCAGCTAAAACTACAAGTTAGTGGGGTGCGTCCTGCTCACAGTGTTCAGCTAAAACTACAAGTTAGTGCGGTCCGTCCTGTTCACAGTGTTCAGCTAAAACTACAAGTTAGTGTAGTGAGACCTCTGCACAGTGTTCATCTAAAGCTACAAGTTAGTGCTGTGCGTCCTGCTCACAGTGTTCAGCTAAAACTACAAGTTGGTGGGGTTAGACCTCTGCACAGTGTTCGGCTAAAACTACAAGTTAGTGCGGTGCGTCCTGCTCACAGTGTTCAGCTAAAACTACAAGTTAGTGGGGTGCATCCTGCTCACAGTGTTCAGCTAAAACTACAAGTTAGTGCGGTCCGTCCTGTTCACAGTGTTAAGCTAAAACTACAAGTTAGTGTAGTGAGACCTCTGCACAGTGTTCAGCTAAAACTACAAGTTAGTGCGGTGCGTCCTGCTCACAGTGTTCAGCTAAAACTACAAGTTAGTGGGGTGCGTCGTGCTCACAGTGTTCAGCTAAAACTACAAGTTAGTGCGGTGCGTCCTGCTCACAGTGTTCAGCTAAAACTACAAGTTATTGCGGTCCATCCTGCTCACAGTGTTCAGCTAAAACTACAAGTTAGTGAAGTGCGTCCCGCTCACAGTGTTCAGCTAAAACTACAAGTTAGTGTGGTGCGTCCTGCTCACAGTGTTCAGCTAAAACTACAAGAGTGCGGTGCGTCCTGCTCACAGTGTTCAGCTAAAACTACAAGTTAGTGTAGTGAGACCTCTGCACAGTGTTCAGCTAAAACTACAAGTTAGTGCAGTGTGTCCTGCTCACAGTGTTCAGCTAAAACTACAAGTTCGTGTAGTGAGACCTCTGCACAGTGTTCAGCTAAAACTACAAGTTAGTGTGGTGCGTCCTGCTCACAGTGTTCAGCTAAAACTACAAGTTAGTGTAGTGAAACCTCTGCACAGTGTTCATCTAAAACTACAAGTTAGTGCAGTGCGTCCTGCTCACAGTGTTCAGCTAAATCTACAAGTTAGTGCGGTGCGTCCTGCTCACAATGTTCAGCTAAAACTAAAAATTAGTGCGGTGCATCCTGCTCACAGTGGTCATCTAAAACTACAAGTTAGTGCAGTACGTCCTACTCACAGTGTTCAGCTAAAACTACAAGTTAGTGCGGTGCGTCCTGCTCACAGTGTTCAGCTAAAACTACAAGTTAGTGGGGTGAGACCTCTGCACAGTGTTCAGCTAAAACTACAAGTTAGTGCGGTGCGTCCTGCTCACAGTGTTCAGCTAAAACTACAAGTTAGTGGGGTGAGACCTCTGCACAGTTTTCATCTAAAGCTACAATTTAGTGCTGTGCGTCCTGCTCACAGTGTTCAGCTAAAACTACAAGTTAGTGGGGTGCATCCTGCTCACAGTGTTCAGCTAAAACTACAAGTTAGTGCGGTCCGTCCTGTTCACAGTGTTCAGCTAAAACTACAAGTTAGTGTAGTGAGACCTCTGCACAGTGTTCAGCTAAAACTACAAGTTAGTGCGGTGCGTCCTGCTCACAGTGTTCAGCTAAAACTACAAGTTAGTGGGGTGCGTCGTGCTCACAGTGTTCAGCTAAAACTACAAGTTAGTGCAGTGCGTCCTGCTCACAGTGTTCAGCTAAAACTATAAGTTAGTGTGGTGCGTCCTGCTCACAGTGTTCAGCTAAAACTACAAGTTAGTGTAGTGAGACCTCTGCACAGTGTTCATCTAAAGCTACAAGTTAGTGCTGTGCGTCCTGCTCACAGTGTTCAGCCAAAACTACAAGTTAGTGGGGTTAAACCTCTGCACAGTGTTCAGCTAAAACTACAAGTTAGTGCGGTGCGTCCTGCTCACAGTGTTCAGCTAAAACTACAAGTTAGTGCGGTCCGTCCTGTTCACAGTGTTCAGCTAAAACTACAAGTTAGTGTAGTGAGACCTCTGCACAGTGTTCAGCTAAAACTACAACTTAGTGCGGTGCGTCCTGCTCACAGTGTTCAGCTAAAACTACAAGTTAGTGGGGTGCGTCCTGCTCACAGTGTTCAGCTAAAACTACAAGTTAGTGAAGTGCGTCCTGCTCACAGTGTTCAGTTAAAACTACAAGAGTGCGGTGCGTCCTGCTCACAGTGTTCAGCTAAAACTGCAAGTTAGTGGGGTGAGACCTCTGCACAGTGTTCAGCTAAAACTACAAGTTAGTGCAGTGTGTCCTGCTCACAGTGTTCAGCTAAAACTACAAGTTCGTGTAGTGAGACCTCTGCACAGTGTTCAGCTGAAACTACAAGTTAGTGCAGTACGTCCTACTCACAGTGTTCAGCTAAAACTACAAGTTAGTGCGGTGCGTCCTGCTCACAGTGTTCAGCTAAAACTACAAGTTAGTGGGGTGAGACCTCTGCACAGTTTTCATCTAAAGCTACAAGTTAGTGCTGTGCATCCTGCTCACAGTATTCAGCTAAAACTACAAGTTAGTGCGGTGCGTCCTTCTCACAGTGTTCAGCTAAAACTACAAGTTAGTGTAGTGAGACCTCTGCACAGTGTTCAGCTAAAACTTCAAGTTAGTGCGGTGCGTCCTGCTCACGGTGTTTAGCTAAAACTACAAGTTAGTGTAGTGAGACCTCTGCACAGTGTTCATCTAAAACTACAAGTTAGAGCAGTGCGTCCTGCTCACAGTGTTCATCTAAAACTACAAGTTAGTGCGGTGCGTCCTGCTCACAGTGTTCAGCTAAAATTACAAGTTAGTGGGGTGCGTCCTGCTTACAGTGTTCAGCTAAAACTACAAGTTTGTGTGGTGCACCCTGCTCACAGTGTTCAGCTAAAACTACAAGTTAGTGCGGTGCGTCCTGCTCACGGTGTTTAGCTAAAACTACAAGTTAGTGCGGTGCGTCCTGCTCACAGTGTTCAGCTAAAACTACAAGTTAGTGCGGTGCGTCCTGCTCACAGTGTTCAGCTAAAACTACAAGTTAGTGTAGTGAGACCTCTGCACAGTGTTCATCTAAAACTACAAGTTAGTGCAGTGCGTCCTGCTCACAGTGTTCAGCTAAAACTACAAGTTAGTGCGGTGCGACCTGCTCACAGTGTTTAGCTAAAACTACAAGTTAGTGGGGTGAGACCTCTGCACAGTGTTCAGCTAAAACTACAAGTTAGTGCAGTGTGTCCTGCTCACAGTGTTCAGCTAAAACTACAAGTTCGTGTAGTGAGACCTCTGCACAGTGTTCAGCTGAAACTACAAGTTAGTGCAGTACGTCCTACTCACAGTGTTCAGCTAAAACTACAAGTTAGTGCGGTGCGTCCTGCTCACAGTGTTCAGCTAAAACTACAAGTTAGTGGGGTGAGACCTCTGCACAGTTTTCATCTAAAGCTACAAGTTAGTGCTGTGCATCCTGCTCACAGTATTCAGCTAAAACTACAAGTTAGTGCGGTGCGTCCTGCTCACAGTGTTCAGCTAAAACTACAAGTTAGTGTAGTGAGACCTCTGCACAGTGTTCAGCTAAAACTTCAAGTTAGTGGGGTGCGTCGTGCTCACAGTTTTCAGCTAAAACTACAAGTTAGTGCAGTGCGTCCTGCTCACAGTGTTCAGCTAAAACTATAAGTTAGTGCGGTGCGTCCTGCTCACAGTGTTCAGCTAAAACTACAAGTTAGTGTAGTGAGACCTCTGCACAGTGTTCATCTAAAGCTACAAGTTAGTGCTGTGCGTCCTGCTCACAGTGTTCAGCTAAAACTACAAGTTAGTGTAGTGAGACCTCTGCACAGTGTTCAGCTAAAACTTCAAGTTAGTGCGGTGCGTCCTGCTCACGGTGTTTAGCTAAAATTACAAGTTAGTGTAGTGAGACCTCTGCACAGTGTTCATCTAAAACTACAAGTTAGAGCAGTGCATCCTGCTCACAGTGTTCATCTAAAACTACAAGTTAGTGCGGTGCGTCCTGCTCACAGTGTTCAGCTAAAATTACAAGTTAGTGGGGTGCGTCCTGCTTACAGTGTTCAGCTAAAACTACAAGTTTGTGTGGTGCACCCTGCTCACAGTGTTCAGCTAAAACTACAAGTTAGTGCGGTGCGTCCTGCTCACGGTGTTTAGCTAAAACTACAAGTTAGTGCGGTGCGTCCTGCTCACAGTGTTCAGCTAAAACTACAAGTTAGTGCGGTGCGTCCTGCTCACAGTGTTCAGCTAAAACTACAAGTTAGTGTAGTGAGACCTCTGCACAGTGTTCATCTAAAACTACAAGTTAGGGCAGTGCATCCTGCTCACAGTGTTCAGCTAAAACTACAAGTTAGTGCGGTGCGTCCTGCTCACAGTGTTCAGCTAAAACTACAAGTTAGTGTAGTGAGACCTCTGCACAGTGTTCATCTAAAACTACAAGTTAGTGCAGTGTGTCCTGCTCACAGTGTTCAGCTAAAACTACAAGTTAGTGCGGTGCGACCTGCTCACAGTGTTTAGCTAAAACTACAAGTTAGTGGGGTGAGACCTCTGCACAGTGTTCAGCTAAAACTACAAGTTAGTGCAGTGTGTCCTGCTCACAGTGTTCAGCTAAAACTACAAGTTCGTGTAGTTAGACCTCTGCACAGTGTTCAGCTAAAACTACAAGTTAGTGCGGTACGTCCTGCTCACAGTGTTCAGCTAAAACTACAAGTTAGTGCAGTGCGTCCTGCTTACAGTGTTCAGCTAAAACTACAAGTTAGTGCGGTGTGTCCTGCTCACAGTGTTCAGCTAAAACTACAAGTTAGTGTAGTGAGACCTCTGCACAGTGTTCAGCTAAAACTACAAGTTAGTGGGGTGAGACCTCTGCACAGTGTTCAGCTAAAACTACAAGTTAGTGCGGTGCGTCCTGCTCACAGTGTTCAGCTAAAACTACAAGTTAGTGTAGTGAGACCTCTGCACAGTGTTCATCTAAAGCTACAAGTTAGTGCTGTGCGTCCTGCTCACAGTGTTCAGCTAAAACTACAAGTTAGTGCGGTGCGTCCTGCTCACAGTGTTCAGCTAAAACTACAAGTTGGTGTGGTGCACCCTGCTCACAGTGTTCAGCTAAAACTACAAGTTAGTGCGGTGCGTCCTGCTCACAGTGTTCAGCTAAAACTACAAGTTAGTGTAGTGAGACCTCTGCACAGTGTTCATCTAAAACTACAAGTTAGGGCAGTGCATCCTGCTCATAGTGTTCAGCTAAAACTACAAGTTAGTGTGGTGCGTCCTGCTCACAGTGTTCAGCTAAAACTACAAGTTAGTGGGGTGAGACCTCTGCACAGTGTTCAGCTAAAACTAAAGTTAGTGCAGTGCGTCCTGCTCACAGTGTTCAGCTAAAACTACAAGTTAGTGGGGTGCGTCCTGCTCAGTGTTCATCTAAAACTGCAAGTTAGTGCGGTGCGCCCTGCTCACAGTGTTCAGCTAAAACTACAAGTTAGTGGGGTGCGTCCTGCTCACAGTGTTCAGCTAAAACTACAAGTTAGTGCGGTCCGTCCTGTTCACAGTGTTCAGCTAAAACTACAAGTTAGTGTAGTGAGACCTCTGCACAGTGTTCATCTAAAGCTACAAGTTAGTGCTGTGCGTCCTGCTCACAGTGTTCAGCTAAAACTACAAGTTGGTGGGGTTAGACCTCTGCACAGTGTTCGGCTAAAACTACAAGTTAGTGCGGTGCGTCCTGCTCACAGTGTTCAGCTAAAACTACAAGTTAGTGGGGTGCATCCTGCTCACAGTGTTCAGCTAAAACTACAAGTTAGTGCGGTCCGTCCTGTTCACAGTGTTAAGCTAAAACTACAAGTTAGTGTAGTGAGACCTCTGCACAGTGTTCAGCTAAAACTACAAGTTAGTGCGGTGCGTCCTGCTCACAGTGTTCAGCTAAAACTACAAGTTAGTGGGGTGCGTCGTGCTCACAGTGTTCAGCTAAAACTACAAGTTAGTGCGGTGCGTCCTGCTCACAGTGTTCAGCTAAAACTACAAGTTATTGCGGTCCATCCTGCTCACAGTGTTCAGCTAAAACTACAAGTTAGTGAAGTGCGTCCCGCTCACAGTGTTCAGCTAAAACTACAAGTTAGTGTGGTGCGTCCTGCTCACAGTGTTCAGCTAAAACTACAAGAGTGCGGTGCGTCCTGCTCACAGTGTTCAGCTAAAACTACAAGTTAGTGTAGTGAGACCTCTGCACAGTGTTCAGCTAAAACTACAAGTTAGTGCAGTGTGTCCTGCTCACAGTGTTCAGCTAAAACTACAAGTTCGTGTAGTGAGACCTCTGCACAGTGTTCAGCTAAAACTACAAGTTAGTGTGGTGCGTCCTGCTCACAGTGTTCAGCTAAAACTACAAGTTAGTGTAGTGAAACCTCTGCACAGTGTTCATCTAAAACTACAAGTTAGTGCAGTGCGTCCTGCTCACAGTGTTCAGCTAAATCTACAAGTTAGTGCGGTGCGTCCTGCTCACAATGTTCAGCTAAAACTAAAAATTAGTGCGGTGCATCCTGCTCACAGTGGTCATCTAAAACTACAAGTTAGTGCAGTACGTCCTACTCACAGTGTTCAGCTAAAACTACAAGTTAGTGCGGTGCGTCCTGCTCACAGTGTTCAGCTAAAACTACAAGTTAGTGGGGTGAGACCTCTGCACAGTGTTCAGCTAAAACTACAAGTTAGTGCGGTGCGTCCTGCTCACAGTGTTCAGCTAAAACTACAAGTTAGTGGGGTGAGACCTCTGCACAGTTTTCATCTAAAGCTACAATTTAGTGCTGTGCGTCCTGCTCACAGTGTTCAGCTAAAACTACAAGTTAGTGGGGTGCATCCTGCTCACAGTGTTCAGCTAAAACTACAAGTTAGTGCGGTCCGTCCTGTTCACAGTGTTCAGCTAAAACTACAAGTTAGTGTAGTGAGACCTCTGCACAGTGTTCAGCTAAAACTACAAGTTAGTGCGGTGCGTCCTGCTCACAGTGTTCAGCTAAAACTACAAGTTAGTGGGGTGCGTCGTGCTCACAGTGTTCAGCTAAAACTACAAGTTAGTGCAGTGCGTCCTGCTCACAGTGTTCAGCTAAAACTATAAGTTAGTGTGGTGCGTCCTGCTCACAGTGTTCAGCTAAAACTACAAGTTAGTGTAGTGAGACCTCTGCACAGTGTTCATCTAAAGCTACAAGTTAGTGCTGTGCGTCCTGCTCACAGTGTTCAGCCAAAACTACAAGTTAGTGGGGTTAAACCTCTGCACAGTGTTCAGCTAAAACTACAAGTTAGTGCGGTGCGTCCTGCTCACAGTGTTCAGCTAAAACTACAAGTTAGTGCGGTCCGTCCTGTTCACAGTGTTCAGCTAAAACTACAAGTTAGTGTAGTGAGACCTCTGCACAGTGTTCAGCTAAAACTACAACTTAGTGCGGTGCGTCCTGCTCACAGTGTTCAGCTAAAACTACAAGTTAGTGGGGTGCGTCCTGCTCACAGTGTTCAGCTAAAACTACAAGTTAGTGAAGTGCGTCCTGCTCACAGTGTTCAGTTAAAACTACAAGAGTGCGGTGCGTCCTGCTCACAGTGTTCAGCTAAAACTGCAAGTTAGTGGGGTGAGACCTCTGCACAGTGTTCAGCTAAAACTACAAGTTAGTGCAGTGTGTCCTGCTCACAGTGTTCAGCTAAAACTACAAGTTCGTGTAGTGAGACCTCTGCACAGTGTTCAGCTGAAACTACAAGTTAGTGCAGTACGTCCTACTCACAGTGTTCAGCTAAAACTACAAGTTAGTGCGGTGCGTCCTGCTCACAGTGTTCAGCTAAAACTACAAGTTAGTGGGGTGAGACCTCTGCACAGTTTTCATCTAAAGCTACAAGTTAGTGCTGTGCATCCTGCTCACAGTATTCAGCTAAAACTACAAGTTAGTGCGGTGCGTCCTTCTCACAGTGTTCAGCTAAAACTACAAGTTAGTGTAGTGAGACCTCTGCACAGTGTTCAGCTAAAACTTCAAGTTAGTGCGGTGCGTCCTGCTCACGGTGTTTAGCTAAAACTACAAGTTAGTGTAGTGAGACCTCTGCACAGTGTTCATCTAAAACTACAAGTTAGAGCAGTGCGTCCTGCTCACAGTGTTCATCTAAAACTACAAGTTAGTGCGGTGCGTCCTGCTCACAGTGTTCAGCTAAAATTACAAGTTAGTGGGGTGCGTCCTGCTTACAGTGTTCAGCTAAAACTACAAGTTTGTGTGGTGCACCCTGCTCACAGTGTTCAGCTAAAACTACAAGTTAGTGCGGTGCGTCCTGCTCACGGTGTTTAGCTAAAACTACAAGTTAGTGCGGTGCGTCCTGCTCACAGTGTTCAGCTAAAACTACAAGTTAGTGCGGTGCGTCCTGCTCACAGTGTTCAGCTAAAACTACAAGTTAGTGTAGTGAGACCTCTGCACAGTGTTCATCTAAAACTACAAGTTAGTGCAGTGCGTCCTGCTCACAGTGTTCAGCTAAAACTACAAGTTAGTGCGGTGCGACCTGCTCACAGTGTTTAGCTAAAACTACAAGTTAGTGGGGTGAGACCTCTGCACAGTGTTCAGCTAAAACTACAAGTTAGTGCAGTGTGTCCTGCTCACAGTGTTCAGCTAAAACTACAAGTTCGTGTAGTTAGACCTCTGCACAGTGTTCAGCTAAAACTACAAGTTAGTGCGGTACGTCCTGCTCACAGTGTTCAGCTAAAACTACAAGTTAGTGCAGTGCGTCCTGCTCACAGTGTTCAGCTAAAACTACAAGTTAATGCGGTGTGTCCTGCTCACAGTGTTCAGCTAAAACTACAAGTTGGTGTAGTGAGACCTCTGCACAGTGTTCAGCTAAAACTACAAGTTAGTGGGGTGAGACCTCTGCACAGTGTTCAGCTAAAACTACAAGTTAGTGCGGTGCGTCCTGCTCACAGTGTTCAGCTAAAACTACAAGTTAGTGTAGTGAGACCTCTGCACAGTGTTCATCTAAAGCTACAAGTTAGTGCTGTGCGTCCTGCTCACAGTGTTCAGCTAAAACTACAAGTTAGTGCGGTGCGTCCTGCTCACAGTGTTCAGCTAAAACTACAAGTTAGTGTAGTGAGACCTCTGCACAGTGTTCATCTAAAACTACAAGTTAGGGCAGTGCATCCTGCTCATAGTGTTCAGCTAAAACTACAAGTTAGTGCGGTGCGTCCTGCTCACAATGTTCAGCTAAAACTAAAAATTAGTGCGGTGCATCCTGCTCACAGTGGTCATCTAAAACTACAAGTTAGTGCAGTACGTCCTACTCACAGTGTTCAGCTAAAACTACAAGTTAGTGCGGTGCGTCCTGCTCACAGTGTTCAGCTAAAACTACAAGTTAGTGGGGTGAGACCTCTGCACAGTGTTCAGCTAAAACTACAAGTTAGTGCGGTGCGTCCTGCTCACAGTGTTCAGCTAAAACTACAAGTTAGTGGGGTGAGACCTCTGCACAGTTTTCATCTAAAGCTACAAGTTAGTGCTGTGCGTCCTGCTCACAGTGTTCAGCTAAAACTACAAGTTAGTGGGGTGCATCCTGCTCACAGTGTTCAGCTAAAACTACAAGTTAGTGCGGTCCGTCCTGTTCACAGTGTTCAGCTAAAACTACAAGTTAGTGTAGTGAGACCTCTGCACAGTGTTCAGCTAAAACTACAAGTTAGTGCGGTGCGTCCTGCTCACAGTGTTCAGCTAAAACTACAAGTTAGTGGGGTGCGTCGTGCTCACAGTGTTCAGCTAAAACTACAAGTTAGTGCAGTGCGTCCTGCTCACAGTGTTCAGCTAAAACTATAAGTTAGTGTGGTGCGTCCTGCTCACAGTGTTCAGCTAAAACTACAAGTTAGTGTAGTGAGACCTCTGCACAGTGTTCATCTAAAGCTACAAGTTAGTGCTGTGCGTCCTGCTCACAGTGTTCAGCCAAAACTACAAGTTAGTGGGGTTAAACCTCTGCACAGTGTTCAGCTAAAACTACAAGTTAGTGCGGTGCGTCCTGCTCACAGTGTTCAGCTAAAACTACAAGTTAGTGCGGTCCGTCCTGTTCACAGTGTTCAGCTAAAACTACAAGTTAGTGTAGTGAGACCTCTGCACAGTGTTCAGCTAAAACTACAACTTAGTGCGGTGCGTCCTGCTCACAGTGTTCAGCTAAAACTACAAGTTAGTGGGGTGCGTCCTGCTCACAGTGTTCAGCTAAAACTACAAGTTAGTGAAGTGCGTCCTGCTCACAGTGTTCAGTTAAAACTACAAGAGTGCGGTGCGTCCTGCTCACAGTGTTCAGCTAAAACTGCAAGTTAGTGGGGTGAGACCTCTGCACAGTGTTCAGCTAAAACTACAAGTTAGTGCAGTGTGTCCTGCTCACAGTGTTCAGCTAAAACTACAAGTTCGTGTAGTGAGACCTCTGCACAGTGTTCAGCTGAAACTACAAGTTAGTGCAGTACGTCCTACTCACAGTGTTCAGCTAAAACTACAAGTTAGTGCGGTGCGTCCTGCTCACAGTGTTCAGCTAAAACTACAAGTTAGTGGGGTGAGACCTCTGCACAGTTTTCATCTAAAGCTACAAGTTAGTGCTGTGCATCCTGCTCACAGTATTCAGCTAAAACTACAAGTTAGTGCGGTGCGTCCTTCTCACAGTGTTCAGCTAAAACTACAAGTTAGTGTAGTGAGACCTCTGCACAGTGTTCAGCTAAAACTTCAAGTTAGTGCGGTGCGTCCTGCTCACGGTGTTTAGCTAAAACTACAAGTTAGTGTAGTGAGACCTCTGCACAGTGTTCATCTAAAACTACAAGTTAGAGCAGTGCGTCCTGCTCACAGTGTTCATCTAAAACTACAAGTTAGTGCGGTGCGTCCTGCTCACAGTGTTCAGCTAAAATTACAAGTTAGTGGGGTGCGTCCTGCTTACAGTGTTCAGCTAAAACTACAAGTTTGTGTGGTGCACCCTGCTCACAGTGTTCAGCTAAAACTACAAGTTAGTGCGGTGCGTCCTGCTCACGGTGTTTAGCTAAAACTACAAGTTAGTGCGGTGCGTCCTGCTCACAGTGTTCAGCTAAAACTACAAGTTAGTGCGGTGCGTCCTGCTCACAGTGTTCAGCTAAAACTACAAGTTAGTGTAGTGAGACCTCTGCACAGTGTTCATCTAAAACTACAAGTTAGTGCAGTGCGTCCTGCTCACAGTGTTCAGCTAAAACTACAAGTTAGTGCGGTGTGACCTGCTCACAGTGTTTAGCTAAAACTACAAGTTAGTGGGGTGAGACCTCTGCACAGTGTTCAGCTAAAACTACAAGTTAGTGCAGTGTGTCCTGCTCACAGTGTTCAGCTAAAACTACAAGTTCGTGTAGTTAGACCTCTGCACAGTGTTCAGCTAAAACTACAAGTTAGTGCGGTACGTCCTGCTCACAGTGTTCAGCTAAAACTACAAGTTAGTGCAGTGCGTCCTGCTCACAGTGTTCAGCTAAAACTACAAGTTAATGCGGTGTGTCCTGCTCACAGTGTTCAGCTAAAACTACAAGTTGGTGTAGTGAGACCTCTGCACAGTGTTCAGCTAAAACTACAAGTTAGTGGGGTGAGACCTCTGCACAGTGTTCAGCTAAAACTACAAGTTAGTGCGGTGCGTCCTGCTCACAGTGTTCAGCTAAAACTACAAGTTAGTGTAGTGAGACCTCTGCACAGTGTTCATCTAAAGCTACAAGTTAGTGCTGTGCGTCCTGCTCACAGTGTTCAGCTAAAACTACAAGTTAGTGCGGTGCGTCCTGCTCACAGTGTTCAGCTAAAACTACAAGTTGGTGTGGTGCACCCTGCTCACAGTGTTCAGCTAAAACTACAAGTTAGTGCGGTGCGTCCTGCTCACAGTGTTCAGCTAAAACTACAAGTTAGTGTAGTGAGACCTCTGCACAGTGTTCATCTAAAACTACAAGTTAGGGCAGTGCATCCTGCTCATAGTGTTCAGCTAAAACTACAAGTTAGTGTGGTGCGTCCTGCTCACAGTGTTCAGCTAAAACTACAAGTTAGTGGGGTGAGACCTCTGCACAGTGTTCAGCTAAAACTAAAGTTAGTGCAGTGCGTCCTGCTCACAGTGTTCAGCTAAAACTACAAGTTAGTGGGGTGCGTCCTGCTCAGTGTTCATCTAAAACTGCAAGTTAGTGCGGTGCGCCCTGCTCACAGTGTTCAGCTAAAACTACAAGTTAGTGGGGTGCGTCCTGCTCACAGTGTTCAGCTAAAACTACAAGTTAGTGCGGTCCGTCCTGTTCACAGTGTTCAGCTAAAACTACAAGTTAGTGTAGTGAGACCTCTGCACAGTGTTCATCTAAAGCTACAAGTTAGTGCTGTGCGTCCTGCTCACAGTGTTCAGCTAAAACTACAAGTTGGTGGGGTTGGACCTCTGCACAGTGTTCAGCTAAAACTACAAGTTAGTGCGGTGCGTCCTGCTCACAGTGTTCAGCTAAAACTACAAGTTAGTGGGGTGCATCCTGCTCACAGTGTTCAGCTAAAACTACAAGTTAGTGCGGTCCGTCCTGTTCACAGTGTTCAGCTAAAACTACAAGTTAGTGTAGTGAGACCTCTGCACAGTGTTCAGCTAAAACTACAAGTTAGTGCGGTGCGTCCTGCTCACAGTGTTCAGCTAAAACTACAAGTTAGTGGGGTGCGTCGTGCTCACAGTGTTCAGCTAAAACTACAAGTTAGTGCGGTGCGTCCTGCTCACAGTGTTCAGCTAAAACTACAAGTTAGTGGGGTGAGACCTCTGCACAGTGTTCAGCTAAAACTACAAGTTATTGCGGTCCATCCTGCTCACAGTGTTCAGCTAAAACTACAAGTTAGTGAAGTGCGTCCCGCTCACAGTGTTCAGCTAAAACTACAAGTTAGTGTGGTGCGTCCTGCTCACAGTGTTCAGCTAAAACTACAAGAGTGCGGTGCGTCCTGCTCACAGTGTTCAGCTAAAACTACAAGTTAGTGTAGTGAGACCTCTGCACAGTGTTCAGCTAAAACTACAAGTTAGTGCAGTGTGTCCTGCTCACAGTGTTCAGCTAAAACTACAAGTTCGTGTAGTGAGACCTCTGCACAGTGTTCAGCTAAAACTACAAGTTAGTGTGGTGCGTCCTGCTCACAGTGTTCAGCTAAAACTACAAGTTAGTGTAGTGAAACCTCTGCACAGTGTTCATCTAAAACTACAAGTTAGTGCAGTGCGTCCTGCTCACAGTGTTCAGCTAAATCTACAAGTTAGTGCGGTGCGTCCTGCTCACAATGTTCAGCTAAAACTAAAAATTAGTGCGGTGCATCCTGCTCACAGTGGTCATCTAAAACTACAAGTTAGTGCAGTACGTCCTACTCACAGTGTTCAGCTAAAACTACAAGTTAGTGCGGTGCGTCCTGCTCACAGTGTTCAGCTAAAACTACAAGTTAGTGGGGTGAGACCTCTGCACAGTGTTCAGCTAAAACTACAAGTTAGTGCGGTGCGTCCTGCTCACAGTGTTCAGCTAAAACTACAAGTTAGTGGGGTGAGACCTCTGCACAGTTTTCATCTAAAGCTACAAGTTAGTGCTGTGCGTCCTGCTCACAGTGTTCAGCTAAAACTACAAGTTAGTGCGGTGCGTCCTGCTCACAGTGTTCAGCTAAAACTACAAATTAGTGCGGTGCGTCCTGCTCACAGTGTTCAGCTAAAACTACAAGTTAGTGTAGTGAGACCTCTGCACAGTGTTCAGCTAAAACTACAAGTTAGTGCGGTGCGTCCTGCTCACAGTGTTCAGCTAAAACTACAAGTTAGTGTAGTGAGACCTCTGCACAGTGTTCATCTAAAACTAAAAGTTAGTGCAGTGCGTCCTGCTCACAGTGTTCAGCTAAAACTACAAGTTAGTGCGGTGCGTCCTGCTGACAGTGTTCAGCTAAAACTACAAGTTAGTGTGGTGCGCCCTGCTCACAGTGTTCAGCTAAAACTACAAATTAGTGTAGTGAGACCTCTGCACAGTGTTCAGCTAAAACTACAATTTAGTGCGGTACGTCCCGCTCACAGTGTTCAGCTAAAACTACAAGTTAGTGGGGTGAGACCTCTGCACAGTGTTCAGCTAAAACTACAAGTTATTGCGGTGCGTCCTTCTCACAGTGTTCAGCTAAAACTACAAGTTAGTAGGGTGCGTCCCGCTCACAGTGTTCAGCTAAAACTACAAGTTAGTGCGGTGCGTCCTGCTCACAGTGTTCAGCTAAAACTACAAGAGTGCGGTGCGTCCTGCTCACAGTGTTCAGCTAAAACTACAAGTTAGTGCGGTGCGTCCTGCTCACAGTGTTCATCTAAAACTACAAGTTAGTGCGGTGCGTCCTGCTCACAGTGTTCAGCTAAAACTACAAGTTAGTGCGCTGCGTCCTGCTCACAGTGTTCAGCTAAAACTACAAGTTAGTGCGGTGCGTCCTGCTCACAGTGTTCAGCTAAAACTACAAGTTAGTGTAGTGAGACCTCTGCACAGTGTTCAGCTAAAACTACAAGTCAGTGCGGTGCATCCTGCTCACAGTGTTCAGCTAAAACTACAAGTTAGTGTAGTGAGACCTCAGCACCGTGTTCAGCTAAAACTACAAGTTAGTGCGGTGCGTCCTGCTCACAGTGTTCAGCTAAAACTACAAGTTAGTGCGGTGCGTCCTGCTCACAGTGTTCAGCAAAAACTACAAGTTAGTGCGGTGCGTCCGGCTCACAGTGTTCAGCTAAAACTACAAGTTAGTGGGGTGCGTCCTGCTCACAGTGTTCAGCTAAAACTACAAGTTAGTGTGGTGCGTCCTGCTCACAGTGTTCAGCTAAAACTACAAATGAGTGCGGTGCGTCCTGCTCACAGTGTTCAACTAAAACTACAAGTTAGTGTAGTGAGACCTCTGCACAGTGTTCAGCTAAAACTACAAGTTAGGGCAGTGCGTCCTGCTCACAGTGTTCAGCTAAAACTATAAGTTAGTGCGGTGCGTCCAGCTCACTGTGTTCAGCTAAAACTACAAGTTAGTGTAGTGAGACCTCTGCACAGTGTTCATCTAAAACTACAAGTTGGTGCGGTGCGTCCTGCTCACAGTTGTTCAGCTAAAACTACAAGTTAGTGTAGTGAGACCTCTGCACAGTGTTCAGCTAAAACTACAAGCTAGTGCAGTGCGTCCTGCTCACAGTGTTCAGCTAAAACTATAAGTTAGTGCGGTGCGTCCAGCTCACAGTGTTCAGCTAAAACTACAAGTTAGTGTTGTGAGACCTCTGCACAGTGTTCATCCAAAACTACAAGTTAGTGCAGGGCGTCCTGCTCACAGTGTCCAGCTAAAACAACAAGTTAGTGCGTTTCGTCCTGCTCACAGTGTTCAGCTAAAACTACAAGTTAGTGGGGTGAGACCTCTGCACAGTGTTCAGCTAAAACTACAAGTTAGTGCGGTGCGTCCTTCTCACAGTGTTCAGCTAAAACTACAAGTTAGTGTAGTGAGACCTCTGCACAGTGTTCATCTAAAGCTACAAGTTAGTGCTGTGCGTCCTGCTCACAGTGTTCAGCTAAAACTACAAGTTAGTGCGGTGCGACCTGCTCACAGTGTTTAGCTAAAACTACAAGTTAGTGGGGTGAGACCTCTGCACAGTGTTCAGCTAAAACTACAAGTTAGTGCAGTGTGTCCTGCTCACAGTGTTCAGCTAAAACTACAAGTTCGTGTAGTGAGACCTCTGCACAGTGTTCAGCTAAAACTACAAGTTAGTGCGGTACGTCCTGCTCACAGTGTTCAGCTAAAACTACAAGTTAGTGCGGTGCGTCCTGCTCACAGTGTTCAGCTAAAACTACAAGTTAGTGCGGTGTGTCCTGCTCATAGTGTTCAGCTAAAACTACAAGTTAGTGTAGTGAGACCTCTGCACAGTGTTCAGCTAAAACTACAAGTTAGTGGGGTGAGACCTCTGCACAGTGTTCAGCTAAAACTACAAGTTAGTGCGGTGCGTCCTGCTCACAGTGTTCAGCTAAAACTACAAGTTAGTGTAGTGAGACCTCTGCACAGTGTTCATCTAAAGCTACAAGTTAGTGCTGTGCGTCCTGCTCACAGTGTTCAGCTAAAACTACAAGTTAGTGCGGTGCGTCCTGCTCACAGTGTTCAGCTAAAACTACAAGTTGGTGTGGTGCACCCTGCTCACAGTGTTCAGCTGAAACTACAAGTTAGTGCGGTGCGTCCTGCTCACAGTGTTCAGCTAAAACTACAAGTTAGTGTAGTGAGACCTCTGCACAGTGTTCATCTAAAACTACAAGTTAGGGCAGTGCATCCTGCTCATAGTGTTCAGCTAAAACTACAAGTTAGTGTGGTGCGTCCTGCTCACAGTGTTCAGCTAAAACTACAAGTTAGTGGGGTGAGACCTCTGCACAGTGTTCAGCTAAAACTAAAGTTAGTGCAGTGCGTCCTGCTCACAGTGTTCAGCTAAAACTACAAGTTAGTGGGGTGCGTCCTGCTCAGTGTTCATCTAAAACTACAAGTTAGTGCGGTGCGCCCTGCTCACAGTGTTCAGCTAAAACTACAAGTTAGTGGGGTGCGTCCTGCTCACAGTGTTCAGCTAAAACTACAAGTTAGTGCGGTCCGTCCTGTTCACAGTGTTCAGCTAAAACTACAAGTTAGTGTAGTGAGACCTCTGCACAGTGTTCATCTAAAGCTACAAGTTAGTGCTGTGCGTCCTCCTCACAGTGTTCAGCTAAAACTACAAGTTGGTGGGGTTAGACCTCTGCACAGTGTTCAGCTAAAACTACAAGTTAGTGCGGTGCGTCCTGCTCACAGTGTTCAGCTAAAACTACAAGTTAGTGGGGTGCATCCTGCTCACAGTGTTCAGCTAAAACTACAAGTTAGTGCGGTCCGTCCTGTTCACAGTGTTCAGCTAAAACTACAAGTTAGTGTAGTGAGACCTCTGCACAGTGTTCAGCTAAAACTACAAGTTAGTGCGGTGTGTCCTGCTCACAGTGTTCAGCTAAAACTACAAGTTAGTGGGGTGCGTCGTGCTCACAGTGTTCAGCTAAAACTACAAGTTAGTGCGGTGCGTCCTGCTCACAGTGTTCAGCTAAAACTACAAGTTAGTGGGGTGAGACCTCTGCACAGTGTTCAGCTAAAACTACAAGTTATTGCGGTCCATCCTGCTCACAGTGTTCAGCTAAAACTACAAGTTAGTGAAGTGCGTCCCGCTCACAGTGTTCAGCTAAAACTACAAGTTAGTGTGGTGCGTCCTGCTCACAGTGTTCAGCTAAAACTACAAGAGTGCGGTGCGTCCTGCTCACAGTGTTCAGCTAAAACTACAAGTTAGTGTAGTGAGACCTCTGCACAGTGTTCAGCTAAAACTACAAGATAGTGCAGTTTGTCCTGCTCACAGTGTTCAGCTAAAACTATAAGTTCGTGTAGTGAGACCTCTGCACAGTGTTCAGCTAAAACTACAAGTTAGTGCGGTGCGTCCTGCTCACAGTGTTCAGCTAAAACTACAAGTTAGTGTAGTGAAACCTCTGCACAGTGTTCATCTAAAACTACAAGTTAGTGCAGTGCGTCCTGCTCACAGTGTTCAGCTAAATCTACAAGTTAGTGCGGTGCGTCCTGCTCACAATGTTCAGCTAAAACTAAAAATTAGTGCGGTGCATCCTGCTCACAGTGGTCATCTAAAACTACAAGTTAGTGCAGTACGTCCTACTCACAGTGTTCAGCTAAAACTACAAGTTAGTGCGGTGTGTCCTGCTCACAGTGTTCAGCTAAAACTACAAGTTAGTGGGGTGAGACCTCTGCACAGTGTTCAGCTAAAACTACAAGTTAGTGCGGTGCGTCCTGCTCACAGTGTTCAGCTAAAACTACAAGTTAGTGGGGTGAGACCTCTGCACAGTTTTCATCTAAAGCTACAAGTTAGTGCTGTGCGTCCTGCTCACAGTGTTCAGCTAAAACTACAAGTTAGTGCGGTGCGTCCTGCTCACAGTGTTCAGCTAAAACTACAAATTAGTGCGGTGCGTCCTGCTCACAGTGTTCAGCTAAAACTACAAGTTAGTGTAGTGAGACCTCTGCACAGTGTTCAGCTAAAATTACAAGTTAGTGCGGTGCGTCCTGCTCACAGTGTTCAGCTAGAACTACAAGTTAGTGTAGTGAGACCTCTGCACAGTGTTCATCTAAAACTAAAAGTTAGTGCAGTGCGTCCTGCTCACAGTGTTCAGCTAAAACTACAAGTTAGTGCGGTGCGTCCTGCTGACAGTGTTCAGCTAAAACTACAAGTTAGTGTGGTGCGCCCTGCTCACAGTGTTCAGCTAAAACTACAAATTAGTGTAGTGAGACCTCTGCACAGTGTTCAGCTAAAACTACAAGTTAGTGCGGTGCGTCCCGCTCACAGTGTTCAGCTAAAACTACAAGTCAGTGGGGTGAGACCTCTGCACAGTGTTCAGCTAAAACTACAAGTTATTGCGGTGCGTCCTGCTCACAGTGTTCAGCTAAAACTACAAGTTAGTAGGGTGCGTCCCGCTCACAGTGTTCAGCTAAAACTACAAGTTAGTGCGGTGCGTCCTGCTCACAGTGTTCAGCTAAAACTACAAGAGTGCGGTGCGTCCTGCTCACAGTGTTCAGCTAAAACTACAAGTTAGTGCGGTGCGTCCTGCTCACAGTGTTCATCTAAAACTACAAGTTAGTGCGGTGCGTCCTGCTCACAGTGTTCAGCTAAAACTACAAGTTAGTGCGCTGCGTCCTGCTCACAGTGTTCAGCTAAAACTACAAGTTAGTGCGGTGCGTCCTGCTCACAGTGTTCAGCTAAAACTACAAGTTAGTGTAGTGAGACCTCTGCACAGTGTTCAGCTAAAACTACAAGTCAGTGCGGTGCATCCTGCTCACAGTGTTCAGCTAAAACTACAAGTTAGTGTAGTGAGACCTCAGCACAGTGTTCAGCTAAAACTACAAGTTAGTGCGGTGCGTCCTGCTCACAGTGTTCAGCTAAAACTACAAGTTAGTGCGGTGCGTCCTGCTCACAGTGTTCAGCAAAAACTACAAGTTAGTGCGGTGCGTCCTGCTCACAGTGTTCAGCTAAAACTACAAGTTAGTGGGGTGCGTCCTGCTCACAGTGTTCAGCTAAAACTACAAGTTAGTGTGGTGCGTCCTGCTCACAGTGTTCAGCTAAAACTACAAATGAGTGCGGTGCGTCCTGCTCACAGTGTTCAACTAAAACTACAAGTTAGTGTAGTGAGACCTCTGCACAGTGTTCAGCTAAAACTACAAGTTAGTGCAGTGCATCCTGCTCACAGTGTTCAGCTAAAACTATAAGTTAGTGCGGTGCGTCCAGCTCACAGTGTTCAGCTAAAACTACAAGTTAGTGTAGTGAGACCTCTGCACAGTGTTCATCTAAAACTACAAGTTGGTGCGGTGCGTCCTGCTCACAGTGTTCAGCTAAAACTACAAGTTAGTGTAGTGAGACCTCAGCACAGTGTTCAGCTAAAACTACAAGTTAGTGCGGTGCGTCCTGCTCACAGTGTTCAGCTAAAACTACAAGTTAGTGGGGTGCGTCCTGCTCACAGTGTTCAGCTAAAACTACAAGTTAGTGTGGTGCGTCCTGCTCACAGTGTTCAGCTAAAACTACAAATGAGTGCGGTGCGTCCTGCTCACAGTGTTCAACTAAAACTACAAGTTAGTGTAGTGAGACCTCTGCACAGTGTTCAGCTAAAACTACAAGTTAGTGCAGTGCATCCTGCTCACAGTGTTCAGCTAAAACTATAAGTTAGTGCGGTGCGTCCAGCTCACAGTGTTCAGCTAAAACTACAAGTTAGTGTAGTGAGACCTCTGCACAGTGTTCATCTAAAACTACAAGTTGGTGCGGTGCGTCCTGCTCACAGTGTTCAGCTAAAACTACAAGTTAGTGTAGTGAGACCTCTGCACAGTGTTCAGCTAAAACTACAAGTTAGTGCAGTGCGTCCTGCTCACAGTGTTCAGCTAAAACTATAAGTTAGTGCGGTGCGTCCAGCTCACAGTGTTCAGCTAAAACTACAAGTTAGTGTTGTGAGACCTCTGCACAGTGTTCATCCAAAACTACAAGTTAGTGCAGGGCGTCCTGCTCACAGTGTTCAGCTAAAACAACAAGTTAGTGCGTTGCGTCCTGCTCACAGTGTTCAGCTAAAACTACAAGTTAGTGGGGTGAGACCTCTGCACAGTGTTCAGCTAAAACTATAAGTTAGTGCGGTGCGTCCTGCTCACAGTGTTCAGCTAAAACTACAAATTAGTGTAGTGAGACCTCTGCACAGTGTTCATCTAAAGCTACAAGTTAGTGCTGTGCGTCCTGCTCACAGTGTTCAGCCAAAACTACAAGTTAGTGGGGTTAGACCTCTGCACAGTGTTCAGCTGAAACTACAAGTTAGTGCGGTGCGTCCTGCTCACAGTGTTCAGCTAAAACTACAAGTTAGTGCGGTCCGTCCTGTTCACAGTGCTCAGCTAAAACTACAAGTTAGTGTAGTGAGACCTCTGCACAGTGTTCAGCTAAAACTACAACTTAGTGCGGTGCGTCCTGCTCACAGTGTTCAGCTAAAACTACAATTTAGTGGGGTGCGTCCTGCTCACAGTGTTCAGCTAAAACTACAAGTTAGTGAAGTGCGTCCTGCTCACAGTGTTCAGTTAAAACTACAAGAGTGCGGTGCGTCCTGCTCACAGTGTTCAGCTAAAACTACAAGTTAGTGGGGTGAGACCTCTGCACAGTGTTCAGCTAAAACTACAAGTTAGTGCAGTGTGTCCTGCTCACAGTGTTCAGCTAAAACTACAAGTTAGTGTAGTGAGACCTCTGCACAGTGTTCAGCTAAAACTACAAGTTAGTGCAGTACGTCCTACTCACAGTGTTCAGCTAAAACTACAAGTTAGTGGGGTGAGACCTCTGCACAGTGTTCAGCTAAAACTACAAGTTAGTGCGGTGCACCCTGCTCACAGTGTTCAGCTAAAACTACAAGTTAGTGCGGTGCGTCCTGCTCACAGTGTTCAGCTAAAACTACAAGTTAGTGTAGTGAGACCTCTGCACAGTGTTCAGCTAAAACTACAAGTTAGTGTGGTGCGTCCTGCTCACAGTGTTCAGCTAAAACTACAAGTTAGTGGGGTGAGACCTCTGCACAGTGTTCAGCTAAAACTAAAGTTAGTGCGGTGCGTCCTGCTCACAGTATTCAGCTAAAACTACAAGTTAGTGCGGTGCGCCCTGCTCACAGTGTTCAGCTAAAACTACAAGTTAGTGGGGTGCGTCCTGCTCACAGTGTTCAGCCAAAACTACAAGTTAGTGGGGTTAGACCTCTGCACAGTGTTCAGCTGAAACTACAAGTTAGTGCGGTGCGTCCTGCTCACAGTGTTCAGCTAAAACTACAAGTTAGTGCGGTCCGTCCTGTTCACAGTGCTCAGCTAAAACTACAAGTTAGTGTAGTGAGACCTCTGCACAGTGTTCATCTAAAGCTACAAGTTAGTGCTGTGCGTCCTGCTCACAGTGTTCAGCCAAAACTACAAGTTAGTGGGGTTAGACCTCTGCACAGTGTTCAGCTGAAACTACAAGTTAGTGCGGTGCGTCCTGCTCACAGTGTTCAGCTAAAACTACAAGTTAGTGCGGTCCGTCCTGTTCACAGTGCTCAGCTAAAACTACAAGTTAGTGTAGTGAGACCTCTGCACAGTGTTCAGCTAAAACTACAACTTAGTGCGGTGCGTCCTGCTCACAGTGTTCAGCTAAAACTACAATTTAGTGGGGTGCGTCCTGCTCACAGTGTTCAGCTAAAACTACAAGTTAGTGAAGTGCGTCCTGCTCACAGTGTTCAGTTAAAACTACAAGAGTGCGGTGCGTCCTGCTCACAGTGTTCAGCCAAAACTACAAGTTAGTGGGGTTAGACCTCTGCACAGTGTTCAGCTGAAACTACAAGTTAGTGCGGTGCGTCCTGCTCACAGTGTTCAGCTAAAACTACAAGTTAGTGCGGTCCGTCCTGTTCACAGTGCTCAGCTAAAACTACAAGTTAGTGTAGTGAGACCTCTGCACAGTGTTCAGCTAAAACTACAACTTAGTGCGGTGCGTCCTGCTCACAGTGTTCAGCTAAAACTACAATTTAGTGGGGTGCGTCCTGCTCACAGTGTTCAGCTAAAACTACAAGTTAGTGAAGTGCGTCCTGCTCACAGTGTTCAGTTAAAACTACAAGAGTGCGGTGCGTCGTGCTCACAGTGTTCAGCTAAAACTACAAGTTAGTGGGGTGAGACCTCTGCACAGTGTTCAGCTAAAACTACAAGTTAGTGCAGTGTGTCCTGCTCACAGTGTTCAGCTAAAACTACAAGTTAGTGTAGTGAGACCTCTGCACAGTGTTCAGCTAAAACTACAAGTTAGTGCAGTACGTCCTACTCACAGTGTTCAGCTAAAACTACAAGTTAGTGGGGTGCGTCCTGCTCACAGTGTTCAGCTAAAACTACAAGTTAGTGTAGTGAGACCTCTGCACAGTGTTCATCTAAAACTACAAGATAGAGCAGTGCGTCCTGCTCACAGTGTTCATCTAAAACTACAAGTTAGTGCGGTGCGTCCTGCTCACAGTGTTCAGCTAAAACTACAAGTTAGTGGGGTGCGTCCTGCTTACAGTGTTCAGCTAAAACTACAAGTTAGTGTAGTGAGACCTCTGCACAGTGTTCATCTAAAACTACAAGTTAGTGCGGTGCGTCCTGCTCACAGTGTTCAGCTAAAACTTCAAGTTAGTGTAGTGAGACCTCTGCACAGTGTTCATCTAAAACTACAAGTTAGGGCAGTGCATCCTGCTCACAGTGTTCAGCTAAAACTACAAGTTAGTGCGGTGCGTCCTGCTCACAGTGTTCAGCTAAAACTACAAGTTAGTGTAGTAAGACCTCTGCACAGTTTTCATCTAAAGCTACAAGTTAGTGCTGTGCGTCCTGCTCACAGTGTTCAGCTAAAACTACAAGTTAGTGCGGTGCGTCCTGCTCACAGTGTTCAGCTAAAACTACAAGTTAGTGTAGTGAGACCTCTGCACAGTGTTCATCTAAAACTACAAGTTAGTGCAGTGCGTCCTGCTCACAGTGTTCAGCTAAAACTACAAGTTAGTGCGGTGCGACCTGCTCACAGTGTTTAGCTAAAACTACAAGTTAGTGGGGTGAGACCTCTGCACAGTGTTCAGCTAAAACTACAAGTTAGTGCAGTGTGTCCTGCTCACAGTGTTCAGCTAAAACTACAAGTTCGTGTAGTGAGACCTCTGCACAGTGTTCAGCTAAAACTACAAGTTAGTGCGGTACGTCCTGCTCACAGTGTTCAGCTAAAACTACAAGTTAGTGCGGTGAGTCCTGCTCACAGTGTTCAGCTAAAACTACAAGTTAGTGCGGTGCGTCCTGCTCACAGTGTTCAGCTAAAACTTCAAATTAGTGCGGTGCGTCCTGCTCACATTGTTCAGCTAAAACTACAAGTTAGTGTAGTGAGACCTCTGCACAGTGTTCAGCTAAAACTACAAGTTAGTGGGGTGAGACCTCTGCACAGTGTTCAGCTAAAACTACAAGTTAGTGCGGTGCACCCTGCTCACAGTGTTCAGCTAAAACTACAAGTTAGTGCGGTGCGTCCTGCTCACAGTGTTCAGCTAAAACTACAAGTTAGTGTAGTGAGACCTCTGCACAGTGTTCATCTAAAACTACAAGTTAGGGCAGTGCATCCTGCTCACAGTGTTCAGCTAAAACTACAAGTTAGTGTGGTGCGTCCTGCTCACAGTGTTCAGCTAAAACTACAAGTTAGTGGGGTGAGACCTCTGCACAGTGTTCAGCTAAAACTAAAGTTAGTGCGGTGCGTCCTGCTCACAGTATTCAGCTAAAACTACAAGTTAGTGCGGTGCGCCCTGCTCACAGTGTTCAGCTAAAACTACAAGTTAGTGGGGTGCGTCCTGCTCACAGTGTTCAGCTAAAACTACAAGTTAGTGCGGTCCGTCCTGTTCACAGTGTTCAGCTAAAACTACAAGTTAGTGGGGTGAGACCTCTGCACAGTGTTCAGCTAAAACTAAAGTTAGTGGGGTGCGTCCTGCTCAGTGTTCATCTAAAACTACAAGTTAGTGCGGTGCGCCCTGCTCACAGTGTTCAGCTAAAACTACAAGTTAGTGGGGTGCATCCTGCTCACAGTGTTCAGCTAAAACTACAAGTTAGTGCGGTCCGTCCTGTTCACAGTGTTCAGCTAAAACTACAAGTTAGTGTAGTGAGACCTCTGCACAGTGTTCATCTAAAGCTACAAGTTAGTGCTGTGCGTCCTGCTCACAGTGTTCAGCTAAAACTACAAGTTGGTGGGGTTAGACCTCTGCACAGTGTTCAGCTAAAACTACAAGTTAGTGCGGTGCGTCCTGCTCACAGTGTTCAGCTAAAACTACAAGTTAGTGGGGTGCGTCCTGCTCACAGTGTTCAGCTAAAACTACAAGTTAGTGCGGTCCGTCCTGTTCACAGTGTTCAGCTAAAACTACAAGTTAGTGTAGTGAGACCTCTGCACAGTGTTCATCTAAAGCTACAAGTTAGTGCTGTGCTTCCTGCTCACAGTGTTCAGCTAAAACTACAGGTTAGTGCAGTGCGTCCTGCTCACAGTGTTCAGCTAAAACCACAAGTTAGCGTAGTGAGACCTCTGCACAGTGTTCATCTAAAGCTACAAGTTAGTGCTGTGTGTCCTGCTCACAGTGTTCAGCTAAAACTACAAGTTAGTGCAGTGCGTCCTGCTCACAGTGTTCAGCTAAAACTACAACTTAGTAGGGTGAGACCTCAGCACAGTGTTCAGCTAAAACTACAAGTTAGTGCGGTGCGTCCTGCTCACAGTGTTCAGCTAAAACTACAAGTTAGTGGGGTGCGTCCTGCTCACAGTGTTCAGCTAAAACTACAACTTAGTGCGGTGCGTCCTGCTCACAGTGTTCGGCTAAAACTACAAGTTAGTGGGGTGCGTCCCGCTCACAGTGTTCAGCTAAAACTACAAGTTAGTGCGGTGCGTCCTTCTCACAGTGTTCAGCTAAAACTACAAGTTAGTGTAGTGAGACCTCAGCACAGTGTTCAGCTAAAACTACAAGTTGTGCAGTGCGTCCTGCTCACAGTGTTCAGCTAAAACTACAAGTTATTGCGGTGCGTCCTGCTCACAGTGTTCAGCTAAAACTACAAGTTAGTGTAGTGAGACCTCTGCACAGTGTTCAGCTAAAACTACAAGTTAGTGCAGTACGTCCTACTCACAGTGTTCAGCTAAAACTACAAGTTAGTGGGGTGCGTCCTGCTCACAGTGTTCAGCTAAAACTACAAGTTAGTGTAGTGAGACCTCTGCACAGTGTTCATCTAAAACTACAAGTTAGAGCAGTGCGTCCTGCTCACAGTGTTCATCTAAAACTACAAGTTAGTGCGGTGCGTCCTGCTCACAGTGTTCAGCTAAAACTACAAGTTAGTGGGGTGCGTCCTGCTTACAGTGTTCAGCTAAAACTACAAATTGTGTGGTGCACCCTGCTCACAGTGTTCAGCTAAAACTACAAGTTAGTGTAGTGAGACCTCTGCACAGTGTTCATCTAAAACTACAAGTTAGTGCGGTGCGTCCTGCTCACAGTGTTCAGCTAAAACTTCAAGTTAGTGTAGTGAGACCTCTGCACAGTGTTCATCTAAAACTACAAGTTAGGGCAGTGCATCCTGCTCACAGTGTTCAGCTAAAACTACAAGTTAGTGCGGTGCGTCCTGCTCACAGTGTTCAGCTAAAACTACAAGTTAGTGTAGTAAGACCTCTGCACAGTTTTCATCTAAAGCTACAAGTTAGTGCTGTGCGTCCTGCTCACAGTGTTCAGCTAAAACTACAAGTTAGTGCGGTGCGTCCTGCTCACAGTGTTCAGCTAAAACTACAAGTTAGTGTAGTGAGACCTCTGCACAGTGTTCATCTAAAACTACAAGTTAGTGCAGTGCGTCCTGCTCACAGTGTTCAGCTAAAACTACAAGTTAGTGCGGTGCGACCTGCTCACAGTGTTTAGCTAAAACTACAAGTTAGTGGGGTGAGACCTCTGCACAGTGTTCAGCTAAAACTACAAGTTAGTGCAGTGTGTCCTGCTCACAGTGTTCAGCTAAAACTACAAGTTCGTGTAGTGAGACCTCTGCACAGTGTTCAGCTAAAACTACAAGTTAGTGCGGTACGTCCTGCTCACAGTGTTCAGCTAAAACTACAAGTTAGTGCGGTGCGTCCTGCTCACAGTGTTCAGCTAAAACTACAAGTTAGTGCGGTGCGTCCTGCTCACAGTGTTCAGCTAAAACTTCAAATTAGTGCGGTGCGTCCTGCTCACATTGTTCAGCTAAAACTACAAGTTAGTGTAGTGAGACCTCTGCACAGTGTTCAGCTAAAACTACAAGTTAGTGGGGTGAGACCTCTGCACAGTGTTCAGCTAAAACTACAAGTTAGTGCGGTGCACCCTGCTCACAGTGTTCAGCTAAAACTACAAGTTAGTGCGGTGCGTCCTGCTCACAGTGTTCAGCTAAAACTACAAGTTAGTGTAGTGAGACCTCTGCACAGTGTTCATCTAAAACTACAAGTTAGGGCAGTGCATCCTGCTCACAGTGTTCAGCTAAAACTACAAGTTAGTGTGGTGCGTCCTGCTCACAGTGTTCAGCTAAAACTACAAGTTAGTGGGGTGAGACCTCTGCACAGTGTTCAGCTAAAACTAAAGTTAGTGCGGTGCGTCCTGCTCACGGTATTCAGCTAAAACTACAAGTTAGTGGGGTGCGTCCTGCACAGTGTTCATCTAAAACTACAAGTTAGGGCAGTGCATCCTGCTCACAGTGTTCAGCTAAAACTACAAGTTAGTGCGGTGCGTCCTGCTCACAGTGTTCAGCTAAAACTACAAGTTAGTGTAGTAAGACCTCTGCACAGTTTTCATCTAAAGCTACAAGTTAGTGCTGTGCGTCCTGCTCACAGTGTTCAGCTAAAACTACAAGTTAGTGCGGTGCGTCCTGCTCACAGTGTTCAGCTAAAACTACAAGTTAGTGTAGTGAGACCTCTGCACAGTGTTCATCTAAAACTACAAGTTAGTGCAGTGCGTCCTGCTCACAGTGTTCAGCTAAAACTACAAGTTAGTGCGGTGCGACCTGCTCACAGTGTTTAGCTAAAACTACAAGTTAGTGGGGTGAGACCTCTGCACAGTGTTCAGCTAAAACTACAAGTTAGTGCAGTGTGTCCTGCTCACAGTGTTCAGCTAAAACTACAAGTTCGTGTAGTGAGACCTCTGCACAGTGTTCAGCTAAAACTACAAGTTAGTGCGGTACGTCCTGCTCACAGTGTTCAGCTAAAACTACAAGTTAGTGCGGTGCGTCCTGCTCACAGTGTTCAGCTAAAACTACAAGTTAGTGCGGTGCGTCCTGCTCACAGTGTTCAGCTAAAACTTCAAATTAGTGCGGTGCGTCCTGCTCACATTGTTCAGCTAAAACTACAAGTTAGTGTAGTGAGACCTCTGCACAGTGTTCAGCTAAAACTACAAGTTAGTGGGGTGAGACCTCTGCACAGTGTTCAGCTAAAACTACAAGTTAGTGCGGTGCACCCTGCTCACAGTGTTCAGCTAAAACTACAAGTTAGTGCGGTGCGTCCTGCTCACAGTGTTCAGCTAAAACTACAAGTTAGTGTAGTGAGACCTCTGCACAGTGTTCATCTAAAACTACAAGTTAGGGCAGTGCATCCTGCTCACAGTGTTCAGCTAAAACTACAAGTTAGTGTGGTGCGTCCTGCTCACAGTGTTCAGCTAAAACTACAAGTTAGTGGGGTGAGACCTCTGCACAGTGTTCAGCTAAAACTAAAGTTAGTGCGGTGCGTCCTGCTCACAGTATTCAGCTAAAACTACAAGTTAGTGGGGTGCGTCCTGCTCAGTGTTCATCTAAAACTACAAGTTAGTGCGGTGCGCCCTGCTCACAGTGTTCAGCTAAAACTACAAGTTAGTGGGGTGCATCCTGCTCACAGTGTTCAGCTAAAACTACAAGTTAGTGCGGTCCGTCCTGTTCACAGTGTTCAGCTAAAACTACAAGTTAGTGTAGTGAGACCTCTGCACAGTGTTCATCTAAAGCTACAAGTTAGTGCTGTGCGTCCTGCTCACAGTGTTCAGCTAAAACTACAAGTTAGTGGGGTGCGTCCTGCTCACAGTGTTCAGCTAAAACTACAAGTTAGTGTAGTGAGACCTCTGCACAGTGTTCATCTAAAACTACAAGTTAGAGCAGTGCGTCCTGCTCACAGTGTTCATCTAAAACTACAAGTTAGTGCGGTGCGTCCTGCTCACAGTGTTCAGCTAAAACTACAAGTTAGTGGGGTGCGTCCTGCTTACAGTGTTCAGCTAAAACTACAAATTGTGTGGTGCACCCTGCTCACAGTGTTCAGCTAAAACTACAAGTTAGTGTAGTGAGACCTCTGCACAGTGTTCATCTAAAACTACAAGTTAGTGCGGTGCGTCCTGCTCACAGTGTTCAGCTAAAACTTCAAGTTAGTGTAGTGAGACCTCTGCACAGTGTTCATCTAAAGCTACAAGTTAGTGCTGTGCGTCCTGCTCACAGTGTTCAGCTAAAACTACAAGTTAGTGGGGTGCGTCCTGCTCACAGTGTTCAGCTAAAACTACAACTTAGTGCGGTGCGTCCTGCTCACAGTGTTCGGCTAAAACTACAAGTTAGTGGGGTGCGTCCCGCTCACAGTGTTCAGCTAAAACTACAAGTTAGTGCGGTGCGTCCTTCTCACAGTGTTCAGCTAAAACTACAAGTTAGTGTAGTGAGACCTCAGCACAGTGTTCAGCTAAAACTACAAGTTGTGCAGTGCGTCCTGCTCACAGTGTTCAGCTAAAACTACAAGTTATTGCGGTGCGTCCTGCTCACAGTGTTCAGCTAAAACTACAAGTTATTGCGGTGCGTCCTGCTCACAGTTTTCAGCTAAAACTACAAGTTAGTGTAGTGAGACCTCTGCACAGTGTTCATCTAAAGCTTCAAGTTAGTGCTGTGTGTCCTGCTCACAGTGTTCAGCTAAAACTACAAGTTAGTGCGGTGCGTCCTGCTCACAGTGTTCAGCTAAAACTACAAGTTAGTGTAGTGAGACCTCTGCACAGTGTTCAGCTAAAACTACAAGTTAGTGCGGTGCGTCCTGCTCACAGTGTTCAGCTAAAACTACAAGTTATTGGGGTGCGTCCTGCTCACAGTGTTCAGCTAAAATTACAAGTTAGTGCGGTGCGTCCTGCTCACAGTGTTCAGCTAAAACTACAAGTTAGTGTAGTGAGACCTCTGCACAGTGTTCAGCTAAAACTACAAGTTAGTGCGGTGCGTCCTGCTCACAGTGTTCAGCTAAAACTACAAGTTAGTGTAGTGAGACCTCTGCACAGTGTTCATCTAAAACTACAAGTTAGTGCAGTGCGTCCTGCTCACAGTGTTCAGCTAAAACTACAAGTTAGTGCGGTGGGTCCTGCTCACAGTGTTCAGCTAAAACTTCAAGTTAGTGCGGTGCGTCCTGCTCACAGTGTTCAGCAAAAACTACAAGTTAGTGCGGTGCGTCCTGCTCACAGTGTTCAGCTAAAACTACAAGTTAGTGTAGTGAGACATCTGCATAGTGTTCATCTAAAACTACAAGTTAGTGCAGTGCGTCCTGCTCACAGTGTTCAGCTAAAACTACAAGTTAGTGTAGTGAGACCTCTGCACAGTGTTCATCTAAAGCTACAAGTTAGTGCTGTGCGTCCTGCTCACAGTGTTCAGCTAAAACTACAGGTTAGTGCAGTGCGTCCTGCTCTCAGTGTTCAGCTAAAACTACAAGTTAGCGTAGTGAGACCTCTGCACAGTGTTCATCTAAAGCTACAAGTTAGTGCTGTGTGTCCTGCTCACAGTGTTCAGCTAAAACTACAAGTTAGTGCAGTGCGTCCTGCTCACAGTGTTCAGCTAAAACTACAAGTTAGTGTAGTGAGACCTCTGCACAGTGTTCAGCTAAAACTACAAGTTAGTGCAGTGCGTCCTGCTCACAGTGTTCAGCTAAAACTACAAGTTAGTGTAGTGAGACCTCTGCACAGTGTTCAGCTAAAACCACAAGTTAGTGGGGTGTGTCCTTCTCACAGTGTTCAGCTAAAACTACAAGTTAGTGGGGTGAGACCTCTGCACAGTGTTCAGCTAAAACTACAAGTTAGTGCGGTGCGTCCTGCTCACAGTGTTCAGCTAAAACTACAAGTTAGTGGGGTGCGTCCTGCTCACAGTGTTCAGCTAAAACTACAAGTTAATGGGGTGCATCCTGCTCACAGTGTTCAGCTAAAACTACAAGTTAGTGGGGTGAGACCTCTGCACAGTGTTCATCTTAAACTACAAGTTAGTGCAGTGCGTCCTGCTCACAGTGTTCAGCTAAAACTACAAGTTAGTGGGGTGAGACCTCTGCACAGTGTTCAGCTAAAACTACAAATTAGTGCAGTGCGTCCTGCTCACAGTGTTCAGCTAAAACTACAAGTTAGTGGGGTGCGTCCTGCTCACAGTGTTCAGCTAAAACTACAAGTTAGTGGGGTGCGTCCTGCTCACAGTGTTCAGCTAAAACTACAAGTTAGTGGGGTGAGACCTCTGCACAGTTTTCAGCTAAAACTACAAGTTAGTGCGGTGCGTCCTGCTCACAGTGTTCAGCTAAAACTACAAGTTAGTGGGGTGCGTCCTGCTCACAGTGTATAGCTAAAACTACAAGTTAGTGTAGTGAGACCTCTGACCAGTGTTCAGCTAAAACTACAAGTTAGTGTGGTGCGTCCTCCTCACAGTGTTCAGCTAAACCTACAAGTTATTTTTTTGCGAGCTCTGCACAGTGTTCAGCTAAAGCTACCTGTAGAAGGTTGGTGGTGTTCTCATACTACAGGCGGGCAGTTGATTTTGCTAGCTGCAGTATCAGTACATATATATATATATATATATATATATATATATATATATATCCCAGCTTAGTGCAGCTACAGGCCATTAGTATGTCTGGAAGGCCAAGAAGGAGAGACAGACAGTCACAAGCCAATAAAAGAGGGCAAGCAGGCTCTGTGTCTAGTGCTGGTCGTGGAGACGGTGCATCCTCATCAGCAAGTGGCCGTGGGACACGCTTGGCCTTTTTTTCGACAGCTGGCGGTGTTGAGCCGCAACATGCGGAAGACTTGGTCGAGTGGATGACCAAGCCGTCCTCATCCTCCTCATCCTCTCTGACCCATGCCCAGGGTACTTTGTCTGGCAAAGCAGCGGCCTCTTTCCTCAGCTCAATGTCATCAGTGACTCCTTCCCTAGCCCCACCATGTCCTCCTGAGGAGTCCCTCGAACTGTTTGACCACAGTGTTGGGTACATGCTCCAGGAGGATGCCCAGCGTTTGGAAGGCTCTGATAATGATACTGAGCTCGATGAAGGCAGTAATATGAGCATGGACAGAGGGGGTGCCCAAGAAGGACAGCAATCTGGCAGTCATGCTCCCCCTGCTGCAGCATACTGCCAGGTTTGCTCCAGTGATGAGGAGGGAGGGGATGATGAGGTCACTGACTCAACGTGGGTGCCTGATAGGAGAGAGGAGGAGGAGGCGGCACATCACCAACGAGGCAGGATGCCCTCCAGGGGCCAGCCTAACGGCAGCACATTGACTGCATCACACCCCAAAGCTCCACATGTGCAGGGCGCTGCAGTCTCTGCGCGTTATTCAAAAAGTTCTTTGGTGTGGGCCTTTTTTGAGATGAGTGCATCAGATCGCACCACTGCAATTTGCAACATATGTGTCAAGCGTATCTCGCGTGGCCAAAACATCTCCCGCTTAGGTACCACATGCTTGACCAGACTTATGTTGACCTGCCATGCAGTTCGTTGGCAAGCGTATCTAAAAGACCCACACCAAAGAACAAAGAGGACCTCTCCTTGCTCCTCATCAGCTGAGATCTCCAACCCCACTATACCTTCAGTCCTCTCTGAGACCTGCACTGAGAGGAATGAAGCCAAGTACTTGTGGGCAATCTGCTTTTGGTACACCGACGTCAGATTGTACCAGGCAAATTTCCCTGCCCCAGCTGCTGCACCGCCGAAAGAAGTTTGCTCCCAGCCATCCACATGCTCAGCGGTTGAATGCTAGCTTGGCAAAATTGCTAGCACTTCAACTGCTGCCTTTGCAGTTGGTAAACTCTGCCCCCTTCCGTGAGTTTCTGGAATGTGCGGTTCCTCAGTGGCAGGTACCCAAACGCCACTTTTTCTCACGGAAGGCGATTCCGGCTCTCTACCGGCATGTGGAAGGCAATGTCCATGCCTCGCTGGACAGGGCGGTCAGTGGTAAGGTGCATATTACCGCTGACTCATGGTCCAGCAGGCATGGACAGGGACGTTACCTAAGTTTCATGGCGCATTGGGTGACTCTGCTGGCAGCTGGGAAGGATGCAGGACAAGGTGCAGTAGTGTTGGAGGTTGTTCCGCCACCACGCCTCCAAAATGCTAATGATTGTGACACACCTCTCTCCTCCACCCCCTCCTCTTCCTCCATGGCCTCTTCCTGTGCTTTGTCCTCAGGACCAGCGGTGCTCCGTAGTCGTTCAAGGGGCTACGCAAGTACGCAGGCCAAAAGATGCCATGCGGTGCTTGAGCTGGTGTGCTTGGGGGACAGGAGCCACACTGGGGCAGAGGTTCTGTCAGCTCTGCAGGGGCAGGTTCAGAGGTGGTTGACGCCACGCCAACTTAAGGCAGGAATGGTGGTTTGCGACAATGGCACCAACCTCCTCTCTGCCTCATGTCCTTAACTTGGTGGTGCAGCGGTTCTTGGGCAGGTACCCGGGCTTACAGGATGTCCTGAGGCAGGCCAGGAAAGTCTGTGTGCATTTCTGCCGGTCATATAATGCCAATGCTCAGCTGACGGACCTCCAAAAGGAGTTTAACCTGCCCAAGAACCGCCTAATCTGTGACATGCCCACCTGGTGGAACTCAACGTTGGCCATGCTGCAGCAGCTGCACACGCAGCAGAGGGCCATCATTGAATAACTGTGCGACTATGGCACCAGGACAGGGTCAAGGGAGCTTGTTTTTTTTTCCCCATGCCAGTGGGCCATGATCAGGGATGCATGCACTGTCCTGTCACCATTTGAGGAGGCCACGAGGATGGTGAGCAGTGACAGTGCATGCATCAGTGACACTGTCCCCCTTGTCCACCTGTTGGAGCACATGCTGCATGGAATAATGGACAGGGCACTTGAGGCAGAACAGAGGCAGGAAGAGGAGGACTTCCTTAGCTCTCAAGGCCCCCTTTATCCAGACAGTGTTCCTGCGTGCCCGCCGATCACACAGGAAGAGGATGAGGAGGAGGAGGAGGAAGATTGTGTCAGTATGGAGGTGGAGCCTGGCACTCAGCATCAGCAGCAGTCTTTAAGGGATCAGTCCCAAGAAACACATGGACTTGTACGTGGCTGGGAGAAGGTGGCTGCGGACCATGTCGTCCTTAGTGACCCAGAGGACTCCGGACCAAATGCCTCAGCAAACCTACGCTGCATGGCCTCCCTGATCCTGCAAAGCCTGCGTAAGGATCCTCGTATTCGTGGTATCAAGGAGAAGGACCAATACTGGCTGGCTAATGAAACAAGTTTGGGACTTTGATTGAGGCCATAGACACAGTGGAGATAAAATTCATAAAGGTACACATTTATTGACATAAAAATCATGAGACATGTCAAACAAAAACCACATGGGTGAAAAACATTGTAGTAAATGTACAATTCATGTTAGTTCACACATACTATTGAAAGTGTGCATGAAATACAGGCAACTAGGGTACATGGGTATAGTAGCCAAGTGCCCCACAGTGGTCTGATTGATCAATGAATACATTCTAATTCGTTCATAATGGTACAAAAGTATATAATTGTATAAATGTAAAACAACACTTGCAAGTGAGACAATGAGACCACAATACATAGCAACATCCAAAGAAACAAGAATTGTAAGAAAAAAATCAAATTATAAGAAAAAAATCTTCGGGTTATGGAGACCTCCCAAAATTGCCCTGAAATTGCCCAATTGGATGGTTGAAAAAGGGGCTTGTATCTGCATCCCAAAATAATGCCCGACGCGTTTCGTGTATCTCACACTCATTAGGGGCGGGTGCTGATAATGTATCTATAGGATATGATAAAATAAAATTAGTGCAGGGTAATGGGAACTGTCTATAAGAAAAAGATAGGTATCTCCCAATATACTTACAAGGGCTCACTATGAATGAGGTGTAGCAGGTATGAAACCGGGGCCAGCCAGTCCTTGCCGGGAGCTGAGGTGGTCGAACAGCGCACTGGCAGGGCGTACAACCGAGCCTCCCCAGAATGCCAGGCACCAAAGGGTGTATGCAGTGAGACTGGATGTTAAACCCAATGGTAGCCACCAAAAGGGGGGAAAAATCTAAAAAGATACATGGTATCAAGGTGTCATAATGTTCACAGGTTGAAAAGTGATACATAGTTGGCAGAGTGATGAACAATCGTCAAGAGGTAGCTTACCAGTGTCACTGCTTGTAAAGAGGTGGTGAGGTAGGCTGCAGCATCAAATGTTTGACTAGCAATGGAGAACTGGTGCCTGGGGAGGCCAGATATACCTGCCCCGCACACGTGCACGCTGCCCGCCACCAGCGTCACGCAGGCACGGCAAAAAAGGGGGAGGAGCTCCGACACCGGCGGTAAACACCGCCCATAACAGACGCTCATTTCCCCAGCTGTCGGTTAAGATGGAAAGATCACATGCTCGACGTTACGGCGTCAAGAGAAGACTGCACACGTGAAGCAGAAGGCGTGGCGCCGATGCGCTGTGAGAGAGCCCCACCCCCTAAGGTGTTTACACACCCATCCCCCACCGCCCAAAAGGGCAGGGGGTGGGGGGGTAGGGATACGCACTGCACACTTTCAATAGTATGTGTGAACTAACATGAAATGTACATTTACTACAATGTTTTTCACCCATGTGGTTTTTGTTTGACATGTCTCATGATTTTTATGTCAATAAATGTGTACCTTTATGAATTTTATCTCCACTGTGTCTATGGCCTCAATCAAAGTCCCAAACTTGTTTCATTAACCTCAAATTAGGGCTGGAGGCACAACCTATTCGTTCCCCCTTTTAAGTCCCAACCCCTGTTCACATTGTCCTTTGCATTAGGGATGGAGGTCCATAGACTGGATTGACAACTCCTCTTTTTTCTTGTCACCCTGGTGTGAGATTACCAAGCCCTCCACACTCGTTTTATTGTGGTTGGGCTTGTGATTTAGAGACACTGATTTTTCTTCATGCTAGTGAGATGAGTCCCCAGTTCTTGAGGTTGTATGTCCTGGGCTTTCTTCTGTTCTGTGCCGGGAGCTGCGATGCGCTCTGCGTATCCCTATCCCCCCACCCCCCCGCCCTTATGGGCGGTGGGGGATGGGTGTGTAAACACCTGGGGGGTGGGGCTCTCTCACAGCCCATTGGCGCCACGCCTCCTGCTTCACGTGTGCGGTCTTCTCTTGACGCCGTCACGTCGAGCATGTGATCTTTCCATCTTAGCCGACAGCTGGGGAAACGAGCGTCTGTCATGGGCGGTGTTTACCGCCGGCATCGGAGCTCCTCCCCCCTTTTTTGCCGTGCCTGCGTGACGCTGGTGGCGGGCAGCGTGCACGTGTCCGGGGCGGGTATATCTGGCCTCCCCAGGCACCAGTTCTCCATTGCTAGTCAAACATTTGATGCTGCAGCCTACCTCACCACCTCTTTACAAGCAGTGACACTGGTAAGCTACCTCTTGACGATTGTTCATCACTCTGCCAACTATGTATCACTTTTCAACCTGTGAACATTATGACACCTTGATACCATGTATCTTTTTAGATTTTTTCCCCCCTTTTGGTGGCTACCATTGGGTTTAACATCCAGTCTCACTGCATACACCCTTTGGTGCCTGGCATTCTGGGGAGGCTCGGTTGTACGCCCTGCCAGCGCGCTGTTCGACCACCTCAGCTCCCGGCAAGGACTGGCTGGCCCCGGTTTCATACCTGCTACACCTCATTCATAGTGAGCCCTTGTAAGTATATTGGGAGATACCTATCTTTTTCTTATAGACAGTTCCCATTACCCTGCACTAATTTTATTTTATCATATCCTATAGATACATTATCAGCACCCGCCCCTAATGAGTGTGAGATACACGAAACGCGTCGGGCATTATTTTGGGATGCAGATACAATCCCCTTTTTCAACCATCCAATTGGGCAATTTCAGGGCAATTTTGGGAGGTCTCCATAACCCAATGATTTTTTTCTTATAGTTTGATTTTTTCTTACAATTCTTGTTTCTTTGGATGTTGATATGTTTTGTGGTCTCATTGTCTCACTTGCAAGTGTTGTTTTACATTTATACAATTATATACTTTTGTGCCATTATGAACAAATTAGAATGTATTCATTGATCAATCAGACCACTGTGGGGCACTTGGCTACTATACCCATGTACCCTAGTTGCCTGTATTTCATGCACACTTTCAATAGTATGTGTGAACTAACATGAAATGTACATTTACTACAATGTTTTTCACCCATGCAATACTGGCTGGCAACCCTCCTTGATCCACGTTACAAGGGTAAGGTTGCGGACCTTATCTTGCCATCCCAGAGGGAGCAAAGGATGAAACATCTTTGGGAGGCCTTGCAGAAAGGTCTGTGCAACGCGTTCCCAGACTGGGAGGTTACAAACTCCTGTTTCTGGACAACGTGTTGCTGAGGCTTCGGTCAGTCAAAGAAGGAGCGGTGGAGAAGGTGGCCGTCTGACCGATGCGTTCAGACAATTTTTTGGTCCGCAGCCCCAAGGTATGATCGGTTCCAGCAACCATCGCCAGCGTCTGTTTTACATGGTGCAGGAATACCTAGGGACAAGATCTGACTTGGACACCTTTCCCACCGAAAATCCTCTGGGTTACTGGGTCTTGAGTAGGGATGAGCCGAACACCCCCCGGTTCGGTTCGCACCAGAACCTGCGAACGGACCGAAAGTTCGCACGAACGTTAGAACCCCATTGACGTCTATGGGACTCGAACGTTCGAAATCAAAAGCGCTCATTTTAAAGGCTAATTTGCATGGTATTGTCCTAAAAAGGGTTTGGGGACCCGGGTCCTACCCCAGGGGACATGTATCAATGCAAAAAAAACTTTTAAAAACGGCCGTTTTTTCGGGAGCAGTGATTTTACTGATGCTTAAAGTAAAAAAAAAAAAAAGTGAAATATTCCTTTAAATATCGTACCTGGTGGGTGTCTATAGTATGCCTGTAAATTGACGCGTGTTTCCCGTGTTTAGAACAGTCCCTGCACCAAATGTCGTTTTCAAAGGAAAAAATCTCATTTAAAACTGCTTGCGGGTTTAATGTAATGTCGGGTCATGGCAATATGGATGAAAATCAGTGAGACAAACGGCATGGGTACCCCCCAGTCCATTACCAGGCCCTTTGGGTCTTGTATGGATATTAAGGGGAACCCCGCACCCAAATTAAAATAAGGAAAGGTGTGGGGCCACCAGTCCCTATATACTCTGAACAGCAGTATACAGGCGGTGCAAACAAGACAGGGACTGTAGGTTTGTTGTTAAGTAGAATCTCTTTGTAATTTTGAACGGGTACATTTTTAACGTGTTTAGCTCCAGCCAAAAAATCTTTTTTAAGCTTTTTGGAAAACATAGGGAAGGGTTATCACCCCTGTGACATTTGTTTTGCTGTCTTTCCTCCTCTTTAGAAGATTTCACCTCACTTTTTGTCCCAATGAAAAATGTTTTTTGAAAATTTGGGTTTTTTTGTGGAACAAGGATTGGAAAGCATCAGTGGAAAGGAGAAATTGTTTTCCCATATTAACTCTTACAGGAGAGAATTTCCCTTCCTAGGGGTAGATTTCATCTCACTTCCTGTTGTCTCCTTCCGTTTGCAAGTAGGAGTTGTTTGTAAGTTAGATGTTTGAAAGTAGGGTCCTGCCCTATATACTCAGCAGAAATTTGGGCCTTAGGTGTTGCTGTGGCCACAACACTGTAAGCCCTCACAGGGCCCTGCTGTGAAATATTAGATCAAGAATTGTAATTACATGCCCCTGTTGAACAGGAGCTGAAAAATTAGGCCTTAGGCACTGGTGCTGGTGCCACAACACTGCAACCCCTCACAGACACTCTAGTTGGAACGCAGGAACGAGCCCTGCTGCAAAGTATTGCATCAAAAATTGCAATTACACGCCCCTGTTAGACAGGGGCAGAAAAATTGGGCCTTAGGCACTGGTGCTGGTGCCACAACACTGCAACCCCTCACAGACACTCTAGTTGGAACGCAGGAACGAGCCCTGCTGCAAAGTATTGCATCAAAAATTGTAATTACACGCCCCTGTTAGACAGGGGCAGAAAAATTGGGCCTTAGGCACTGGTGCTGGTGCCACAACACTGCAACCCCTCACAGACACTCTAGTTGGAACGCAGGAACGAGCCCTGCTGCAAAGTATTGCATCAAAAATTGTAATTACACGCCCCTGTTAGACAGGGGCAGAAAAATTGGGCCTTAGGCACTGGTGCTGGTGCCACAACACTGCAACCCCTCACAGACACTCTAGTTGGAATGCAGGAACGAGCCCTGCTGCAAAGTATTACATCAAAAATTGTAATTACACGCCCCTGTTAAACAGGGGCTGAAAAATTGTGCCTTAGGCACTGGTGGTGGCGCCCAGAACCAAAAATGTTCTTACAAGCTATCAGCGTGATGATTGAGGAGGAAGAGGATAATTACTCAGGGATAGTCACTCAGCATCAGCATAGGCAGTCTTTGAAGGGATCTGAGATTTCAAAAAAAATTATTCGGTTACATCAGCATCAGGTGCTTGGTAGCTGGTGGTGATCCAAGACTGATTCATTTTTTTGAAGGTCAGCCGATCGACCGAGTCGGTGGACAGACGCACCCTGTGATCGGTTACCACGCCTCCAGCAGCACTGAATGTGCGTTCCGAAAGAACGCTGGATGCAGGACAGGCCAGTAGCTCAATTGCATACTGTGCAAGCTCTGGCCAGTGATCCATCCTCAAGACCCAGTAACCCAGAGGATTTTCGGTGGGAAAGGTGTCCAAGTCTGATCTTGCCCCTAGGTATTCCTGCACCATGTAAAACAAACGCTGGCGATGGTTGCTGGAACCGATCATACCTTGGGGCTGCGGACCAAAAAATTGTCTGAACGCATCGGTCAGACGGCCACCTTCTCCACCGCTCCTTCTTTGACTGACCGAAGCCTCAGCAACACGTTGTCCAGAAACAGGAGTTTGTAACCTCCCAGTCTCTGGGAACGCATTGCACAGACCTTTCTGCAAGGCCTCCCGAAGATGTTTCATCCTCTGCTCCCTCTGCGATGGCAAGATAAGGTCCGCAACCTTACCCTTGTAACGTGGATCAAGGAGGGTTGCCAGCCAGTATTGGTCCTTCTCCTTGATACCACGAATACGAGGATCCTTACGCAGGCTTTGCAGGATCAGGGAGGCCTGCAGCGTAGGTTTGCTGAGGCATTCGGTCCGGAGTCCTCTGGGTCACTAAGGACGACAACGTCCGCAGCCACCTCCTCCCAGCCACGTACAAGTCCATGTGTTTCTTGGGACTGATCCCTTAAAGACTGCTGCTGATGCTGAGTGCCAGGCTCCACCTCCATACTGACACAATCTTCCTCCTCCTCCTCCTCGTCCTCTTCCTGTGTGATCGGCGGGCACGCAGGAACACTGTCTGGATAAAGGGGGCCTTGAGAGCTAAGGAAGTCCTCCTCTTCCTGCCTCTGTTCTGCCTCAAGTGCCCTGTCCATTATTCCATGCAGCGTATGCTCCAACAGGTGGACAAGGGGGACAGTGTCACTGATGCATGCACTGTCACTGCTCACCATCCTCGTGGCCTCCTCAAATGGTGACAGGACAGTGCATGCATCCCTGATCATGGCCCACTGGCATGGGGAAAAAAAACCAAGCTCCCCTGACCCTGTCCTGGTGCCATAGTCGCACAGTTACTCAATGATGGCCCTCTGCTGTGTGTGCAGCCGCTGCAGCATGGCCAACATTGAGTTCCACCAGGTGGGCATGTCACAGATTAGGCGGTTCTTGGGCAGGTTAAACTCCTTTTGGAGGTCCGTCAGCCGAGCATTGGCATTATATGACCGGCAGAAATGCACACAGACTTTCCTGGCCTGCCTCAGGACATCCTGTAAGCCCGGGTACCTGCCCAAGAACCGCTGCACCACCAAGTTAAGGACATGAGGCAAACAGGGCACATGGGTCATTTGTCCCTGTCGGAGGGCAGAGAGGAGGTTGGTGCCATTGTCGCAAACCACCATTCCTGCCTTAAGTTGGCGTGGCGTCAACCACCTCTGAACCTGCCCCTGCAGAGCTGACAGAACCTCTGCCCCAGTGTGGCTCCTGTCCCCCAAGCACACCAGCTCAAGCACCGCATGGCATCTTTTGGCCTGCGTACTTGCGTAGCCCCATGAACGACTACGGAGCACCGCTGGTTCCGAGGAAGAGGCCATGGAGGAAGAAGAGGAGGAGGGGGAGGAGGAGAGAGGTGTGTCACAATCAGCATTTTGGAGGCGTGGTGGCGGAACAACCTCCAACACTACTGCACCTTGTCCTGCATCCTTCCCAGCTGCCAGCAGAGTCACCCAATGCGCCGTGAAACTTAGGTAACGTCCCTGTCCATGCCTGCTGGACCGTGAGTCAGCGGTAATATGCACCTTACCGCTGACCGCCCTGTCCAGCGAGGCATGGACATTGCCTTCCACATGCCGGTAGAGAGCCGGAATCGCCTTCCGTGAGAAAAAGTGGCGTTTGGGTACCTGCCACTGAGGAACCGCACATTCCGCAAACTCACGGAAGGGGGCAGAGTCTACCAACTGAAAAGGCAGCAGTTGAAGTGCTAGCAATTTTGCCAAGCTAGCATTCAACCGCTGGGTATGTGGATGGCTGGGAGCAAACTTTTTTCGGCGGTGCAGCAGCTGGGGCAGGGAAATTTGCCTGGTACAATCTGACGTCGGTGTACCAAAAGCAGATTGCCCACAAGTACTTGGCTGTGACACACCTAATTCTACACCTTCATTCCTCTCACTGCAGGTCTCAGAGAGGACTAGAGGTCTAGTGGGGTTGGATATCTCAGCTGATGAGGAGCAAGGAGAGATCCTCTTTGTTCTTTGGTGTGGGTCTTTTAGATACGCTTGCCAACGAACTGCATGGCAGGTCAACATATGTCTGGTCAAGCATGTGGTACCCAAGCGGGAGATGTTTTGGCCACGCGAGATACGCTTGAGACATATGTTGCAAATAGCAGCGGTGCGATCTGATGCACTCATCTCAAAAAAGGCCCACACCAAAGAACTTTTTGAATAACGCGCAGAGACTGCAGTGCCCTGCACATGTGGAGCTTTGGGGTGTGATGCAGTCAATGTGCTGCCCTTAGGCTGGCCCCTGGAGGGCATCCTGCCTCATTGGTGATGTGCCGCCTCCTCCTCCTCCTCCTCCTCCTCTCTCCTATCAGGCACCCACGTTGAATCAGTGACCTCATCATCCCCTCCCTCCTCATCACTGGAGCAAACCTGGCAGTATGCTGCAGCAGGGGGAGCATGACTGCCAGATTGCTGTCCTTCTTGGGCACCCCCTCTGTCCGTGCTCATGTTACTGCCTTCATCGAGCTCAGTATCATCATCAGAGCCTTCCAAACGCTGGGCATCCTCCTGGAGCATGTACCCAACACTGTGGTCAAACAGTTCGAGGGAATTCTCAGGAGGACATGGTGGAGCTAGGGAAGGAGTCACTGATGACATTGAGCTGAGGGAAGAGGCCGCTGCTTTGCCAGACAAAGCACCCTGGGTGAGAGAGGATGAGGAGGATGAGGACGGCTTGGTCATCCACTCGACCAAGTCTTCCGCATGTTGCGGCTCAACACGGTCAGCTGCCGAAAAAAAGGCCAAGCGTTTCCCATGGCCACGTGCTGATGAGGATGCACCGTCTCCACGACCAGCACTAGACACAGAGCCTGCTTGCCCTCTCTTATTGGCTTGTGACTGTCTGCCTCTCCTTCTTGGCCTTCCAGACATACTAATGGCCTGTAGCTGCACTAAGCTGGGATAGAACACCTGTAATTTTCTTCAGGTAGCTTTATATACTGTAACCAGACAAGCCTGCCTGTCAGTAGGAAGATAACAGGAATGGATCTAGCTGAACACTGTGAGCAGGACGCACTGTACTAAATGTAAATAGTCTAGCTGCCTGACCGTGGTACTAATAGGATCAAATAGAACACCTGTAATTTTCTTCAGGTAGCTTTATATACTTTAACCAGACAAGCCTGCCTGTCAGTAGGAAGATAACAGGAACGGATCTAGCTGAACACTGTGAGCAGGACGCACTGTACTAAATGTAAATAGTCTAGCTGCCTGACCGTGGTACTAATAGGATCAAATAGAACACCTGTAATTTTCTTCAGGTAGCTTTATATACTGTAACCAGACAAGCCTGCCTGTCAGTAGGAAGATAACAGGAACGGATCTAGCTGAACACTGTGAGCAGGACGCACTGTACTAAATGTAAATAGTCTAGCTGCCTGACCGTGGTACTAATAGGATCAAATAGAACACCTGTAATTTTCTTCAGGTAGCTTTATATACTGTAACCAGACAAGCCTGCCTGTCAGTAGGAAGATAACAGGAACGGATCTAGCTGAACACTGTGAGCAGGACGCACTGTACTAAATGTAAATAGTCTAGCTGCCTGACCATGGTACTAATAGGATCAAATAGAACACCTGTAATTTTCTTCAGGTAGCTTTATATACTGTAACCAGACAAGCCTGCCTGTCAGTAGGAAGATAACAGGAACGGATCTAGCTGAACACTGTGAGCAGGACGCACTGTACTAAATGTAAATAGTCTAGCTGCCTGACCGTGGTACTAATAGGATCAAATAGAACACCTGTAATTTTCTTCAGGTAGCTTTATATACTGTAACCAGACAAGCCTGCCTGTCAGTAGGAAGATAACAGGAACGGATCTAGCTGAACACTGTGAGCAGGACGCACTGTACTAAATGTAAATAGTCTAGCTGCCTGACCGTGGTACTAATAGGATCAAATAGAACACCTGTAATTTTCTTCAGGTAGCTTTATATACTGTAACCAGACAAGCCTGCCTGTCAGTAGGAAGATAACAGGAACGGATCTAGCTGAACACTGTGAGCAGGACGCACTGTACTAAATGTAAATAGTCTAGCTGCCTGACCGTGGTACTAATAGGATCAAATAGAACACCTGTAATTTTCTTCAGGTAGCTTTATATACTGTAACCAGACAAGCCTGCCTGTCAGTAGGAAGATAACAGGAACGGATCTAGCTGAACACTGTGAGCAGGACGCACTGTACTAAATGTAAATAGTCTAGCTGCCTGACCGTGGTACTAATAGGATCAAATAGAACACCTGTAATTTTCTTCAGGTAGCTTTATATACTGTAACCAGACAAGCCTGCCTGTCAGTAGGAAGATAACAGGAACGGATCTAGCTGAACACTGTGAGCAGGACGCACTGTACTAAATGTAAATAGTCTAGCTGCCTGACCGTGGTACTAATAGGATCAAATAGAACACCTGTAATTTTCTTCAGGTAGCTTTATATACTGTAACCAGACAAGCCTGCCTGTCAGTAGGAAGATAACAGGAACAGATCTAGCTGAACACTGTGAGCAGGACGCACTGTACTAAATGTAAATAGTCTAGCTGCCTGACCGTGGTACTAATAGGATCAAATAGAACACCTGTAATTTTCTTCAGGTAGCTTTATATACTGTAACCAGACAAGCCTGCCTGTCAGTAGGAAGATAACAGGAACGGATCTAGCTGAACACTGTGAGCAGGACGCACTGTACTAAATGTAAATAGTCTAGCTGCCTGACCGTGGTACTAATAGGATCAAATAGAACACCTGTAATTTTCTTCAGGTAGCTTTATATACTGTAACCAGACAAGCCTGCCTGTCAGTAGGAAGATAACAGGAACGGATCTAGCTGAACACTGTGAGCAGGACGCACTGTACTAAATGTAAATAGTCTAGCTGCCTGACCGTGGTACTAATAGGATCAAATAGAACACCTGTAATTTTCTTCAGGTAGCTTTATATACTGTAACCAGACAAGCCTGCCTGTCAGTAGGAAGATAACAGGAACGGATCTAGCTGAACACTGTGAGCAGGACGCACTGTACTAAATGTAAATAGTCTAGCTGCCTGACCGTGGTACTAATAGGATCAAATAGAACACCTGTAATTTTCTTCAGGTAGCTTTATATACTGTAACCAGACAAGCCTGCCTGTCAGTAGGAAGATAACAGGAACGGATCTAGCTGAACACTGTGAGCAGGACGCACTGTACTAAATGTAAATAGTCTAGCTGCCTGACCGTGGTACTAATAGGATCAAATAGAACACCTGTAATTTTCTTCAGGTAGCTTTATATACTGTAACCAGACAAGCCTGCCTGTCAGTAGGAAGATAACAGGAACGGATCTAGCTGAACACTGTGAGCAGGATGCACTGTACTAAATGTAAATAGTCTAGCTGCCTTACCGTGGTACTAATAGGATCAAATAGAACACCTGTAATTTTCTTCAGGTAGCTTTATATACTGTAACCAGACAAGCCTGTCTGTCAGTAGGAAGATAACAGGAACGGATCTAGCTGAACACTGTGAGCAGGACGCACTGTACTAAATGTAAATAGTCTAGCTGCCTGACTGTGGTACTAATAGGATCAAATAGAACACCTGTAATTTTCTTCAGGTAGCTTTATATACTGTAACCAGACAAGCCTGCCTGTCAGTAGGAAGATAACAGGAACGGATCTAGCTGAACACTGTGAGCAGGACGCACTGTACTAAATGTAAATAGTCTAGCTGCCTGACCGTGGTACTAATAGGATCAAATAGAACACCTGTAATTTTCTTCAGGTAGCTTTATATACTGTAACCAGACAAGCCTGCCTGTCAGTAGGAAGATAACAGGAACGGATCTAGCTGAACACTGTGAGCAGGACGCACTGTACTAAATGTAAATAGTCTAGCTGCCTGACCGTGGTACTAATAGGATCAAATAGAACACCTGTAATTTTCTTCAGGTAGCTTTATATACTGTAACCAGACAAGCCTGCCTGTCAGTAGGAAGATAACAGGAACGGATCTAGCTGAACACTGTGAGCAGGACGCACTGTACTAAATGTAAATAGTCTAGCTGCCTGACCGTGGTACTAATAGGATCAAATAGAACACCTGTAATTTTCTTCAGGTAGCTTTATATACTGTAACCAGACAAGCCTGCCTGTCAGTAGGAAGATAACAGGAACGGATCTAGCTGAACACTGTGAGCAGGACGCACTGTACTAAATGTAAATAGTCTAGCTGCCTGACCGTGGTACTAATAGGATCAAATAGAACACCTGTAATTTTCTTCAGGTAGCTTTATATACTGTAACCAGACAAGCCTGCCTGTCAGTAGGAAGATAACAGGAACGGATCTAGCTGAACACTGTGAGCAGGACGCACTGTACTAAATGTAAATAGTCTAGCTGCCTGACCGTGGTACTAATAGGATCAAATAGAACACCTGTAATTTTCTTCAGGTAGCTTTATATACTGTAACCAGACAAGCCTGCCTGTCAGTAGGAAGATAACAGGAACGGATCTAGCTGAACACTGTGAGCAGGACGCACTGTACTAAATGTAAATAGTCTAGCTGCCTGACCGTGGTACTAATAGGATCAAATAGAACACCTGTAATTTTCTTCAGGTAGCTTTATATACTGTAACCAGACAAGCCTGCCTGTCAGTAGGAAGATAACAGGAACGGATCTAGCTGAACACTGTGAGCAGGACGCACTGTACTAAATGTAAATAGTCTAGCTGCCTGACCGTGGTACTAATAGGATCAAATAGAACACCTGTAATTTTCTTCAGGTAGCTTTATATACTGTAACCAGACAAGCCTGCCTGTCAGTAGGAAGATAACAGGAACGGATCTAGCTGAACACTGTGAGCAGGACGCACTGCACTAAATGTAAATAGTCTAGAAGATAACAGGAACGGATCTAGCTGAACACTGTGAGCAGGACGCACTGCCCTAAATGTAAATAGTCTAGAAGATAACAGGAACGGATCTAGCTGAACACTGTGAGCAGGACGCACTGCATTAAATGTAAATAGTCTAGAAGATAACAGGAACGGATCTAGCTAAACTCTGTGAGCAGGACGCACTGCACTAAATGTAAATAGTCTAGAAGATAACAGGAACGGATCTAGCTGAACACTGTGAGCAGGACGCACTGCACTAAATGTAAATAGTCTAGAAGATAACAGGAACGGATCTAGCTAAACTGAATACAGTGTATATATATATATATATATGCAAAACCTGGGATGCATATATATACACAATACACTGTAAGTGCAGCTAACTGACTGACTGTTCTGCCTAATCTATCTAACTCAAATCAAATGACACTGTCTCTCTCTCTATCTCTCAGCACACCGGAACACACACTACACAGGGCCGCCGTGCAGGCGGCCTTATATAGTGTGGGGCGTGTACTAAATCCCCTGAGCCATAATTGGCCAAAGCCTCCTTGGCTTTGGCCAATTACGGCTCTCTGTTCAGGCGGCGCTGTGATTGGCCAAGCATGCGGGTCATAGTGCATGCTTGGCCAATCATCAGCCAGCAATGCACTGCGATGCCGCAGTGAATTATGGGCCGTGACGCACCACACGAATTTGGCGCGAACGGCCCATATCGTTCGCAATTCGGCGAACGACCGAACAGCCGATGTTCGAGTCGAACATGGGTTCGACTCGAACACGAAGCTCATCCCTAGTCTTGAGAATGGATCACTGGCCAGAGCTTGCACAGTATGCAATTGAGCTACTGGCCTGTCCTGCATCCAGCGTTCTTTCGGAACGCACATTCAGTGCTGCTGGAGGCTTTGTAACCGATCACAGGGTGCGTCTGTCCACCGACTCGGTCGATCGACTGACCTTCATAAAAATGAATCAGTCTTGGATCACCACCAGCTACCAAGCACCTGATGCTGATGTAACCGAATATTTTTTTTTGAAATCTCAGATCCCTTCAAAGACTGCCTATGCTGATGCTGAGTGACTATCCCTGAGTAATTATCCTCTTCCTCCTCAATCATCACGCTGATAGCTTGTAAGAACATTTTTGGTTCTGGGCGCCACCAACAGTGCCTAAAGCCCAATTTTTCAGCCCCTGTTTAACAGGGGCATGTAATTACAATTTTTGATGCAATACTTTGCAGCAGGGCTCATTTCTGCGTTCCAACTAGAGTATCTGTGAGAGGTTGCAGTGTTGTGGCACCAGCACCAGTGCCTAAGGCCCAATTTTTCAGCCCCTGTTTAACAGGGGCGTGTTATTACAGTTTTTGATGCAATACTTTGCAGCAGGGCTCATTTCTGCGTTCCAACTAGAGTATCTGTCAGAGAGCTCACCTTGCTGGTCATGGGATTGGCTGCCTTGGGGCATGCCTGTGAGCAAGCCTATTTAGGTTTGTCAGGCACTCTGTTCAGTGCTGCCTGATCATCAGCTTCCTGTGCCATAGTTCCTGTTTCCTGTCTTGTCTTCCTGTTTACCTGATCTCCTGACGACCCGGATTGCCCTTGGATTCTCCTGTTTGCTGCCTGTACCTGACCTTGGCCTGTTTGACTCCGCTTCTGCCTGCTCCTATTGTACCTTGCTGCCAGTCTGTTGCCGAACCCTGCTTGTGTCCCGATCTGCCTGTCTTGCTCCTGCTCAGCACCTGTTACCAGTGTTACGGACTACTGACCTGTTGTCTGAAGATCATCTCTCATCCTGTATCTGGATCTCTTTAGCAGGCTCTCATACCATTCCGCACTCTCGTGCCTCCTGTCTGCTCTACCAGAGGCCGTGAGTCGGATAAGTAAGGGAGTCCACCCTCTGCCCAAGCGGACTCATCAGTCTGGTAAGTAAAAGTCTGACAGTATCAGGCAGCCATGACTGAGTCCGGGCAGGGGGCCTCCCCCATGGATGAACTATGTAGACACCTGGCAAGACTTACCCAGGCCGTGAAAAGCCTTCAGGAAGGTTACTCAAGATTGGAGGAACAAGTTCAGGCCTTATCTTCCTCTTCCAACCCCCAGGGGGCGTCTTTTGCTGGATTCCAATCTGCACCCTCCGTAGTAATGCTTCCCCCAGAGCCCAGAGTACCCACTCCCGAGAAGTTTGCCGGTGAACGCAGCAAGTATCGTGCCTTCCGCAATTCCTGCGAACTCTACTTTGCTCTGCAACCCCGCACATTTTCACTGGAAGCGACCAAAGTAGGCTTTGTTATTTCCCTGCTGACAGGTGAGCCACAAACCTGGGCTCACCGCCTTCTGGAGCAAAAATCTATCTCCCTAGATAGCCTAGACAATTTCTTCAGGGCCATGTCCCAATTATATGAAGATCCCCAACTGACAGCGACTGCTGAAGCTGCACTGCACTCTCTATAACAGGGTCGCAGAGCGGCCGAAGATTATGCAGTCGACTTCAGACGTTGGAGCGCCGATACGGACTGGAACGACGCTGCCCTGCGTCATCAGTTCAGAATAGGGCTATCTGACCCACTCAAGGACGAGTTGGCTCGAGTGGGGGTACCTCAGTCTCTGAAAGACCTCATCGATCTCTCCATCCAGATTGACCGTCGCCTAAGAGAGCGTCAGTCAGAAAGGTCTACCAGCCACCTTCGTCCCACCTGGATGTTATCCAAGGTTCCCAGTCCAGTCAGTCAGTTTCCTCTGGCTTCATCTGTCTCAACTCCAGAACCCCCTGAACCCATGCAACTCGGTCTGCCCGGGACTACGCTTACTCCAGAGGAAAAGATGCGCAGACGAACCCACAACCTGTGCCTATACTGCGGTGAATGCGGGCACTACGTGAGAGCCTGCCTCAACAAGCGTAAGTGTCATTCTGCCTCTTCAATGTGTGCATCTGTGTTACGTAAACTTGGTTCCCATCTCACTCTTTCCTTCACTCTGCAGCTTCCAGGAGGGAGTATTCCAGTGTCAGTAATTATTGATTCCGGCGCATGCAGCTGTTTCATCGATTTGACCTTTGCTGCCAACCATTGTATTCCGCTTCAACCTAAGGCTCAGGGGCTTGCTGTCCATCTAGCGGATGGATCCATCCTTAGTTCAGGCCCGGTCACTCAAGAGACCGTCCCCTTGCTGGCCACCATGGGTACCCACCATCAGGAGCTTCTGCGTCTGGACACCATCTCTTCTCCTCTCTTCCCTATTATCCTAGGGATGCCCTGGCTGCAGGCCCAAAATCCCAGTATCAACTGGGCCACAGGAGAAGTCAAATTTCTCTCTGAGTATTGCCAACAGCATTGTTTACAGCAATCTTCTAACATGACCTCCCAACTCCTGTGCTTGGACTCAGATGCTGAACTATGTCAGTCCGTCCCTGAAGCTTATCTGGACTTCCTGGATGTATTTAGTAAAAAAGGAGCAGAAACCTTGCCCCCTCATAGGCCGTATGACTGTCCTATAGAACTGTTACCTGGTACTGAAGTTCCATTTGGGAGAATATTCCCGTTAACTGAGCAGGAGTTAGACACATTAAAGACTTACATAGATGAAAACTTGGAAAAAGGGTTCATTCGTCCTTCTACCTCCCCAGCCGGTGCCAGCCTCTATGCAAAACTTGAGAAATGCGAGTTTGAACGTCAATGTATTCAGCTCTTGGGCCTAGTCATCTCAGTGGAGGGTATCAGGATGGACCCCCAAAAGGTGTCTGCTATTCTGGATTGGCCCGCTCCGATAGATAAAAAAGGGGTACAATGCTTTATTGGCTTTGCCAATTTTTACCGGAAGTTTATTAAAGGTTTTTCTGCAATCATCCCTCCAATCACCGAATTGACCAAACAGGGAACCCGATTCTCTTGGACTGACAAAGCCCAGTTGGCTTTCGAAAGACTCAAAAAGCTATTTACTTCAGCCACCATTTTGAAACACCCTAACCCTGTCCTACCATTTGTCTTGGAGGTCGACGCTTCGGAGATCGCAGTGGGAGCGGTGCTCTCTCAACGACAGGGCGCCAAGGCCCTCCTCTATCCAGTAGCGTTCTTTTCACGCAAACTTTCAATTTCGGAAAGAAATTATGATGTGGGGGATCAAGAACTTCTGGCCATCAAGGCGGCTTTGGAGGAATGGCGTTACCTATTGGAGGGTGCTGCACATCCTATTCTAGTCTACACCGACCACAAGAATCTGGAATACCTGAGAACAGCCAAAAGATTAAGACCTCGTCAGGCCAGATGGGCACTTTTTTTCTCACGATTCCAGTTTCACATAACTTACAGGCCCGGTTCCTAGAATATAAAGTCAGATGCTCTTTACCGCATGTTTTACGATTCAGAGAAGACCGTATCTCCCGATACGATTCTTCCTTCGGGGAACTTCCTGCTCCTCCAAGGGGACCTTGTTTCACGGATAAGACAGGCCTCGGTGGGAATGCTTCCGTACCCCGAAACCGATTGGAGAGAGGGCCTGTTTTGGCGAAGAGACAAGATCGTGGTTCCCGAGAAGCTAAGAGTAACTGTGATGGAACTATGTCATGATCATAAGTTGGCCGGACATTTTGGTGTCCTGAAAACCACTGAGCTGGTACAGCACACCTTCTGGTGGCCTCAATTAGCCTGTGACTGTAAAAATTATGTGGATTCATGCAACACTTGTGCTCGGAGTAAGAACACCAGGACAAAGGCCTGGGGATTATTAAAACCCTTACCTGTTCCAGAGAGGTCATGGAAGATGATATCAATAGACTTCATCGTGGAATTGCCCCCCTCTGAGAGTTTCTCTACTATTTTTGTTGTGGTAGACAGGCTGTCGAAGATGGCACATTTCCTCCCCATGAAGGGTACACCTTCGGCTAGGGATACGGCAAAGATTTTTGTCAAAGAAGTGGTTAGGCTACATGAAGTCCCAGCAAGCATTGTGTCCGGTGTTCAATTCACTTCAAGGTTCTGGAAGGCCCTCTGTGGTTCCCTCGAAATTGAATTGGCCTTTTCATCCGCCTATCATCCCCAGACGAACGGGCAAACTGAGAGAACCAACCAGACCTTGGAGCAATACCTCAGGTGCTTCTCTGCCTTCTCTCAGGATGACTGGGTTTCCTTATTACCCGTTGCAGAATTCTCCTATAACAACTCCTTGCACTCTGCCATCAATCAAACACCATTTTACGCTAATTATGGGTTCCATCCATCTTTTCTACCAATCTCAGTACCTGAATGCTCCGTTCCGGCTGTCTCAGAGACTATGAATTACTTTTCCACCAACAACAAGATCCTACAAGAGACTATGGCCAAATCCCAGGATTACAATAAAAAAATGTTTGATAAGAAGAGGCGTGGAGAATTGATCTTGGAGCCCGGCAACCAAGTGTGGTTGTCCACAACTAACCTGAAAATGTCTTGTCCCTCTAGGAAATTAGGCCCTAAGTTTATGGGTCTGTTCCCAGTGAAGAGGAAAATAAATGATGTGACCTATGAACTTGATTTGCCAGACTCTCTAAAAGTACACCCGGTCTTCCATGTGACGTTGCTGAAACCTGCTACCTCTAATCCTTTTGCTGGTCGCACTGTCGGCCCACCCAAACCTGTCATAATTGACAACGAAGAGGAATTCGAGGTAGAGGCAATCCTTGACTGTAGGAAAAGGAGGAATGGAATTCAGTATCTTATTAAAAGAAAGGGGTATGGTCCGGAGGACAATTCCTGGGAACCAGAAAACAATTTACATGCCCCGGAACTTTTACAGACTTTCAGAAATGTTCATGCCTCCAAGTTGGCCCGGCTGGGCATCCGGAGGCTGCCCTTAGGAAGGGGGCACTGTCAGAGAGCTCACCTTGCTGGTCATGGTATTAGCCGCTTTGGGGCGTGCCTGTGAGCAAGCCGGCCTATTTAGGTTTGTCAGGCACTCTGTTCAGTGCTGCCTGATCATCAGCTTCCTGTGCCATAGTCCCTGTTTCCTGTCTTGTCTTCCTGTTTACCTGATCTCCTGACGACTTGGATTCTCCTGTTTGCTGCCTGTACCTGACCTTGGCCTGTTTGACTCCGCTTCTGCCTGCTCCTATTGTACCTTGCTGCCAGTCTGTTGCCGAACCCTGCTTGTGTCCCGATCTGCCTGTCTTGCTCCTGCTCAGCACCTGTTACCAGTGTTACGGACTACTGACCTGTTGTCTGAAGATCATCTCTCATCCTGTACCTGGATCTCTTCAGCAGGCTCTCATACCATTCCGCACTCTCGTGCCTCCTGTCTGCTCTACCAGGGGCCGTGAGTCGGATAAGTAAGGGAGTCTACCCTCTGCCCAAGCGGACTCATCAGTCTGGTAAGTAAAAGTCTGACAGTATCTGTGAGGGGTTGCAGTGTTGTGGCACCAGCACCAGTGCCTAAGGCCTAATTTTTCTGCCCTTGTTCAACAGGGGCATGTAATTACAATTCTTGATCCAATATTTCACAGCAGGGCCCATTTCTGCACCCACCAAGAGCGAGTGAGGACTTACAGTGTTGTGGCACCAGCACCACCACCACCACCAAAGGCCCAATTTTTCTGCCCTTGTTCAACAGGGGCATGTAATTACAATTCTTGATCTAATATTTCACAGCAGGGCCCATTTCTGCACCCACCAAGAGCGAGTGAGGACTTACAGTGTTGTGGCACCAGCACCACCACCACCACCAAAGGCCCAATTTTTCTGCCCTTGTTCAACAGGGGCATGTAATTACAATTCTTGATCTAATATTTCACAGCAGGGCCCATTTCTGCACCCACCAAGAGCGAGTGAGGACTTACAGTGTTGTGGCACCAGCACCACCACCACCACCACCAAAGGCCCAATTTTTCTGCCCTTGTTCAACAGGGGCATGTAATTACAATTCTTGATCTAATATTTCACAGCAGGGCCCATTTCTGCACCCACCAAGAGCGAGTGAGGACTTACAGTGTTGTGGCACCAGCACCACCACCACCAAAGGCCCAATTTTCTGCTCTTGTTCAACAGGGGCATGTAATTACAATTCTTTATTTAATATTTCACAGCAGGGCCCATTTCTGCGCCCATCAAGAGTGAGTGAGGACTTACAGTGTTGTGGCACCAGCACCACCACCACCACCAAAGGCCCAATTTTTCTGCCCCTGTTCAACAGGGGCATGTAATTACAATTCTTGATCGAATATTTCACAGCAGGGCCCTGTGAGGGTGTTGTGGCCACAACAACACCTAAGGCCCAAATTTCTGCTGAGTATATAGGGCAGGCCCCTACTTTCAAACATCTAACTTACAAACGACTCCTACTTGCAAACGGAAGGAGACAACAGGAAGTGAGATGAAATCTACCCCTAGGAAGGGAAATTCTCTCCTGTAAGAGTTAATATGGGAAAAACATTTCTCCTTTCCACTGATGCTTTCCAATCCTTGTTCCACAAAAAAACCCAAATTTTCAAAAAACATTTGTCATTGGGACAAAAAGTGAGGTGAAATCTTCTGAAGAGGAGGACAGACAGCAAAACAAATGTCACAGGGGTGATAACCCTTCCCTTCCAAAAAGCTTAAAAAAGATTTTTTGGCTGGAGCTAAACACGTTAAAAATTTACCCGTTCAAAATTACAAACAGATTCTACTTAACAACAAACCTACAGTCCCTGTCTTGTTTGCACCGCCTGTATACTGCTGTTCAGAGTATATAGGGCCTGGTGGCCCCACACCTTTCCTTATTTTAATTTGGGTGCGGGGTTCCCCCTAATATCCATACAAGACCCAAAGGGCCTGGTAATGGACTGGGGGGTACCCATGCCGTTTGTCTCACTGATTTTCATCCATATTGCCAGGACCCGACATTACATTAAACCCGCAAGCAGTTTTAAATGAGATTTTTTTCCTTTAAAAATGACATTTTGTGCAGGGACTGTTCTAAACACGGGAAACACGTGCCACTTTACAGGCATACTATAGACACACCCCAGGTATGATATTTAAAGGAATATTTCACTTTTTTTTTTTTTACTTTAAGCATCATTAAAATCACTGCTCCCGAAAAAACGGTAGTTTTTAAAAGTTCTTTTTGCATTGATACATGTCCCCTGGGGCAGGACCCGGGTCCCCAAACCCTTTTTAGGACAATACCATGCAAATTAGCCTTTAAAATGAGCACTTTTGATTTCGAACGTTCGAGTCCCATAGACGTCAATAGGGTTCTAACGTTCGTTCGAATTTTCGGTCCGTTCGCAGCTTCTGGTGCGAACCGAACCGAGGGGTGTTCGGCTCATCCCTACTGGAGGTAATATAAGGCATTACAATTACATTTAAAGTAAAAGTTTACCAGTATTATGCATTATATTTAAAATTATTATATCCATGAAAAAAAGTCTCAGCCTTTAGCACTACTTTAAGATTTTTTATTACCCCTCCACCCTTAATATAGCTTCATGTCTGACTTCCAGTTAAAATACTCTGTATATCTTACTTCTAGGTAGTGGTGTATTTAGGTTTTGTGCTGCCCTAGGCTTGACTAAACTTGCGCACCCCTTTCTGTCAAGGCCACACCCCTTCCTTTTTAAGATCCGCCCTGTCATCTTCATGGGATGAGGACAGAGGGACGCCACAGGAAGAGGACAGAGGGATGCCGTGGGAAGAGGACAGAGAGGGACACCGCAGGAGGACAGAGAGGGATGCGGCATCTTTTCTTTTGGGGGGTAAGGGGATATGTGCTGGGTGCTTTGGGAGGGGAGGGGACATGTGCTAGTGGTGGGGGGGGATCAGACCCCCCCCACTAGCACATATCCTCTCCCCTCCCAAAGCACCCAGCACATATCCCCTTACCCCCCCCCCATCACTCCATGTGTGCATCTGTTATCTGCCCCCCACCCCCTCCAGGTTACTGTGTCCCTCTTCACTGTAAACTATACATAGACCTCAGACCAGCACCACAGCTCTTGCACTGAAGTCGTGGCCCTCCTCTGTGGCTCCTCCTCCTACTGGCTGTGTACACTAGAACATAGGAGCCAAGGAGTGTGTGTGTGTGGCTGACAGTGGGGAGAGAGGTGTTGGCTGCTACGGAAAGCTGATTGCTGCTTTTGGGTGCCCACGCTAGCGCATCCGTCTGGCCAGTTACCGGAGCTCAGTGCCGGAATTTGTTGTGGCACTGGGCTCCGGGACAGTTGCTTCACTAGGGTTGGTGTCACCTGGTGCGATAAAAATTGTGCCCCCCCATTTTGGACCAGAGGCCCAGCGTTGCAGCTCGTTGGGGCAGTCAATAAGGCCTAGAGCATATCAGGTTAGGCACTTCCTAATGGCTCAGTCCCTGGAAAGAGTAATGGATAATGGCCAACAGGCCCTCTTACCAGACCCGGTGAAACAAGAACAGTGATCCCTCCGGCTGGATGTTCGCTCACTCTGGGTTGCCTAGGCCAACTCTAGTCAGTAGTGTAGCATGTCTGTACCCTGGCAGTGGCTCCCTCTTTCTCCCTCTCTGGTGGTGCGGGTACAGTTTGGCTCCCTCTCAAGTGGTGCGGGTACAGCGTGGCTCCCTATATGGTGGTGCGGGTACAATGTGGCTCCCTCTCTGGTGGTGTGGGTACAGCATGGCTCTCTAGTGGTGCGGGTACAGCATGGATCTCTGGTGGTGTGGGTACAGCATGGCTCACTGGTGATGCGGGTACAGCGTGGCTCTCTGGTGGTGCGAGTACAGCATGGCTCATTGGTGGTGTGGGTACAGCGTGGCACTCTGGTGGTGCGGGTACAACGTGGTTCACTGGTGGTATGGGTACAGTATGGCTCTTGGGTGCGTGTACAGTGTGGCTCTCTGGTGGTGCGGGTACAGGATGGCTCTCTTGTGGTGCGTGTACAGTGTGGCTCTCTGGTGGTGCGGGTACAGTGTGGCTCTCTGGTGGGGCAGGTACAGCATGGCTCCCTGCCTGGCTTCCCCAGCACAGTACTCTCTTTTTCTCCTCCTGTAACACTCAATTACTCTGCTTTTTTCTGGGTTCCGGGCTCTTCCCTCCCCCCCAACAGAGTGCATGCATGCAGGGGGCTGTAGCATGGTGTCTGTGGACACACTGGGGCCGCCAATCTTTAGGGACTACATTTCCCATGATGCCCCCCAGTGTCTTCTGATTGGTCCTCTGCTGTGGCCAATAATGACGAACTCAATTAGAGCCACTCTCTTTCTCTTTGGCTGACAGGAGGAAGGGGAGGGAGATACACAGACAGCCCACAGATCTCCTCTCCCTGTCACAGCACTGCTGCTCCATTTGCCAGAAAACTCGGCAGCAGCGCTGTGACAGGGAGAGGCGAGCACTTTGTGTATCTCCCCGACTCGCCCCCACCTCCCCTTTCTGTCAGCCGAAGGGAGAAGAGAGAGAGCGGCTGTAATTGGGTTCGCCGCGCCGCCGCCCAGCTTCCTGCCTGCTCTTTCCCTCCACATGATTGGCTGAGAGAGAGTCACGGGTTTAGGGGGGGCGGCACCTACTAAAACTTCTTCCTGGCCCCCTTCGCACCCGCGTCACCACTGCTCTGTTCAGCTGTACTCCCCTGATGGTGGCCCTGCGCGCGGGAGTTGGGAGGAATTGCCTTTTTCATGGGGGGGGCGGCTTCTTTGCCACCCCCGCAAAGTGCTGCCCTAGGCCCGGGCCTTGTAGGCCTAGGCCAAAACACAGCACTGCTTCTAGGAATATTTATTATTATTATATATATGATTTAAGGTGTATATTACTTTCACGGTTTCACAGTATAAATTAACCCCTTATAGTAGTGATTATCTGCTGTTTTTGTTTCATAAAAGGCTAATTTTTTTGTTAACCCCATCATGACAAATGATAAAAAAGCATACTGCTGCTACTAAATGTGTTATACTTACTGGTCAATTTTTGAAGATAATATTCGTACAAAAACTATTTCCATGGCCCCATGGTCGATCAAAAATTCCACTCACTCACCGGGGGTTCACTCACACCGCCAAAAAAAAAATATTAAAAGCCAGCAGCTACAAATACTGCAGCTACTGACTTTTAATACATGGCCACCTACCTGTGCCAGGGTCCAGCGATGTGGGCAGGGGACGCCGAGAACCCGCACGGTTCTCGGCAGCTGCCGCCGTCATCCTAGGTGAGGGAATCAGGAAGTGAAGCGTTGCGGCTTCACTTCCCGGTTCCCTACTGCGCATGCGTGAGTCGCGCTGCGTGTCCCAAGTGGTCCCCGCTCTCTCCTGGGAGCTGTGTGTTCCCAGCAGACAGCGCAGTGGGGACGGGAAGAGGCATAGACTCCCATGGGAGTCTATGCCGGAAGTGGGTGCAAATACCTGTCTTAGACAGGTATCTGCACCCCCCTCCCCCCTGAAAGGTGCCAAATGTGACACCGGAGGGGGGGAGGGTTCCGAAAAGCGGAAGTTCCATTTTTGTGTGGAACTCCGCTTTAACATTCAATTTTAAAATGAATGTAATTTCAAAACAAAAACCACAGTGTCCGAAAATGTATTAGTTCAAGAAAAGTTTTCTATTCTGCTCCTTCAAATTTTCCTGTCACTGTGGAACCCTACTAACGGTTAGAAAATCGAACAAATGTTCTTAAAATATTTTCAAAGGAAAAATGTGTTCATGTATGGCCAGCATAAGTGACAGCAGGTGCAGGTAACTTGAATAAAGCTACCTGCCTATGACAAGGGAGTCTGTCATGCATAATATTTTATTAAAATCCTGTCTGAAAATCTGCCAAACAACATTTTAGGTCTTTTTAAAAAAAATCTTTAATTAAAAAAAACCTCTGAGTCTGATGATCTGTACCAGATTCAACTTCTAAAGCCGCATACACACGGGCGGACTTTTCGACCGGACTGGTCCGACGGTCTTTCCGCCGGACTTTCGACGGACTTCCAACGGACTTCCAAAGGACTTTCGAACGAACGGACTTGCCTATACATGATCACACCAACGACGGATTCGTACGTGATGATGTACGACCGGACTAAAATAAGGAAGTTGATAGCCAGTAGCCAATAGCTGCCCTAGCGTTGTTTTTTGTCCGTCGGACTAGCATACAGACGAGTGGATTTTTCGACCAGACTCGAGTCCGTCGGAAAGATTTGAAACATGTTCCAAATCTAAAGTCCGTCAGATTTTCAACCTAAAAAGTCCGCTGCAGGTCTGATGGAGCCCACACACGGTCGGATTGTCCGCCGGATTTGGTCCGTTGGACCCGTCCAGTCGAAAAGTCCGCTCGTGTGTGCGCGGCATAATAATACTGTACATACTGTATCTCTCTTCTGTCTGTTATTCAATATTTTGTTCCCCAACCATATACCTGTATATTTATATTTACTACTGCATATAGATATTCAAGAATTTTTTTATTTTTTTTTAAACTTTGCATATTAACTAATTTTTACACCACACTGTTTTTGAGGATTTTATCCGATTAGTCAATTAATTGAAACAATGATCGGCCAACTAATCGTTTATGAAAATAATTTTTTGTTGCAGCCCTAATATAGACCTGAGATTCTACTGTACCGCAGATTTATGGATAATCTCATATTGATACAGAATGGCCTCAAAAAGTCTTCACTGGAACTTATTACCCTTTTTTTTATCCGTAAAGATTTTATTTAGTGTTAAAAGAGCAAGTTACAGTTCACAATTCAAATCAAATGACACAGAAATGTAATTAACAAGCAGGGTATGGAAGCCTAAGAAATGCTGGGTACATCCAATATAGGTTATGATAATACAGTACTGGTAACACAACCAGATATGCAGAATATAATAGCTGTGGGGTGGAGGATCATTATTCACATTTCCCCTCCCCCCCCCCCTCTCCCCCCTGAGCAGTTAAGCCCAACCAGGGCCAGGAGATAGGTGATACGGCTGGTCCCAGTTCATTTCTCTGAGTGAAGTACCCTTGCAAGCATCTATGTAGGACTATGTTAAGCAGGGCCGGTACAAGGCAGGGGCGGAGGGGGCACGTGCCCTGGGCGGTACCATTTGGTATGGGGGGGGGGCGCAGCTGTGCACTCCTGCATGATCCTCCCTTCCCTTTCCTCAGCACACAACTACACTGCTTACTCCCCTACGGAGGAGTCCCGTAGTCTCTGCCAGCGCCGTGACGTCACTCACGGCCGGAGGCGAGGTGGGAGGACGCAGAGAGGAGCGCTGGGAGCTGGGAGCTGGGAGCTGGGCTGTGCCATGCCGTGTCGGCGCGCTGTCTGTTATCAAGCGGAGAGGAGCTGCTGCCTGGCTGGCTGGCTCAGGCTGGATTCAATCTGGAAGGTAGAAGAGCGCAGTGCCAGTGTTCTGACTCAGATCTTCAGCAGTGGTGGTCACTGGTCATTACCTCGCCTCAGCCTCCTCCCCTCCCCCAATCCAGCCATTTATTAATCTGTTTTTTAGTGTTTACTTACACAAGTTCAGACTCATAACTTCTGAGTCTGAACTTGTGTAAGTAAACACTTAAAAAACAGATTAATAAATGGCTGGATTGGGGGAGGGGAGGAGGCTGAGGCGAGGTAATGACCAGTGACCACCACTGCTTAATACCCCACAATACTGTGCAATACTCTGCAATACCCCACAATACTGTGCAATACTCTGCAATACCCCACAATACTGTGCAATACTCTGCAATACCCCACAATACTGTGCAATACTCTGCAATACCCCACAATACTCTGCAATACCCCACAATACTCTGCAATACTCTGCAATACCCCGCAACACTGTGCAATACCCCGCAACACTGTGCAATACTTTGCAATACTCTGCAATACCCTGCAATACTTTGCAATAGCCCCCAATACTCTGCAATACCCCGCAACACTGCAATACTCTGCAATACCCCACAATACTCTGCAATACCCCGCAATACTCTGCAATACCCCGCAATACTCTGCAATACCCCACAACACTGCAATACTCTGCAATACCCCACAATACTCTGCAATACCCCACAATACTCTGCAATACCCCGCAATACTCTGCAATACCCCGCAATACTCTGCAATACCCCGCAACACTGTGCAATACTCTGCAATACCCCACAATACTGTGCAATACTCTGCAATACCCCACAATACTGTGCAATACCCCACAATACTCTGCAATACCCCACAATATTGTGCAATACCCCACAATACTGTGCAATACCCCACAATACTGTGCAATACCCCACAATACTTTGCAATACCCCGCAATACTCTGCAATACCCCACAATACTTTGCAATACTCTGCAATACCCTGAAATACTCTGCAATACCCCAGAATACTCTGCAATACCCCGCAACACTGTGCAATACTCTGCAATACCCCACAATACTGTGCAATACTCTGCAATACCCTGAAATACTCTGCAATACCCCAGAATACTCTGCAATACCCCGCAACACTGTGCAATACTCTGCAATACCCCACAATAGCCCACAATACTCTGCAATACCCCGCAATACTCTGCAATACCCCACAATACTGTGCAATACTCTGCAATACCCCGCAACACTGTGCAATACTCTGCAATACCCCACAATACTGTGCAATACCCCACAATACTGTGCAATACAGTATTTCTTTCTTTCTTTCTTTCCTTTCTTTTCTTTCTTTCCTTTCTTTTCTTTCTTTCTTCCCTTTCTTCCCTTTCTTTCTTTCTTCCCTTTCTTCCCTTTCTTTCTTCCCTTTCTTCTTCTTTCTTTCTTTCTTTCTTTCTTTCTTTCTTTCTTTCTTTCTTTCTTTCTTTCTTTCTTTCTTTCTTTCCTTCTTTCTTTCTTTCCTTCTTTCTTTCTTTCTTTCTTTCTTTCTTTCTTTCTTTCCTTTCTTTCTTTCTTTCTTTCTTCCCTTTCTTTCTTTCTTCCCTTTCTTTCTTTCTCTTTCCTTCATTCTTTCTCCATCCCCATTTCTCTTTCTTTCTTTCTTTCCTTTCTTTCTTTCTTCCCTTTCTTTCTCTTTCCTTCCTTCTTTCTCCATCCCCATTTCTCTTTCTTTCTCTCTTTCTCTCCTCCTCTCTCTCCTTCTCTCTCTCTTTCTCTCTCTCTCTCTCTCTCTCTCTCTCTCTCCCTCTCCCTCTCCCTCTCCCTCTCCCCCTCCCTCTCCCTCTCTCTCTCTCTCTCTCTCTCTCTCTCTCTCTCTCTCTCTCTCTCTCTCTCTCTCTCTCTCTCTCTCTCCCTCTCTCTCTCTCTCCCTCTCTCTTTCTTTCCATTCTTTTTGTCTTTATTTCTCTCTCTCTCTTTCTTTCTTACATATTAAAATGTGTGAGTGAACTCTGTTTCTATCGCATTAAACATAATTGAACTTGTATTGTTTTAAGTATATTCTTGTTTTGAAACGACATTGATTCTTTATTAAAACCGGGGGGGGGGGGGGGGGGGCGCAGTTTGCCATCTTCGCCCTGGGCACCAAATGGCCTTGTCCCAGCACTGATGTTAAGACACGGTTACTTATTACCCTTTTATACAGAAATAAGAATAATATTAAATTGGAATATCAGGTAAATCAAAATCAAATCCACTTCTTGACTCTTGTGATCCACAGGAATGATGATCATCTTTCAATGAAAGTTTATTTTAAACCCACTGACAGGAATGGTTATCTTTCAGTCAATAATGGCCATCACGCTATTTGTTTGAAAAACATCTCCTAGGGGACAATATGTCCTAGGGGACAACTAACTTGGTTAAACGTAATTTCACTGAATTAAGTATGTAAAGTATAGTATGTAAACTCTTGGAGGGGATGATAAGGGACTATATACAAGATTTTAGTAATAAGAACGGTATCATTAGCAGTAATCAGCATGGATTCATGAAGAATCATTCTTGCCAAACCAATCTATTAACCTTCTATGAGGAGGTGAGTTTCCATCTAGATAAAGGAAGGCCCGTAGACGTGGTGTATCTGGATTTTGCAAAAGCATTTGACACAGTTCCCCATAAACGTTTACTGTACAAAATAAGGTCCGTTGGCATGGACCATAGGGTGAATACATGGATTGAAAACTATGAACTTTTTGGTTTTGTAATTTGTAGCTGCGATTTTGACACACCATCATTTTTTATTGCGTATAATTATTGCATATTTACACATTATTGGTGGACAATTTTTGTTTTTTGGCACTTCATCACTTTATATTTATTCATGTAAAGATGTATTGATGCTATTTAGTGATGCTGCTTAATATTTGTGATTTTTTGCACATATGCTTAATATTTGTGATTTTTTGCACATATAATATTTATTTTTTCACCTAGTCAAGGTGTTTTTCACTAACGCAAGGATATATATATAATAATTTTTTTGCAAGTAATTTTTGGATCACACCAAAAAATTTCACCTTTTTACCTTTTCACTTTTATTTATATACTTGTATTTTTTGCTAAATTTTATCCATACTCCTAAACACAGCGCCACTCCCTACACTTTGATCTACATCCTTTGGGGATCACATAGGTGTTCCCTTCCTACGTAGGGGGGCTGCAGGTGTGAGTCAGTCTATGAGCGCGGATTCGTTGATATATTTATGGATTGAAAACTGGCTACAAGGGCGAGTTCAGAGGGTGGTGATAAATGGGGAGTACTCAGAATGGTCAGGGGTGGGTAGTGGGGTTCCCCAGGGTTCTGTGCTGGGACCAATCCTATTTAATTTGTTCTTTATCGACCTGGAGGATGGGATAAACAGTTCAATCTCTGTATTTGCAAGACGATACTAAGCTAAGCAGGGCAATAACTTCTCCACAGGATGTAGAAACCTTGCAAAAAGATCTGAACAAATTAATGGGGTGGGCAACTACATGGCAAATGAGGTTCAATGTAGAAAAATGTAAAATAATGCATTTGGGTGGCAAAAATATGAATGCAATCTATACACTGGGGGGAGAACCTCTGGGGGAATCTAGGATGGAAAAGGACCTGGGGGTCCTAGTAGATGATAGGCTCAGCAATGGCATGCAATGCCAAGCTGCTGCTAACAAAGCAAACAGAATATTGGCATGCATTAAAAAGGGGATCAACTCCAGAGATAAATTGATAATTCTCCCACTCTACAAGACTCTGGTCCGGCCGCACCTGGAGTATGCTGTCCAGTTCTGGGCACCAGTCCTCAGGAAGGATGTACTGGAAATGGAGCGAGTACAAAGAAGCTAATAAAGCTAATAAAGGGTCTGGAGGATCTTAGTTATGAGGAAAGGTTGTAAGCACTGAACTTATTCTCTCTGGAGAAGAGACGTTTGAGAGGGGATATGATTTCAATATACAAATACCGTACTGGTGACCCCGCAATAGGGATAAAACTTTTTCGCAGAAGAGAGTTTAACAAGACTCGCGGCCACTCATTAAAATTAGAAGAAAAGAGGTTTAACCTTAAACTACGTGGAGGGTTCTTTACTGTAAGAGCGGCAAGGATGTGGAATTCCCTTTTCACAGGCGGTGGTCTCAGCGGGGAGCATTGATAGCTTCAAGAAACTATTAGATAAGCACCTGAATGACCGCAACATACAGGGATATACAATGTAATACTGACACATAATCACACACATAGGTTGGACTTGATGGACTTGTGTCTTTTTTCAACCTCACCTACTATGTAACTATGTAAGGGACTATAGGGTGCAGGCTGAGATTATTAAGGAAAGTTTTATGTGTAGTGGGTGGTTGCTACGAGTTACTACAGCCACACATTTCACCCGCTGCCAGACATCCATTAGGCACACTCCTTTAGTCAATAAACAGTCTTTTGCTTGTTTTTGTTATTTTATTAGGGGATTGAACTTGGTTGGGGAAGGGATATGGGATGCCCATAGAAACAAATGAATGTTATACCATTGGATGCGTTTCACTTCTTCAGATAGGATATAGAAATTAGTGCGTCACACGCTTGAGATAGGACAAGATGGCTGACACTAAACTTGACAGACTTTTACCTCAGAACTTCTCTTCCTGCCACAGTCTTAGTATTCCTGTCACGCCATCAGATATGACTAGGCCTCACTCTGAATAAGTCCCAGTTTAAGTAGAATATTAAACCGCTGAAGGCCTGCAGTACCCCCTTATGGCGACAACCGGTCATTTTAGTAAATTTAAATATAATGGACTACTGATCCCAGCGGACCGCCTTGCAAATCCTGCCCGCCCTCATGGCTGCATCGACTTGACACAAACTCCACAGTCTCTCCCTCTGGCTCTGCACTCAGCTCCCCTGGCATTCCTCTTCCAGATCTTCACTGTGCTTCCACTCACCAACACCTGCCCTGGATGCTTCCTAAAGGACATACTCCGGACCGTGCAGATCAACTGTCTCTCCTAGCTCCTGTTCCTGGACACCTCTCCATGACCGTGTAATAAGAGGCTCCCTCCCAATTCCCGAGCTCCTCTGCCAGATTTACACCCTCCCCCCCAGATGGACTGTCCTGCATGACAGTCTAGCACTCCATCCTTCAGTTTACCCAGCCGACAACTCCTCCTCCGGCAGGCTGACCATGGGTAGGAGTAGGAGGATAGGAGGCCTGCCCCCTGCCAATTCTAGATGGGGATTGGACAGAGCTCCTCACATCTACCCCATGTCACTCCAGCACTCAGCCCTGCCCCTTTTCCAGAACATTCTCCGCTGGAAACAGGGGAGGCGTCCAAGAGCTGAAGTACATGTCAGTCACCTACTGCTACACTAAACCACTCCCCTGCCCCCAGATCAAAAACAAACAGGCCTAGCTTGCAGCATAGGCCTGCTTAAATTTACCTGCACTGGCAGCTAACACAAAACCCTACACTTAGCACCTACCTAAAGATAGAGGGTGCTACATGTGCAAAAAGGTTATAGAAGTGTGTAGTTGGACAAGAATAGCTCAGGAGGTGGAACGGGTACCTATATATGTCTTACTAGCAGGTAAGAATGGTCAGCAGGATGTTAGCCGTACTATAAGGACCCATCGGAACACATTCAAAATATTATTAATGGATATCAACTGCATAAAGTACTTTGTCCCTGCATTTTAGGGAAGTTCATGGAAGAAATTCCTCTGGGTTGCAGTTTTGGGGGGAGAATAGTGTATTTCCCCTCCTAGAGGGGATCCAGTTTGGTTAGGGACCTCTCCAGGAAGGAAACTAAATGGATTAATGGATTAGCCTTAAAGACTTTGTTACCGAGAAGTCTCAATGCTGAAATAGATTTGAATTGTTTTATTACTGATGTTCAGAAAACCCTTATAGTGTAGGGTTTTTTTCATTGGGTTTAATATATGATATACTGAGGTTCAAATCCCGGGTACAGTACATGTGAATTTAAATGCAAAAAAAAAAAAATGTGGTTATGTTATTTGGATTTGGTGTATAAAATGTTATTTAAATTATTTTCATTTTATTTATATATATATATATATATATATATATATATATATATATATATATATATATATATATATATATATATATATATGAGAGGGTTTATGTATAAGCTTTGGTTAGATAAATGTAATAAGGAGAGGTATGTATTCAATATGCTTGTAGATGTTACTTTATGCGTATATTTGAGTAATGTAGTAATATTTGAAATATACAGGTACTTTGTATGGGGATACCTTTATATTGAAAAGTGGACGGGCTGATATACAGGAGAGAAACAAAGAAACAATGGTCATGGGACTTTGCACGAGGCATGTCACTTAAAAAATAATAATACAAGGAGGCTTGACACATTGGTTGTGCCAGGTCATATTTCTTTTATTGATATACAGGAGATAGTGTTGGTGAAATCAATAAGAAGGGGGAATTTTATTATCATTTTATATAATAATATTATATTGATATTATATTGGAGTTTGGATTTAAGTAGTTGAAATTTGGATAGATATCTCTCATTCATTAATTTAATTACAGGATTAATATTGTAGTTGAAACATTGTAGACTGGAGTGATAACCATTGTTTTGCATTTGGCACACAGGTGCCAAAAATCTCCTGGTGCAGCCTTATGCAAACCAATGAGTAGATGGGTTGTATTGCATTGAGCACTTTGGGGGTTAATCTCCTGGTGTAACCTTATATAAACCAACGAGTAGATGGGTGCGGTTTGGCTCCATGGGAAAGTCTGTATGGACAAAACGTGTGTCAGGGCATTACGGCATGCAGGACCAAAAGTGATGCAAGCGCACTAACGTAGCAGTGTCATTGAGGTAGCGATCTGTACCGTGAGGTGGTGAGATGCCAGTAATCTGGCTCATGCAAAGAAAGTGGACACACTGATGGCTGGTTTTATTATTGAAGGTGTCCTTTTATAATGTTTTTGTGAGGATTTTATATGGTTTTAATAAAATGTGAAGGTATAAAGATACTGTACTATTGCTGGCCTTCTTTTTTATGGGTGACTGTTGGAAGGAGAGTGTCTTAGAAGATATCATATCCTGGAGCAAGTGTACCATAGAATACATCTGGAATTGTTATTAACCGTTTGATCTTTGCATGCCGATCATCTTGTATGTGAAGTATAGATCTCTGGTGAGTCATTGAATCTGCACAGTGGTAGTGGTGGTCATGAAGGACATTATGTGGATCTTTTATGGGCACTATTGGTGATCTATTGCATACTTTGGGACTGTTGTTCATTTCATTATATATATATATATATATATATATATATATATATATATATATATATAATTTTTTTTTCTTTGTGTCGTTGTTAATTGTGGTTATTTAGAATTTATTGGGGATGTGCAGCACTACCGAATGTCTGTGTATTTTGGTTATAGTTTCAGACACTGGTTTGGTATGTTTGCGTTATTGTGTATCTGGATGGTATACTCATTTTTTCTCCCGATTGAACACTCTTTGTCAGCACGTATGTATGGTTCTTCAATGTCTTCAGGACCACCACCTGTACACAAAGCTAGAGAAATTCAACTTCAAGCAAACCCAGGTTTCTTTTCTTGGTTACATAGTCACAAATAAAAGGCTGCCATTGGACCCAGCCAAACCTCAGGCCATCTCCAACTGCCCTCAGCTCTCTGGTCTGAAAGCAACCCAGTGCTTTTTGGGGTTCACCAATTTCTACCACCAGTTCATTCTTGGTTATTCCACTCTGGTGGCCCCAATCACTTCTTTGACCTGGAAGGGTGCTGCTGATGCCAAAACCTGGCCTCGTGAGGCAGTCGAGGCTTTCCACAATTCAAAGCAACCTTTCTCTCGGCATCTGTTTTTATATGTCCAGACATTCTCCAGCCCTTCTTCTTGGAGGTAGATGCTTCATCCTTGGGCAGGTTCCACCCTTGTGCCTTCCTCTCTAAGAAGTTTTCAAATGCTGAAAAAAATTACACCATTGGGGGACAGGAACTTCTGGCTATTAAGCTGCCACTGCATGAATGGTGGCAACTAATGAAGGGATCTCCACATCAGATTCTATTTATACCAATCACAAGAACCTTCGGTGCCTGCAATCCATCTGACGTTTGAATCCAAGAAAAACGTGATAGACTCTCTTTTTTGCAAGGTTTAACTTTGATATTACCTTTCAGCCTGGTTACAAAAATGGCCGCGCTGATGCCTTGTCCAAATCATTTGACATTGCTGACTTTAAGTGTTATGTTGAACCTAAACCCATTATTCCTGTCAATTGCATCCTGGCCACCATCCCTCTTCAGTCTTTACATATCCCACCTAGAAAGACCTGTGTGGTGCCCTTTTGCTCCAAGCTTCTCAAATGGGCACATGCCTCCAAATACTCAGGACATCCTGATGTACAACTAGCCTGTGCTTTCCTGTAGCGTTACTACTGGTGTCCCTCCGTTCAGAAGGATGTTGAAGATTATGTTAAGACTTGCTCCATCTGTGTGCAGTCTAAATCTTCAACATTTGCTCCAGCAGGTCTCCTTTTACCCCTACCTATTCCAGATGAACCTTGGTGTTGTATCTCCATGGGCTTTATCTATGAACTACCCCCTCAGCTGGGTCCACTGTTATCTGGGTGGTTGTGGACAAAATGTGTCACTGAACTCCACTTCTGGGGACTACCCTCACTTTCACATCTTTATCAAGGAAATATTTTGTCTTCATGGTATGACCTCACACATTATCCCTGATAGGGAAATTCAATTTACAGCTCGCTTCTAAAGGGCTCTAGCCTCCTCCTTTGGTATCAAGTTGGACTTCTCCTTGACCTTTCTCCTGCAGTCAGAATGGCAAAATGAAAGGGTCAACCAGAATGATGAACAGTATCTTAGTGCCTTCATTTCTGCCCATTAGGATGATTGGGTAGACCTTCTAGCATGGGCTAAGTTTGCCCTCAATAACGACGCTAATGCTAGCACTGGTGAGTCTCCCTTTTTATGGTATATGGTCGTCATCCTTCTGTACCATTTTCTGTTCCCATCCTTTCTGTGGTGCCTGCAGCTGCAGAGATCCAACCAGGTGCGGCCTGTCCATTAAGTGCCCCCTCTATCCAAGCCACCACCTCTATCCCCGCCACTCCCTATATGATTAATAGATATATTCATGCATAGCATGAATCTAGCCATGCCCGCTGCTACCACCACCTATTCATGCGTCCGGCCTCTTTCAGGATACCGGGCGCGTGAATTACAGCGGTGGGGGTGTTTTTTGAAGCACCTGATTAGAGCCAAAGGCTTCAAAATATTTGAAAAAAGAAGAATGGCTGCACATCTGAAGGTTTCAAACAACGTGCCTTTATTAAAAATCACCAGGATACACCAAGGACACCAGATATTTAGTCACGTACTATAGACACGTTTCACACATCCAACCTGTGCTTAATCATTACCCATTCTTCTTTTTTCAAGTATTCCACGGAGGTGGGCCGGGGCTAGCACTCCTACTTGGTTCCTTTTAGGTCATCCTACACACCTGGAGCAGCGGATTCCTTCTTCCTTGATTAGGCTTCAAAATAGGGTGGACTTGTGGCGCAGAGCATTTCGCTCAGAGAAGACCCAGGTGTGTTAGAAAAGCAAATGAATATTCGCTTTTCTAGCACTGAATCGCCTCTCCACCAATCAAGAAGCGTGGGTCTGATACCCGTTCCTCGTTTGGCTGAAAGGTAAAGCGATCCTATTAGACGCCTAGGAGGAGGAAGAGGGGGATGCACGGCGGAAGCCACCATGATCCACACCACAGGAGGAGGAAAAACGTTGCCAGACCGCTTCCTAGATGTCCCGACTGTCCTACGGGGGTTTGCCACCGCCGCTGGCTGGCTGACAGACCAGGGGGGGTGGTTGTTTGCCGCCCCCCCAAAAGAAAACCAGCAGACATTTCCAAGAACTTACACCTGGCAGCTTCCAAGTAGCTGCAGGTCGTCTTTGCCATGTGAGTCCCAAACTGGTGACAAAGTTTGGCTCTCTACTAAGAATATCTGTCTCCAAGTACACCTTTATGAAATTTGCTCTTTGTTTTACTGGTCCCTTTACAATCCTCTGCCAGGCTAATCCTGTCGCTTTTAAACTCTGTCTCCCTTCACATTGAAGGATTCAGATTCAGAATAATTTATTAATCTCAAAGGGAAATTATTGCAACACATGCCACACTCAACAAAGACAACACAAGATCAGAATAATGAACAGAATAATGAACAGTACAAGACATAACAAAATTCCCAATAACAGCCATTAGCACCAAATAAAACAAATTAAAACTATACTCTAATAAACCATCCATACAATTATAATACAACATAGAATAAATTACACAGATTAAACAATAACAGAAAATCAAACAACCAAAATGCAAATAATATACCACTTTCTCTAGCATTACCCCAAATAATAATTAACATAATAGAAACGTACCATAAAAACTACATAAAAATCCTGATCGTAAACCATATTTAAATCTTCATCTCCAGCCCTCCCAGGGAAGAATTGTATATCTTGATGGCCACAGGCAAAAATAATTTCCTGAGTCGCTTTGTGGTGCATCGTTGTTGTAACAATATGTGACTGATGGTACTCTGCAGACTGACCAGCGTATTGTGGAGTGGGTGGGAGGAGTTGTCCAAGATTCAACGTACCTTTAACATCATTCTCCTCTCCAACACTGTTGTTAAAGACCAACTGTTCCAATTTAACAACATCACTGGCCTTGCAAATCAGTTTGTTGAGTCCGTTGATGTGGGCCCCCCCTAAGCCTGCTTCCCCAGCATGCCACTGCATACAGGAGAGTGCTGACCACCACAGACTCATAAAACATGTTCCGCATTGTATGGCAGATGTTAAAAGACCTCAGTCTCCTCAAAAAATAGAAGTGGCTCTGGCCCATCCTATAGAGCACCTCATTGTTCTTGCTCCAGTCCAGCTTATTATCTACAGTATGTGCACCACCAGATACTTAGAACTCCCTACTACATTCACATCCACTCCTTGGATGGAGATGGGGGTCACTGGTGCCAAATCCACAACCAGCTAATTTGTCTTTGTCACATTTAGATACAGATGATTATCCTCAAACCATGTGATAAAGTTCTCCACCACTCCTCTACTCAGTCTCTTTCCCATCCCTGATACATCCCACTACCGCAGAGTCATCAGAAAACTTCTGAAGATAGCAATACTCTGTCTGGTAACTAAAATAAGAGGTATAGACTGTAAAAATTAAATGGAGAGAGAACTATCCCCTATGGAACCCCAATATTGCTGATCACCCCATCCGACACACAGTCTTGCAAATGCATATACTGCAATCTTCCTGTCAGGTAGTCTACAATCCATGACACAAAGGAAACATCAATCTGTATGGCTGCTAGCTTGTCGCCCAAGAGATCCAGCCTGATAGTATCAAAAGCACTGGAGAAGTAAAAAAATAGGATTTTTAAAACAGCTTACCTGTAAAATCTTTTTCTTGGAGTACATCACAGGACACAGAGCCATGTTAATTACTTAGTGGGTTATATGTCACCATCAGGTGATTGGACACTGGCACACCAAATTACAAGACAAGTTCCCCCTCTATGTAACCCCTCCCATATGGAGAGTACCTCAGTTTTGTAGCAAAGCAATAGGAATCCCACAACAGGGGCGGGATCTCTGTGTCCTGTGATGTACTCCAAGAAAAGGATTTTACAGGTAATCTGTTTTAAAAATCCTATTTTCTTTTTCATACATCACGGGACACAGAGTCATGTTAATTACTTAGTGGGATGTCCCAGAGCAATGCCCAATTTGAGGGGAGGGAGACACAGATCAAAAAGCAGACTGCCATCGGACATGAGGACCTATACTGCTGCCTGCAGCACACTGTGCCCAAAGGCGATATCCTCATGCCCTCTCACATCCACTTGATAGAATTTGGTGAATGTATAGACCGAAGACCAAGTTGCAGCCTTGCAAATCTGAGCCATGGAGGCCTGGTGATGCACTGCCCAAGAAGCACTTACTGCTCTAGTCGAGTGTGCTCTCACATGAAAAGGAGGAATTTTCTTCCATAACCATAAGCCTGAACAATAACTTGCCAAATCAACTTAGAGATAGTGGATTTCATCGCTGCCTGGCCCTTTCTGGGACTTTCTGGCAGCACAAACAAAACATCAGTTTTCCGTAATAGAGCAGTCGCTTTCATATACACTTTGACTGCTCCTACTACATCTAGAGAGTGTAACAATCTTTCTTCCGCAGAATGCAGATCTGGACAAAAGGACGGTAGGACAACATCTTGGTTCAGATGGAATCCTGATACCACCTTAGGCCTAAAAGTTGGGTGAGGACGCAACACCACCCTGTCTTTGTGAATAATCAAATGTGGCTTTTTACAGGAAATAGCTGCTAATTCTGATACCCTTCTAACAGAGGATATGGCAACCAGAAAAACTAATTTCCTGGTCAAAAGAACCAAAGGAAGATGGCGTATTGGTTCAAAAGGCTGTCTTTGCAAAACAGACAAAACCAAATTCAAATCCCAGGGGCACAAGGTAGACTTAACTGGTGGATTTAAACGCAACACCCCTTTCGGCACAGTGGTGTAGTGAATAGCACTTTCACCTAGCAGTAAGAAGGGTTGCTGGTTCGAATCCCAACCACGACAGTACCTGCCTGGAGTTTGCATGTTCCCCCTGTGCCTGCGTGGGTTTCCTCCGGGTACTCTGGTTTCCTCCCAAAGACATGCTGGTAGGCTAATTGGATCCTGTCTAAATTGTCCCTGGTATGTATGAATGTGAGTTAGGGACCTTAGATTGTAAGCTCCTTGAGGGTAGGGACTGATATGAATGTACAATGTATATGTAAAGCACTGCGTAAATTGACGGCGCTATATAAGTACCTGAAATAAATAAATAAATAAATAAAAGCCCGGACCAAGGAATGAGAGGCAAGTGTCCTCTGAAAAAATATTGATAAGGCCGAGATCTGACTCTTGATGGTGCTCAAGGCCAGTTTCATTTCTACACCCAACTGTAGAAAGGCGAGAATTCTGTCAATGGCATACTTTTGGGGATTCCCTTCCCTTTATTCACACCAGGAAACATATGCCTTCCAGATTCTGTAATAGATGAGCATGGGGGCCGGCTTCCTAGCATTACCCACAGAGAAAACTGGACTCGAAAGCCCACGACTCTTCAGGACGTAGGTCTCAACAGCCAAACCATCAAATTTAGACTTCGTAAGGAAGGATGGAATACTGGTCCCTGTGAGAGCAGGTCTGGGCATAGTGGAAGAACCCACAGCCTTCTTACCGCCATCTTTACAACCTCTGTATACCAGGATCTTCTGGGCCAGGCTGGGGCCACCAGAATTACCGGTTTCTTTTCCCTCTAGACCATATGAAGAAGTCGTGGAAGGAGCGGAACCGGGGGGAAACGCATAGATCAGAGAAAACTGATCCCAGGGAAATATCAACGCATCTGTTCGGCATGCTAGTGGATCCCTTGTTTTTGATACAAAGTTGTCCAACTTCATGTTGAAGCTGGAGGCTAGAAGATCTACATCCGGGGTACCCCATCTCTGGCATATGGCCAGAAATATGGCGGGGTGCAGTGACCATTCTCCTGGACACAGCTGCTGGCGGCTTAGATAACCCGCCAGCCAATTTTCCACCCCTGCAATGAAGACTGCAGATAGGCAAGGAACATGCCTTACTGCCCAAACCAAAATGTGGTTCACCTCCCTCTGGGCATCCAAACTCCTGGTGCCCCCTTGGTGATTGATATAGGCCACTGCTGTAGCATTGTCGGATTGTATATGGACAGGACAGCCTTGTAACCTGTATGTCCAGGCCCTGAGGGCCAAACGTACTGCCCGAATCTTCAGAATATTGATGGGCAGGAACTTTTCCGTTTTGGACCACTTTCTTTGGACCGAAGCCTCTTCTAGAACTGCTCCCCAGCCTATAAGGCTGGCATCCGTAGTTAGCACTTTCCAGGTAACTGGAATAAAGGATTTTCCCTTCTCTAGATTTTTGGTTAGCAACCACCAACTGAGGTTTTGGCGTACTTCTGATGCCAGGCGCATTGGCAATCCAAGGCTTGGGTTCTCTTGTTCCAAGCAGACAGTATGCTGTTCTGCAATGGCCTTGAGTGAAACTGGGCGTAAGGAACAGCCTCGAATGAGGCTACCATCTTCCCCAACAACCTCATACAAAGAAATGGAAGGTCTCTTCCTTGCTTTGACCACCTGGACCAAATCTTTTATGGCTTTGGCCTTTGACACGGGTAAAAATACCCTGCTTTGGGCTGTGTCTATGACCATACCCAAATACTCCAGCCTCCTTAGGGGCTGTAAAGATGATTTTTATAGGTTGAGGACCCAGCCTAGGTGCTCTAAGTACTTTACCATGTTGAGCACATTGTGGTCTAAGCGTGCTACTGACTGCTCTACTAGTAGCAAATCGTCTAGATATGCCATCACTGCTATGCCCTGAGCCCTTAGCTTCGCCAGGAGTGGGGCTAGAACCTTCGTGAATACCCGAGGTGCAGTAGCTAGACCAAAGGGTAGAGCCACAAACTGGAAGTGGCGCTGTTCCACCGCGAACCTTAGAAACCTTTGGTGAGGGGGAAAAATTGGCACAGATATGCATCTTTGATGTCTATTGACACCATGAACTCTCCCCCTTGTAGGATAGAGACCACAGAATGGATTGACTCCATGCGAAAAGAGTGAATGTTTAGGAATTGATTCAGGTCTTTTAGATCTAGGATGGGTCTGACACCCCCATTTGGTTTTGGAACCGTAAAGAGGTTTGAATAAAACCCTGAGCCCTGCTCCTCTGGAGCAACCTCTACGATTACCCCTTGGGATAACAAGTGATCTAAGGCCAGAAACAAGGGCCTCCTTTTTACTGGATCCTTGGGAATGCTTGACTATAGGAAATGGGATGGCGGGAGCTCCCGAAATTCCAGCTTGTACCCCAGAGATACTGTGGATATTACCCACTTGTCCTGAATCTCTTCCTACCAAACGCCTGAAAATCGCAGAAGCCTTCCCCCCACTCGGCTGAGCGGGGGCGCCTCTTCATAAGAAGTTTTTGGGGTTCTGTTTTGCAGATCTTTGACCCCAAGATATCTTTTGCCCCTGGGCATGGCCTTGGACCTTCCCTCTTGCATTTGGCTGGGGAGGCCGTCGCCACTGCCTGTAAGCCGTAGCCCCCGGGACTGGGGAAAGAAAACGTTTAAAAGAAGGATGTTTACTCTTTTTCTTAACCGGCAACAAAGTAGTCTTACCACTGGAAATATTCTGGATATATTTATCCAGGTCATCTCCAAATAAGCGTTCCCCATGAAAGGGGAACCCGGCCAAAAACTTTTTGCATGAAGTTTCAGCTGACCAATGTTTTAGCCAAAGGGTCCTGCGCATGTGCACCAGCAGGAGTGTAAGGCGGAATGCTTGCTGAAAAGAATCTTTAATAGCATCCACCACAAAACTTAAGGCCTTAGATAGGTCCGCCCAATCCCCAGCCTGCTCAGCAGGGAGGATTTTAATCACCTGCTTCATCTGCTCCTTTAATAATTTACACATACCAATCGCTGCTACTGCAGGTTGGGTTACAGCGCCAGCCATAGTAAAGGGGGATTTAAACAAAGATTCCAGCTTTTTCTCAGTTGGATCTCTAAACACCTGAGCATTGTCCACAGGACAGGTCAGACTTTTATTCACACAAGAAATAGCCACATCTATCGCTGGCAAACTCCATTTCCTGGTGAATTTCTCCTGCATTGGATAAAGAAAGGAAAACTTCTTGGGAGGAGATAACAGCTTATCTGTGTGATTCCAGTCATCATACATCAGCCGTTCCAGTAATGGATGGACCGGGAAAGTATATGCAGCCTGCGGGGATTTTAAGGACCCCAAGGAGGAGACAGGGGACTCGGCTGACTCAGCAGAGGGCAACTTGCATATGGCACACACAAATTCTGTATAGTATTGCACCTGCATCTTGAAAACCTAAGAGGCAGAAGAGAGCTTCTCCTCATCCCCTGATTCAACCGACTGCCCCTGATCCTTGTCCCCAGATGGTGTTACATCATCATCATCAACATCAGACTGATGATCGTCTGACAGGGAACCCAGAGCAGAGGAAGGGGACCTACCCCGCTTTCTGCTCTTCTTTGAGGATGCTGTAATTAAAGCAGTCATCCTCCCTTCCAAACCACCCAACGCTGCAGCTAAAGCGTCCTCAGTGACATATGCAGGAGCTGCAATGTTGGGAGAGGCTGCAATGCCTGACAGGGGCAATGGCTCATCCTGTGCGACTGCCTCGAGTCTGAGGGGAGGATGGTATCATGCAGGCATGTCTAGAACCCCCAGATCCAGACAGCGACACTTTAGTGCCCCTCTTTCCCTCCCCTGAAGTCCTCTTACGGGGAGACATAGTCCTAAGCCAACAAAGCAGAGGTACTAATACATATGCATGAACTGCCGAGCTTAGTCCAACAAAAAAATGGTTGCTAATCTGCACAGCCTGATGCTGAGTAGGTGTCTTAGAGGTATGCCTGAATCCAAGCCACAAGATGCTTACGTGCCCCAAGCTTCTGTGTCCCACCGCTTACAGAGCTCTCGGCGTCTGGGCTTTTAAAATAGCCTGCCCTGTGCCTGCGCTGTGGACCGCCGTGCACGGTGATGGCAACCACGTGTGCGCATAGGGGATGGCAGCGGCCGGGGGAGGGGGGGGAGAAAAAGGACCTTGTTTGGAGGACTGGCGTGGGACCCCCCTTTTAACCTGTGTGGCAGAGCCTGAAGCGGAAGAGGTGAGCAGATCAACAGACTGAGCTTTCGTCCTGGAGAGCATGTAAGTAAAACACCAGGTATGTCTCTTTTACTCCCTCTAGTGGCGGAAAACAGGTAAGACATGCAACTATTCACAGAAGATAATCCTTAAGATTTTTCCTAGGATTGTCTTCACTTACCTTATCCCCACCGCAGGATACTGCTGAAGACCAGACAGATCCAACCTTCATCCAACATGACGGATAGTGTTGTGCCAACCTTCAGGGTTCTGGGTTCCTATTTAAAGGAGACCTCTTCCCTGGACCTGTAGAGCACTCTGCCAGAAACCTTTGCGCATTTTTAAATACGTGCCCAAAGTGCTGGATCCCAGAGCCCAGTCCTACAAGAGAGACATTACAGGCAAAACCTCGCTCTTCCACGAGGCCTGGGTACCATCCATTTTTGGCATATTTTGGCCCTTCGGATAGATCCAGTTGTGTAGCTTAGCACATCTTTACCGTGACCAACACCTTAGACACTGGTGAAAAAACTGACGTACTCTCCATATGGGAGGGGTTATATAGAGGGGGAACTTGTCTTGTAATTAGGGTGTGCAATCGCCTGATGGTGACATATAATCCACTAAGTAATTAACATGGCTCTGTGTCCCGTGATGTACGAAAAAGAAAAATGACCCTCACAGTGCTTGCAGGCTTATCCAGGTGTGTATACATGCAATTTAGCATGAATGTGATAGCATCCTCAACTCCCAGTCTCAGCTGGTAGGCACACTGCAAAGGATCTAGATTTTTACTGACCATTGGTCCTAACTGATGTAAAGTCTCTCCAAAGTCTTCATAATGTCAACGCTGCAGGTCTGTAATACTTGGAGCCACAAGGACATGTTATCTTTGGCACAGGAACAAGAAATGATGTCTTCCACAACACAGGAACCTTTCGTAGACTCAGGCTCAGGTTAAAGACCTCTTGAAAGACATTCCCCAGCTGGTCTGCACATGCCCTAAATACCCTGGGGCTGCCATCAGGGCCTGCTGATTTTCCTGCCCTAAGTCTCCTCAACTGTCTACACACCTGATCAGCTGTAAGGACATTGATGCCCTTTCCCACAAAGGAGTAGTAGAGTTGTTCTCATAAAAAAAAAACAAGCAGTAAAAGTATCCAATAGGGGGAATTAGAACACACACTAAAGGATCCTCAATGTCTTCCATGCTTCTCTCTTGAGACCCTTCATTATTAATAGGTTTTCCTGTCCTCTTCGTTGTCTTTCTCCAACAGTCAATACCACGGATCAGTTTGAAACTGAGCAGATCTTAAGCAGGCCATACACGGTCGAATTTCGAACGAATTTTCTTTTCAAAATAAGAAATTTCGTGTTTTTTTGTGATCCGATGATGCCACCATTGATTTTTGAAATTCGGCCGACCAAGCCTTCAATTTCACCTCATGTTGCTACAGAAAAGAATTTTCTTGGCTGGGAATCTTCTTTTCTCTCCGTAAATTTTCTTTTCTTATTACATTTCTCGCACGATTCTCCCATCATTGATTAGAAAATCGTTCGTTTTTCGGAAAATTTCCAACATGTCCGATTCCTCAAATTCGATTGCCGCACGAAAATCGGCCGTTGTTACAGCCCACTAATGATGCGAAATTCATACGAAAATTCTTTCATACGATTTTCGAAAGAAAATTCTTACGAAATTCGAACCGTGTATGGTCGGCATTAGATTCCAAATACTCCAGGGGGAGATGTTTATATGTAATTGACTGGAAGGGACGTGGTTCTATAGAAAGTTATTGGATTCCTACTACTGATGTTTCTTCCCCCCGTTTGGTGAAACTCTTTCATCAGAGGTTTCCTCTTAAAGTAGCTGTAAAGGCAGAAGGTTTTTTTATCTTAATGAATTCTATGCTTTAGGATAAAAAGCCTTCGATCTGCAGCAGCCCCCCTCACCCCCCCCCTAATATTTACCCGAGCCCCATCTCAATCCAGTGATGTTGCACGAGAGACTAGACTGTCCGGGACTCTCCCTCCTGATTGGCTGAGACAGCAGTGAAGTACCATTGGCTCCCGCTGCTGTCAATCAAAGTCAGTGAGCTAATAACGAGAAAGAGGGGCGGGGCCAGACAGCGGCTGCATGTCTGAATGGACACAGGGAGCTGTGGCTTGGGTGCCCCCATTGCAAGCTGCTTGCTGTGGGGGCACTCAACAGGAGGGAGGGGCTAGGAGCACCGAAGAGGAACCCGAGAAGAGGAGGATCTGGGCTGTTCTGTGCAAAACCACTGCAGAGAGCAGGTAAGTATAACATGTGTTATTTTTAACAAAACAAAAACAAGACTTTAGTATAACTTTAAATCTGGCACTAAATGAGTGGGAGGCCTCATTTGGGTACTGCCATGATTTAGCCTACAGTTTTCCTGCCTGTGTAATTCTTACCTTCTTGCTGCAGTGCTTATCCTAGTCATGTATCTCCTTCACATGTGTTGTTTGGCTTTTGTACTCACCTATGGGCGTTGTCTGTTATTCTGTGGGTTTATATTTCCTTCCCTTTCATCTGTTTCTAGCCCTCCTCTCAGTTTGCTTGCCTATGTAAGACATGTTCAGTGTAGCCCACATTGCCTGAGCAACTTCCCAGTTTTCTAAACTCCCATTTGCTTCTATTTTGTCTATAGTCTGTGCTTGCTGATTGCCCACCCTGACCTCAGGTTGTTTATAAGTTTTCCTTCAGTCTCCTGCCATTCGGACTCTGCACGCGCGAGTGATCTCTGCATCCTCAGCTGGGCGTACCTGAGGGCCACGACCTGGTACCAGTTTTCTGCAATTTAATCACAACATCAGGGACCCTGGTGAAGAAACTGGCTGGGGCTCAGGCTTGTGCAATTCGTTTTGTAACTAATCGAAATTCTGCCGAATTTTGCATCTTTCGAACATTCGGATGCATTCGAATGTCCGAATAAAAAAATAACGAATTTCAACGAATACGAAAGAAATTATAGCGGATATAACGAATGAATTCCACATGGTTTGGTAATTCATTAAAGGTCTAATGAAACAAAAGGTCAGCTCAAAGTAAATCTTACAGTCCAATCAGCTGATTAATTTTGTGCTGGAGGTTCGATTACTGGCAAAGTGCATTCCTGAGAACTGAGTGAGAAGGGTGTTGTATTGTATTTGAGCAGAGGAGAAGAGATATTGTCATTGTGTGTGTTAATATATTCAATAAACAAACGACTTTCCAAACTACGAATCGTTATCACAAATCATTATACATACATAACTATTGAATTTCAACGAATACGAAAGAAATTATAGCGCATATAACGAATGAATTCGACATGATTCGAGATTCAGTATAACGAATATCGACACTCTACGAATAATAACGAATTATCCGAAAAGGTATTAGCGTAACATAACGAATATAATAGAACGAAATTATGTATTTTACGAATGACAACGAACCGAAACTAAACAAATTTTTCCGTTGTGCACAAGTCTACTGGGGCTTAGAATCCGTGACCTGGGGAACCCAGAGATGGTGATCTACAAGGGCTCACTACTGCAGACAACTGACAACAGAAAGACCTCTTGTATCACTAAGAAAAAAGCAAACCACAAACCATGACCCAATATCTTCCAAACAGCAGGTTTATTAAAATTTTGCTATACTCACAAACAGTCATGTATTAAAGCATGTAAACAGCCTTGCCACCCAACAGTGGTGTGCACAATGACATCATGAATTGGCTCTGCCTTACGCATTTCGTGGAAACCCACATCTTCAGGGGACAGGAAGCCATCCATGACATCTCACAATATATACACACAGTGTATTTGAGATGGGCAGTAAGAGACAATGTGCAAAGCACACTTTACACAGCACTTTTATAACATTTATCAGATTCACTTATTATTCTGAAAGGCTAATGAAAATGTATTAACCAAAAATCAATTAATAACTTAAAGCGGAGTTCCACTCAAAAGTGAAACTTCCGCTTGTCCGTCTCCTCCCTCCCCCGACAGGTACCATTCCCCACTTCCGAGAGATGGGGCCACGGCCTCATCTCCCGGAAGTTTGGCCCCCCTCCTTCCTCTGCCTCCGGGCCAATTAGAAAGCGCAGTGCTCTTTGTGCATGCACTGTAGGGAATCGGCTGTGAAGCCGAAAGGCTTCACTGCCGGGTTCCCTTACCAGGGATGGCAGCGGCTGCACCCGAAAGCTGATCTGAAGATCAGCACACATAACACAGGTCCAATGGCGAGAGTGGGCTTGACTGTGAGTGGAGCCGAGCGCCGCCCATATACATACTCCGCTCACAGTCACGCCCAGTCCCTGTGTTATGTTCATCATAGGGCGGGACTGGGCGTGACTGTGAGCGGAACTAGCCGAGGATAGCCGAGTACACTCGGCTATGTATAGCTATCGCGGCGCTCGCTCCTCCGCTCACAATCAGTGGGGGATCGGCGTATAACACGCACCCACGATTTTCCGGGCAAAAAAGTGCGTGTTATACATACAGTATATAAACAGTAAAAAAAGGGAGGACAGAACATATTGGCATCAGAGAGAATGAGGAAGGATATCTGGTTACAATGGATGGGGAGATGGCGAAGGTATTGAATTTATTCTTCTCCTCAGTCTTCACAAGGGAATCGGGGGGCTTCAGTAACCAAAACTGCAGTGTTTGTCCTCATGACACATCACAGGAAGCACCCTCTTGGCTAACAGAGGACAGAATCAGAAATAGACTTGGGAAACTTAACATTAATAAATCACCGGGACCAATTTTTGACAATTTTTGGATAGTGCCTACATAGTACCAATCCTAGAGGGTTATCTTTTGTAGTTGACAATTAGGGATGAGGGCACAATACAACTAAAGGCCAGATTCTTTCTTTATCTATGGGACTGTTTGACCATTCTTCCAGAAGCGCATTTGTGAGGTCAGGCACTGATTTTGACAAGAAGGCCTGGCTCGCAGTCTCTGCTCAAATTCATCCCAAATGTTTTCTATCAGGTTGAGGTCAGGACTCTGTGCAGGCCAGTCAAGTTCCTACACCCCAAACTCGCTCATCCACACTATATTGCCAAAAGTATTGGGCCACCCCTCCAAATCATTTGGTGGAGGGGGATTATGGTGTGGTATTGTTTTTCAGTGGTTGGACTTGGCCCCTTAGTTACAATAAAGGGAACTCTTAAGGCGTCAGAATAAAAAGACATTTTGGACAATTTCCCAACATTGTGGGAACAGTTTGGAGATGGCCCCTTCTTGTTCCAACATGACTGCGCACCAGCGCACAAAGCAAGGTCCATAAAGACATTGCCATTGACGAGTGAGTATAGGGTGGAGGAACTTGACTGGCCTGCACAGAGTCCTGACCTCAACCTAATAGAACACCTTTGGGATGAATTGGAGCGGAGAATGTGAGCCAGGCCTACTTGTCCAACATCAGTGCCTGACCTCACAAATGCACTTCTGAAAGAATGGTTAAACATTCCCATAGATAAAGAAAGAATCTGGCCTTTAGTTGTATTGTGCCCTCATCCCTAATTGCCAACTACAAAAGATAACCCTGTAGAATTGGTACTATGTAGGCACTATCCAAAAATTGTCAAATATTGAATTTGCCCTGCAGCCAGACACACAGTCACTCTTTGACTCATTAAACAGTCCAGGGAAGTTCTTTTTGGTGTTTTTATTTTTAGGGATAACGTGTGTAGTGATGGGGATCCGTGGAATATTCCAAAAAGAACTAATTACAAGGTAAGGACACTAGACTTCCTTCTGTAGCCAGGTGCTGGCTAACTTTGCTGCAGTGAGTCTGTCAGCTGCAGTGAGTCTGTTTCCCTTTAGTGCTCAGCCTGGGCACTATGTCATCATCTCCTGAATGTAGAGCAAGCAGAGACCACAGTTGAGAGCAAGGGATCATGGGATATGTGGTCCCAGCCAGGATTTGCATTGAAGTCAGACTACAAGTTCCAGCCGGCTGGGAGAGAGAGAAGAATGCTGGGTGAGGACATAAATAGCCTGTTCCAGGAGCAGTCTTTCTCTTGGGACCATGGCCTTCAGCTGAGAGCAGGGACCTGGCCACTCCCAGGAATGAGAGCAGGCACCACGGCCAAAGCAGCATGGAGATTCCCCAGGGAGCTGATCCACCATTGCCAGCTCCCTGTCAGCCAAGTGACTGTCACTCTCATCGTCGGGGTACAGACCCAGCAGAATCCCAGCGTTGCTAGGTGCATGGCCAGGTACCCTTCACTGGTTACAGATTCTTCAAGAGCCTGTTGCGGGATATCATATTCCCTTGAGGTTTGGTAGCATCAGGATTAGTGAGCGGGCAGAGGCCCAACCTACAAAATACTGCATGTAGATGCCTTTATCCCATCTCTTTACATTAAAGCAGTGGTTCTCAACTCCTGTTCTCAGGACCCACTAACAGGCCAGGTTTGCAAGATAACTGAAATACATCACAGGGGATATCATTTGCTGCTCAGTGAGTACAATATTCTAGTCTGCATCTCCCAAGGTAATACTTAAAATCTGGCCTGAGGACAGGAGTTGAGAACCACTGCATTAAAGCCTCAAAAAAGGAAACACTTTGCATATGCTATTTTCTGTTGTTGGTTGACATTGCACAGAAATCCTTCTGGGCCCTTGTTGAGCTAGCTGAAGACACTGAACATCTACATCACAAGGACTCCTCCCCCCCCCCCCAAGGACTCTGTGCACAATATCTGCACACTTTAAGGGGAACTCTAACAGATAAAGTATTGCATTTCTTGTAACTTGTGTTATAATTGTGCCACAAAGTTTGTTGGGCCCATGACATCGGGATTTGATGGGAGCAGTCTGACATAAAAGGTCATTCTCTTCCCTTTTATACCTGGGGTCATAGGTTCTTTCAGGACCTACTGGTTACTACTGTTTGACTTATTGTGATTTATTTTGCATTGCATACCCTTTGCATATTTACCAAGAGTAAGAGTTTAACTACTTCAGCCCCAGAGGATTTGGCTGCCAAATGACCAAAGCACTTTTTGCGATTCGGCACTGCATCGTTTTAACTGACAATTGCGTGGTCTTGCGACATGGCTCCCAAACAAAATTGACGTCCTTTTTTCCCACAAATAGTGATTTATTTTGGTGGTATTTGATCACCTCTGAGGTTTTTATTTTTTGTGCTATAAACAAAAATAGAGCGACAGTTTTGATAAAAAGGCAATATTTTTTACTTTTTGCTGTAATAAATATCCCCCAAAAATATATAAAAAAACTAATTTCTTTGTTAGTTTAGGCCCTTTACATATTCTTCTACATATTTTTGGTAAAAAAATTGCAATAAGCGTTTATTGATTAGTTTGCACAAAAGTTATAGCGTCTACAAAATAGGGGATAGTTTTAAGGCATTTTTATTAATATTTTTTTTTTTACTAGTAATGGCGGCGATCAGCGATTTTTATCGTGACTGCGACATTATGGCGGACACATCAGACACTTTTGACGCTATTTTGCGACCATTGTCATTTATACAGTGATCAGTGCTATAAAAATGCACTGATTACTGTGTAAATGACACTGGCAGGGAAGGGGTTAACCACTAGGGGGCGCTGAAGGGGTTAAGTGTGTCCTAGGGAGTGATTCTAACTGTGTGGGGGCTGGGCTACCTGTGACACAACACTGATCACTGCTCCCGATGACAGGGAGCAGAATATCAGTGTCCTGTCAAAAGGCAGAACAGGGAGTTGCCTTGTTTACACTGGCATCCCCCCCGTTCTGCAGCTCCGTGACACAATCACAGGACACCAGCGGACATCAAATCCGCGGGTCCGGTGGGCACGGTCACCGAGCTCGTGGCAGGGGCGTGCGCCCCCGCACGGCGCGAAATTCAAAGCGACATATATATACGTTGCTTTGCGCAGCTGTGCCATTCTGCCAACGTATATGTTTGTGACATGGTCGGCAAGCGGTTAACACTGAAAGATATCTACCTAAGTTATTCTTGTTCTTATCTGCTGCAAGAATCTTAAGTAAAATACTGGTTTACTCTGCTACAGTCTGGTGTCTGTGTAATTTCATTATCACTTTGAAATATGTCCGAACCCAGGGTGTCAGAGGTGTCTGGAGGCTTGCAAGGTCAGGGCAACCTTTGGGGTCAGTCATCTTCCATCCCTTCACACAGAACCAGATGGACTGAGCTCTTCAGGACACTAGCCTGTATCCCCTTAACACACCCAGCTGACTCTCTAGCACCAGAAGGCTAGCAGCAGCTCACAGCCTATAAGATCTGGCACACCAGTCTGTACAATATCCAAGATGAATGGATATGCCTCCTTCCAATGTCTTCCAGATGCCTTTACCAGTGACCTCAGGCAAGATCCCCAGATGACAGCCCCTCAGTCAGATTTCAGCAACTTTTGGCATCCAGGCCTCTCAGCTAGCCCAGCTGAGGCCTCACAAACAGCAAGCACATGGCGTGACTGCCCGAGGGCAAGAGGCCCTCCAGGCTGGACTTCTCCTCTCCAGAACAAGACAAGACTGCTCCGGGTCTCAGACTATGTATGCCCATTTCCCAGCAAGCACCTGTTACATTACACCACACTTATATTCCAGAACTGACCAGAGGGTTCTGAAGATACAGGGAGAGAGCAAATAAACCTGCAGGCTGTGAGAAACAGAACAGACCTAAGCAATTGAAGGCAGCTGCACTAACTACAGTGAGCCAGAGCCAAATCTGCCCAACCCAGAAATAGAGATGAGCTTTATGTTCGGGTCGAACATGAGTTTGACTCGAACATCGGGTGTTCGTCTGTTCATCGAAAAACGAACATTATGGGGCGTTCGTGGCAAATTCGAGTGCCGCGTAACACCCCATAATGCACTGAGAGATCGCAGTGCATTGCTGTATGATGATTGGCCAAAGCATGCACCATAACCTGCATGCTTTGGCCAATCCCAGCGCTCTCAGCTAAGAGAGCCATAATTGGCCAAAGGCAGGGTGCCTTTGGCCAATCATGGCTCAGGGGGACTAAGTCCACGCCATACACTATATAAGGCTGCCTGCACGTCGGCCCTGTGTAGTGTGTTGTTGGCGTGGACAGAGAGAGAGTGTGATTTAGATTTAGCAGGCAGGCAGGTTATTCAGTTAGCTGCAGTGTATTTAAAATATATATACAGCCAGTCTTGTATATATACATATATATATACATACATTGCATCCAGTGTAGCCTATATCTGACTGCAGGCCATTCCTGGTGTACTTTTTCTAATATACTTCTGGTGGTCTACACAGTACACAATACAGTGCACCCCTAGTGCAGTTGCTATTACTTTTCTGGTGGTGTACACAATACAGTACACCCATAGTTGCTATTAGAGTTCTGGTGGTGTATACAATACCGTGCACCCCTAGTGTAGTTGCTACTACTTTTCTGGTGGTGTACACAGTACACAATACAGTGCACCCATAGTTGCTATTACATTTCTGGTGGTGTACACAATACCGTGCACCCATAGTGCAGTTGCTGCTACTTTTCTGGTGGTGTGCACAGTACACAATACAGTGCACCCATAGTTGCTATTACACTTCTGGTGGTGTACAGAGTACCGTGCATCCATAGTGCAGTTGCTACTACTTTTCTGGTGGTGTTCACAGTACACAATACAATGCACCCATAGTTGTTATTCCACTTCTGGTGGTGTACAGAGTACCGTGCACCCATAGTGCAGTTGATACTACTTTTCTGGTGGTGTACACAATACAATGCAACCATAGTTGTTATTACACTTCTGGTGGTGTACACAGTACCGTGCACCCCTAGTGCAGTTGCTACTACTTTTGTGGTGGTGTACACAGTACACAATACAGTGCACCCATAGTTGTTATTACACTTGAATGAATGAATGAATGAATAACTTGTAAAGCGCTGCAAATTGCGAACTGAATCGCCTCAAGGCGCTAGATGTATTCTCTGTAGCCAGCTTCTAGAAAAGGAAGGTCTTTAGTTTTTTCCTGAAGGCCTGGTGGTTTTCTTCCATGCGGAGGTTGGTTGGGAGAGCATTCCATAGTCGAGGTCCTTGGACTGCAAATCTACGTTCTCCCTTTGTTTTGTAGCGGTATTTGGGAATGAGGAGGAGGTTTTGGTTAGCTGATCGAAGATTGCGATTCGGTGTGTAGTGTTTTATTTTTTCCCGGAGATATTGCGGAGCGTTTCCTTGTATGCATTTATGGGTGAGGCAGAGGGTCTTGAATGTGATCCGATTCTTCACCGTTAGCCAATGTAGGCTTTTTAGGGATGGGGAGATGGATTCCCAGGGCTTTTTCCCTGTTAACAGCCTTGCCGCCGTGTTCTGCATGAGTTGCAAGCGCGCAAGCTGGTATTGGGGTAGACCTACGTAGAGGGAATTTGCGTAGTCGAGTCGGGAATTGATGATCGTTCCTACAACTGCCGCTTTGTCCTCTTCTGGGATGAAGGGGATGAGTCTGCGAAGCAGGCGGAGGAGGTGGTGAGATCCGCTCACCACCGATCCTATTTGTGCATCCATTGTCATTCCTGAGTCAAAGATGACTCCGAGACTCTTGACTTTGGTGCTGGGGGAGATGGTCTGTCCGAGGATGGAGGGTGGTGTCCACGGAGTCTCAATTTTGGAATTTTTGTTGGGTTGCAGGAGAAGAAGTTCTGTTTTTGATTCGTTAAGTTTGAGGGAGCTAGCGGTCATCCAGTCATTGATCAAAGTGAGGCATTTCTGTAGTTGCTGATGATGATCTTTCTGTCCATTAATGCGAAAGTAGAGTTGGGTGTCGTCTGCGTATGAGTGGAAGCAGAGGTTCGTTTTCCTGATGATATTGAGAAGTGGGCGGATGTAGATGTTAAATAGCACTGGTGACAAGGGTGAGCCCTGAGGGACTCCACAGGAGACTGCCCGAGATTCCGAGGTGAATGTTCCCAGTTTAACCGTCTGAGAGCGATTCTCTAAGAAGGATGTAAACCATTTTAGGGCAGAATCTGTGGCTCCTGCAACTTCTGAGAGGCGGACAAGTAAAGTATTGTGGTCCACTGTATCGAATGCTGCGCTGAGGTCTAACAGTACCAGGAGACTCGGTTCCCCGTCATCTGCTGCTTCAAGGGCGTCGTCCCATATTTTGAGAAGTGCTGTTTCTGTGCCATGGCCTGGGCGGAAGCCTGATTGCAGAGGGTCCAGGAGGTGGTGTGTCTCCAGGTGGTGTTGTAGCTGCTGTACTACTGCTTTCTCTATAATCTTGGAGATGGTGTTGAGGCTTGTTATTGGTCTGCGGCAGTTAGGGTCTTTAGGGTCGAGATTAGGTTTCTTTAGCAGGGGTTTGACGATGCCTTGCTTGAGGGAGGTTGGCACAGTCCCTTCTTTGAATGATTGATTTATGAGATGTGTTAGGGTGGGGGCCAGGATGTCGGAACATGCTTTGAACAATTTGGTGGGGATGATGTCGTTCGGTGATGTGCTGTCGCGAAGGCTTCTGATGATGTTTTTAGTCGTGTCCGTGGTGATTGGGGACAAAGAGAACTTTGGTGGTTGAGTGATGTTCGTGTCGATATCCTCTTTTTGCATTGGTTGGGTGAGGTTGGTTGTTATTTTCTGATGAATTGCTTTCCGAATGTTGTCGATTTTGTCGATGAAGAAATCTGATAACTCATTGCAGAATTCTTGAGTATCGTTTGCAGGGGGCTCTAGGCAGGCCGGGTTCATTGATTGAGCAACTATTTTGAAAAGTTCCCGTGGGCGGTTTAAGGCGGATGAGATGGTGTCTGCAAAATGTTCTTTTTTGGCTTTGAAGATTGCCTTGTGGTATTTCACCGTGAGCGCTTTGTAGTTGGCATGGTTTTCCTTGGTGGGATTTCTTCTCCAAGCTCTCTCAGCTCTTCTACGTTCTTGCTTGAGTAGGGTGAGAGTGCCATTAAACCAACTCGAGTTTTTTGTGCGGACGGGTGTTCTGCGTTTTGGCGCCACGGAGTCTGCTGTTTGTAGTAAAGCATTGTTTAGGGAGTTGAGTGTTTGTTCCGTTGAGAGGTTTGGGTTTAGCAGAAGAATTTTGCTCGACAGTGTAGTTTTGAAGAGTTCGGAGTGTAGTTTCTTCTGAGATCTATTCCAGTGTGTTGCTATCGCCCGTTTCTGTTTTTGGAGAGTGGTGTTAGTGGTGATTTTAAATTTGATAGCATGGTGGTCCGTCCATGGTAGTGGGGTGATGTTCAATACGTCGATGTCCATATTCTGTTTGAAGATGAGATCTAAGGTGTGTCCTGAACCATGCGTAGGAGCATTTATCAGTTGTTGCAGGCCAAGTTCTTCCATTTGGTTAACGCAGGCGGTTGCCATAGGGTCTTGGGCGGAGTTTGCCCATAGATTGAAATCCCCAAGTACCAGAAGGTTTTTGGTTTTCAAGGTGTGCATTGAGAAGAATTCAGTGAGCGGAGTGAGGAGATTGGTATTTGGTCCAGGTGGTCTGTAGCATAGTAGTATGTGAATGGTGTCTTGAGGTGTTGTTTGAAGGTGCAGTGAGAGTGTTTCCATGAAAGGCACTGAGTTCTGTAAGTTTGGTTTGGTGAGCCCCAGGTGCGATTTGAAAATCACTGCTAGACCTCCTCCTTTTTTTCCTATTCTATGTTCAGATAGGATACTGTAGTTCTTGGGCACCAATTCAGTTAGGATGGTGTTGCAGTCGGAAGTTAGCCAGCTTTCTGTAATGAAGAGGCAGTCTATGTTGTTTTCGGTGATGAACTCGCGGATTTCCAGCCTGTGCTTGACTGCAGATCTGGTGTTGATCAGGGCGCATGCTAGTTGTTGTGGTTGGATCGGTGTCTCCCTGCCTTTGAAGGTTGATTGTGGGTTGGTCCTTAGTAATTGTTCTTTTTTTAGTCTTTTTTGCGTGGTGGTCGGTAAAGTTGCGGCCGTGTATCTTAGCCTGTGGAGGGTATCTGCTGTGTACTTGAAGTTGCACATGATGCGGAAGGCAGACGTTGCTAGAAAAGAAATTTGTATGACGGAGGCACTGGTGTGGCGATGATAGCCTTGCAGGGGGGGGGGGATCGGATGGCTGACCACTGCTCTAGAGTGGTGAGAGTGACGGCTGGGTGTTGGAGCGGGGTACTGGAGGGAGGTGGCTGCCTACCTCCCTCTCGTTGATCCAGAGGAAGGCAAAAAAAACCCCTGGCTGCGTAGGCCAATGGTGCAGTCGAGGAAAAAATTCCTTCCTGACCCCCCCAAGGGGCGATCGGACCAGGCCCCTGGATCAACTACTCGAGTGCCCCCGGTGCTTACCTGTGCTGAAGGTCCCGAAGGTGAAGGAGGGGGAGCTGGTGCGGTGGGTGGTGCGGTGGCTGCGTCTCAGGCGAATTGAGGTAGACTGGCCCCCGGTGAATCTCTAGTGCCCCCACAGTGAGGTCCAGTAGCAGGAGGGGCGATTCCCGGTGCAGAGGGCACGGGGCTCTGTTGGACAACAGTGAGGGGTTGTGGTGGCAAGCTGGCTGGGCTAGGCTGCAGCCGTGGTCCGTCCCACCGACTCTAGCGGCTAGAACATGGTGATTGGGACCGCGGCTGCGGTGGAGGCCACAGAGGGGGGGGGGGGGTGGCTGGAGATGATTGGGGGTAGTGGGTACAATCAGGTGGTGATGCTGGGGGCTGATGGCCTCAGGCGGGAGTCCTAGGATGCTGCACCGTTTCCTGGGTGTGCCAATATGGCCGCCGGCTGGGCCTAAGCCGTGGCTGGCCGGCAGAGGGAGTACCAAGATGGCCGCCGGCTAGGCCCGAACCGCGGGCTGTCCTAAGGTTGTTGCCTCCACCGTCCGGTGGAGATGATCAGATGGAAGAGGGGTGCGGAACCCGCCGGAGCGGCTGGTCGGTAGAGGGGGCGGTAAGTGCTGTAATCCACCGACCGGAGCCGCGAAGAGTCCCGGGCGGCCGGCCGGCTGACTAGGCGGCGTCCGATGGGTAGAGGGGGGACCGGCAGGATGCTACAGGGGGGGGGATGGAGAGCTGCGGGCTAGCCAGCCGAGGGCGGTCGGAGCCGCAGAGTGTCCTGAGCGGCGGACCGGCTGCTGAAGGTGGCTGCTGGAGAGTCAGAGGGGAGAGGGACTGGAGTGGTAATGCGGGGGGGCTGGGCCGGAGCCGCGGAGTGTCCTGAGCGGCTGGCCGACTAAGAACGGCGTCTGGGTGGTCGGTAGGGGGATAGGATGTAGGGGATGTGGGATAGGGGAGGGGGGGGGGGACCGAGGAAGGGGTGGCCACAGGCCGGCTCTTCACGGAGCTGCTAGACAGAGGTCTGCTCTGCAGAGTGTCAGCACTCAGACTGACAATGTCTGGTGGTGTACACAGTACCGTGCACCCCTAGTGCAGTTGCTACTACTTTTCTGGTGGTGTACATAGTACACAATACAGTGCATCCATAGTTGCTATTAGACTTCTGGTGGTGTACACTATACCGTGCACCCATAGTGCAGTTGCTACTACTTTTCTGGTGGTGTACATAGTACACAATACAGTGCACCCATAGTTGCTATTACACTTCTGGTGGTGTACACAATAGTGTTCACCCATAGTGCAGTTGCTACTACTTTTCTGGTGGTGTACACAGTACACAATACAGTGCACCCCTAGTGCAGTTGCTATTACTTTTCTGGTGGTGTACACAATACAGTACACCCATAGTTGCTATTAGAGTTCTGGTGGTGTATACAATACCGTGCACCCCTACTGCAGCTGCTACTACTTTTCTGGTGGTGTACACGGTACACAACACAGTGCACCCATAGTTGCTATTAGACTTTTGGTGGTGTACACAGTACCGTGTGCACCCCTAGTGCAGTTGCTACTACTTTTCTGGTGGTGTACACAGTACACAATACAGTGCACCCATAGTTGCTATTACACTTCCGGTGGTGTACACAATACCGTGCACCCATAGTGCAGTTGCTACTACCTTTCTGGTGGTGTACACAGTACACAATACAGTGTAGTGTGGTTTTGCTAAACAAAATTTACATCATGTCCGTAAGGCCAACAAGGAGAGGCGGACGCTCACAGGCCACTAAAAGAGGGCAAGCAGGCTCTGTGTCTACAGTCAACAGTGCTGGTCATGGACACGGTGCATCCTCTGCACGTGGCCGTGGGGCACGCTTGTCCTTTTTTTCTGCAGCTGGCCATGTTATTGAGCCCCAACATGCAGAAGAGTTGGTGGAATGGATAACAAAGCCGTCCTCATCCTCCTCATCCTCTGTCACCCAGGCTCAGAGTAGTTTGCCTGCCAATACAGCTGCCAAAGCGGCCTATTCCATTGGCTCCCTGTCAACAGTCACTCCTTCCCTAGCCCCACCATCATGCACGGAGGAGTCCCCCGAACTAGTCGACCCCAGTGTCAGGTACATGCTGCAGGAGGATGCACAGCGATTTGAAGGCTCCGATGATGGCACCCAGGTTGAGGAAGGGAGTAACGTGAGGTTAGAGAGAGGGGGTGCCCAAGAAGGATAAGAAACTGGCAGTCATGTTCCCCAAGCTGCAGCATACTGCCAAGTTTGCTCCAGTGATGAGGAGGGAGGGGATGATGAGGTCACTGACTCTACTTGGGTGCCTGATAGAAGAGAGGAGGAGGAAGAGGCACATCTCCAACGAGGCAGGATGCCCTCCAGGGGGCAGCTTAGGGGCAGCTACCCTATTGCATCACACAGCAGAGCTAAGCAGGTGCAGGGCAGAGATGGTGGTAGTGGGGTTATATTTGCCACCCCCGGCTAATATCTCTCTGCTGCAAAAGTTAACTACTCTGATTCCCCAGGTTCATACCGATAATGTGGTCCTTGCAGGAGATTTTAATATTCCTCCAAACCCTTACATGGATAAACTGTCCCCAGACCCCGCTACGGATTCAGCATTGTCTAGATGGGCCCATGTGTATGGGTTGGAGGATGTGTGGAGATGGAAGTACCCATCAGACCATATTTACACATGCCACTCCTCTTCCTATAACACATTATAGGCTTGAATGGAGGAGAAGATTTGGATGCCGCACACCGGATGTAGTCAAAAAACTTCACTTTATTGAAAAAATGGGATCATCAAAATAACAAGACTGTCATGCAGAAAGTACAGATAAGCTGACGCGTTTCGCACTCAGGACTGAGTGCTTACTCATAGCTATGAGTAAGCACTCAGTCCTGAGTGCGAAACGCGTCAGCTTATCTGTACTTTCTGCATGACAGTCTTGTTATTTTGATGATCCCATTTTTTCAATAAAGTGAAGTTTTTTGACTACATCCGGTGTGCGGCATCCAAATCATCTCCTCCATTCAAGCCTGCTTTGCCTAGCATTCAGCCAGCACCTGGAGCTCTTCTGCCTTGAAACTTCCACTTACACCTGGGTCAGTGTCAGCCTGAGCGGTGGAAATACTTTCTTTGCTATAACACATTATCCCGCATTGATATGTTCTATGCTAGTGGTACCATGCTCCCCAGGGTTGTAGGGATTAAGGTACTCCCCCGGGTTATCTCTGACCACTCCCCCTTACTATGTACTCTGCAAACCAGCACTCCCCAAGCAGATAGACTTTGGTGACTCTCCAGATACTGGATTGAACATCCAACTATAGAAATAGAAGTGGCCAAGGAGATAAAGGAATTCTGGCTGACCAACACTGACACCTCTGGGGTGGGGATAGTCTGGGATACTTTTAAGGCCTATATACGTGGGTGCTATTTATCTTCCATAGCCCGGGAAAGGAAGAATGATAAGGTCACACTAGAGGAGGTGGAGGCTAGAGCCCAAGAACTAGAATCTAGATTTGCCCTTACTTCTAATCCCATTACAGCCCACGATATGAAGGTAGCCTATCGTGAGGTAATGTTGCTTAGGGTGGCCAAGGCTAATAAAGGGCAGTTGGCCCAAACGCAAAGGATTTTTGAGCAGGATGACAAACCAGGTAGGCTACTGGCCTGGATCTCAAAAGAGCAATCCCCGGTTTCTACCATCGCCCGCCTTCGTAGGGATGACGGGACCATGGTGACAGATCCTGTCAATATCAATCTCTGCTTTACTGAATTTTATGCTGCTCTATATTCCTCTAGGGCACACTACTCACCAGGAGAGTTAAACAATTTCTTAGATAAGGTGATGCTCCCGGTTCTCACTGGGGCTGCAAGGGAAAGCTTAGACGCCCCGATCACATTGGCGGAGGTTCAACAGGCCCTGGGTTCCATGCAAACAGGGGAAAACTCGGGTGTAGATGGGATTCCCCCTGAATTCTATAAACAATACTTGGATGAGGTGACCATTAGAATGCATGACATGTTTACAAAATCCCTACAGAATGACGACCTCCCACCATCTATGTCACAAGCCATTGTAGTGGTGATACCCAAACCCGGGAAGGACCCTCAACTATGCTCTTCGTATCGGCCCATTTCCCTGCTTAATTCCGATGCCAAAGTACTTACCAAAATTCTTGCCAGGCGGTTGAATGAAGTAATACTTACCCTGATTCATGAAGATCAGTCAGGATTTATGCCAGGCAAGGTAACTGATATTAATTTACGCAGGTTGTATACGGTCTTGGCTTCTGGAGATGGGGATGGTGTTGAAGAAATGGTGGCCTCTCTTGACGCAGAGAAGGCCTTTGACTCCGTAGAGTGGGGCTATCTCTGGGAGGTTCTCCGCAGATTCAGATTCGGTCCGGCCTTCATCTCCTGGGCTAAGTCAGTGTACAGGGCCCCAACAGCCAGAGTGCGTACCGGAACAGTCTTGTCCCCCCCTTCTCTTTGAGCAGGGGAACCCGGCAGGGGTGCCCCCTTTCCCCGGGCCTCTTTGCTCTGGCCATTGAACCTATGGCGGTGCTCCTCCGGGCCTCATCAGAGGTTAAGGGAATTGCCAGGGGTCCGCTTCAGGAAAAAGTGTCTTTATACGCTGACGACACACTGTTGTATCTTAGAGATGATGGGAATTCATTGCAGGCAGCCCTATCGTTTATAGATAAGTTTGGCCATTTTTCAGGAATCCGTGTAAACTGGGGGAAGTCGGTGATATTCCCTCTACACTCTGGGGCTTTCCACCTGCAGGTGGATGGGCAGCTACGAAGGGTTCCCCAGTTTTGGTATTTGGGAGTGGAGATACACCGGTATCTGAGACAGTTTATTCCTCTAAACCTCAATCCAGTAGTCAATCAGATATCCCAAAGGTGCAATACGTGGAAATCCCTGCCCCTGACTCCAGTAGGAAGGGTTAATTAAATTGAAATGTTGGTTCTTCCAAAGCTCACTTATCTTTTTTGCCAAACCCCTGTGCCTATACCAATTAGCTTTTTTAGGAAACTGGATGGAATACTTATCTCCTTCGTCTGGAATGGGAGGGCCCCCAGAATAGCCAAAACAACTTTACAGCTACCTCTCTCACTGGGGGGATTGGCATTACCATGCCTCTTGAAATACTACTGGACGGCAGCTCTCGTGACGGTTTAATGGTGGCTGTCTGAAGAACCGGCTAAACCCGCTTCTTCATTGGAGGCGGCGCTGCTGGGCTCATATGCGGAACTTAGAAACCTGATCCATAGAGGCCCTCGGTCTAATTCTCGGATAACCCTTCCTATGCGTGTGACCCTTAAGGTGTGGGATACGGTGGTCAGACAGATGGGTGGGTCTGAGATATGGTCTCCAACCACCCCCTTGTGGGAAAACCCTCGCTTATCCCACTTCCACTCCATCCCTGATCCAATCGTGTGGGCCTGGCATGGGGTCACAACTTTGGGTGACATAGTATCTCAGGGAAGACTGATCTCATTCGATGCCTTAAAACGCAATCGAGACCTACCGAACCATATGTTCTTCAGGTTTCTCCAATTACGCCATGCCTATCGATCCCAATTCCCCTCCCTGATTACTCTCGAGATGTCAGCAGTGGAGAGCGAGCTTAGATCCCCTGATGGGGCGAGAACGTTATCTACCTTATATAGTATGTTAGTTACGCTCGACACATCTAAGGTCTCCTAGCTATTTGAACTCTGGCAAAGGGATATTCCAGAACTAGCGGGTGATGATTGGGAGGAAGGTGTCCAACAATATCTGCCCCTTGTGATTTGAGCTAGGGATAGGTTCATTCAGTGGAAGTTCCTTCATCGAGCCTATTACTCCCCAGCACGCCTGGCAAGAATATACACTGACCGAACAGCTAAATGCCCTAGATGTAATTTTGACGGTGCTGACTTCTTTCATGTAACTTGGTCTTGCCCTGAAGTGGTGGAATTCTGGAAAGCCGTCCTAACTGATATTAACGCTATCGGGAAACTGACAGTCCCATACAGACCGATTCCTCTCCTTTTGGGTATATGTGACTTTATGCAACTTTCATGGGGTAAAAAGTTGTTCATTTTCTATACTACGTTCTATGCTAGGAAAGCAATATTGCGGCAGTGGAACCAGCCCTTACCACCTACTAAACAACTATGGCAATCCCTGGTAAATGCAGCACTCCCGCTATACAAATTAACATATTTGGGCAGGAACTGTCCTAAAAAGTTTTGGAAAATTTGGGCGGAATGGTTGAAGGCAAAGCATTTAACTATTGAATAGCTGTGCCCGGATGGGCGATCGGCGGTAGATTACCCCCCTCCCCCCCCCCTCATGGATTTCTGAATCCTCATCTATGTGATGGTTTAGGAGATACAAGACATAAGATTGGTGATTACCTATTAGTATAATTGCTGCTAATACTTGTGAATACACAGATATGTGAAAAAAGGAACTTAGATGTATGTTTGTATGACATTATAACCTGGCAATGTATGGTTTTGTTTTATTTTGTTTGAACCTTTAAATAAACTTTATGTTAAAAAAAAAAAAAAAAAAAAGCAGGTGCAGGGCGCTGCTGACTCCCCGCATATTTTGAAAAGTTCTTTGGTGTGGGCCTTTTTTGACACGTGTGCAGCAGATCACACCATTGCTGTTTGCAACCTATGTCTGAAGCATATTAAGCATGGCCAAAACAGCAGCCGCGTGGGCACCAAATGCTTGACTAGACATATGACGATCTCCCATGCAGTCCGTTGGCAACAGCACTTAAAAGACCCACATCAAAGAACAAGGCGGACCTCTCCTTGCTCCTCATCTGGGATTTCCAACCCCACTATACCTCCAGTCCTCTCAGAAACCTGCACTGAGAGGAATGAAGGTATAGAAATGGGTGTCCCATGTACTTGTGGCCAATCTGCTAGCGGTACACCAACATCCGATTTTAGCAGGCAAATTTCTCTACCCCAGTTGCTAAACCATCGAAAGAAATTCAGTCCCAGCCATCCACATGCTCAGCATCTGAATGCTAGCTTGGCCAAATTGCTAGCACTGCAACTGCTGCCTTTTCAGCTGGTAGACTCTGCCCCCTTTTGTGAATTTGTGAAATGTGCGGTACCTCAGTGGCAGTTTCCCAAACACCATTTCTTTTCACGGAAGGCTATTCTGGCTCTCTGCCAGCATGTGGAAGGCAATGTCTTGGCCTCGTTGGACAGGGCGGTCAGCAGTAAGGTGCATATTACAGCTGACTCATGGTCCAGCAGGCATGGACAGAGATGTTACCTTTCTTTCGTGGCGCACTGGGTAACTCTGCTAGCAGCTGGGAAGGAATCAGGACAGGGTTCAGTATTGTTGGAGCTTGTTCTGCCACCACGCCTCCAAAATCCTAGTGGTGATTCTGCCACAGCTCTCTCCTCCACCCCCTCCTTTTCTTTTTCCTCTATGGCCTCTTCCTTTGCAGATTTGTCCTCTGAACCAGCGGTGCTCCGTAGGCGTTCAAGGGGCTACGCAAGCACACAGGCAAAAAGATGCCATGTGTTGCTTGAGTTGGTCTGCTTAGGGGACAGGAGCCACACTGGGGCAGAGATTCTGTCAGCTCTGCAGGGGCAGGCTCAGAGGTGGTTGACGCCACGCCAGCTTCAGCCAGGAATGATTGTATCCGACAATGTCACCAACCTCCTCTCCGGCCATTTGAAGGGACACTTTACCCATGTTCCCTGTTTGGCTCATGTCCTGAATTTGGTGGTGCAGCGGTTCTTGAGCAGGTACCCGGGCTTACAGGATCTCCTGAGGCAGGCCAGGAAAGTCTGTGGTCATTTCTGCCGGTCATATAATGCCAGTGCTCGGCTGGCTGACATTCAAAGGGAATGCAACCTGCCCAAGAACCGCCTCATTTTTGACATGCTCACCAGGTGGAACTCAACGTTGGCAATGCTGCAGCTGCTTCACATGCATCAGAGGGCCATCAATGAGTACCTGTGTGAGTATGGCACCAGGACAGGGTCAGGGGAGCTTGGCTTTTTTAAGCCACGCCAGTGGCTACTGATCAAGGATGCATGCACTGTCCTGTCACCATTTGAGGAGGCCATGAGGATGGTGAACAGTGACAGTGCATGCATCAGTATTACTGTCCCTCTTCTCTTCCTGTTGGAGCACACGCTTCGTGGAATAATGGACAGGGCACTTGAGGCAGAACAGCGGGAGGAAGAGGACTTCCTTACCTCTCAAGGCCCCCTTTATTCAGATAGTATTCCGCAGGCCCACCGAACACACAGGAAGAAGAAGAGGGGAGGATTGTGTCAGCATGGAGGTGGAGGATAACACTCGGCATCAGCAGCAGTCTTTAAGGGATCGTTTTCAGTCCCCAGAAACCCATGGAGTTGTACGTGGCTGGGAGGAGGTGGTTGCGGATCATGTGATCCTTAGTGACCCAGAGGATTCAGGATCGAATGCCTCTGCAAACTTACGCTGGATGGCCTCCCTGATTATGCAAAGCCTGGGAAAGGACCCTAGGATTCGTGGTATCAAAGAGAGGGACCATTACTGGCTGGCAACCCTTCTTGATCCACGTTACAAGGGTAAGGTTGCAGAACTTATCCAGCCTTCGCAGAGGGAGCAGAGGATGAAACATCTTCGGGAGACCTTGAAGAAAGGTTTGTGCAATGCATTTCCAGAGCCTGGGAGGTTATAATTTCCTGGTGCTGGACAACGTGTTGCTGAGGCTTCGTTCAGTCACAGAAAGAGCGTTGGAGATGGTGGCTGGCTGACCGATGCCTTCAGACAATTCTTCAGTTCTCAGTGCCAGCAACCATCGCCAGCATCTGAATTACAGGGTGCAGGAATATTTAGGGGAAAGATCAGACTTGGAGACCTTTCCAACAGAACATCCACTGGGTTACTGGGTCTTGAGGATGGACCACTGGCCAGAGCTTGCTCAATGCGCAATTGAGCTACTGGCCTGTACTGCATCCAGCGTTCTTTCTGAGCGCACATTCAGTGCTGCTGGAGGGTTTGTAACCGATCACAGAGTGCGCCTGTCCACAGACTCTGTTGATAGGCTCACATTCATAAAAATGAATCAGTCTTGGATCACCAGCTACCAAGCACCTGATGCTGATGTAACCAGTTAATTTTTATATGGATGTGGGATCCCTTGAAGACTGCCTTTGCTTAGTGACTATCCTATTATGCTGAGTGACTATCCTATGCCTTCTCAATCTTGATGATGCTAGCTTCTAAGAATATTTTTGGTTCACGGCACCACCACCACTGCCTAAGGCCCAATATTTCTGTCTCTGTTTATTTAACAGGGGCGTGTAATTACAATTTTTGATCTAATATTTCACAGCAGGGCCCATTCCTGTGCTCAACAACAGTATCTATGAGGCTTTACAGTGTTGTGCCACCACCACCACCGCCTAAGGCCCAATTTTTCTGCCCCTGTTTAACAGGGGCATGTAATTACAATTTTTGATCTAATATTTCACAGCAGGGCTCGTTCCTGCGCCCAACAAAAGTATCTGTGAGGGGTTGCAGTGTTGTGGCACCACCACCACTGCCTAAGACCCAATTTTTCTGCCCCTGTTTAACCACTTGACCACTGGACACTTAAACCCCCTTCCTAACCAGACCAACTTTCAGCTTTCGGTGCTCTCACATTTTGAATGACAATTACTCAGGCATGCAACATTGTACCTATATGAAATTTTGTCCTTTTTTCACACAAATAGATGCATTTTTCTTAGTTTCTGTTATAAAATTTTGCAAAATTAGTAATTTTTCTTCATATATTTTGGCCAAAATTTATACCGCTACATATCTCTGGTAAAATAACCCAAATTGGTGTATATTATTTGGTCTTTGTGAAAGTTAGAGAGTCCACAAGCTATGGTGCCAATCTGTGAAAATTGATCACACCTGAAGTACTGACGGCCTATCTCATTTCTTGAGACCCTAACAAGCCAGGAAAGTACAAATACCCCCAAATGACCCATGTGACAGACCTAGCCGGGACAGAGGCTGTTGGAGAGGACTGAATGCAAGCCTGTTGCCTTTTGATTATGGGCCCTGGATTTTCAGTGGAACAACAGTTCATGGTAGCAACAAGCAAGTGTCGCCTTGTTTTGTGCTCGGAGAGGTTGGAATATCTGATATCTGTATACAGACTGGGAGGAAGTGGTATATGACGGAAGCACTCAAGCGGAGTGTGGAACGTTCCGTGACATTGGTGGCAAGCAGCGGGAAAGCTTCCTGCAGTCTGGGACATCCAAACCTCCAACTGGATCCAAGATCAGCATAGCAGACGTCAGTCACCCCAGCGGAGATATGGACCTGGCATCAGAGTTCTCGGGGCTGCTGCGGATCATCCTTTCAACATACACCAGAATGGTGTCTGAGGATGAATACCTGGAGCTCAGGCAGCTGATTCGGGTGAAGCTCTGGATTGGAGCCCTTCAGCTCGCTGGTATAAAACAGGGCAAGTGCTTTCCAACCCAAGAGCAACGGGCCAGTGACCAACGGGCATTGCGGATGGCATTCCTGGAAGAGCGGAGGAGCAATGGGTGACTGAGTTGAACAGGCTGGTCCAGCAGGAGATAGAGCTGGACAATCGTTATTGGGCTCTGCAATGGCACGCATAGGAGGGATATTTAGGGGAGACAACAGAATGCTCTCCGGAGGGACTTTGGAGGCCCTGGATTGCTGTGGGAGAGCCTTACAGATCATTTTATGTTTGGTGATGAAGAGGAACCTGACCTTGAGGACCTGCGAAAATATATAGAGAGGCTATGCTCTGTCTTGCAGGGGTCTCAGAGCTCAAACCTGATCTGGACCATTTGCTAAGGAAGGAACAGCATCTGGAAAGGGCATACAGGAAACTGCTAGAACAAGTTCAGCAGCATGCCATAGAATCGGCAGTGGAAAATCCGGAGATTGCCGTCCCCAAACCTGAAGTACTGACAACAGGGCAGAGCTCTGCTACTCTCTGCCCAGAAATGATAGCATCTTCTGGGTTCCATGGACAGGAGATGGTGAACCTCCATCCCCAGACACCAGTTGCAGAGACAGGGGATTTGATAGACTTTTCTGCTGAGGAAGAACCATCGAGTGAGCCCCCAGCAGAAGAGTTGGGATTAGGGCCAAACTTCATTGCGCTCTGCTCAGCACTGATGGCATCTTCTGAGTTCCACGGACAGGAGATGGTGAACCTCTATCCACAGACACCAGTTATAGAGGTAGGGGATTTAATAGACTTTTCTGCTGAGGAAGAACAACCTGATGAGCCTCCAGCAGAAGAGCTGCTATTGGGGCCAAACTTCACTGTGCTCTGCCCCACACCAACAGCAGTATCTGTGGAGTTACAGGGAACTTCCCCAGTTGAAGCACCGGCAACCGGGCAGAGTGCTACCAACCTCTGGCCATCACCGGCAACAACTACAGAGTTCCAGGGAGGTGGGGCAGTCGGCCTCCCTCCCCAACAGGTAGCCGGAGCAGATGGTGTTGGGTTTCCAGCAGAAGGGCTGGCAACAGGGCCGAGTACTGCTGGACTCTGCCCTCAACTAACAGGAGATGGATTTCCTGTGAAGGTGGATGGTACTTCAGTCTCCACCTGTATACTCCAGGGATGCTGGGCAGTCGGCCCAGATCCCCAACAGCATGACAGAGTCCCCCTGTCTTCTCTCCAGCGGCAGAAAGGACTCAAGGGAGAAGGGCCAGTCCAGGCCTCTCCCCAGCGGCAGATATGTTCTCTGAGAGAGGCAGAGGTTGGCTGGGTGAGTAATACTCTGTTTGGAACAATTTGTTTGGGGTACTGTGTGGGTACAGGCAGTAGAGGACTGGAACTACTGACTAACTTCGGAGTCAACCCGTCTGGGGTCTCCTCCTGTGTTAGTCTCCTGCCAAAAGGGGAGAAATGTGACAGACCTAGCCAGGACAGAGGCTGTTGGAGAGGACTGAATGCAAGCCTGTTGCCTTTTGATTATGGGCCCTGGATTTTCAGTGGAACAACAGTTCATGGTAGCAACAAGCAAGTGTCGCCTTGTTTTGTGCTCAGAGAGGTTGGAATATCTGATATCTGTATACAGACTGGGAGGAAGTGGTATATGACGGAAGCACTCAAGCGGAGTGTGGGACGTTCCGTGACAACCCGTTTTTGGAAAGTAGACATTCCAAGGTATTTGGTAAGAGGCATGGTGAGTTTTTTGAAGTTGTAATTTCTCCCACAATTTTTTGCATAATCAAGATTTTTTTTTATTTTTATTTTTTTTTCACAAAATTTTTATATTAGCAGGTTATTTCTCACACACAGCATATGCATAGCACAAATTACACCCCAAAACATACTCTACTATTCCTCCTGAGTATGGCAATACCACATGTGTGAGACTTTTACACACCGTGTCCACATACAGAGGCCCAACATGCAGGGAGTGCCATCAGGCGTTCTTGGAGCATAAATTACACATATAATTTCTTGACTACCTCTTACTTTTTTGAAGGCCCTGGAGAACCAGGACAATGTAAATGCCCCAAAAATGACCCCATTTTGGAAAGAATACAACCCAATGTAAAATCTATGAGGCATATCGAGTCTTTTGAACATGTCATTTTTTTCTACAAGTTTTTGGAAAATGTGTAAAGACAATGAAAACGCATTTTTTTTTACACAATGTTGTCCATTTACACAATGTTTCTAACATATAGCATGTACGTACCAAAAATTACACCCTAAAATAGATTCTCCTACTCCTCCTGAGTATGGCGATACCACATGTGTGAGACTTTTCCACAGCGTGGCCACATACAGAGTTCCAATATGCAGGGAGCACCATCAGGTGTTCTAGGGGCATAAGTTTCAAATCTAATTTGACTACCTATTACACTTTTGTGAGTAGGGATGAGCCGAACACCCCCCCGGTTCGGTTCGCACCAGAACCTGCGAACGGACCGAAAGTTCGCACGAACGTTAGAACCCCATTGACGTCTATGGGACTCGAACGTTCGAAATCAAAAGTGCTCATTTTAAAGGCTAATTTGCATGGTATTGTCCTAAAAAGGGTTTGGGGACCCGGGTCCTACCCCAGGGGACATGTATCAATGCAAAAAAAACTTTAAAAAACGGCCGTTTTTTCGGGAGCAGTGATTTTAATGATGCTTAAAGTAAAAAAAAAAAAAAAGTGAAATATTCCTTTAAATATCCTACCTGGGGGGTGTCTATAGTATGCCTGTAAAGTGACGCGTGTTTCCCGTGTTTAGAACAGTCCCTGCACCAAATGTCATTTTTAAAGGAAAAAAACTCATTTAAAACTGCTTGCGGGTTTAATGTAATGTCGGGTCATGGCAATATGGATGAAAATCAGTGAGACAAACGGCATGGTTACCCCCCAGTCCATTACCAGGCCCTTTGGGTCTTGTATGGATATTAAGGGGAACCCCGCACCCAAATTAAAATAAGGAAAGGTGTGGGGCCACCAGGCCCTATATACTCTGAACAGCAGTATACAGGCGGTGCAAACAAGACAGGGACTGTAGGTTTGTTGTTAACCACTTCAGCCCCGGAAGGTTTTACCCCCTTCCTGACCAGAGCACTTTTTACAATTCAGCACTGCGTCGCTTTAACTGCTAATTGCGCGGTCATGCAATGCTCTACCCAAACGAAATTTGCGTCCTTTTCTTCTCACAAATAGAGCTTTCTTTTGATGATATTTGATCACCTCTGCCGTTTTTATTTTTTTCGCTATACACGGAAAAAGACCGAAAATTTTGAAAAAAAATGATATTTTCTACTTTTTGTTCTAAAAAAAATCCAATAAACTCAATTTTAGTCATACATTTAGGCCAAAATGTATTCGGCCACATGTCTTTGGTAAAAAAAATGTCAATAAGTGTATATTTATTGGTTTGCGCAAAAGTTATAGCGCCTACAAACTAGGGTACATTTTCTGGAATTTACACAGCCTTTAATTTATGACTGCCTATGTCGTTTCTTGAGGTGCTAAAATGGCAGGGCAGTACAAAACCCCCACAAATGACCCCATTTTGGAAAGTAGACACCCCAAGGAATTTGCTGAGAGGCATGTTGAGCCCATTGAATATTCATTTTTTTTGTCCCAAGTGATTGAATAATGACAAAAAAAAAAAAAAAAAAAAAAAATTACAAAAAGTTGTCACTAAATGATATATTGCTCACACAGGCCATGGGCATATGTGGAATTGCACCCCAAAATACATTTAGCTGCTTCTCCTGAGTATGGGGATACCACATGTGTGGGACTTTTTGGGAGCCTAGCCGCGTACGGGGCCCCGAAAACCAATCACTGCCTTCAGGATTTCTAAGGGCGTACATTTTTGATTTTACTCCTCACTACCTATCACAGTTTTGAAGGCCATAAAATGCCCAGATGGCATAAAACCCCCCCAAATGACCCCATTTTGGAAAGTAGACACCCCAAGCTATTTGCTTTGAGGCATGTTGAGTCCATGGAATGTTTTATATTTTGACACAAGTTGCGGGAAAGTGACAAATTTTTATTTTTTTTATTTTTTTTTGCACAAAGTTGTCACTAAATGATATATTGCTCACACAGACCATGGGCATATGTGGAATTGCACCCCAAAATACATTTAGCTGCTTCTCCTGAGTATGGGGATACCACATGTGTGAGACTTTTTGGGAGCCTAGCCGCGTACGGGGCCCCGAAAACCAATCACTGCCTTCAGGATTTCTAAGGGCGTACATTTTTGATTTTACTCCTCACTGCCTATCACAGTTTCGGAGGCCATGGAATGCCCAGGTGGCACAAACCCCCCCAAATGACCCCATTTTGGAAAGTAGACACCCCAAGCTATTTGCTGAGAGGCATGGTGAGTATTTTGCAGCTCTCATTTGTTTTTGAAAATAAAGAAAGACGAGAAAAAAAAATTTTTTTTTTCTTTTTTCAATTTTCAAAACTTTGTGACAAAAACTGAGGTCTGCAAAATACTCACTATACCTCTCATCAAATAGCTTGGGGTGTCTACTTTCCAAAATGGGGTCATTTGGGGGGGTTTTTTGCCACCTGGGCATTCCATGGCCTCCGAAACTGTGATAGGCAGTGAAGAGTGAAATCAAAAATTTACGGCCTTAGAAAGCCTGAAGGCGGTGCTTGGTTTTTGGGGTCCCGTACGCGGCTAGGCTCCCAAAAAGTCCCACACATGTGGTATCCCCATACTCAGGAGAAGCAACAGAATGTATTTTGGGGTGTAATTTCACATATTCCCATGGCATGTTTGAGCAAAATATCATTTAGTGACAACTTTGCGCAAAAAAAAATAAAAAAAATAAAAAATTGTCTCTTTCCCGCAACTTGTGTCACAATATAAATTATTCCATGGACTCAACATGCCTCTCAGCAAATAGCTTGGGGTGTCTACTTTCCAAAATGGGGTCATTTGGGGGGGGTTTTGAACTGTCCTGGCATTTTATGCACAACATCTAGAGGCTTATGTCACACATCACCCACTCTTCTAACCACTTGAAGACAAAGCCCTTTCTGACACTTATTGTTTACATAAAAAAATAATTTTTTTTTGCAAGAAAATTACTTTGAACCCCCAAACATTATTTTTTTTTTTAAAGCAAATGCCCTACAGATTAAAATGGTGGGTGTTTCATTTTTTTTTTTCACACAGTATTTGCGCAGCGATTTTTCAAACGCATTTTTTGGGGAAAAACACACTTTTTTACATTTTAATGCACTAAAACACACTATATTGCCCAAATGTTTGGTGAAATAAAAAAGATGATCTTAGGCCGAGTACATGGATACCAAACATGACATGCTTTAAAATTGCGCACAAACGTGCAGTGGCGACAAACTAAATACATTTTTAAAAGCCTTTAAAAGCCTTTACAGGTTACCACTTTAGATTTACAGAGGAGGTCTACTGCTAAAATTACTGCCCTCGATCTGGCCTTCGCGGTGATACCTCACATGCATGGTGCAATTGCTGTTTACATTTGACGCCAGACCGACGCTTGCGTTCGCCTTAGCGCGAGAGCAGGGGGGACAGGGGTGCTTTTTTTTTTTTTTTTTTTTTTTTTCATTATTATTATTATTTTTTTATCTTATTTTTAAACTGTTCCTTTCATTTTTTTTTTTAAATCATTTTTATTGTTATCTCGGGGAATGTAAATATCCCCTATCATAGCAATAGGTAGTGACAGGTACTCTTTTTTGCAAAAATTGGGGTCTATTAGACCCTAGATTTCTCCTCTGCCCTCAAAGCATCTGACCACGCCAAGATCGGTGTGATAAAATGCTTTCCCAATTTCCCAATGGCGCTGTTTACATCCGGCGAAATCTAAGTCATAAAATGCTCGTAGCTTCCGATTTCTTAGGCCATAGAGATGTTTGGAGCCACCCTGGTCTCTGATCAGCCCTATGGTCAGCTGGCTGAATCACCGGCTGCTTTCTCAGGTTCCCTGTTGAGACAGGAGAGCCAGAGAAAAACACGGAAGACGTTGGGGGAGGGGGGGGCATTCCCTCCCACTGCTTGTAAAAGCAGTCTAGAGGCTAATTAGCCGCTAGGATTGCTTTTACATGAAAGCTGACCGCTGGCTGAAAAGAATGATACCAAGATGATACCTAAACCTGCAGGCATCATTCTGGTATAACCACTCAAAGTCGTGAATGGCGTACCTGAAGACAAAAAAATGGTTAACAATAAAGCACAGTAAACGGTAAGGTATAAAAAATTGTATACCTGAAAAGCAAACATGATAAAACATAATAACAATAAAACATTGCAGAATAGAATACAGTAAAAAAGAGCAGAACAATAGAGAGAGAATAGAGAGAGAGAGAACAATAAAACGCCAACTATTTTTTTTTTTTTTTTATATTTTTGTTTGTGTTTTTTTTTTTTTTTTTCACTTTTTTTTGTAACTAACTTTTATAACTGTAACCGGTTCCAGGTTCGGGTCTCTCAAAATGCGATGGCATCTTGGGAGACCCTGTGAAAGTGTGCCTAGTCTGTGCAATGCTGTACCCTACGCTAATAGTCAACTAGTGAATGGTAGCGTTCAAAACATTCACCAATGCAAAGACCAGGATTGTCAGGACAGGAGGGACAATAATAGCGGGCGTCACGCCTATATCCGCGCTTGCTGCAGACACAACATCTTTTTTGGGGGGGTTCGTTGGGTAGGGGTACTCGGGAGGACATAAAAATGCCTCTCATGCAGCTGACTGAATTTGGTTGGGGATGTGAATGGGGGAAGTACGGGCGCTACAGAAGCGGTGGGTTCCCAATTAGGATTGGCGAATGCAGCAGGAAGGGCACTATGGGCACGACGGGCCTGTGTTTGTCTTTTTGGTGGCAGCGGGACACTACTTGTGCTTGCCACCTCACCAGCTTGAACTGCACTTATGGGACTCGCCACGTCACCAAGTGTTACTGCAGTGCTGGTTTGACTACGACCGGGGTGTACTAGGCCGCTGGCGCTTGCCAGTTCACCAAAACGCTACCAAAAAAACTGTTAGCGATCGCAGGGATCAGGCCTGACTCTGCGAACGCTGCAGTTATGCGTTTAGTGTTTTGTAAGTGTCAGTGATCGATCGATACTGCACTTGGGTGGGCTGGGCCGGGCCGGGCGGAGGGGCAAAACGCAGGTGCTAGCAGGTATCTGGGCTGATCCCGCTAACACTGCGTTTGTGGGAACCCTAAACTGCTGGGGACGCCAGTATAGATCTGATCGGATCAGGTATTGATCCGATCAGATACTATACCACTAAGGGAGGTGTATGCTGCGTGCGTGGGTGTTAGCGGTACTGGCGCTAATCTGACGCTGCCTGGGGCTGGTGCTTGCCAGTTCACCAAAACGCTACCAAAAAAACTGTTAGCGATCGCAGGGATCAGGCCTGACTCTGCGAACGCTGCAGTTATGCGTTTAGTGTTTTGTAAGTGACAGTGATCGATCGATACTGCACTTGGGTGGGCTGGGCGGAGGGACAAAATGCAGGTGCTAGCGGGTATCTGGGCTGATCCCGCTAACACTGCGTTTTTGGGAACCCTAAACTGCTGGGGACACTAGTATAGATCTGATTGGATCAGATATTGATCCGTTCAGATACTATACCACTAAGGGAGGCGTATGCTGCGTGCGTGGGTGTTAGCGGTACTGGCGCTAATCTGACGCTGCCTGGGGCGACGCATATCACCGCCGGGCGATCGGGGGGCTAAACCTTTATTCGGTAATAAACGGCGGGTGCCCTGACACTATAAAAAATAAACGAACTAACCAGCGTCACCCGTAACGGTTATACGGTGATCAGTGGTGAAAGGGTTAACTAGGGGGCCATCAAGGGGTTAAAACATTTATTAGGTAGTATATGGGGGTCCCTGTCGCTATAAAACACTGACGGCGAACCTAAATATTTACGTCCCTAACTACCGTCACCAGCGACACTAATACAGCGATCAGAAAAATGATCGCTTAGCGACACTGGCGACAGGGGGTGATCAAGGGGTTAAAACTTTATTAGGGGGGTAAGGGGGGTACCCTAGACGTACAGGGGGCTAAACCTTTATTCGGTAATAAACGGCGGGTGCCCTGACACTATAAAAAATAAACAAACTAAGCAGCGTCACCCGTAACGGTTATACGGTGATCAGTGGTGAAAGGGTTAACTAGGGGGCAATCAAGGGGTTAAAACATTTATTAGGTAGTATATGGGGGTCCCTGTCGCTATAAAACACTGACGGCGAACCTAAATATTTACGTCCCTAACTACCGTCACCAGCGACACTAATACAGCGATCAGAAAAATGATCGCTTAGCAACACTGGTGACAGGGGGTGATCAAGGGGTTAAAACTTTATTAGGGGGGTTAGGGGGGTACCCTAGACCTAAAGGGGGCCTAAGACTCACTGCCCTAACACACTAACTGACACAAACTGACACCAATACAGTAATCAGAAAAAAAAAAAAAAAAAAAAAACCTGCTTGGTGTCAGTTTGTGACAGGGGGGGGGGTGATCGGGGGGGGATCGGGGGGCGATCGGGGGGGGGATCGGGGTGAAATGTGTGCCTGGCATGTTCTACTGTGTGTGTAGTGTTTGGTGCACTCACATTACAGTCTTCTCTCCTCGGCCCGGAACGGAAAATACCGAGCCGAGGAGAGATGACATCATTTCCTCTGCCTCTGTGTACAATACAGAGGCAGGGAAATGATCCCATTGGCTGGGAGCGATCGCGAGGGGGGGGCCACGAATGGATGGCCTCCCCCTCACCACCGATCGCCGGGGGACATTTGCCGACCGCCGCAGGCACCGGGGGGGGGTCCGATCGGACCCCCCACCCGCGGGCAGGCAGGGACGTACAGGTAAGCCCTTTTGCCTGCCCGTGCCGCTTTGTCGACGTACATCGTCGTGCGGCGGTCGGCAAGTGGTTAAGTAGAATCTGTTTGTAATTTTGAACGGGTACATTTTTAACGTGTTTAGCTCCAGCCAAAAAATCTTTTTTAAGCTTTTTGGAAAACATAGGGAAGGGTTATCACCCCTGTGACATTTGTTTTGCTTTCTTTCCTCCTCTTCAGAAGATTTCACCTCACTTTTTGTCCCAATGAAAAATGTTTTTTGAAAATTTGGGTTTTTTTGTGGAACAAGGATTGGAAAGCATCAGTGGAAAGGAGAAGTTTTTTTCCCATATTAACTCTTACAGGAGAGGATTTCCCTTCCTAGGGGTAGATTTCATCTCACTTCCTGTTGTCTCCTTCCGTTTGCAAGTAGGAGTCGTTTGTAAGTTAGATGTTTGAAAGTAGGGTCCTGCCCTATATACTCAGCAGAAATTTGGGCCTTAGGTGTTGCTGTGGCCACAACATTGTAAGCCCTCACAGGGCCCTGCTGTGAAATATTAGATCAAGAATTGTAATTACATGCCCCTGTTGAACAGGAGCTGAAAAATTAGGCCTTAGGCACTGGTGCTGGTGCCACAACACTGCAACCCCTCACAGACACTCTAGTTGGAACGCAGGAACGAGCCCTGCTGCAAAGTATTGCATCAAAAATTGTAATTACACGCCCCTGTTAGACAGGGGCAGAAAAATTGGGCCTTAGGCACTGGTGCTGGTGCCACAACACTGCAACCCCTCACAGACACTCTAGTTGGAATGCAGGAACGAGCCCTGCTGCAAAGTATTGCATCAAAAATTGTAATTACACGCCCCTGTTAGACAGGGGCAGAAAAATTGGGCCTTAGGCACTGGTGCTGGTGCCACAACACTGCAACCCCTCACAGACACTCTAGTTGGAATGCAGGAACGAGCCCTGCTGCAAAGTATTACATCAAAAATTGTAATTACACGCCCCTGTTAAACAGGGGCTGAAAAATTGTGCCTTAGGCACTGGTGGTGGCGCCCAGAACCAAAAATGTTCTTACAAGCTATCAGCGTGATGATTGAGGAGGAAGAGGATAATTACTCAGGGATAGTCACTCAGCATCAGCATAGGCAGTCTTTGAAGGGATCTGAGATTTCAAAAAAAATTATTCGGTTACATCAGCATCAGGTGCTTGGTAGCTGGTGGTGATCCAAGACTGATTCATTTTTATGAAGGTCAGTCGATCGACCGAGTCGGTGGACAGACGCACCCTGTGATCGGTTACCACGCCTCCAGCAGCACTGAATGTGCGTTCCGAAAGAACGCTGGATGCAGGACAGGCCAGTAGCTCAATTGCATACTGTGCAAGCTCTGGCCAGTGATCCATCCTCAAGACCCAGTAACCCAGAGGATTTTCGGTGGGAAAGGTGTCCAAGTCTGATCTTGCCCCTAGGTATTCCTGCACCATGTAAAACAGACGCTGGCGATGGTTGCTGGAACCGATCATACCTTGGGGCTGCGGACCAAAAAATTGTCTGAACGCATCGGTCAGACGGCCACCTTCTCCACCGCTCCTTCTTTGACTGACCGAAGCCTCAGCTACACGTTGTCCAGAAACAGGAGTTTGTAACCTCCCAGTCTCTGGGAACGCGTTGCACAGACCTTTCTGCAAGGCCTCCCGAAGATGTTTCATCCTCTGCTCCCTCTGCGATGGCAAGATAAGGTCTGCAACCTTACCCTTGTAACGTGGATCAAGGAGGGTTGCCAGCCAGTATTGGTCCTTCTCCTTGATACCACGAATACGAGGATCCTTACGCAGGCTTTGCAGGATCAGGGAGGCCATGCAGCGTAGGTTTGCTGAGGCATTCGGTCCGGAGTCCTCTGGGTCACTAAGGACGACAACGTCCGCAGCCACCTCCTCCCAGCCACGTACAAGTCCATGTGTTTCTTGGGACTGATCCCTTAAAGACTGCTGCTGATGCTGAGTGCCAGGCTCCACCTCCATACTGACACAATCTTCCTCCTCCTCCTCCTCCTCTTCCTGTGTGATCGGTGGGCACGCAGGAACACTGTCTGGATAAAGGGGGCCTTGAGAGCTAAGGAAGTCCTCCTCTTCCTGCCTCTGTTCTGCCTCAAGTGCCCTGTCCATTATTCCACGCAGCGTGTGCTCCAACAGGTGGACAAGGGGGACAGATTCACTGATGCATGCACTGTCACCATCCTTGTGGCCTCCTCGAATGGTGACAGGACAGTGCATGCATCCCTGATCATGGCCCACTGGCGTGGGGAAAAAAAACCAAGCTCCCCTGACCCTGTCCTGGTGCCATAGTCGCACAGGTACTCATTGATGGCCCTCTGCTGCGTGTGCAGCCGCTGCAGCATGGCCAACGTTGAGTTCCACCTGGTGGGCATGTCACAGATTGGGCGGTTCTTGGGCAGGTTAAACTCCTTTTGGAGGTCCGTCAGCCGAGCACTGGCATAATATGACCAGCGGAAATGCACACAGACTTTCCTGGCCTGCCTCAGGACATCCTGTAAGCCCGGGTTCCTGCCCAAGAACCGCTGCACCACCAAGTTAAGGACGTGAGCCAAACAGGGCACATGGGTCATTTGTCCCTGTCGGAGGGCAGAGAGGAGGTTGGTGCCATTGTCGCAAACCACCATTCCTGCCTTAAGTTGGCGTGGCGTCAACCACCTCTGAACCTGCCCCTGCAGAGCTGACAGAACCTCTGCCCCAGTGTGGCTCCTGTCCCCCAAGCACACCAGCTCAAGCACCGCATGGCATCTTTTGGCCTGCGTACTTGCGTAGCCCCTTGAACGACTACGGAGCACCGCTGGTTCCGAGGAAGAGGCCATGGAGGAAGAAGAGGAGGAGGGGGTGGAGGAGAGAGGTGTGTCACAATCATTAGCATTTTGGAGGCGTGGTGGCGGAACAACCTCCAACACTACTGCACCTTGTCCTGCATCCTTCCCAGCTGCCAGCAGAGTCACCCAATGCGCCGTGAAACTTAGGTAACGTCCCTGTCCATGCCTGCTGGACCATGAGTCAGCGGTAATATGCACCTTACCGCTGACCGCCCTGTCCAGCGAGGCATGGACATTGCCTTCCACATGCCGGTAGAGAGCCGGAATCGCCTTCCGTGAGAAAAAGTGGCGTTTGGGTACCTGCCACTGAGGAACCGCACATTCCACAAACTCACGGAAGGGGGCAGAGTCTACCAACTGAAAAGGCAGCAGTTGAAGTGCTAGCAATTTTGCCAAGCTAGCATTCAACCGCTGGGCATGTGGATGGCTGGGAGCAAACTTCTTTCGGCGGTGCAGCAGCTGGGGCAGGGAAATTTGCCTGGTACAATCTGACGTCGGTGTACCAAAAGCAGATTGCCCACAAGTACTTGGCTGTGACACACCTAATTCTACACCTTCATTCCTCTCACTGCAGGTCTCAGAGAGGACTGGAGGTCTAGTGGGGTTGGAAATCTCAGCTGATGAGGAGCAAGGAGAGATCCTCTTTGTTCTTTGGTGTGGGTCTTTTAGATACGCTTGCCAACGAACTGCATGGCAGGTCAACATATGTCTGGTCAAGCATGTGGTACCCAAGCAGGAGAGGTTTTGGCCACGTGAGATACGCTTGAGACATATGTTGCAAATAGCAGCGGTGCGATCTGATGCACTCGTCTCAAAAAAGGCCCACACCAAAGAACTTTTTGAATAACGCGCAGAGACTGCAGCGCCCTGCACATGTGGAGCTTTGGGGTGTGATGCAGTCAATGTGTTGCCCTTAGGCTGGCCCCTGGAGGGCATCCTGCCTCGTTGGTGATGTGCCGCCTCCTCCTCCTCCTCCTCCTCCTCCTCCTCCTCCTCTCTCCTATCAGGCACCCACGTTGAGTCAGTGACCTCATCATCCCCTCCCTCCTCATCACTGGAGCAAACCTGGCAGTATGCTGCAGCAGGGGGAGCATGACTGCCAGATTGCTGTCCTTCTTGGGCACACCCTCTGTCCGTGCTCATGTTACTGCCTTCATCGAGCTCAGTATCATCATCAGAGCCTTCCAAACGCTGGGCATCCTCCTGGAGCATGTACCCAACACTGTGGTCAAACAGTTCGAGGGACTCCTCAGGAGGACATGGTGGAGCTAGGGAAGGAGTCACTGATGACATTGAGCCGAGGGAAGAGGCCGCTGCTTTGCCAGACTAAGCACCCTGGGCATGGGTGAGAGAGGATGAGGAGGCTGAGGACGGCTTGGTCATCCACTCGACCAAGTCTTCCGCATGTTGCAGCTCAACACGGCCAGCTGCCGAAAAAAAGGCCAAGCGTGTCCCATGGCCACGTGCTGATGAGGATGCACCGCCTCCACGACCAGCACTAGACACAGAGCCTGCTTGCCCTCTCTTATTGGCTTGTGACTTGTTGCCTCTCCTTCTTGGCCTTCCAGACATACTAATGGCCTGTAGCTGCACTAAGCTGGGATATATATATATATATATATATATATATATATATATTTGTACTGATACTGCAGCTAGCAAAATCAACTGCTTGCCTGTAGTATGAGAACACCACCAACCTTCTACAGGTAGCTTTAGCTGAACACTGTGAGGTGGACGCACCCCACTAACTTGTAGGTTTAGCTGAACACTGTGAGCAGGACGCACTGCACTAACTGTAAATAGTCTAGCTGCCTGACCGTGGTACTAATAGGATCAAAAGAACACCAGTAATTTTCTTCAGGTAGCTTTATATACTGTAACAAGACAAGCCTGCCTGTCAGTAGGAAGATAACAGGAACGGATCTAGCTGAACACTGTGAGCAGGACGCACTGTACTAAATGTAAATAGTCTAGCTGCCTGACCGTGGTACTAATAGGATCAAAAGAACACCAGTAATTTTCTTTAGGTAGCTGGTAATACTGTAACAAGACAAGCCTGCCTGTCAGTAGGAAGATAACAGGAATGGATCTAGCTGAACACTGTGAGCAGGACGCACTGTACTAAATGTAAATAGTCTAGCTGCCTGACCGTGGTACTAATAGGATCAAAAGAACACCAGTAATTTTCTTTAGGTAGCTGTTAATACTGTAACAAGACAAGCCTGCCTGTCAGTAGGAAGATAACAGGAACGGATCTAGCTGAACACTGTGAGCAGGACGCACTGTACTAAATGTAAATAGTCTAGCTGCCTGACCGTGGTACTAATAGGATCAAAGGAACACCAGTAATTTTCTTTAGGTAGCTGTTAATACTGTAACAAGACAAGCCTGCCTGTCAGTAGGAAGATAACAGGAACGGATCTAGCTGAACACTGTGAGCAGGACGCACTGTACTAAATGTAAATAGTCTAGCTGCCTGACCGTGGTACTAATAGGATCAAAAGAACACCAGTAATTTTCTTTAGGTAGCTGGTAATACTGTAACAAGACAAGCCTGCCTGTCAGTAGGAAGATAACAGGAACGGATCTAGCTGAACACTGTGAGCAGGACGCACTGTACTAAATGTAAATAGTCTAGCTGCCTGACCGTGGTACTAATAGGATCAAAAGAACACCAGTAATTTTCTTTAGGTAGCTGTTAATACTGCAACAAGACAAGCCTGCCTGTCAGTAGGAAGATAACAGGAACGGATCTAGCTGAACACTGTGAGCAGGACGCACTGTACTAAATGTAAATAGTCTAGCTGCCTGACCGTGGTACTAATAGGATCAAAAGAACACCAGTAATTTTCTTTAGGTAGCTGTTAATACTGTAACAAGACAAGCCTGCCTGTCAGTAGGAAGATAACAGGAACGGATCTAGCTGAACACTGTGAGCAGGACGCACTGTACTAAATGTAAATAGTCTAGCTGCCTGACCGTGGTACTAATAGGATCAAAAGAACACCAGTAATTTTCTTTAGGTAGCTGTTAATACTGTAACAAGACAAGCCTGCCTGTCAGTAGGAAGATAACAGGAACGGATCTAGCTGAACACTGTGAGCAGGACGTACTGTACTAAATGTAAATAGTCTAGCTGCCTGACCGTGGTACTAATAGGATCAAAAGAACACCAGTAATTTTCTTCAGGTAGCTTTATATACTGTAACAAGACAAGCCTGCCTGTCAGTAGGAAGATAACAGGAACGGATCTAGCTGAACACTGTGAGCAGGACGCACTGTACTAAATGTAAATAGTCTAGCTGCCTGACTGTGGTACTAATAGGATCAAAAGAACACCAGTAATTTTCTTTAGGTAGCTGTTAATACTGTAACAAGACAAGCCTGCCTGTCAGTAGGAAGATAACAGGAACGGATCTAGCTGAACACTGTGAGCAGGACGCACTGTACTAAATGTAAATAGTCTAGCTGCCTGACCGTGGTACTAATAGGATCAAAAGAACACCAGTAATTTTCTTTAGGTAGCTGTTAATACTGTAACAAGACAAGCCTGCCTGTCAGTAGGAAGATAACAGGAACGGATCTAGCTGAACACTGTGAGCAGGACGCACTGCACTAAATTTAAATAGTCTAGAAGATAACAGGAACGGATCTAGCTAAACTGAATACAGTGTATATATATATATGCAACACCTGGGATGCATATATATACACAATACACTGTAAGTGCAGCTAACTGACTGACTGTTCTGCCTAATCTATCTAACTCAAATCAAATGACACTGTCTCTCTCTCTGTCTATCTCTTTCAACGCCGGAACACACACTACACAGGGCCGCCGTGCAGGCGGCCTTATATAGTGTGGGGCGTGTACTAAATCCCCTGAGCCATAATTGGCCAAAGCCTCCTTGGCTTTGGCCAATTACGGCTCTCTGTTCAGGCGGCGCTGTGATTGGCCAAGCATGCGGGTCATAGTGCATGCTTGGCCAATCATCAGCAAGCAATGCACTGCGATGCCGCAGTGAATTATGGGCCGTGACGCGCCACACGAATTTGGCGCGAACGGCCCATATCGTTCGCAATTCGGCGAACGACCGAACAGCCGATGTTCGAGTCGAACATGGGTTCGACTCGAACACGAAGCTCATCCCTATTTGTGAGGCACTGTAGTGGCATGGATGTGGCCTGGATGATAACTGATGTGGCATGGATGAGCATGAATGGGGATGGATGAGCTGTGGATGGAGATAGCTGAACATGAATGAGTATGGCTGAGTATGGCCGGGTACGGTTGAGTATGGCTGGGTACGGTTGAGTATGGCTGGGTACGGTTGAGTACGGCTGGGTACGGCTGAGTACGGCTGGGTACGGCTGAGTACGGCTGGGTATGGCTGGGTACGGCTGAGTACGGCTGGGTATGGCTGGGTACATCTGAGTATGGCTGTTTACGGCTGAGTATGGCTGGGTACGGCTGAGCATGGCTGGGTACGGCTGGGTACGGCTGGGTATGGTTAATTATGGATGGGGGTGGATGGGATGGCTGGGCATGGATGGATGGATGAGTATTGCTGAGGATGGATGGACGGCTGAGCATGGATGGATGAATGAGTATGCTGAGTATGGATGGCTGAGCATGGATGGATGGATGAGTATGCTGAGTATGGATGGGTGAGTGAGTATGGATGGCTGAGCATGGATGGATGGATGAGTATGCTGAGTATGGATGGGTGAGTGAGTATGGATGGCTGAGCATGGATGGATGAGTATGCTGAGTATGGATGAGTATCTCAGTATGGATGGCTGAGCATGGATGGATGAGTATGCTGAGTATGGATGGGTGAGCATGGATGGATGAGTATGTATGGGTGAGCATGGATGGATGCATGCATATGCTGAGTATGGATGAGGATGGATGAATGAGTATTCTGAGTATGGATGGGTATGCTGAGCATGGATGGCTGAGTATGCTGAGTATGGATGGCTGAGCATGGATGGATGGCTGAGTATGCAGTATGGGTGGGTGAGCATGGATAGATGAATGAGTATGCTGAGTATGGATGGCTGAGTATGGGTGGATGGATGAGTATGCTGAGTATGGATGGGTGAGCATGGATGCATGGATGAGTATGCTAAGTATGGATGGCTGGGTATTGATGGATGAATGGATGAGTATGCTGAGTATGGATGGGTGAGTAAGTATGGAAGGGTATGCTGAGCAAGGATGGCTGGGTATGGATGGATGGATGAGTATGCTGAGTATGGATGGGTGAGTGAGTATGGATGGCTGAGCATAGATGGATGGATGAGTATGCTGAGTATGGATGGGTGAGTGAGTATGGATGGCTGAGTATGGATGGGTGAGCATGGATGGATGGATGGATGAGTATGTATGGGTGAGCATGGATGGATGGATGAGCATGCTGAGTATGGATGAGGATGGATGGATGAGTATGCTGAGTATGGATGGGTATGCTGAGCATGGATGGCTGAGTATGCTGAATATGGATGGCTGAGCATGCATGGATGGCTGAGTATGCAGTATGGGTGGGTGAGCATGGATAGATGGATGAGTATGCTGAGTATGGATGGGTATGCTGAGTATGGATGGCTGAGTATGCTGAGTATGGATGGCTGAGCATGGATGGATGGATGGATGAGTATGCTGAGTATAGATGTGTGAGCATGGATGGATGGATGAGTATGCTAAATATGGATGGCTGGGTATGGATGTATAAGTATGCTGAGTATGGATGGGTGAGTGAATATGGATGGGTATGCTGAGCATGGATGGCTGGGTATGGATGGCTGGGTATGGATGGATGGATGAGTATGCTGAGTATGGATGGCTGAGCATGGATGGATGGATGAGTATGCTGAGTATGGATGGGTGAATGAGTATGGATGGGTATGCTGAGCATGGATGGCTGGGTATGGATGGATGGATGGCTGCAATGGGCACATATCAGCGCTGTGGGCACTACACATCCAGCCCACAGCGCTGCTGCCACTGATCTCTCCCCCTCACCCCTCACACTGTACAGATCTGTTCAGAGAGGGGAGACAGGCCGGACGTGACGCCGGTTTGTTTACTAGTGATCGTTCCGTCATTTGATCCGTGATGCGCTGGGTCCTCTGGACCTGGCAGTCACGGACGTTCTCGGGTGAGCGCCCCAGGGGGCACGCGAGAGCGGGATTTTGGGAGGACTTCACTGTACGCCCTCCCGAGGGCTTATCACCAGATAGCAAAACAAATGTTACAGGGGTGATAACCCTTCCCTATGCTTTCCAAAAGCTTAAAAATAGATTTTTTGGCTGGAGCTGCACTTAAAAAATGTACATGTTCCAAATTACCAACAGATTCAACTTAAGTTTAGAACAAACCTTCAGTCCCTATCTTGTTTGTAACCCGGGGACTGCCTGTATACTGCTGTTCAGAGTATATAGGGCCTGGGGGCCCCACGCCTTTTTTTTTTTATTTGAGTGCGGGGTTCCCCTAATATCAATACCAGACCCAAAGGGTCTGGTAATGGACTGGGGGGGGGGGGGCATGCCGTTTTTCTCAATGATTTTCATTTTTACATTACGACAATACATTACAGCCGCAAACAGTTTTAAATTACTTTTTTCCTTTAGAAATTTCATTTTTCTGCAGGGACTGTTCTAAACACGGGAAAAAAGCGCCACTTTACAGGCATACTATAGACACCCCCCAGGTACGAAATTTAAAGGAATATTTCACTTTTATTGATTCACTTTAAGCATTATTAAAATCACTGCTCAAGAGACAACGGCCATTTTTAAAACTTTTTTTTGCATTGATACATGTCCCCTGGGGCAGGACCTGGGTCCCCAAACACTTTTTATGACAATAACTTGCATATTAGCCTTTAAAATTAGCACTTTTGATTTTTCACATTCGTGTCCCATAGACTTTAACAGTGTTTGCGTGTTCGCACAAACTTCTTGCCGGTTCGCATGTTCTGCCGCGAACCGAACCGGGGGTGTTCGGCTCACCCCTACTCAGAAACTGCAGTCATACTGATAACAATGAGACAACTAAATTTACCTAAAAAGAAAAATGCAGCTCCACTGGATGCAGTGAGCCAGAACTAAATCTATCTACTCCTAGCACCTATCTAGAAGGGTGCTCCACTTATATACACCAATCAGTCATAACATTATGACCACTGACAATTGATAGCATTGATTATCTCATTACAATGGCACCTGGAAGTGAGTGGGATATTTTAAGCAGCAAGTGAACATTGTCATATTGTATTGGTGATTTAACTTTCCTTGGAAAATCTTTATATCTGCTACATTACTGTATTCTACTAACTCACTGCCTTTGTTTTGATTTTTGTATAATATAAAACCTATTGATAAGAAAAAAAAAAATAACACAAACCTTTTCTTTCAACAGCACTCATTATTGAATATCCAAAATCATGGACAAATATGGGTAAAAAAGAACTTTTGGTGATCACTCTAGGAGAAGATTGTCAAGAATTCAAAAACGTACAAAAAAACTTCCTTGCCACTGCCGGATATGAATCATTTTCAGTGTTAAAGGTTATTTATTATTTTTTTCCAATTAACAGTTTTCTTATTGGTTGTCTCAAAAAGGTTAACAGTACACAGATGCAAAGGAGTCAATAAAAGCAAATGCAAGAACAAAACAATGCAATACAAAATATAATCCAACTCCTTTAGCAACATTGCCAGTAGAGCACAACATAATAGACAGTATCTTGGAGCTGATATAACATATAACTGTGCAGAGATAGTCTGCGTATAAAAAAAAAGTGAAGAGAAGAGAAACAGAAGGGAAAAAAAGGGAAAAAGAGGGAAAAAAAAGATAGAAGAAATAAGATAAAAGAGGGCAGTAGATTACCGCTTTGGCTCCTGTACTGGCTCACTGCAAGTCCTCCCGGAGATGCCACCTCTCCCAGACCACGTTGTAGTCGTCCAACCTGTCCTGCATTCTGGCCGTCATTTTCTCCATGGGTTCCACATCCTTGATCCTGGAGTACAGGGCATCTTGGGATGGGGGTGAATTTTTCTTCCAATTAAGGGCAATTAGGCACCAGGCTGCTGTGAGAATGTGGCTGAGCAATTTCTTACATGGTTTGACTATTTTTGGTTGGGAGAGGCCGAACAAGAAAAATTTAGGCGTCAGAGGTATTAGCACCTCAAAGAGGCAGGTTAGTAATTGTTGGGTCGAACTCCAGAACGGGGCTATGAGAGGTCATGACCAATAAATGTGGAAAAGAGAGCCTCTGTCTTGTTGGCAGGGCCAACATCGGTCAGGGGTGGAGGGGTCAATTTTATGGAGTACAGCTGGGGTCTGGTACCAAAAGAAGAGGATCTTATACGCGTTTTCTTTATACAGGGTACATAGGGAACTTTTGGCAACCTGCCTCCAGACTGCCCGCCATGCCTCCACTGGGAGTTCCTCTCCCAACTCTCTTTCCCAGCGTAGCATGTATGCATGTTTGCCTCGTACTGGTTTTGAGTATCCATTTATGATCTGATATATGTCTGAGATCAGTCCTCTTCGAGTTCGCCCCTCTAGTATAATCTGTTCAAATGGAGAGGGTGGGGAAAATTGCAGGTGCAGGCAGGCCCGGATTTACTCCCTTTGCCGCCCCAAGGCCGGGTCCTTCAATGCCGCCCCCCCCCCACACACACACACACCACCATTCTCGTCCTTTATCGATGACTGCTACAATAGATCAATTAAAAACATATCTCCACACACGAGAAAATAACTGAAAATAACTGGCTTTAATTGTACAGACTGAAAATACTCTGTAATGCAGAAAATGCCCCTCACCTAAACACACCTCACACCTAAACATATCTCATGAAATTACACTGTTAAATGTTTTATGCAGAATTAAGTTCCAAAAATAAATATCAACAACAACTTTAACAATATCAACATAAAGCATATCAGTACCCATCAGGGCAGCCTCATCAGTGCCCATCAGTACAGCCTCATCAGGGGCCACCAGTGCAGCCTATCAGTGCCCATCAGTGCAGCCTATCACTGCAGCATATCAGTGCAGCCCTATCAGTGCAGCTTAAGATTTCCGCCTCATCTGTGCCTAACAGTGCAGCCTTATCAATGCCCATCAGTGCAGTCTGATCCGGGGCTACCAGTGCAGCCTATCAGTTGCCATCAGTGCGTCCTCATCAGCCTCATCAGTGCTGCCTTATCAGTGCATCTTAAGAGTGCCGCCTCATCTCTCCCCAACAGTGCAGCCTTATCAGTGCCCATCAGTACAGTCCCATTAGTGCTGCCTTTATCAGTGCCCATCAGTGCTGCCTACCAGTGCCCATCAGTGCAGCCTACCAGTGCTCATCAGTGCAGCCTACCAGTGCTCATCAGTGCAGCCTACCAGTGCCGCCTATTAGTGCCCATCAGTGCCGCCTATCAGTGCTCATTAGTGCAGCCTACCAGTGCCCATCAGTGCAGCCTACCAGTGCCCATCAGTGCCGCCTATCAATGCTCATCAGTGCAGCCTACCAGTGCCCATCAGTGCTGCCTATCAGTGCTCATCAGTGCAGCCTACCAGTGCCGCATATTAATGCCTATCAGTGCAGCCTACCAGTGCCCATCAGTGCTCATCAGTGCAGCCTACCAGTGCCGCATATTAGTGCCCATCAGTGCCGTCTATCAGTGTTCATCAGTGCAGCCCATCAGTGCCGCCTATCAGTGCTCATTAGTGCAGCCTACCAGTGCCCATCAGTGCCGCCTATCAGTGCTCATTAGTGCAGCCCATCAGTGCAGCCTACCAGTACCCATCAGTGCAGCTCACCAGTGCCGCCTATTAGTTCCGCCTATCAGTGTTCACCAGTGCAGCCTACCAGTGCCCATCAGTGCCGCCTATCAGTGCATATCAGTGCAGCCTACCAATGCCGCCTATCAGTGCTGCCTAGGAGTACTGCCTCCTCAGTGGCAATCAGTGCAGTCTTGTCGGTTTAAAAATATCACAGCTCTTACTATTGTATATTAATTGTGTTTTGATTATAGCATGGAGCACTTTGCAGTGCATGATTTTTCACTGAATGTGGATTGTTTAATGGGTTTGCATTGATTTCAGCATGGAGCACTTTGCATATGCTGGAATCTATGCAAAATTATTACACAGTCCACATTCAGTGAAAAATCATGTACTGCAAAGTGCTCCGTGCATGCTGGAACCTATGCAAATGTATTTAACAGTCCACATTCAGTGAAAGTTCATGTACTGCAAAGTTTGCAGTACATGAACTTTCACTGAATGTGGACTGTTTAATGAGTTTGAGCATGCATGGAGCACTTTATTGCAATATGCTCTGAAAATTTGCATTCAATCCATGCTGAGCAGTGAGCACTGTCACTTACAAAAATAAATGCAACTTACCTGCTGTCCTGGCCACCACTTGCGGGGGTTCCCATCCTCCTCCTCTCTCTTTTCCTCCTACAGTGACAGAGAGACCCCGCCCCCCCGGGACAAGGAGAACATGCATAGGGATGTGCCGCGCAGAGGAGGAAAGGTGGAGCATTAGGCTCCGCCTCTGTCACTGGAATGACATGCACCCGGACTGGCCAGTCACCGCCGGCGTTTAATGGGGGCGTCATTTGCTCCCTCCCCCTGGCCAAGTCCGCCCGGTACTTAGATTAGCAAGTGCACGCTATCTACAGGCTGCGGCTCCGGGGGCTATATTTGTGCAGTAGGGTTGCCACCTGTCCGGGATTCACCCGGACAGTACGGGTTTTGAAACATGTGCCCGGGTCTCTGACCACCTGAGACCCGGGCACATTATTCATTTCAGAACCGCCAGTGGCTCCCTGTGCCATCGGTGCGGCCGTATCTCCTCGATTTCGGGTCCGCAGCGCTGCTGGATTTCTGCTCCTGCACAGCTGTCAGACTTGGGACGGGAGTCGGGACACAGAGGCAGAGGCGTAGTCTCCATGATGCTGGCCGGGTGCTCTCCTCGAATTCTCTGGCCGGTGTCTTGCCGAATAAGTTTCTTCGGCGGATAGGTTCCCCCCTGTACTGCGCAGGCGCAGCGACTGCGCAGTACGTACTACTGTCGGCTGCCGGAGATAGCCGAAGCTCAAACGCTTCAATCAGCCTGCGCTCTGGGTCCAGGTTCCTTCCCCACTATCCAAGTGGACCTAGAGGGGGAATCTAAAAGTGCCGAGCGCAGCGAGGCGCCGTGTACAGCTGATTTTCAGCTGTTCCGCTTCGGCTATTTCCGCCGGATTCTACTGCGCATGCGCAGTACAGGGGGGAACTATTCCGCCGAGCGGAACTTTCTCGGCAGAACACCGGCTGCAGAAGTGAAAACGAAGTGGGCGGAGCTTCCCCAGTCCCTGCTGCTCTGGAATGTGTGCAGAGATCACACTGGGACTGCAGCCAAGCTTGTAAGGTAAGTTTGTGCCATGTCAGGATTTCAAAGCACTCTCACCTCTCCTCCCCCACCATACACTATACATACACACACCCCTCCCCCCACCATACATACACTATACAAACATACACACCCCCCATACACCGTCCATATATACAGTCCTCCCCCCCATTCACCATCCATATATACAGTCCCCCCCCATACACCCTCCATATATACTGTTCTCAACGGGTGACACCGTCCATTGCCCTACTGACACCGTCCTCTGCCCTACTGACACCGTCCTCTGCCCTACTGACACCGTCCTCTGCCCTACTGACACCGTCCTCTGCCCTACTGACACCGTCCTCTGCCCTACTGACACCGTCCACTGCCCTACTGACACCGTCCACTGCCCTACTGACACCGTCCACTGCCCTACTGACACCGTCCACTGCTCTACTGACACCGTCCACTGCTCTACTGACACCGTCCTCTGCCCTACTGACACCGTCCTCTGCCCTACTGACACCGTCCTCTGCCCTACTGACACCGTCCTCTGCCCTACTGACACCTTCCACTGCCCTACTGACACCGTCCACTGCCCTACTGACACCGTCCACTGCCCTACTGACACCGTCCTCTGCCCTACTGATATTGTCCACTGCCCTACTGACACCATCCTTTGCCCTACTGACACCGTCCTCTGCCCTACTGACACCGTCCTTTGCCCTACTGACACCGTCCTCTGCCCTACTGACACCATCCTCTGCCCTACTGACACCGTCCTCTGCCCTACTGACACCGTCCTCTGCCCTACTGACACCGTCCACTGCCCTACTGACACCGTCCACTGCCCTACTGACACCGTCCACTGCCCTACTGACACCGTCCACTGCCCTACTGACACCGTCCTCTGCCCTACTGATATTGTCCACTGCCCTACTGACACCGTCCTCTGCCCTACTGACACCGTCCTCTGCCCTACTGACACCGTCCTCTGCCCTACTGACACTGTCCTCTGCCCTACTGACACCGTCCACTGCTCTACTGACAACGTCCACTGCCCTACTGACAACGTCCACTGCCCTACTGACAACGTCCACTGCCCTACTGGCAACGTCCACTGCCCTACTGACACCGTCCACTGCCCTACTGACACCGTCCACTGCCCTACTGACACCGTCCTCTGCCCTACTGACACCATCCACTGCTCTACTGACACCGTCCACTGCTCTACTGACACCGTCCACTGCTCTACTGACACCGTCCACTGTTCTACTGACACCGTCCTCTGCCCTACTGACACCGTCCTCTGCCCTACTGACACCGTCCACTGCTCTACTGACACTGTGACACCGTCCACTGTTCTACTGACACCGTCCACTGTTCTACTGACACCGTCCGTTGTTCTACTGACACCGTCCACTGTTCTACTGATACCGTCCACTGTTCTACTGACACCGTCCACTGTTCTACTGACACCGTCCACTGTTCTACTGACACCGTCCTCTGCCCTACTGATATTGTCCACTGCCCTACTGACACCATCCTCTGCCCTACTGACACCGTCCTTTGCCCTACTGACACCGTCCTTTGCCCTACTGACACCGTCCACTGCCCTACTGACACCGTCCACTGCCCTACTGACACCGTCCACTGCCCTACTGACACCATCCTCTGATCTTCTGACACCATCCACTGCTCTACTGACACCATCCACTGTTCACCATAGCACACCTCATTAGTACTCTCTTTGGGTAACCCAATGTATTTTACAATTCTATAGCGTGTACTACAAAAAAATTGTCGTGCGCCGCTAAAGTGTTCGGGTTTGGCTTGAGGAAAAGGTGGCAACCCTATTGTGCAGGGAGGCAGCCGTGGGAGCCGGGACTCGTGGGGACAGATCGGGGGGTTTTTCATGAGGCGGGGGGTGGCTTTCATGCGGCGGGGGGCGGCTTTGGCATCGCCCCTGCACCACTGCCGCCCCGAGGCCTGGCCTCGGTGGCCTTGTCGGGAATCCGGCCCTGGGTGCAGGGCTATGGTTTGAGCAATATGTCTGATCTGCAAATAACTATAGAACACCTGTCGTGGCAAGTCATGTTTGGTTTGGAGCTCCGTGAATGTCAACAGTTTACGGGATCTAGGGTCCACTAAATTGGCCAAATGGAATAAATTCCGTGAGGCCCAGAGCCAAGACATCTGGTGGGTTAGGCTTGCTGATTTGAGCTCGCATTCACGGGTTAACTTGCGCCAGAGCTGACGAAGCTGGGACATTAACCCCAATAATCGTCCAGGTTACACCTCCACATTCGTATTCCAGAGAAGGCCGTTTGGATGTCCTGGGGCTAGCCAAATTTTTTCTATCTCTGTCCATTTATTGTAGGACTTCTGGGGGAATCACAAGACTATCGCACGTAGTTGGGCCGTTTGATAGTACTTAACGAAGTTGGGAAATGCCAGGCCCCCGTCTGTACGTGCCGCCGTCATAACAGAGCAAGGTATCCTGTGCCTGTTATAGTTCCAGAAATAACGTAGCACGTCACTCTGAAGTCTGCGTAAGTGGGCATAGGGGATTGGGATGGGCAACGTTTGAAATAGGTAAAGAAGTTTAGGGAGGATGACCATCTTGACCATCTTGACGGACGTGATCCGCCCCAAAAGGGAGATATGATGGGTCTTCCAGTTCTGAATGAGCTCCCTAATTAACCGATAGGCCATATGCCCATATTTCCCATATCTATCTAGTTCGGCGTGGAGGTTGGGTAGGGAGACCCTCGGCTGTGTCAGAGTGAGGATAATATCGTCTGCGAATAGAGATATATGAATTCCTTCCCCCTAAACAAAATACCCGAATGTTCGGATTACCCCTAATGGTCGCTGCCAGGGGCTCCACACATAAGGCAAATAGCAGGGAAGAGAGTGGGCAACCCTGGCAGGTACCATTAGCAATCGGGAAGGTGGGCAATGTGTCGAAGGGGGTTTTAACTTGTGAAGTGGGACAGGTGTAAAGGTGTTGTACCGCCTGCAAGAAGGGTCCCTTAAATCTCATGTGGCGCAATGTAGCAATCGTGAAGGGCCAGCTCAAACGGTCAAAAGCCTTTTCTGCGTCTAGACTCAGGATCAGAGATTCTGAGTTGTCTCTATTAGCTACGTCAGTTAGGTCTATGACTTTTCTCGTATTGTCCCCTGCTTGACGCAGGGGGACGAAGCCCATCTGATCCTTATGTATCATGGCGGGAAGGATCACGTTCAAGCGTATCGAGAGAATTTTTGTGAATATTTTTGGGGTCCGAGTTAAGTTTGTCTGGTTTTGGGATCAGGGATAAGAAGGAGCCTTGCATGTCACTCGGGATGGGGGTTTGTTGGAGAAAAGCATTGAACAGTTTGGTCATATGTGGACTCAGGAGGGGGAGGAAGGCTTTATAGTACTTGTACGGCAACCCGTCCGGGCCAGGGGATTTATGAGCCAGTAGGGCTTTTATGGTCGCCGCAAGTTCTTCGGCAGAGATGGGGGCGTTAAGCGCCTGTAAGTCAGAGTCAGGGCAGTCTGGCCTGCTCAAGATACTGAGTTATGCGATCGACCAATTTAGGCGATGGGGGGGTTGCATGGTATCTCTGCTTTGTTGTATAAGTCTGTGTAGAAGTCAGCAAAAGGTGTTCGCTATATCCTGAGGGTGGGACAGCAAGTCACCCATTCTGTTCTTGATTTGGTGTGGGGTAGAATTGTGAGTTCGGTCTGCCAGCTTCCTAGCCAGGAGTGATGGTGCCTTATTGCCTTTGTCATAGTATAGCTGTTTCAGTCGAATCAGTGCTTATTCTACCTGGCCCATCGCGAGGTCCCGAAGTGTCATTCGTACGCGAACGATTCGTTTAAGGATTGACATGGGTGGTGTATTTTGGAGTTGAGCTTCGAGGGCCCTCAGCTGTTTTTCAGCTAGCAGTCTGGCAGCCTTGGCATTCTTCTTCATAGCTGAAGAGTAGGGATGAGCCGAACATCCCCCCGGTTCGGTTCGCACCAGAACCTGCGAACGGACCGAAAATTCGCATGAACGTTAAAACCCCATTGATGTCTATGGGACTCGAACATTCAAAATCAAAAGTGCTCATTTTAAAGGCTAATTTGCATGGTATTGCCCTAAAAAGGGTTTGGGGACCCGGGTCCTGCCCCAGGGGACATGTATCAATGCAAAAAAAACTTTTAAAAACGGCCGTTTTTTCAGGAGCAGTGATTTTAATGATGCTTAAAGTAAAAAAAAAAAGTGAAATATTCCTTTAACCAGTTGCCAACCAGCCCATAGCCAAATGACGGCTGCAGGGCGGTTGGATAACTCTGGGATCACGTCATGTGACGTGATTCCAGAAAACTGCTCCCGCGCACCCCCTGGGGCGTGCACACGGGAACATCCGGATCACGGATCGCGGCCGTTTACCATGTGATCGCTCCGTCAAATGATGGAGCGATCACATGTAAACAAACCGGCGTCATGACATGACGCCGGTTCCCCCCTCCCCTCTCTGTACCGATCGGTACAGAGGGGGAGAGATCGGATGGGAGCCCCGCTGTGGGCTGGATGTGTAGTGCTCACAGCGCTGCTCAGTGACATGTGCAGTCACATCCATCCCTCCATGCTTAGCCATCCCCCCCATGCTCTGCAATTCCCTGTGCAATACTCTGAAATACCCTGTGCAATACTCTGCAATACATCGCAATACTCTGCAATACCCTGTGCAATACTCTGCAATGACCCGCAATACTCTGCAATGACCCGCAATACTCTGCAAAACTCTGCAATGCCCCGCAATACTCTCTGCAATAGTCTGCAATGCTCCGCAATAGTCTGCAATGCCCCGCAATACTCTGCAATGCCCCTCAATACTCTGCAATGCCCCGCAATACTCTGCAATGCCCCGCAATACTCTGCAATGCCCCGCAATACTCTGCAATGACCTGCAATACCCCGCAATACTCTGCAATTCCCCGCAATACTCTACAATGCCCTACAATACCCCGCAATACTCTGCAATACCCCGCAATACCCCACAATACTCTGCCATACCCAGCCATACCCAGCCATACTCTGCAATACTCTGTAATACCCAGCCATACTTTGCCATGCTCAGCCATACCCACCCATTCTCGGCTATACTCAGCCATACTCTGCCATACTTGGCTGTACTCGGCCTCTGTATGTGGCCAGGCTGTGGAAGTCTCACACATGTGGTATCGCCGTACTCAGGAGGAGTAGGAGAATCTATTTTGAGGGGTCATTTTTGGTATGTACATGCTATGTGTTAGAAATATTGTATAAATGGACAACTTTGTGTTAAAAAAATGTGTTTTAACCACTTCCCGCCCGCCGGCCGTCATACAACGTCCTTGACTTTGTGCAGGGATATCTGAATGATGGGTGCAGCTACAGGCATCATTCAGATATCAGTTTTTTCAGCCGGTGATTCCCTACACCATTAGAATGATCATAGCGGCTGTTCGCTGCTTGATCGTTCTTACGGGAGGCGAGAGGGACGTAGCCCCCTCTCGCCGCCCTCAGGTGCTTCTACCGACTCACCGATACGATCGAAGCCAGGATCTTTTTTTTTTTTTATTTCAGGCTTCCCAGCCTAGAGGTGAGATGTTGGGTCTTATTGACCCCATATCTCGTATAAGTAATAGGTATTATAATTGGTATACCGCCCTTCACCAAAAACTAATACCTCCACCGCGCCACTATGTTTCACAAACTGAATGTGAATGTGCTCAAAATCAATCTATACAATAACCCACGTGGGGAATTGAATTCCCACACCCACTATGAAGCAGCCCCTTTAAATTATAATGCATATACTAAGTATTTAATCGGAGATGTCTGTAAACTACCCAAATTCTCCCACAGACATCTAGGAAAAAATAAGAGGCGCTTTCAAACAAAAAATCAAGTGTATTAAACACAGTGATGGTGTGACCCTCTACACATGTGTATGTGAACACTAATGCAAAGGTGAAATCTATAAACAAATCTACACAAAATGTATATAGGTGTAAATGTACCAGCCAGATCAGTGGTCAAATAAAAAATAAGAGGCGCTTTCAAACAAAAATCAAGTGTATTAAACACAGTGTTGGTGTGACCCTCTACACATGTGTATGTGAACACTAATGCAAAGGTGAAATCTATAAACAAATCTACACAGAATGTATATAGGTGTAAATGTACCAGCCAGATCAGTGGTCAAATAAAAAATAAAAAATAAGAGGCGCTTTCAAACAAAAATCAAGTGTGTTAATCACAGTGATGGTGTGACCCTCTACACATGTGTATGTCAACACTAATGCAAAGGTGAAATCTATAAACAAATCTACACAAAATGTATATAGGTGTAAATGTACCAGCCAGATCAGTGGTCAAATATCGATCAACACAGTGATGGTGCGACCCTCTTAATGTGTATAAACCTTACATGCAGTGTAATCTTAGGAAATACATATCTCAATACATTTCCAGTGATAAAACCTATCCTGCCACTTCATATCATGCTGTACATGCAAAAAATATTACCAAATATATCCAAAAATAAAAAATACAAAATACAAATTAACTTCAAAAATATAAATCAGTCCACAATAAAACGTGACCACACACGTGAGAAAAATGTGTCCGAATAAAGTGGTAATAAATCTTGATAAAGCACAGGTGATGTTGTGTCTCCTCCACCTCTCCTCTTGTGTGCAGTGATTCCACTCCCTCAAGACCTACACTCACCGACTTAATTTGCCAGCACTCTCATGCAAGGCAATAATCGCTTATCTACCATACACCAAGGTAGTAGGATCAATCGTTGTTCCACAGTGAATGTTTCCAACCCGGTCCACATGAAAAAAATAATATGTGCTCCAATAGTGTAAACCAGTATCACACATTTATTAAAATCACTGCAATCTTCAATCAGTACACTCACATGTAAAATGATAAACTACAGCTCAAATAAAGTGCATATCACAATCAAACGTAATTCCTGTGGATCCAAATAAAACAAGTGGTCACGGCGGACCCGAGGTGTGCTGGTGCAGGGTTATCAAAATCACCCCTCCCTTGGATGTCCTCCGTCCCTCCGTGTAAACAATGCTCCTCTCCTTCAGTGTGGCTCACAGTGCTGCACGTCACGTCTCACAGCCACGCCCCCGACGTTTCGTTATAGGTTGACTTATTTGGTCTTTCACAAAGACCAAATAATATACACCAATTTGCATTATTTTTACCAAAGATATGTAATATTTGCAAAATTTTATAACAGAAACGAAGAAAAATGCATTTTTTTACAGAATTTTTGGTTTTTTTCTTTTATAGCACAAAAAATAAAGAACCCAGCGGTGTTTAAATACCACCAAAAGAAAGCTCTGTTTGTGTGAAAAAAAGGACAAAAATTTCATTTGGGTACAGTGTTGCATGACTGAGTAATTGTCATTCAAAGTGTGAGAGCACCGAAAGCTGAAAATTGGTCTGGTTATTAAGGGGGTTTAACTGCCCAGTGGTCAAGTGGTTAAATATCGTACCTGGGGGGTGTCTATAGTATGCCTGTAAAGTGGCGCGTGCTTAGAAGAGTCCCTGCACAAAATGAAATTTTTAAAGGAAAAAAAGTCATTAAAACTGCTTGCGGCTTTAATTTAATGTCGGGTCCCGGCTATATTGATGAAAATCAGTGAGACAAATGGCATGGGTACCCTCCAGTCCATCACCAGGATATTAAGGGGAACCCCGCACCTAAATTTAAAAAAGGAAACGCGTGGGGCCCCCAGGCCCTATATACTCTGAACAGCAGTATACAGGCGGTGCAAACAAGACAGGGACTGTAGGTTTGTTGTTAAGTAGAATCTGTTTGTAATTTTGAACTGGTACATTTTTAAAGTGTAGCTCCAGCCAAAAAATCTGTTTTTAAGCTTTTTGGAAAACATAGGGAAGGGTTATCACCCCTGTGACATTTGTTTTGCTGTCTGTGCTCCTCTTCAGAAGATTTCATTTCACTTTTTGTCCCAATGGGGTTTTTAGTGAAACAAGGATTGGTGATAAACCATCAGTGGAAAGGAGAAAAGTTTTTCCCATATTAACTCTTACAGGAGAGAATTTCCCTTCCTATGGGGTAGATTTTATCTCACTTCCTGTTGTCTCCTTCCGTTTGCAAGTAGGAGTCCTTTGTAAGTCGGATGTTTGAAAGTAGGGGCCTGCCCTATATACTCAGCAGACATGTGGGCCTTTAGGTGTTGTTGTGGCCACTGTGCAGAGGTCACACTAAACTAACTTGTAGCTTTAACTGAACACTGTAAGGAGGACGCACTACACTAACTGTAAATAGTCTAGCTGCCTGACTGTGGTACTAATAGGATCAAAAGAACACCAGCAATTTCTTCAGGTAGCTGTAAATACTGTAACAAGACAAGCCTGCCTGTCAGTAGCAAGATAACAGTGTATATATATATATATATATATATATATATATATACACAACACCTGGGATGCATATATATATATATATATATATATATATATACACAATACACTGTGCAGCTAACTCACTGACTGTCCTGCCTAATCTTTCTAACTTAAATCAAATGACACTGTCTCTCTGTCTATCTCTCTCAACGCTGGAACACACACTACACAGGGCCAGGTGGCCTTATATAGTGTGGGGCGTGTACTAAAACAAAACAAGATGTGCTTTAACTGCAGACTTTCAGCTTTAATTAGAGGGTATTTACATCCAAATCAGGTGAACGGTGTAGGAATTACAACAGTTTGTATATGTGCCACCCACTTTTTAAGGGACCAAAAGTAATGGGACAATTGGCAGCTCAGCTGTTCCATGGCCAGTTGTGTGTTATTCCTACCATTATCCCATTTACAAGGAGCAGATAAAAGGTCCCGAGTTCATTTGAAGTGTGCTATTTGCATTTGGAATCTGTTGCTGTCAACTCTCAATATGAGATCCAAAGAGCTGTCACTATCAGTGAAGCAAGCCATCATTAGGCTGAAAAAACAAAACAAACCCATCAGAGAGATAGCAAAAACATTAGGTGTGGCCAAATCAACTGTTTGGAACATCTTTAAAAAGAAAGAACGCACCGGTGAGCTCAGCAACACCAAAAGACCCGGAAGACCACGGAAAACAACTGTGGTAGATGACCGAAGATTTCTTTCCTTGGTGAAGAAAACACCCTTCACAACAGTTGGCCAGATCAAGAACACTCTCCAGGAGGTAGGTGTATGTGTGTCAAAGTCAACAATCAAGAGAAAACTTCACCAGAGTGAAAACAGAGGGTTCACCACAAGATGTAAACCATTGGTGAGCCTCAAAAACAGGAAGGCCAGATTAGAGTTTGCCAAACAACATCTAAAAAAAGCCTTCACAGTTCTGGAACAACATTCTATGGACAGATGAGACCAAGATCAACTTGTACCAGAGTGATGGGAAGAGAAGAGTATGGAGAAGGAAAGGAACTGCTCATGATCCAAAGCATACCACCTCATCAGTGAAGCATGGTGGTGGTAGTGTCATGGCGTGGGCATGTATGGCTGCCAATGGAACTAATTCTCTTGTATTTATTGATGATGCAACTGCTGACAAAAGCAGCAGGATGAATTCTGAAGTGTTTCGGGCAATATTATCTGCTCATATTCAGCCAAATGCTTCAGAACTCATTGGACGGTGCTTCACAGTGCAGATGGACAATGACCCGAAGCATACTGCGAAAGCAAAGAAAAGAGTTTTTTAAGGAAAAGAAGTGGAATGTTATGCAATGGCCAGGTCAATCACCTGACCTGAATCCGATTGAGTATGCATTGCACTTGCTGAAGACAAAACTGAAGGGAAAATGACCAAGAAGAAGCAGGAACTGAAGACAGTTGCAGTAGAGGCTTGGCAGAGCATCACCAGGGATGAAACCCAGCGTCTGGTGATGTCTATGCATTCCAGACTTCAGGCTGTAATTGACTGCAAAGGATTTGCAATCAAGTATTAAAAAGTGAAAGTTTGATGGATGATTGTTAATCTGTCCCATTACTTTTGGTCCCTTAAAAAGTGGGAGGCACATATACAAACTAATAAAACATAATGAATAATTTACAATGAAGAAAAATTCATATAATGATCATAAATGAAAATAAATCAATGTGCAAAAACGTTTGGTGATAATGAAAAAAAAGTCCCATTAAATAAACATCAATTAAGTGTCGTGAAAAATCCAAATCACCAACAATATACAAAAAAAATCCAAGTGATAATAATGAAGTTCTGTGACAGCAAAGAAGGGTCCACCACCAGAAATGGAAGGGGTTACTCCTTACCAGAAGGCCATGACCCCCCACCACAGAGGATCACAGCAAGCAGGAATCTTTAAAAGCCAAAAATGGGAACTGCCAGCGGTGTCCACCAGAGGTCATCTCATCATCAGCAACTCCAACGAACCATTGGCTGGGGAAGGAACGGTGAGCGTTGAGGCTCTGAAGGAGAAGATACAGCGGGAACTGAAAGCTGAACACGTGGTCCCGGGTTCGTTGGAGTTGCTGATGATGAGATGACCTCTGGTGGACACCGCTGGCAGTTCCCATTTTTGGCTTTCAAAGATTCCTGCTTGCTGTGATCCTCTGTGGTGGGGGGTCATGGCCTTCTGGTAAGGAGTAACCCCTTCCATTTCTGGTGGTGGACCCTTCTTTGCTGTCACAGAACTTCATTATTATCACTTGGACTTTTTTTGTATATTGTTGGTGATTTGGATTTTTCACGACACTTAATTGATGTTTATTTAATGGGACTTTTTTTTCATTATCACCAAACGTTTTTGCACATTGATTTATTTTCATTTATGATCATTATATGAATTTTTCTTCATTGTAAATTATTCATTATGTTTTATTAGTATTAGCGCAACCCCTTATTTTTCTTATGCTTTTTCACAATTGATGTTTTTGTGGGGATTGCTGCTTTTCACATTATTTGATTCGCACTTGGTTTTTAGCGCAGTTCTTTTCACCATTTTCTACATATACAAACTGTTGTAATTCCTACACCGTTCACCTGATTTGGATGTAAATACCCTCAAATTAAAGCTGAAAGTCTGCAGTTAAAGCACATTTTGTTCGTTTCATTTCAAATCCATTGTGGTGGTGTATAGAGCCAAAAAGATTAGAATTGTGTCGATGTCCCAATATTTATGGACCTAAATGTAGGTCAGTGGTCAGTGTATGTAGGTCAGTGGTAGGGATGAGCTTTGAGTTCGAGTGGAACCCATGTTTGACCATTCGTCGAATTATGAACGATATAGGCCGTTCGCGCCAAATTCGAGTGGCAGTGCATTGCTGGCTGATGATTGGCCAAGCATGCACTATGACCCGCATGCTTGGCCAATCACAGCGCCATCTGTACAGAGAGCCGTAATTGGCCAAAGCCAGGATGGCTCAGGAGGTTTAGTACACGCCCCACACTATATAAGGCCGCCTGCACGTCGTCCCTGTGTAGTGTGTTCCGGCGTTGAGAGAGAGATAGAGAAAGAGAGACATTGTCATTTGATTTAAGTTAGATAGAGTAGGCAGGCATGTCAGTTAGCTGCACTTACAGTGTATTGTGTATTAATATGCATCCTAGGTGTTTTGTGTATATATATATATATATATATATATATATATATATATATATATATATATATATATACACACTGCATTCAGTTTGGCTAGATCCGTTCCTGTTATTCTCTTCCTACTGACAGGCAGGCAGGTGTTTTTACAGTATTTGCAGCTACCTGAAGAAAGTTGCTGGTGTTCTTCTGATCCTATTAGTACCACAGGCAGGCATCCACAGTATTTACAGTTAGTGTAGTGCATCTTCTGCACAGTGTGCACCTAAAGCTACCTGAAGACAATTGCTGTTCTGATCCTATTAATACCACAGGCAGGCAGCTACAGTATTTACAGTTAGTGTACTGTGTCCTCTGCACAGTGTGCACCTAAAGCTACCTGAAGAAAATTGGTGGTGTTCTTCTGATCCTATTAGTACCGCAGGCAGCTGCAGTATTTACAGTTAGTGTAGTGCGTCCTCTGCACAGTGTGCACTTAAAGCTACCTGAAGAAAATTGGTTGTGTTCTTCTGATCCTATTAGTACCGCAGGCAGCTGCAGTATTTAGAGTTAGTGTAGTGCGTCCTCTGCACAGTGTGCACCTAAAGCTACCTGAAGAAAATTGGTGGTGTTCCTCTGATCATATTAGTACCGCAGGCAGCTGCAGTGTTTACAGTTAGTGTAGTGCGTCCTCTGCACAGTGTGCACTTGAAGCTACGTGAAGAAGATTGGTGGTGTTCTTCTGATCCTATCAGTACCGCAGACAGCTGCAGTATTTAAAGTTAGTGTGGTGCGTCCTCTGCACAGTGTGCACCTAAAGCTACCTGAAGAAAATTGGTGGTGTTCTTCTGATCCTATTAGTACCAAAGGCAGGCAGCTGCAGTATTTACAGTTAGTGTACTGCGTCCTCTGCACAGTGTGCACCTAAAGCTACCTGAAGACAATTGCTGTTGTTCTGATCCTATTAATACCACAGGCAGGCAGCTACAGTATTTACAGTTAGTGTACTGTGTCCTCTGCACAGTGTGCACCTAAAGCTATCTGAAGAAAATTGGTGGTGTTCTTCTAATCCTATTAGTACCACAGGCAGGCAGCTGCAGTTTTTACAGTTAGTGTACTGCGTCCTCTGCACAGTGTGCACCTAAAGCTACCTGAAGAAAATTGCTGTTGTTCTGATCCTATTAATACCACAGGCAGGCAGCTACAGTATTTACAGTTAGTGTACTGCGTCCTCTGCACAGTGTGCACCTAAAGCTACCTGAAGACAATTCCTGTTGTTCTGATCCTATTAATACCACAGGCAGGCAGCTGCAGTATTTACATTTAGTGTACTGCGTCCTCTGCACAGTGTGCACCTAAAGCTACCTGAAGACAATTGCTGTTGTTATGATCCTATTAATACCACAGGCAGGCAGCTGCAAAATTTACAGTTAGTGTTGTGCGTCCTCTGCACAGTGTGCACTTAAAGCTACCTGAAGACAATTGCTGTTGTTCTGATCCTATTATTACCACAGGCAGGCGGCTGTGGTATTTACAGTTAGTGTACTGTGTCCTCTGCACAGTGTGCGCCTAAAGCTACCTGAAGAAAATTGGTGGTGTTCTTCTGATCCTATCAGTACCACAGGCAGGCAGCTGCAGTATTTACAGTTAGTGTAGTGCGTCCTCTGCACAGTGTGCACCTAAAGCTACCTGAAGACAATTGCTGTTGTTCTGATCCTATTAGTGCCACAGGCAGGCAGCTGCAGTATTTACAGTTAGTGTACTGCGTCCTCTGCACAGTGTGCACTTAAAGCTACCTGAAGACAATTGCTGTTGTTCTGATCCTATTAATAACACAGGCAGGCAGCTGCAGTATTTACAGTTAGTGTACGGTGTCCTCTGCACAGTGTGCACCTAAAGCTACCTGAAGAAAATTGGTGGTGTTCTTCTGATCCTATTAGTACCGCAGGCAGGCAGCTGCAGTATTTACAGTTAGAGTACTGCATCCTCTGCATAGTGTGCACCTAAAGCTACCTGAAGACAATTGCTGTTGTTCTGATCCTATTAATACCACAGGCAACTGCAGTATTTACAGTTAGTGTACTGTGTCCTCTGCACAGTGTGCACCTAAAGCTACCTGAAGACAATTGCTGTTCTCATACTAATACTACAGGCAGGCAGTTGATTCTGCTAGCTGCAGTATCAGTATATATATACATGCTAGCTTTGTGCAGCTACATCTCACTGCAGGCCATTAGTATGTCCGGAAGACCAACAAGGAGAGCCAGATAGTCACAAGCCAATAAAAGAGGGCAAGCAGGCTCTGTGTCTAGAGGCAACAGTGCTGGTCCTGGAGATGGTGCATCCTCATCAGCACGTGGCCGTGGGACACGCTTGTCCTTTTTTTCGACAGCTGACCGTGTTGAGCCGCAACATGCGGAAGACTTGACCAAGCCATCCTCATCCTCCTCATCCTCTCTCACCCAGGCTCAGGGTACTTTGTCTGGCAAAGCAGCTGCCAATGCAGCCTCTTCCCTTTGCTCAATGGCATCAGTCACTCCTTCCCTAGCCCCACCATGTCCTCAGTGTTGGGTACATGCTCCAGGAGGATGCCCAGCGTTTTGAAGGCTCCGATGATGGTACCCAGCTAGAGGAAGGCAGTAACGTGAGACCAGAGAGAGGGGGTGCCCAAGAAGGACAGCAATCTGGGAGTCATGTTCCCCCAGCTGCAGCATACTGCCAGGTTTGCTCCAGTGATGAGAATGGAAGGGATGATGATGTCACTCACTCCACGTGGGTGCCTGATAGGAGAGAGGAGGAGGAGGCACATCACCAATGAGGCAGGATGCCCTCCAGAGGCCAGCTTAAGGGCAGCACACTGACTGCATCACACCGCAGAGCTTCGCATGTGCAGGGCGCTGCTGTCTCTGCGCATTATTTCAAAAGTTCTTTGGTGTGGGCCTTTTTTGATATGAGTGCATCAGATCGCACTGCTGCTATTTGCAACATATGTCTCAAGCGTATCTCGCGTGGCCAAAACATCGCTGACTCATGGTTCAACAGGCATGGACAGGGATGTTACCTATCTTATACAGTGCATTGGGTGGCTCTGCTGGCAGCTGGGAAGGATGCAGGAAAAGGTGCAGTAGTGTTGGAGGTTGTTCCGCCACCACGCCTCCAAAATGCTACTACTGGTGATTCTGACACACCTCTTTCCTCCACCCCCTCCTCTTCTTCTTCCTCCATGGCCTCTTCCTGTGCTTTGTCCTCGGAACCAGCGGTGCTCCGTAGGCGTTCAAGGGGCTACGAAATTACGCAGGCCAAAAGATGCCATGCGGTGCTTGAGCTGGTGTGCTTGGGGGACAGGAGCCACACTGGGGCAGAGATTCTGTCAGCTCTGCAGGGGCAGGCTCAGAGGTGGTTGACGCCACGCCAGCTTAAGGCAGGAATGGTGGTTTGCAACAATGGCACCAACCTCCTCTCCGCCCTCCGACAGGGACAACTGACCCATGTGCCCTGTTTGGCTCACGTCCTTAACTTGGTGGTGCAGCAGTTCTTGGGCAGGTACCCGGGCTTACAGGATGTCCTGAGGCAGGCCAGGAAAGTCTGTGTGCATTTCCGCCAGTCATATAATGCCAGTGCTTGGCTGGCTGACCTCCAAAAGGAATTTAACCTGCCCAAGAACCGCCTAATCTGTGACATGCCAACAAGGTGGAACTCAACATTGTCATGCCACAGTGGCTGCACACGCAGCAGAGGGCCATCAGTGAGTACCTGTGCGACTATGGTACCAGGACAGGGTCAGGGGAGCTTGTTTTTTCTCCCCACGCCAGTGGGCCATAATCAGGGATGCATGCACTGTCCTGTCACCATTTGAGGAGGCCACGAGGATGGTGAGCAGTGACAGTGCATGCATCAGTGACACTGTCCCTCTTGTCCACCTGTTGGAGCACATGCTGCGTGGAATAATGGACAGGGCACTTTAGGCAGAACAGAGGCAGGAAGAGGAGGACTTCCTTAGCTCTCAAGGCCCCCTTTATCCAGACAGTTTTCCTGCATGCCCGCCCGATCACACAGGAAGAGGAGGAGGATTGTGTCAGCATGGAGGAGGAACCTAGCACTCAGTATCAGCATCAGTCTTCAAAGGATCATTTACAGTCCCAAGAAACCCATGGACTTGTACGTGGCTGGGAGAAGGTGGCTGCGGATCATGTCATCCTTAGTGACCCAGAGGACTCCGGACCAAATGGCTCAGCAAATCTACGCTGCATGGCCTCCCTGATCCTGCAAAGCCTGCGGAAGGATCCTCGCATTCGTGGCTAGCAAGGAGAGGGATCAATACTGGCTGGTAGGGATGAGCCGAACACCCCCCGGTTCGGTTCGCACCAGAACCCGCGAACGGACCGCAAGTTCGCACGAACGTTAGAACCCCATTGACGTCTATGGGACTCGAACGTTCGAAATCAAAAGTGCTCATTTTAAAGGCTAATTTGCATGGTATTGTCCTAAAAAGGGTTTGGGGACCCGGGTCCTACCCCAGGGGACATGTATCAATGCAAAAAAAACTTTTAAAAACGGCCGTTTTTTCGGGAGCAGTGATTTTAATGATGCTTAAAGTAAAAAAAAAAAAGTGAAATATTCCTTTAAATATCGTACCTGGGGGGTGTCTATAGTATGCCTGTAAAGTGACGCGTGTTTCCCATGTTTAGAACAGTCCCTGCACCAAATGTAATTTTTAAAGGAAAAAATCTCATTTAAAACTGCTTGCGGGTTTAATGTCATGTCGGGTCATGGCAATATGGATGAAAATCAGTGAGACAAACGGCATGGGTACCCCCCAGTCCATTACCAGGCCCTTTGGGTCTTGTATGGATATTAAGGGGAACCCCGCACCCAAATTAAAATAAGGAAAGGTCCCTATATACTCTGAACAGCAGTATACAGGCGGTGCAAACAAGACAGGGACTGTAGGTTTGTTGTTAAGTAGAATCTGTTTGTAATTTTGAACATTTTTAATGTGTTTAGCTCCAGCCAAAAAATCTTTTCTAAGCTTTTTGGAAAACATAGGGAAGGGTTATCACCCCTGTGACATTTGTTTTGCGTCTTTCCTCCTCTTCAGAAGATTTCACCTCACTTTTTTGTCCCAATGAAAAATGTTTTTTGAAAATTTGGGTTTTTTTGTGGAACAAGGATTGGAAAGCATCAGTGGAAAGGAGAAATTGTTTTCCCATATTAACTCTTACAGGAGAGAATTTCCCTTCCTTAGGGGTAGATTTCATCTCACTTCCTGTTGTCTCCTTCCGTTTGCAAGTAGGAGTCGTTTGTAAGTTAGATGTTTGAAAGTAGGGTCCTGCCCTATATACTCAGCAGAAATTTGGGCCTTAGGTGTTGCTGTGGCCAAAACACTGTAAGCCCTCACAGGGCCCTGCTGTGAAATATTAGATCAAGAATTGTAATTACATGCCCCTGTTGAACAGGAGCTGAAAAATTAGGCCTTAGGCACTGGTGCTGGTGCCACAACACTGCAACCCCTCACAGACACTCTAGTTGGAACGCAGGAACGAGCCCTGCTGCGAAGTATTGCATCGAAAATTGTAATTACAGGCCCCTGTTAGACAGGGGCAGAAAAATTGGGCCTTAGGCACTGGTGCTGGTGCCACAACACTGCAACCCCTCACAGACACTCTAGTTGGAACGCAGGAACGAGCCCTGCTGCAAAGTATTGCATCAAAAATTGTAATTACACGCCCCTGTTAGACAGGGGCAGAAAAATTGGGTCTTAGGCACTGGTGCTGGTGCCACAACACTGCAACCCCTCACAGACACTCTAGTTGAAACGCAGGAACAAGCCCTGCTGCAAAGTATTGCATCAAAAATTGTAATTACACGCCCCTGTTAGACAGGGGCTGAAAAATTGGGTCTTAGGCACTGGTGCTGGTGCCACAACACTGCAACCCCTCACAGACACTCTAGTTGGAATGCAGGAACGAGCCCTGCTGCAAAGTATTACATCAAAAATTGTAATTACACGCCCCTGTTAAACAGGGGCTGAAAAATTGTGCCTTAGGCACTGGTGGTGGCGCCCAGAACCAAAAATGTTCTTACAAGCTATCAGCGTGATGATTGAGGAGGAAGAGGATAATTACTCAGGGATAGTCACTCAGCATCAGCATAGGCAGTCTTTGAAGGGATCTGAGATTTCAAAAAAAATTATTCGGTTACATCTGCATCAGGTGCTTGGTAGCTGGTGGTGATCCAAGACTGATTCATTTTTATGAAGGTCAGCCGATCGACCGAGTCGGTGGACAGACGCACCCTGTGATCGGTTACCACGCCTCCAGCAGCACTGAATGTGCGTTCCGAAAGAACGCTGGATGCAGGACAGGCCAGTAGCTCAATTGCATACTGTGCAAGCTCTGGCCAGTGATCCATCCTCAAGACCCAGTAACCCAGAGGATTTTCGGTGGGAAAGGTGTCCAAGTCTGATCTTGCCCCTAGGTATTCCTGCACCATGTAAAACAGACGCTGGCGATGGTTGCTGGAACCGATCATACCTTGGGGCTGCGGACCAAAAAATTGTCTGAACGCATCGGTCAGACGGCCACCTTCTCCACCGCTCCTTCTTTGATTGACCGAAGCCTCAGCAACACGTTGTCCAGAAACAGGAGTTTGTAACCTCCCAGTCTCTGGGAACGCGTTGCACAGACCTTTCTGCAAGGCCTCCCGAAGATGTTTCATCCTCTGCTCCCTCTGCGATGGCAAGATAAGGTCCGCAACCTTACCCTTGTAACGTGGATCAAGGAGGGTTGCCAGCCAGTATTGGTCCTTCTCCTTGATACCACGAATACGAGGATCCTTACGCAGGCTTTGCAGGATCAGGGAGGCCATGCAGCGTAGGTTTGCTGAGGCATTCGGTCCGGAGTCCTCTGGGTCACTAAGGACAACAACGTCCGCAGCCACCTCCTCCCAGCCACGTACAAGTCCATGTGTTCCTTGGGACTGATCCCTTAAAGACTGCTGATGCTGAGTGCCAGGCTCCACCTCCATACTGACACAATCTTCCTCCTCGTCCTCTTCCTGTGTGATCGGCGGGCACGCAGGAACACTGTCTGGATAAAGGGGGCCTTGAGAGCTAAGGAAGTCCTCCTCTTCCTGCCTCTGTTCTGCCTCAAGTGCCCTGTCCATTATTCCACGCAGCGTGTGCTCCAACAGGTGGACAAGGGGGACAGTGTCACTGATGCATGCACTGTCAGTGCTCACCATCCTCGTGGCCTCCTCGAATGGTGACAGGACAGTGCATGCATCCCTGATCATGGCCCACTGGCGTGGGGAAAAAAAACCAAGGTCCCCTGACCCTGTCCTGGTGCCATAGTCGCACAGGTACTCATTGATGGCCCTCTGCTGCGTGTGCAGCCGCTGCAGCATGGCCAACGTCGAGTTCCACCTGGTGGGCATGTCACAGATTAGGCGGTTCTTGGGCAGGTTAAACTCCTTTTGGAGGTCCGTCAGCCGAGCACTGGCATTATATGACCGGCGGAAATGCACAGAGACTTTCCTGGCCTGCCTCAGGACATCCTGTAAGCCCGGGTACCTGCCCAAGAACCGCTGCACCACCAAGTTAAGGACGTGAGCCAAACAGGGCACATGGGTCAGTTGTCCCTGTCGGAGGGCAGAGAGGAGGTTGGTGCCATTGTCGCAAACCACCATTCCTGCCTTAAGTTGGCGTGGCGTCAACCACCTCTGAACCTGCCCCTGCAGAGCTGACAGAACCTCTGCCCCAGTGTGGCTCCTGTCCCCCAAGCACACCAGCTCAAGCACCGCATGGCATCTTTTGGCCTGCGTACTTGCGTAGCCCCTTGAACGCCTACGGAGCACCGCTGGTTCCGAGGAAGAGGCCATGGAGGAAGAAGAAGAGGAGGGGGTGGAGGAGAGAGGTGTGTCACAATCAGCATTTTGGAGGCGTGGTGGCGGAACAACCTCCAACACTACTGCACCTTGTCCTGCATCCTTCCCAGCTGCCAGCAGAGTCACCCAATGCGCCGTGAAACTTAAGTAACGTCCCTGTCCATGCCTGCTGGACCATGAGTCAGCGGTAATATGCACCTTACCGCTGACCGCCCTGTCCAGCGAGGCATGGACATTGCCTTCCACATGCCGGTAGAGAGCCGGAATCGCCTTCCGTGAGAAAAAGTGGCGTTTGGGTACCTGCCACTGAGGAACCGCACATTCCACAAACTCACGGAAGGGGGCAGAGTCTACCAACTGAAAAGGCAGCAGTTGAAGTGCTAGCAATTTTGCCAAGCTAGCATTCAACCGCTGGGCATGTGGATGGCTGGGAGCAAACTTCTTTCGGCGGTGCAGCAGCTGGGGCAGGGAAATTTGCCTGGTACAATCTGACGTCGGTGTACCAAAAGCAGATTGCCCACAAGTACTTGGCTGTGACACACCTAATTCTACACCTTCATTCCTCTCACTGCAGGTCTCAGAGAGGACTGAAGGTCTAGTGGGGTTGGAAATCTCAGCTGATGAGGAGCAAGGAGAGATCGTCTTTGTTCTTTGGTGTGGGTCTTTTAGATACGCTTGCCAACGAACTGCATGGCAGGTCAACATATGTCTGGTCAAGCATGTGGTACCCAAGCGGGAGATGTTTTGGCCACGCGAGATACGCTTGAGACATATGTTGCAAATAGCAGCGGTGCGATCTGATGCACTCGTCTCAAAAAAGGCCCACACCAAAGAACTTTTTGAATAACGCGCAGAGACTGCAGCGCCCTGCACATGTGGAGCTTTGGGGTGTGATGCAGTCAATGTGCTGCCCTTAGGCTGGCCCCTGGAGGGCATCCTGCCTAGTTGGTGATGTGCCACCTCCTCCTCCTCCTCCTCCTCCTCCTCTCTCCTATCAGGCACCCACGTTGAGTCAGTGACCTCATCATCCCCTCCCTCCTCATCACTGGAGCAAACCTGGCAGTATGCTGCAGCAGGGGGAGCATGACTGCCAGATTGCTGTCCTTCTTGGGCACCCCCTCTGTCCGTGCTCATGTTACTGCCTTCATTGAGCTCAGTATCATCATCAGAGCCTTCCAAACGCTGGGCATCCTCCTGGAGCATGTACCCAACACTGTGGTCAAACAGTTCGAGGGAATCCTCATGAGGACATGGTGGAGCTAGGGAAGGAGTCACTGATGACATTGAGCTGAGGGAAGAGGCCGCTGCTTTGCCAGACAAAGCACCCTGGGCATGGGTGAGAGAGGATGAGGAGGATGAGGACGGCTTGGTCATCCACTCGACCAAGTCTTCCGCATGTTGCGGCTCAACACGGCCAGCTGCCGAAAAAAAGGCCAAGCGTGTCCCATGGCCACGTGCTGATGAGGATGCACCGTCTCCACGACCACCACTAGACACAGAGCCTGCTTGCCCTCTCTTATTGGCTTGTGACTGTCTGCCTCTCCTTCTTGGCCTTCCAGACATACTAATGGCCTGTAGCTGCACTAAGCTGGGATAGAACACCTGTAATTTTCTTAAGGTAGCTTTATATACTGTAACCAGACAAGCCTGCCTGTCAGTAGGAAGATAACAGGAACGGATCTAGCTGAACACTGTGAGCAGGACACACTGTACTAAATGTAAATAGTCTAGCTGCCTGACCGTGGTACTAATAGGATCAAATAGAACACCTGTAATTTTCTTAAGGTAGCTTTATATACTGTAACCAGACAAGCCTGCCTGTCAGTAGGAAGATAACAGGAACGGATCTAGCTGAACACTGTGAGCAGGACACACTGTACTAAATGTAAATAGTCTAGCTGCCTGACCGTGGTACTAATAGGATCAAAAAGAACACCTGTAATTTTCTTCAGGTAGCTTTATATACTGTAACCAGACAAGCCTGCCTGTCAGTAGGAAGATAACAGGAACGGATCTAGCTGAACACTGTGAGCAGGACGCACTGTACTAAATGTAAATAGTCTAGCTGCCTGACCGTGGTACTAATAGGATCAAAAAGAACACCTGTAATTTTCTTAAGGTAGCTTTATATACTGTAACCAGACAAGCCTGCCTGTCAGTAGGAAGATAACAGGAACGGATCTAGCTGAACACTGTGAGCAGGACGCACTGTACTAAATGTAAATAGTCTAGCTGCCTGACCGTGGTACTAATAGGATCAAAAAGAACACCTGTAATTTTCTTCAGGTAGCTTTATATACTGTAACCAGACAAGCCTGCCTGTCAGTAGGAAGATAACAGGAACGGATCTAGCTGAACACTGTGAGCAGGACGTACTGCACTAAATGTATATAGCAGGAACGGATCTAGCTGAACACTGTGAGCAGGACGCACTGCACTGAATGTAAATAGCAGGAACGGATCTAGCTGAACACTGTGAGCAGGACGCACTGCACTAAATGTAAATACCAGGAACGGATCTAGCTGAACACTGTGAGCAGGACGCACTGCACTGAATGTAAATAGCAGGAACGGATCTAGCTGAACACTGTGAGCAGGACGCACTGCACTGAATGTAAATAGCAGGAACGGATCTAGCTGAACACTGTGAGCAGGACGCACTGCACTAAATGTAAATACCAGGAACGGATCTAGCTGAACACTGTGAGCAGGACGCACTGCACTGAATGTAAATAGCAGGAACGGATCTAGCTGAACACTGTGAGCAGGACGCACTGCACTAAATGTAAATACCAGGAACGGATCTAGCTGAACACTGTGAGCAGGACGCACTGCACTGAATGTAAATAGCAGGAACGGATCTAGCTGAACACTGTGAGCAGGACGCACTGCACTGAATGTAAATAGCAGGAACGGATCTAGCTGAACACTGTGAGCAGGACGCACTGCACTAAATGTAAATACCAGGAACGGATCTAGCTGAACACTGTGAGCAGGACGCACTGCACTGAATGTAAATAGCAGGAACGGATCTAGCTGAACACTGTGAGCAGGACGCACTGCACTAAATGTAAATACCAGGAACGGATCTAGCTGAACACTGTGAGCAGGACGCACTGCACTGAATGTAAATAGCAGGAACGGATCTAGCTGAACACTGTGAGCAGGACGCACTGCACTGAATGTAAATAGCAGGAACGGATGTAGCTGAACACTGTGAGCAGGACGCACTGCACTAAATGTAAATACCAGGAACGGATCTAGCTGAACACTGTGAGCAGGACGCACTGCACTGAATGTAAATAGCAGGAACGGATCTAGCTGAACACTGTGAGCAGGACGCACTGCACTAAATGTAAATACCAGGAACGGATCTAGCTGAACACTGTGAGCAGGACGCACTGCACTGAATGTAAATAGCAGGAACGGATCTAGCTGAACACTGTGAGCAGGACGCACTGCACTGAATGTAAATAGCAGGAACGGATGTAGCTGAACACTGTGAGCAGGACGCACTGCACTAAATGTAAATACCAGGAACGGATCTAGCTGAACACTGTGAGCAGGACGCACTGCACTGAATGTAAATAGCAGGAACGGATCTAGCTGAACACTGTGAGCAGGACGCACTGCACTAAATGTAAATACCAGGAACGGATCTAGCTGAACACTGTGAGCAGGACGCACTGCACTGAATGTAAATAGCAGGAACGGATCTAGCTGAACACTGTGAGCAGGACGCACTGCACTGAATGTAAATAGCAGGAACGGATCTAGCTGAACACTGTGAGCAGGACGCACTGCACTAAATGTAAATACCAGGAACGGATCTAGCTGAACACTGTGAGCAGGACGCACTGCACTGAATGTAAATAGCAGGAACGGATCTAGCTGAACACTGTGAGCAGGACGCACTGCACTAAATGTAAATACCAGGAACGGATCTAGCTGAACACTGTGAGCAGGACGCACTGCACTGAATGTAAATAGCAGGAACGGATCTAGCTGAACACTGTGAGCAGGACGCACTGCACTGAATGTAAATAGCAGGAACGGATCTAGCTGAACACTGTGAGCAGGACGCACTGCACTAAATGTAAATACCAGGAACGGATCTAGCTGAACACTGTGAGCAGGACGCACTGCACTGAATGTAAATAGCAGGAACGGATCTAGCTGAACACTGTGAGCAGGACGCACTGCACTAAATGTAAATACCAGGAACGGATCTAGCTGAACACTGTGAGCAGGACGCACTGCACTGAATGTAAATAACAGGAACGGATCTAGCTGAACACTGTGAGCAGGACACACTGCACTAAATGTAAATAGTCTAGATAGAAGATAACAGGAACGGATCTAGCTAAACTGAATACAGTGTATATATATATATGCAACACCTGGGATGCATATATATACACAATACACTGTAAGTGCAGCTAACTGACTGACTGTTCTGCCTAATCTATCTAACTCAAATCAAATGACACTGTCTCTCTCTCTCTCTATCTCTCAGCACACCGGAACACACACTACACAGGGCCGCCGTGCAGGCGGCCTTATATAGTGTGGGGTGTGTACTAAATCCCCTGAGCCATAATTGGCCAAAGCCACCCTGGCTTTGGCCAATTACAGCTCTCTCTACTGACGGCGCTGTGATTGGCCAAGCATGCGGGTCATAGTGCATGCTTGGCCAATAATCAGCCAGCAATGCACTGCGATGCCGCAGTGAATTATGGGCCGTGACGCGCCACACGAATTTGGCGCGAACGGCCCATATCGTTCGCAATTCGGCGAACGACCGAACAGCCGATGTTCGAGTCGAACATGGGTTCGACTCGAACACGAAGCTCATCCCTACTGGCTGGCAACCCTCCTTGATCCACGTTACAAGGGTAAGGTTGCAGACCTTATCTTGCCGTCGCAGAGGGAGCAGAGGATGAAACATCTTCGGGAGGCCTTGCAGAAAGGTCTGTGCAACGTGTTCCCAGAGACTGGGAGGTTACAAACTCCTGTTCCTGGACAACGTGTTGCTGAGGCTTCGGTCAGTTAAAGAAGGAGCGGTGGAGAAGGTGGCCATCTGACTGATGCGTTCAGACAATTTTTTAGTCCGCAGCCCCAAGGTATGATTGGTTCCAGAAACCATCGCCAGCATCTGTTTTACATGGTGCAGGAATACCTAGGGGCAAGATCTGACTTGGACACCTTTCCCACCGAAAATCCTCTGGGTTGCTGGGTCTTGAGGATGGATCACTGGCCAGAGCTTGCACAGTATGCAATTGAGCTACTGGCCTGTCCTGCGTTCTTTTGGAACGCACATTCAATGCTGCTGGAGGCTTTGTAACCGATCACAGGGTGTGCCTGTCTACCGACTTGGTCGATCGACTGACCTTCATAAAAATTAATCAGTCTTGGATCACCACCAGCTACCAAGCACCTGAGGCTGATGTAACTGAATAATTTTTTTTGAAATGTCAGATCCCTTCAAGACTGCCTATGCTGATGCTGAGTGACTATCCTGTTATGCTGAGTGATTATCCTCTTACCCCTCAATGATCATGCTGATAGCTTGTAAGAACATTTTTGGTTCTGGGCACCGCCACCAGTGGCTAAGGCCCAATTTTTCAGCTCCTTTTTAACAGGGACGTATAATTACAATTTTTGATGCAATATTTTGCAGGAGGGTTCATTGCTGCGCTCAACTAGAGTATCTGTGAGAGATTGCAGTGTTGTGGCACCAGCACCAGTGCCTAAGGCCCAATTTTCAGCCCCTGTTTAACAGGGGCGTGTAATTACAATTTTTGATGTAATACTTTGCAGCAGGGCTCGTTCCTGCACTCCAACTAGAGTATCTGTGAGGGGTTGCAGTGTTGTGGCACCAGCACCAGTGCCTAAGGCCCAATTTTTCAGCCCCTGTTTAACAGGGGCGTGTAATTACAATTTTTGATGCAATACTTTGCAGCAGGGCCCATTCCTGCACCCACCAAGAGTAACTGTGGGGGCTTACAGTGTTGTGGCAACACCAACACCTAAGGCCCCAATTTCTGCAGAGTATATAGGGCAGGCCCCTACTTTCAAACATCCAACTTACAAACGACTCCTACTTGCAAACGGAAGGAGACAACAGGAAGTGAGATGAAATCTACCCCTAGGAAGGGAAATTCTCTCCTGTAATGCCGCGTACACACGACCGGACTTTTCGACAGACTAGGTCCGAAGGTCTTTCCGACGGACTTTGTAGCGTAGGTGCGCTGGACTTACAAACGGACGAACTTGGACACACACGATCACTCCAAAAGTCCGATGGTTTTGAACGCGGTGACGTACAGCACGTACGACAGGACTAGAAAAGGAAGTTCAAGCCCCATTATGCCACCCTTTGGGCTCCTTCTGCTAATCTCGTGTTTATCTCGTTCTAGTAGAGGTTTGGTTAGAGACGATTCGCGCTTTTCACACTTCAGCTTATTTCGATCGTTTTCTGCGGTTCAGTTTGTGCTTGTGAGGTTTGTATCTGGTTTTCAGTGCTTGTTGGTCAGTTTGTAACCTGCATAGCAGGCCGTTCTGGTCCGCTCGTTCCTGATCTTCAGGTCGCTCTTCATAGGCCTTGCTGTTCTTCAGTGCTTTTGTTCTAAGTTTGTTTGACCAGCCGACCGTTTTGAAGCCATGGTGCATAGACGTACTCGTTCTCGAGTTCGTGCTGCATGGGGGCTTGGTGTTGATGTTAATACTTTGACCCTACTTTGAGTCCAGTCCATGAACAGGGCGAGGAGGAGTTCATGGACGAAGAATTGGCTGCACCAGCGTGACCAGTTCTCGGACATGCCTTTGCTCCGTGAGATCCGTGAGAATAATCCTGAGGATTTCAGGAATTATCTCAGGATGACGAACCCCGTTTTTCAATGTCTGCTGGCTATGCTGACCCCTTATATCAGCAGGCAGGATACCTGCATGAGGCAAGCCATCACTGCGGAGCAGAGGCTAGTTGCCACGTTACATTACTTGGCGACTGGGAGAAGCCTTCAGGACCTGAGGTTCTCGACAGGCATCTCCCCCCAGGCTCTGGGGATCATAATCCCAGAGACCTGTTCTGCCATAATTCAGGTCCTGCAGAAGGACTATATGAAGGTAAGTTTTTTATCCTTTAACATTACATGATATGTATTTAATGTTTGCTAATGTATTGTATAAATTTCATTGTTACCTAATTACCATGCTTGGAATATGGAATGTCCCCTTTATCTTCATGCATGCATTTTTTTCGTTAATAATTTTTTGCCCTACATGCATATTTACATTCACTAACCTCCCCACCATGCAATCCTGGGCCCATTTATACCTATAGCTTATAGTCCCTTTAACAATGTATATTGTTAGCTCCATTGTACTGCTTTACCCTCCCCCACCCCCTCAAATGTCTCCAAATGTCATGTGTGGTCTTCTACTAAATTAGACCCCCCCACCCCCTCAAATGTCTCCAAATATCATGTGTGGTTTTCTACTAAATTAGAACCCCCCCACCCCCTCAAATGTCTCCAAATGTCATGTGTGGTCTTTAACTAAATTAGAACCCCCCACCCCCTCAAATGTCTCCAAATGTCATGTGTGGTCTTCTACTAAATTAGAACCACCCCACCCCCTCCAATGTCTCCAAATGTCACGTGTGGTTTTCTACTAAATTAGAACCCCCTCCACCCCCTCAAATGTCTCCAGATGTCATGTGTGGTCTTCTACTAAATTTGAACCTCCCCCCCACATACAAATTGATCAATGGTCCATCAGAGGGGGTGAGTAATCTTATAAGTGGGCCTTATGTTTTAGATTTTTAGAAATAATACATTTAAAAAATGTTAGACTGCTGTTGTTAAAGAATGTTTTTGTGTAATCTGCTAGCAAAGTTATGTTTAAAAGTACTTATATATTTTTTTTTCTTGTTTTGACTCCACAGTTTTCTTCCAACCCACAGGAATGGCAGACTGTGGCCTCCCAGTTCGCTGACCGTTGGGACTTTCCCAACTGTGTCGGGGAGATCGATGGGAAGCATGTCCGTATTGTGCCACCACCTCATTCGGGGTCTTACTACTTTAATTATAAGGGGTTTAATAGTGTAGTATTGATGGCGGTGGTCTCGGCACAATTGGATTTTATGTTCGTGGACGTGGGGAAAAACGGCCGGATGTCGGACAGGGGAGTCTTCGCACAGACCGAGTTGTGCCAACGTCTCCAGACTGGTGGCCTGGGATTGCCACCTGATGACGAGAACGTTGATGGACTGCCCTCAGTTTTCATCGCAGATGAAGCGTTTGCTCTTGGCGAGCACCTGATGAGGCCGTTCCCCCAAAGGTTCCTTACCCCAGAGAGGAGAGTATTTAATTACCAGCTGGCCAGAGCAAGAAGAGTTGTGGAGAATGCCTTCAGGATTCTGGCCAGCTGGTTCCGTTTGTTCCTCTCGGCCATCAATATGACGGACTATAAAATCAATTATGTCATAATGGCTTGTTGCATTCTCCATAATTTTTTAAGAAGACATTCTCCCGCATATCTAACTTCTGTTGGGCCTGAGGCCGGACTTAGTGCCGAATCTTCACTTACAGGCCTGGATACTGGCCCTACTGGCTTGGCCCCCCAAACCGCCCGTCAAGTGCGGGACAGATATGTCAATTATTTTAATGGTCGGGGGGCCGTTGCAGTGCCAGAACATCTTTAAACTTTTACAAAATAAAAAATTATTTTGGATCAAATCTCTTGTTTTTATTCTTGTTTGCATTTATTTTTGGCTGTCTCCTAGTGCACTTGTAGTGGCAAGTGCATTTCCCTTTAGTCAATAAGGCCCTTTGTCACTGTAAACTTCCAAAAAATGAATAAACTGGTATTGATAAATAATAAGCCACACACATTGTAGTAGTAAAAACATTTTACTATGCGCACATTTGCCGGCGCAGTGAACCAGAGTATTTGAACAAGCGCAAATGCCGTTTGAGCATGCGCAGTGTATAAATTCACCTCCCGCAGTTTAAATGTATTTGCCAGCGTTGCCGGCTTATTCAGAGAAAGTCACTTTCTCATTCTATTTTGGCCATATTTGTGACTAGGACAGTTAGTACTACACTTCCCCACATCACCCCACTTCACTCCCATATTATTGGCACTTCCAGCTTGTTTAAATTTGAAGTTAAACCAGGTCTATAGTGGCGTACTGATCGTCTCTTCCCGTGCGCCGGGAAGAGAATAGTAAATGGGGGATCGCGCTGTGTTCCTGGCGCAAATGCTTTGTAAATACGTAAATGTCATTTGCGCATCGGTGTGCACCACAAGTCATGGCGCAAATGCTTCGTAAATCAGCCCCTAAGTGTAGCAATAAGTTACTAAATGTTGTATCTTCATTAAATGTAACCATATTGCTACACTTAGAGGCTCCTCTCTTCTTTTTTATACTCAGTTGTGACATGACACTACTCTTATATCAAGACATCGCTTGTATATCAAGGCAAATTTTATTAAAACATTTTGCTTGTCTTGCAAAATGCTCTCAAAACAAGTTACTCTCAAACCAAGGTTTTACTGTACATTTTTTTGGGTACAGCGTTGCACGACCGCGCAACTGTCAGTTAAAGTAACGCAGTGCCATATTGCAAAAAAATAGCTGGGTCGTTAAGGGGTAAATCCTTCCGGGGCTGAAGTGGTTAAGCAAGCTCACAGTAAAACAATTTTCTGTGTTCACTAAAACCTGTGTCCATTTACTGTGGTATTTACACTACATTGTTGCCAGGTGTGCCAGTGGGGTTGAGTCTGTTCTTGGGCTTTGAGGAGGCAGAGTAAGGAACCAACAATATTCAAGTGGCTCCTGCGGGGGTAGCGCTCCACAAATAAAATCTGGAAGGGGTGGGGGAGTGGTTTGTGGATGGGGGGCTGCAGAATGTTACCATGTTTCATGATACATTCTAGTCAGAAAGATGGACTATATTTACTATAAGCGGGCGGCAGGTACAGACACAGTCATGTACATGTACTTTAACGGCCTCCTTCCAGGTGTGGGGCGTGCATGCATGTGCCCCCTGCTGACCCCTGCTGTGATTGGACACAGCACGAGTTTGGCTGCTGATTTCAGCCAATGATTTCAGCTGAAATCAGGTGATCAGCTGTGTCCAATCACACAAAGAGTTCTGTATTTACAAAAACATAGAACTCTGTGTACTGTGATCTGGCTGTTTCTTCTCCCTGAATAGCAGGGAGAAAAAACAACCAGATAATAAAGTCAAAGCAGCACAAATTGCACTAATTACACTTTGTTAGGCACACAGTTAACCCTCTAATTGCCCCTAGATGTTACCCTCTTCCCAGCCAGTGTCATTAGTACAGTGACAGTGTACAGCAGGGATATGCAATTAGCGGACCTCCAGCTGTTGCAGAACTACAAGTCCCATGAGGCATAGCAAGACACTGACAGCCACAAGTATGATACCCAGAGGCAGAAGCATGATGGGACTTTTTGCAACAGTTGGAGGTCCGCTAATTGCATATTCCTGGTGTACAGTATTAGCACCAATCACTGTATTCGTGTCACTCTTGATTTCAGTGTCAGTTTTTCAGTTAGTGTACCATCAGAATATATAGCAGAATACATTTTGGCTTAAATTAATGAAAAAAAATGTATGTTTTGATTTTTTTTTTTTTTTTTTTTATGGATACGATTTATAGCAGAACGTAGAAAATATTGTGTTTTTTCCAAAATGTTTGGTCCTTTTTTTGTTTATATAGTAAAAAATAAAAAAAAATGGTGGTGATCAAATACCACCAAAAGAAAGCTCTATTTGTGTGAAAAAAATGTATATAAATTTAATTTGGGTACTGTGTTGCATGACTGCGCATTTGCCAGTTAAAGTAGTGCAGTGCTGAATAGCAAAAAATGCCTTGATCATGAAGGGCATAAAATCTTTCAGATGCCAAGTGGTCTACTGCTAACATTTAGTTGATTTCCACTTCCTGGTTTCTTGAGACACTGGTGACATAGTCCTGGGCTCACAGCTGCACCCTGGCAAGAGCATTCCAGGGAAATTGCAAAATCTCACAGGAAAGGGTGGGGGGAATGAGGTTCTGTTATATGTTTTGGGGGAAGAGGGGTTGGGGAATGTAATCCTGCAAGTGAAAGGAGGGATAATCATCTGCCCTTACTTAAAGGGGTTGTAAACCCTCAAGGTTTTTCACCTTAATGCATTCTATGCATTAAGGTGAAAATCTTCCTGTGATGCAGCACCCCCCCCCCCCCAAGCCCCCCTTTTACTTACCTGAACCCGTTCTTTCTAGCAACGGGGATGAGAACACCAGCTCCAACTGGTGTCTCAGGTCCTGATTGGATAGATTGATAGCAGCGCAGCCATTGGCTCCCACTGCTGTCAATCTAATCCAATGATGCTGGAGCTGGGGGCATGGACGAGTCCTGCTGACCATGTCAATGGATGCAGCAGCAGGACACGGGAGCGCTCCTATTCTTCACGAGTGTCCCGAGGGAGAGTGGTTCTCCAACGGGGCACTCGAAAAGAGGAGGAGCCAGTCGCGCCGCTGAGGGACCCAAGAAGAGGGGGAATGGGGCCGCTCTGTGCAAAACCAACTGCATAGAGGAGGTAAGTATGACATTTTTTTTTTTTTTGTGAAACTAACCTTTACATATCCTTTAAGATGGCTGTGGGCATACCAGCACCTGAATACTGGCCAGATAACCTACAACTACTGGTCCTATAAAATTTTTCTGACATTCACCAGTTGTCATAGTCATATTTGCATTTGCCATAAGTATATAAATCTGCCACATAATAATTCAACAGTGAATGTCGATAATTGCTTCTATTGACTTAGGCCACATGCACACTGGGTAGTTAGGATTGGTACATGGGGCTCCAGCATTTAGCTGCAGGCAGAGGGCACAATTGTCCACTCCAGCAGTCTGTCAAAATCTACGTGAGTCTGACAGTTGCTACAGCTGGATGTGCCTGGATGGTGTACCAAGCTATAAATGTTTTTGGCAATAGGTGCCCAGGGATGAATGCACAAGTTTGCATCCCAGGCATTCTTCCCTGGTTGTATACTGCCCCAAATGTTTATACAGCTTGGTGCACCATCCAGCCCCATCTAGCCGTAACAACTGTCAGGCTCTCATACGCTGTCGGCATTGAGGCTGGATGCAACACCTGTGCTCTCTGCCCATAGCTAAACGCTGGAGCCCCATGCATAGGGGCTAAATGACCAGTGTGCATGGGGCATTCAAAGGAAAAGCAACACAAACACAAATAAAATGTAATGCATTGAGTGAAATGTTTTCCAGAGTACAAACAAGAATAAGGAAACAATTTCTGAACTGTTCTTTTATATTTTCAGATCGAAAGGATTCAGAATGCATCACTGTTTAGGAAATTCTACTTAATTAAGCAGGATGTTGATGGAAAATATCCCAATCAGAAGAACGTACAGCTTCTGTACCATGGCACACAGGTAGACAGCATCAAAAACATTAATGAAGAAGGATTCAATCGATCGTACTGTAATGGTAAGTTACATAAAATGGTAAGGCACCTGAAAAATCCAGTCCAATTAGAAATAAAGTAAATGTGAAAGCATTAACTAAAATCTTATTTAACAGATTTAACATGCGAATGTGATTTCAAAAATTGTTTTGAATTTATCTAAATATGCGGCTTTAATGAAAAGAAAACCTGGGGATCCTGACATGAAGATCATAGTTCAGAGACTTCCTGTTATGGGGTGACAACATGGTTTTGTGTCTCATGGTTGTGCTTCTGCATTAAAAAAGGAAAAAACTGCGCTATATCATACAAATATCAGTGCATAAAAATCAATAATGCATGTCTAAGTGGATGAAATGACAAATCCAGAAAATATTGTGAAAAAATATCATGATGAATAATAATATCATAAGTGCACAAAAAAGGTGAATATGTGACCAAGTTCATAAAATAAAAAAATAAGAAATTTCCACTAAAATATTAATAAGTGATATTGTGCTTAACATATACAAAATCTATTAATACTATACGTTAATGTGCAATAAATTTCAATGAATGAATAAATAGGTAAAAGTGCTCCAATAAGCCTGTGTATTGCAAATATTCCACAAAGCTTGTGCAATTTTTAAACATTAACAGATAATTCAACACAAACATCCATGCGATTTAGTGTTGCATCCAAGCATATCAGTACTGCATCTATGCAATATGGTGTTAGTGCAATGTTCGAACAATAAAAAGTTAAAAAATACAAAAAAACGCATCCATGCGATTTGGTGTTGCATCCATGTGATTCTATGCAATTCAGTGCCGTGTTGCTGTGCAATGATCAAATTAACAGTCCACAGATCTTCCACAATCCATTCATGTGTTATGGTGAACACAAACTAAAGTGCTGTGCGCTCATACAAGTGCTCCCCCCCAGGTGATAGCCCCTCACCTTAGGGCATGTGACCTTGCAGATACGATGAAGATATGAAATACCCCTTGTATCGAACACACGTAGGGGAAGGGGACAGGACGGAACGTTATGCATACAACCTGTTGGGACAGATTAGCATGCCACCCCATACTGGCCGCTGTTGCCCGTTCGTCTCTGCTGTTTTAGTGTGGCGCCCTTAAGAGCCTTGTTACTGTGAGTACCCATTGCGGGATTTGTTTATGATTTTAATAAATTTAGTACATATTGCACCATGAAGTCCTTTTCATGTTGATATATTGAGGTACAAACGGGACTGCTGTGAGGAACAGAGGCACCAGTGCAAATCGATCCAGGACCCTGCATATAACATCGAACCCATAGAGGTTCTAAGGCGCATTCTGACCAAGCTTAATTGCAATGTCACACGCCCTAAGGTGAGGGGCTATCACCTGCGGGGGAGCACTTGTATGAGCGCACAGCACTTTAGTTTGTGTTCACTATAACACATGAATAGATTGTGGAAGATCTGTGGACTGTTAATTTGATCATTGCACAGCAACACAGCACTGAATTGCATAGAATCACATGGATGCAACACCAAATCGCATGGATGCATTTTTTTGTATTTTTTAACTTTTTATTGTTAGTGCAATGTTCAAACACCATATTGCATAGATGCAGCACTGAAATGCATGGATGCAACACTAAATCGGACTGTTAATTTGATCATTGCACAGCAACACAGCACTGAATTGCATAGAATCACATGGATGTAGCACCAAATCGCATGGATGCGTTTTTTTGTCTTTTTTAACTTTTTATTGTTCGAACATAGCACTAACACCATATTGCATAGATGCAGTACTGATATGCATGGATGCAACACTAAATCGCAATGGATGTTTGTGTTGAATTATCTATTAATGTTTGAAAATTGCACAAGCTTTGTGGAATATTTGCAATACACAGGCATATTGGAGCACTTTTACCTATTTATTCAATCATTGAAATTTATTGCACATTAACGTATAGTATTAATAGATTTTGTATATGTTAAGCACAATATCACTTTATTAATATTTTAGTGGAAATTTCTTATTTTTTATTTTGATAAGCGTAGCGTGTGTACAATATGGTTTAACTATTTTGCATGGTTATGAGACATGCGTAACGTTAGCAGCTGATCATTTGCAAAGATACACTATTTTGGAGACCAGATTTGGTCAATTACCTGGAGGCTCACAGGACTACAAATTAGCATCATGAAATAAAAAATCAGGATATTCTCTGTGAAAGTAGGAAGAGTCCCCTCGATGTTTCTCAGTAGAACTAAACGTGAAAGGCCAGAACAAAAACACCGCTCACAGTGATCCTCCACCACAAGAAATTCAAGCTTACAAGAAAGCAAGCAAATCAAGCTTGTGTATAGACTTGGATCCAGGTGTCCAGCTGGTAATGAGGCTTCTCTGTGTGCAGCGTAACTGCAGACGTGTAATGGATGGTGCGCCAACCCAAACTAAAGGACATGAGGGCAAAAGAAAGGTGGCCATAGTGTAAATCCGATAAAAAGCAATTTATTGTGAAAAAGTAGATCACTTACAGTAAAAGCAGTTTAAAAGAGCAGTTCGCCGGCCGGCATAGCGAGCGCCCGTTCTCGACAAGGTCGCGATGACGTCAGAGCGTCAACCTCCCGACGTACGTTTCGTCTATAACTGACGTTGTCTGGGGTACGGGCGACGCTCTGACTCATCACATTAAATAGGTAAACGTAACCACGCCTCGTTGTGACCTCTCTAGGGCAGGCAAAACGAATGACTAATCCATTGAATGGATGGAATTAAACCAAGAGTACATCCAAATAAGCATTGGAAAATCTCTAAAATCTATATATCATGATCGAATAAAAATGCTAATAATGAGGACTAGAGCTAATATGGGCATAATATGATGTTAGATGCATTGAAGGAAAAACCTATTGATACTGAGCCAGTGAGTCGAAAACCCACGTTAAGACACATCAATATGGACATAGAGTGTATATTAAACAACACTGCGCCATCTTGTGGAAATAAAAAGAAACTACCATTAAGCGAAATAGCTCAATGGTAGCTCATATAGACTGAATTGCTAAGAAACATATATATACTTATAAAGGAATAAAAGAAAAAATGTATACTAAAAAATAAATATATACATTGGATATTCCATAAAACAAAATTTATGTAATATGGTAATATAAACTCTGATGTATGTGGGTCATTTAATAAAAAAACTGAAAAGCCAAAAAAAAATGTATATATGTAGAAAAAATAAATATGTACAAAAAATATACACATATCTTTTTCAATATTGGTGTCTGATGACGCCCTAAAGATGTCACACCGAGTTTACATCAACACATAGATAGGCATGTTAAGCATCATCAATAAAAGCGTTAAGGTCTGTCTCTACATTCAACCCAAACAGCGTGTAGCACTTTAATCTGTGTATCCATGCCATTTCTAATCGCGAGATACCTCGCACCAAAGATCCACCCCTCCAGTGACAGGTATATTTGTCTATCCCTAGAAACATGTTTTTATCCGGATTTTTATTGTGGACTTCTGAATAGTGCCTAGAAACAGGGTGTTTGGGGAAACCATTGGGGATATTTGTCACATGCTCATTAAGTCTAACCATAAGGGGGCGCTTAGTCCTGCCCACATACTGCAGCCCGCAAGGGCATTGGAGCAGGTAAACCACCCCCTTGGTATAGCATGTGATGAAAGGCCTGATGACAAACTCTACCTGGGTACTAGAGGACCTAAAGGTGTGAGTTCTTCTATGTGAGCATCCATTTAGAGAGCATACCCTGCATCTCCTGCATTGATAAAATCCTGTGAGACTGTCAAAAAATCCCCTCTTAATAGCAGGGGGGTCGATGATGTTAGTGGCAAAAGTACCCCTGAGGGAGGGTGCCCCTCTGTATACCACCTGCGGTTTTGCCGGGAGTAGAGTGTTAAGAGTAAGATCATTGGTAAGAATATGCCAGTGCTTCTTAATCATATGACCAACTGTCCTATGCTGGATGGAATAGGTCGTTATAAATGGAATAGAGGGCGCCCTATTGGCATTGGGCATTCTCTCCTTGAGTAGGTCGCTCCTGTCAATAGATAATACCTCCTCAAAAGTATTCCTGAGAAGTCAATTATACAATTCCTAAACACTCCCAGAAGCTTTCATCCAGTGGTAATAATAAGGATTTCCAATATATAAAGCTTATAATTATAAGGTCAAAGTCAAAACCTAATTGTTAATCCACCAAATTATGTTAGAATGATACCTCCTCCTCTGACAAGCCCAGGTCCAGTGAGATTGTCAGCGGTGGAGCGGCTTGTCTGAGTCAGCCGCCTTGAAAAAGTCACGTGTCAGTGATGATACGCGTGGGGAGAATTAGCCTGTGACGCTCTGCTTGGAGTGCGATCTGCCTGTGAGTGTGTGAGCAGCAGCACTGAGCAGCAAAAATTTTGCTGATATCTGCGCAATGGTGTTTTCTTTTTTAATCTTGTCCTGTATATGGGGGAAGACCAATAGAAGGTGAGCAAAATATTCCTCTATGCCGGCGGATGATCACAGACAAGCCGATCCACCGCTGACAGAGTCTCACTGAGCCTGGGCTTATAATAGGAGGAAAAGAAGCTGAGCAAACTACTCTTCTATGCCGGCGGCTGAATACAGACAAGCCGCTCCACCGCTGACAGTCTCACTGAACCTGGGCTTATCAGAGGAGGAGGTATCGTCCTAACTTAATTTGGTGGATTAATAATTATGTTTTGACTCTGATCCTAAAATTATAAGCTTTATCTATTGGAATTTCTCATTATTACTCACTGGCTGAAAGTGTCTGGGAGTGTTAATAGGAGGAGAAGGAGCTGAGCAAATTTCTCTTCTAGGCAGGCGGCTGACTCAGACAAGCTGCTCCACCGCTGACAATCTCACTGAACCTGGGCTTGTCAGAGGAGGAGGTATCGTTCTAACATAATTTGGTGGATTAACAATTAGGTTTTGACTTTGACCTTATAATTATAAGCTTTATATATTGGAAATCCTTATTATTACCACTGGATGAAAGCTTCTGGGAGTGTTAAATAGAAAAAGGCTCGGAACACATTTTCTCCTGAACATATCTTTATATGTGTCTATGTAATGGAGTTGCTATGGTTTATTTAAACACAAGTTACTATTTAACAAAAGTTTGACAAATGTTTCACTTATTTTAGAAGCAATAAATAGGCACAAGAGGTAGCACATGAAACAATAGATAATACAAGCGCATCATTTTATTTATTTATCTATTCCTGAGAAGTGTCTCTGAATACCCCTTCTCCAAGAAGCGTTTGGTCAGGACATCCGCCTGCAGAAGAAACTCACCGCTGTCGGAACAATTCTGTCTCAGGCGGATGTACTGACTTTTCGGCACCGACCTAATCCAAGCCTCATGGTGGCAACGATTGGTGGGGATATAAGAATTACGGTCGGTGCTCTTAAAGTAGGTAGCAGTAGTGAACTGACCATCCTTCACTCTAATAGTTAGATCTAAAAAGTGGATCTCATGTTGGCTGGCTTCATAATTGAGGAAAATGCCCCTAGTATTGATGTTAAGTTCCCCAAGGAAGGAATCCAAATCGGCCTTGTCCCCATCCCATAGGAGGAGGATGTCGTCTATATACCTGGCCCACAGGACCACCTGGGGTCTCTGTTGGGCATAGACGACATCCTCCTCCCAAAGGGCCATAAAGAGGTTCGCCAAGCTGGGTGCATATTTAGCCCCCATAGCAACCCCTCTATCCTGTTTGTAAAACTGGCCCCCAAACCAAAAATAATTTGAGATGCGGCAAATTGAAGCAACTCAAGGATGAAAGAAATTAGACCAGAGTCACGCCTTAAAAAATATTAGACAGAAAAAGACCTAGACTGTGTGGTATGACAGTATAGAGGGACGTGACATCAGCTGTCACCATCCATAATCCCAGCCTAGGGGTATGCTCAGCCAATAAATTGATCACATGGCCTGAATCTTTAATATAAGAAGGAATTTTCATAACTACCGGTTGAAGGAAGAAATCGATGTACCTGCCCACCCGGGACGTAACTGAATCAATACCGCCAATAGGACGACTCGGACGGGCAGGTGGGCTGTTTGTGGATCTTTGGTAAGTAATAGATCACAGGCGTCCGCGGTGCCCTTGGTACCAGATGTAACTTCTCCTTCTTATTAGGAATCCCCAATTCAAAGCCTTTTTGAACAAGGATTTCTAGTTCCTTTTCAATCTGACCTTAGGATCACATCTAAGGGGGGTATACGTGTCCACATCGCTTAATATTCGGTGCATTTCAGTAAGGTAATCCTTTTTGTCAAGGATAATGATCCCACCACCCTTGTCAGCCGGTCTGATCACTAAACCCTTGTTTTCACACAGGGAGTTTAGACCAGCGACAAACTTTCTATCAATTTTCACATTATTGACTGGCATTTGGTCCAAATCTCGAAGTACCGCATCCCTGAAAACCTTCAGGGAAGGGGCTAGAGCTCCAGGGGCTTCTGCATTGTCACCAGGGGCAGCACGTCCATTGAGGGCGCATGGGCGCCGCCTTCCCTTTCCATCACTGCCACCACCCCTATTCATGCGTTCGGCCCCTTTAAGAAAGCCGGGCGCATGAATTACAGCGGCTGGATTTTTTTTTTGAAGCACCTGATTAGAGCCAGGGGCTCTAATCAGCCTTCAAAATAGGGTGGGCTCCAGGTGCAGAGCATTGCGCACGGAGCCCACCCACCAATCGCCTCTCTGCCAATCAGGAAGTGCAGGTGTGAGCCGCGTTTCCTGATTGGCCGAAAGGAGAAGCGTTCTGATTGGCCGCAGAGGAGGAGGGAGGAGACGGAAGCCGCTAAACAGGGGAAGGAGATGCCCGCTCATGATGCCCGTGAAGGAGAGCCGGGGAAGCCGCCTGTGGTTGAGGTAAGTGCACCGACCGACCGACCCGATCCGATTGTGGCTAATTTAAAATAACGGGCATTTTGTTCATGCAAATGCCTAAACAAAAACATTGAAGAGATTTCACAGTATTCCTCCAAGCTCCAAAACAGACTTTCCCTGATATTTGATTGGGCCTGTACTCTGCTATCTTTACCCCCTATAAATTTGCTCAACCCACTCGACACAGCTGTGATGTAGTGTTGATGTGAAGCTTAACACTTAAGGACACTCCCACAATACACAATACACAATAATGTACCTTTTACCAGTTCCTGGGTATCCGTAGCTTCACCTGTAAAAGAATTAACAACACTTCCAAACATTGAAATTAACCAGAATATAATTTTACTGAGACTGGTATGAACAATAATTACAATAGCTGCACTGCCACACAAACGTAATGTGACAATGTGCTGAAATGTACAACTTATTACGGTAAGATATAAAGATTTCTTGGATAATCCCCTGCAGGTGTGTCTCCAAGTGGGACTAGTGCTCAGAGTGAACAATGCCTTTACACTGGGCACCTTCCCACTTCCAGCACGCTGTACTAACACAGTAATGCAAGGTAATAAACACAGCATAATATAATTGCTAATGAGCTCCTCCTGCTTTATGATCCAGTCCTTTGTCACTGTGATTTTGAACACAAAGCCTTATGAAAGATGTAGTCTTTGATCTTCTGTCTTCTGCTAGCTATTATACTGCAGTGATTGTAATCCAAGGGTTTAACAAGCAAAGCAATAGTGTAGAATAATAATTGAAACCGTTCTTGCTGTGTAAGCACACTTATAGCTGCCTCCGGTATAGTTGTCACTGAACCGCACAGTGTCAGTTCTCAGTGAAGTATAGGCTTGAGGCCTGCTTAAAGTCAGTCTGCTTGAATGAGACCCCTCTGCGGAACTACAGCTCTCAGCAAACACTGCGGTATGAGTCTAAGTGTGTAAAGTGCATTAAAGAACTGTGGGCGTCCGCCCTCTCACCACACAAGGCTTGGATGAATGGATGCCTCTGTTCTGCGGGTCTCAGTCCTGCCGTCAGTCAGCTCTGCCGCGCTGCACCGCAAGATGACCAGACCTTCAAATGGCTCCGTCAGGTGTTTCTGGATCCTTCCCGATCTGGTCACACTGTTTCTCCAGCACACAGGTGTAAGGCAGAGTCGCTGGTTGTTCCGCTCCGCACGATGTAGGCCGCGGCTCTCTGGACCACCTCCTCACAGATCCTCACAGGCAGGCCACGCATCCAGAAGAGAAAGAAAATGGCCGCACTTTGGCTTTTATATCCTACCCAGCATGCAGTTCAGTTACTCAGTGTTCATGGGTAGGTCAGTGAGCTTTGTGGGTAGGTGAAACCTTTCACAAGGTAAACATTAAGTCACTTCCTGTGTGGATTTCATGTGGAAGATTAACAAGTCTATTCATAAGTATACCAGTAGAGGAAGCCAAATACTAATTTATAACATTGTCTGTTGTTTAGTATTACATTGCATTAGAAGGCAAAATACCAGGGCTACATATGTGTATAGAAATGGTGCACTAAATATATCAAAAAAGTGCTCTCAAAATAACAACTGACAAACTGCTCCCCAAAAGGACAATATAAAATAAAGTGCAAGTGCCTACACTGAAAGATAAAACATACAATCTTACACATATACAATGATATATGAACAAGATATGATATATACAGTGCCTTGAAAAAGTATTCATACCCCTTGAAATAATTCCATATTTTGTCATGTTACAACCAAAAACGTAAATGTATTTTATTGGGATTTTATGTGATATACCAACACAGTGTCACATAATTGTGAAGTGGAAGGAAAATGATAAATGGTTTTCAATTTTTTTACAAATAAATATGTGAAAAGTGTGGCGTGCATTTGTATTCCGCCCCCCTGAGCCAATACTTTGTAGAGCCACATTCTTATTTTCAAAATAGCTCAAGCTCTGTTAGACTGGATGGAGAGCATCTGTGAACCGCAATTTTCAAGTCTTGCCACAGATTCTCAATTGGATTTAGGTCTGGACTTTGACTGGGCCATTCTAACACATGAATATGCTTTGATCTAAATCATTCCATTGTAGCTCTGTCTGTATGTTTAGGGTTCGTTGTCTTACTGGAAGGTGAACCTCCGCCCCAGTCTCCAGTCTTTTGCAGACTCTAATGCCGCGTACACACGAGCGGACTTTTCGTCGGACTGGACTCCGAAGGGCTTTTCGACGGAGTTCCGACGAAATGGACTTGCCTACACACGATCACACCAAAGTCCGATCCTTTCGAACGTGATGACGTACGATCGGACTAGAAAAGGAAGTTCAATAGCCAGTAGCCAATAGCTGCCCTTGCGTCGTTTTCGGTCCGTCGGACTAGCATACAGACGAACGTTTTTTTCGATAGCAGTTGAGTCCATCGGAAAGATTTAAAACATGTTCTATTTCTAGGTCCGTTGGAATTTTTGACAGAAAAGGTCCGATGAAGCCCACACACGATCGGAATGTCCGACGGAATAGTTCGGTCTGACCTTTTCTGCCGGAAAGTCCGCTCGTGGGTACACGGCATTACAGGTTTTCTTCTAAGTTTGCCCTGTATTTGGCTCCATCCATCTTCCCATCAACTCTGACCAGCTTTCCTGTCCTTGCTGAAGAAAAACATCCCCACAACATGATGCTACCACCACCATGTTTCATGGTGGGGATGGTGTGTTCAGAGTGATGTGCAGTGTTAGTTTTCCGCCACACATAGCTTTTTTCTTTTAGGCCAAAAAGTTCAATTTTGGTCTCATCCGACCAGAGCACCTTCTTCCACATGTTTGCTGTGTCCCCCACATGGCTTCTCACAAAATGCATACGGGACTTCTTATGGCTTTTTTTTCAACAATGGCTTTCATCTTGCCACTCTTCCATAAAGGCCAGATTTGTGGAGTGCACGACTAATAGTTGTCCTGTGGACAGATTCTCCTACCTGAGCTGTGGATCTCTGCAGTTCCTCTAGAGCAGAGGTCTCAAACTGGCGGCCCTCCAGCTGTTACAAAACTACAAGTCCCATCATGCCTCTGCCTGTGGGATTCATGCTTGTAACTGTCAGCTTTGCAAGGCTTCATGGGACTTGTAGTTTTGCAACAGCTGGAGGACCACCAGTTTGAGACCCCTGCTCTAGAGTTACCATGGGCCTCTTGGCTGCTTCTCTGATTAATGCTCTCCTTGCCCAGCCTGTTGGTTTAGGTGAACAGCCATGTCTTGGTAGGTTTGCTGTTGTGCCATACTCTTTGCATTTTTGGATGATGGATTGAACAGTGCTCCGTGAGTTGGGATATTTATTTATAACGTAACCCTGCTTTAAACTTCTCCACAACTTTGTCCCTGACCTGTCTGGTGTGTCCCCTGGCCTTCATGATGCTGTTGGTTCTCTAACAAACCTCTGAGGGCTTCACAGAACAGCTGTATTTATACTGAGATTAAATTACACACAGGTGGACTCTATTTACTAATTAGGTGACTTCTGAAGCAATTGGTTCCACTAGATTTTAGTTAGGGGTATCAGAGTAAAGGGGGCTGAATACAAATGCACGCCACACTTTTCACATATTTATTTGTAAATAAATTGAAAACCATTTATCATTTTACTTCCCCTTCACAATTATGTGCCACTTTGTGTTGTTCTATCACCTAAAATCCCAATGAAATACATTTACGTTTTTGGTTATAACATGACAAAATGTGGAAAATTTTAAGGGGTATGAATACTTTTTCAAGCCACTGTAATGTGAAGTCCATTAAATCAGGATAATAATTTTTGAAGACAGTCCAATATGAATGTGTCAAAAAACAAAAGTGCTCAGTGCTCATGGATCAATTTCCTTTTTTAAAAGTGCTCCAGTGCTTCAAACGTGCTCCTCAAATTGAAAAGGCCAGCCTCTTACCAGATAAAATGGATCTCGTTTACAGAGAGTGTAAACCCATATTTTTTTAAATAATAAACATGTCATACTGCCCTGCTCTGTGCAATGGATTTGCACAGAGCAGCCCAGATCCTCCCCTTTTCGGGTCTCCCGTTGGCGCTCTTGGCTCATCCCCTCCACCAAGTGCCCACCATAGAAAGCTGCTTGCTATGGTGGCACCCATGTAGGCTCACTTTCGTGCCGGCTTTGTGTGGTGTGCGGCTCGGTCCCGTGCCCCACTTCTTCCTCACTGGCTATGATTGAAAGCAGCAGGAGCCAATGGCTCCTAATGCTGTCTGAGCCTATAAGGCAGGAGAGAGCCTTTGCTCTCCTGCACAGCACTGGATCGAGATCGTGCTCTGGTAAATATAAAGGGGGGCTGGGAGGGGGGAGCTGCACTCTCACAAGGTTTTTTTTTACAATAATGCAGAGAATGCATTAAGGTAAAAACCTTCAGCCTCTAGAAGCACTTTAAGCCGTGTGCCAATAAAAACCTTATTGTTCCTAAAGAACAATGTAAACATTATTTTGGTAGGCAAAATAGTCACAAAGTTATTGTGAGGTCAACCAATGCATACTGAAATTTTTACATTTGGCTTGAACATCCAGGTTTCAATGACCCCCTGTAATAAAAGGGTTAACAGACAATCAACTTCCTCATATTCAGCAACCATGTAAAAATATGAAAGTCGCATGAAAAATTACTTTAAAGTGACGTTACTACAATCACGGTGTGGAATCCATACTCTATTTTCTTTTTCATCCCCCAGTAAACATAGGGCAGCAGGGCTTGCTTTCCTTTACATACTGCCTGTTTGTTTTGTGTTTTTCTCTGGCACATTGCACATGAGTACAGTTCAATACATAAAAGACTGTGACAGTTTAACTCCAGGTATAGCTATTTTTCATTTTCTTTTAGGCTGTGTTCACACTGATGCGAATTGGATGTGTATTTTATCCGCATCCAATTCGCATGACAAGAGAACGTGACTGCCTCTCTATGGAGCCAGTTCACACAGCTCCAGGGCGCACTGCACAGGGGTTCTGTGTGTCTTTGGCTCTGTTTCAGGCCGGAATTCAGGCAAAAAATTCTGACCTGATTCGCCCTTGATATGGAGAACAGGGATGCACCAGACCCCTGCTGTGAGTCACGGATGGCAACCACCATCCCCCAGATCAATCGGTCATTCGGCCGCGTCACGGGCAGCACCAACCTCCCTCCCCCCTCCGGGTCGGTCATCCGGCAGTCGGGGCTCTGCACTTACCCCATCTCGCGGGCAACGCCCTGGGCGGCGGGTGGTGCGGCTTCTCTCCGGGCTGTTCTCCCCGGCTGCTTCCTCGCTTCCCGTGCGTCTCCTCCCTCCTCCTCCTGGCGACCAATCCGATTGGATCTTCTTTCGGCCAATCGGGTGACTGGTCTCACGACCCGATTCCTGATTGGCCGGGAGGAGAAACAGTGTAACATGTAGCGAATATTCAACTGGGTGGGTTTCGGGTGCAGTCCTCTGCCCCCCGAGACCACCCTTTTTTGAAGCCTTCAAGTGCTTCAAAGAAGAAAAAAAAACAATTGGAATCCATGCGTCTGGCACCCTGCATGTAGATCAGGGGGCTGGATGCATGGATGGAGGGGTGGCGTCCGTGCACCCCTAATGGCCAGGCCACTACTGCTCTCCCCAGTCAAACTTCCAAGTTCCTGCTGCATGAAAATGGTGTAAATGAACAATACCAGTTCCAGTAATGTGTCTACCGGACCCCTCCCTCTGCTGTGCTGTTGGCATAGTACAAATGCAATCGCTGTGCTGTGCTTTTGAATGGCAGCAGAGGCACAACACTGGAACTGGTGTCAATCACACACACCGTTCCCATGCAGCGGGGAGTCGAAAGTACGACCTTCTACTCTACATATCAGGAGCTCAGAGGGAATAACAAAATGAAAACAAAATAAAATCATGCGGGGAATAAGGATTTAAAAATTAAAGTTAGCCTTAGCTGAAGTTAGTGTGACAGACCTAGCCGGGAGAGAGACTTTTGGAGGGGACTGTATGCTAGCCTCTTGCTGATCGATTGTGGGCCCTGGCATTTGGGGGAACGGTGCTCTTTGTGAGCTGTATGCCTGGGGACCCTTGAGGTGGTATTACTGTGGATTCGGGTCCTGGTCCCCCAGGACACACAGACTCTGGGGACCCTGGATTTGCCATATTGGAATAGTGACTGATTCATACCGTTGGGACTCCTACTGTTAAATGCTAATGTCATCAATTCCAGCTACCTGTCTGTTGTCTGCTAAAATGTGTATTGTAAATAAGTTATAAAGAGATTGTTGTTTGTGTTTAATTAACTCTGCTATTGTGATAATGTTGATTGGGGGTTCTAAGCTACAAGAAAGCCAGTCTGGCCTAAAGGTCATGTCTGAGTCATCTAAACTGTCTAAAGGGATTAGTTAATTAGCCCATGTTAATTAGGTTAATTAGGTTACAGGTGTATTGTTAGAGTAATATGAGCCGGAGGTATGCACCTCCACTGTATTTTTGAATAAAGGAGATTCCTGTTTGAACTTACATACAGCCTGCCTGGTGTTTGTTCTGAGCTATCACAACTGGATTAGAATGGCACATAGCTGAAGTTCTAATCCCGGAGCATTGGATGACCGAACCATCAGACGTTGCAATCTGATTCAATAGCTGCAGAGGAGTGTCGGGAGAGTGGAACCGAGCGAGCAAGGGGCTCGTTACAGTTAGCTTTTAACCACTTGCCTACGGGGCACTTTTACCCCCTTCCTGCCCAGGCCAATTTTCAGCTTTCAGTGTTGTCGCACTTTGAATCACAATTGCGCGGTCATGCTACACTGTACCCATAAGGAATTTGTATAATTTTTTTTTCACACAAATAGAGCTATTTTAGGTGGTATTTAATCACCACTTTTTTTTCTTTTTTTTTGTGCTATAAACAAAAAAAATAACATTTTGCAAATAACTAATATTTCTTCATAAATTTAGGCCAAATTGTATTCTGCTACTTTTCTCTGGTGAAAATAACCCAAATCAGTGTATATTATTTAGGCTGTAGGATAGTTATGGCATCTACAAACTATGGTATATATATAACGTATCTCACAAAAGTGAGTACACCCCTCACATTTGTGTAAATATTTTATTATATCTTTTCATGTGACAACACTGAAGAAATGACACTTTAGCTACAATGTAAAGTAGTGAGTGTACAGCTTGTATAACAGTGTAAATTTGCTGTCCCCTCAAAATAACTCAACACACAGCCATTAATGTCTAAACCGCTGGCCACAAAAGTGAGTACACCCCTAAGTCAAAATGTCCAAATTGGGCCCAAAGTGTTAATATTTCATGTGGCCACCATTATTTTTCAGCACTGTCTTAACCCTCTTGGGCATGGAGTTCACCAGAGCTCCACAGGTTGCCACTGGAGTCCTCTTCCACTCCTCCATGATGACATCACGGATGTTAGAGACCTTGTTTGAGGATGCCCCACAGATGCTCAATAGGGTTTAGGTCTGAAGACATGTTTGGCCAGTCCATCACCTTTACCCTCAGCTTCTTTAGCAAGGCAGTGGTAATCTTGGAGGTGTGTTTGGGGTAAGGTGACCAGATTTTTAAAATGAAATCCGGGGACATTTTTTAATTTTTTTTTTATTGGCAAATGGTAAAATATTTTATAAGCATATTTTCCTAAATGATATATGCAGTGTACGTGTTATGTGAGTATGGAATGATTGTAAAAATGATATACATGTTATTTCTCACACTTCCTCCAAGAGATAAAAAAAAGATACTTCTTAGAATTTTTTGGGAGGGGAGGGATGGAGCAGCTAAATTCAAATCCAATCCAGGCAGGAGCGACTCCAGACAATTTTTTTGGGGGTGCTATGGCGGTGCTTGAGGTAAAAGTGAGGGTGCTAGTGTGGTGCGCTACCTGTGGGCATGACCAAAAGTGGGTGTGGCCAGCAAGTTGCCGTGGTCAGAAAATGGAGGTTTCTTCATGGCGTACAATGGTGATCAGTATATCCTGGCCTCTGTATACCAATAAAAAGCCAAAAAATGCAACACAGCTCTACTCTTTCTTTATACAATTCTACAAATGGACTTATAAGTGCAATGGTAAAACCTATAAAATAATATCCAGTGCAAAACAACCAATGTATTGCAATATAGTAGTGATGGTGTCATCCCCTCTGCAAAAATATTTTGAGAAATTGCAGAGCTTCAATGTGCAAATAATGTTGAAACCCCCTACCTACAATAATAACAGAAATGCAAATCAAGCCGTGTATAAGAACATAGTAGTGATGGTGTCACCATCTCTGCAAAAGGTAAGAAATATTTCAGAGCTGCAATGTGCAAATCATGGTGAAAACCCCTATATAATCATAGTAATAAAATGTAAAATATGTACATCAATTGTACATTTTACTATGTTAATATAAAGGGGGTTCCACCATGATTTGTACATTGCAGCTCTGCAATTTCTCAAAATATTTTTGCAGAGGGGGTGAGACCATCATTACTATATTCATATTGCAATACATTGGTTGATTTGCATTGGATCTTCATTTATAGGTGTTACCATTGCCCTTCTAAGTCCATTTGTACAATTTTATAGATGACTTGTAGGTCAGTGCTGCATTTTTTGCTTTTTATTGATTCACATTAGATGAGGGAACCAGCTTACAAGATTCTCTTATTGTTTTTGAGATTTTTTTTTTGTTGCATGGCAGTGGTTTTACTTTGTTATGTCCTCTGTATACTGGTAACCACTGGCCCTGCATATTGGTGGTCAGTGTGCCCCCTGTATGCTGGTGGTCAGTGTGCCCCCTGTATGCTGGGGGTCAGTGTGCCCCCTGTATGCTGGTGGTACGTGCTGGGTGCAGGAGGATGCTACGTGCAGGGTTCTGGAGAATGCTACGTTCAGTCTTCAGGGGGATGCTATGTGCAGGGTGCAGGGCTCAGGAGGATGCTACGTGCAGGGTGCGGGGCTCAGGAGGATGCTACGTGCAGGGTGCGGGGCTCAGGAGTTGCTACGTGCAGGGTGCAGGGCTCAGGAGGATGCTACATGCAGGGTGCAGGGCTCAGGAGGATGCTACGTGCAGGCTTAAGGGGGATGCTACGTGCAGGCTTCAGGGGGATGCTAAGTGCAGGGTGCAGGGCTCAGGAGGATGCTACGTGCAGGGTGCAGGGCTCAGGAGGATGCTACGTGCAGGGTGCAGGGCTCAGGAGGATGCTACGTGCAGGGTACAGGGCTCAGGAGGATGCTACATACAGAGTGCAGTCCTTAGGAGGATGCTACGTGCAGAGTGCAAGGTTCAGGCATGCATAACATACAGAGTACACGGTTCAGGATTGCATTGTACAGAGTGCAAGGTTCAGGAATTAGTTAAACTGCAAAGACACCAATTACCTTATTTATCAGCGTATAACACGCACTTTTTGGGTGGGTGGGTGCGTGTTATACGCCGATCCCCGCTCCGCTGAGGGGAGAGGAGCGAGCGCTGCCGATATACACATAGCCGAGTGTACTCGGCTAGGCTCAGCTCCGCTCACAGTCACGCCCAGTTCTGCCATTGGACCTGTGTTATGTTCATCATAGGGGCGGGACTGGGCAGGACTGCGAGAAGAGCATTCGCTCCTCTCCTCTCGCGGATGCCAAGGTATGCAGCATGCAATCTGTGTGTGCTCTGGAGATTGTGAGGACTTTGCAGGGGGGATAAAAGGCAGGTGCAGCAGTAGATAGTTGAGATGGAGTTTTGATAGAAGCATGAACAAACCTGCTATCTTCAGAGGTTGTGTCTCTGCTTGGTGACTGCACTGCTCCTCCTTCCCTCTTCAGGATTTGTTATGCCCGGGTGCAGTGATTGGTGGGTACAGCTGGTCTCTCTATATGTGCTGCTCTGTAGGGGGAGGTCAGAGCTCTCCAGGGAAAGATGCTGGACAGAGATGTTGATCATAGACACCCAAGACACCCCCCCCAGGGTTTCCGATTTGTTCCCCAAGACTGCCTGAGTAGTGAAAATGAATGGAGCTGTCAAGTCCAACCTCTGATGTCGGGATGGGCGGGGCCAATATGCGGAGCTACGCCCCCTTTGTCAGACAGCCCGTGCATAGACAAATAGCCGGTGTTTATGGATTGGTGGGCGGGGAGGAAGGTGGCAGGTGGTGGAACCAATTGTAACTAGTGTATGTGTACCCACAGCTTGTATAATAAACCTGAATTATACACCGCTGTGGGTACATATACAATAGCTACAATTGGTCATGCCCCCTGCCACCTTCCTCCCCGCCCACCAATGCATAAACCGCCGGCTATTTGTTTATACACGGGCTGTCTGACAGAGGGGGCAGAGCTCCGCTTTTCGGCCCCGCCCATCCCCGACATCAGAGCTTGGGTTTGACAGCTCCACTCACTCTCAGTGTCACTGCGGCCCTACACTCCCGGCTTGCCCATCAATCCAAACCAAACTGGATGGATATTGACATTGCTGCATGCCCTGCTAGGGCTAGGCTGTCAGCAATAAGTATAGGCACCCCCCTGAATCTGGGGACAGATCCGGGGACAGACGTGGTCCGGGGACAGTGTCCTCAATCCGGGGACTGTCCCCGGAACCCGGGGACGTCTGGTCACCCTAGTTTGGGGTGGTTATCATGTTGGAATACAGCCCTGTGGCCCAGTCTCTGAAGGGAGGGGATCATGCTCAGCTTCAGTATGTCACAGTACATGTTGGCATTCATGGTTCCCTCAATGAACTGTACCTCCCCAGTGCCGGCAGCACTCATGCAGCCCCAGACCATGACACTCCCACCACCATGATTGACTGTAGGCAAGACACACTTGTCTTTTTACTCCTCATCTGGTTGCTGCCACACTTTGACATAGCTTGTCACCATCTGAACCAAATAAGTTTATCTTGATCTCATGAGACCACAGGACACGGTTCCAGTAATCCATGTCCTTAGTCTGCTTGTCTTCAGCAAACTGTTTGCAGGCTTTCTTGTGCGTCATCTTTACAAGAGGCTTCCTTCTGGGACGACAGCCATGTAATCCAATTCGATGCAGCGTGCGGCGTATGGTCTGAGAACTGACAGGCTGACCCCCCCCACACACACACACACACACACGCCCATTCAACCTCTGCAGCAATGCTGGCAGCACTCATACGTCTATTTCCCAAAGACAACCTCTGGATATGATGCTAAGCACATGCACGCAACTTCTTTGTTCGACCATGGCGAGGCCTGTTCTGAGTGGAATCTGTCCTGTTAAACTGCTGTATGCTTTTTGCCACCGTGCTGCAGCTCAGTTTCAGGGTCTTGGCAATCTTCTTATAGCCTAGGCCATCTTTATGTAGAGCAACAATTCTTTTTTTCAGATCCACAGAGATTTCTTTGCATGAGGTGCCATGTTGAACTTCCGGTGACCAGTATGAGAGTGAGAGCGATAACACCAAATTTAATACACTAACGAGCCGCATGACACCGGGGAGGGAAAATAGCTAATTGGGCCCACTTTTGTTGCCAGCGGTTTAGACATTAATGGCTGTGTGAGTTATTTTGAGTGGACAGCAAATTTACTGTTATACAAGCTGTACACTCACTACTTTACATTGTAGCAAAGTTGTCACATGAAAAGATATAATAAAATATTTACAAAAATGTGAGTGGTGTATACAGTATCTGAAAATTGATCAATCCTGATGTAGTGACAGCCTAATTTCTTGAGACCCAAAAACGCCAGGACAGTACAAATATCCCCTAGTGACCTTTTTGGAAAGTAGATAGTCTGAGATATTTAGTAAGAGGCATAGATTGTTTTTTGAAGTTGTCATTTTTTGTCACTTTATTTTTAAAGAAAATAGTTTTTTTTCTTACATTTATTTTAAATTTTTTAACATACTGTCACCAGTGCAGTACGGCGTCATCATATAACTGGTGTGGCGGTGACCAGGGACATTGACTGGGGACCTTAAAAAAAAATAATAATAATAACACTGTACCACTCTGGGGAGTTGATCTGGATTTTTTTTCGTATTTTTTACATACTAGATTTGGTTATAGCAGTGAATTTCACTGTTATAACCAAATATTTTTTCTGAATGACAGTGTGTAGACACTGTCTATTTGTTGTGATTAGCTGTGATTGGTCACAGCTAATCACATCCTACAAATGGGCTATGATTGGCCCTGTTTGTACCATGTGATCACTGTGCCCAATCACAGCTAGCAGCAAACTTGTATACAATGAATGGAATAAAAGAATGCACAAAAATATTATTTTTAAAGCAGAGGCTCCTAGAGAGTAAAATGGTGGGTGCTGTCATTTTTTTTGTCACGCGGTTTTTGCGCATCGGTTTTTCAAAAGCAATTTTTTTGGGGAAAAATATGCACTTTAATGAATCTTATTGCAGAAAATACAATATAATACCTAATTGTTTGGTAAACTATAATTGCTTTTGCATGAAAGCCTATTGCCAGCTGTAAAAAAAGCCTAGGCACCATTCCAGTATACCACTTCAACCCAGTGATGCATATGTACGCAGGGCTGCCATTGGGAGAAGGGGGACAGTCCATACACATGTACGGGGCCTGGGCATCATAAGGTGTCCAGCTGTCTGGGCCCCAACCAACGAAACTGAGTTGTTGCTGCTGTAGTAACTAGCAATTGCTAAAGCAAGCAGGGCAGCCGCGGAGGGAGCCAAGGCAGCTCAGTTAGTTTTAGCTGCAGGGGGAAAGCTGAGTGATATCATCTGCACTCTGCCTCTCCCTGCAGACTGGATCCTGGTTTGGGTGCCACACCAGTCGCAGCATAGCTGTGTATGATGTTTCTATGCTGGATTTGGATGTCTTTGCTGAATATATGGGGATGTCTCTTTGCTGATTTGGGATGTCTCTTTGAATATTTGGAGTTGTCTCTTTGCTGAATATATGGGGATAGCTCTTTACTGGATTGGGATGTCTCTTAGCTGAATATATGGGGATGTCTCTTTGCTGGTTCAGGATGTCTTATTGCTAAAAATATAGGAATGTCTCTTTGCTAAATTGGCATGTCTTTTTGCTGCATATACGGGGCTGTTTCTTTGCTGGATTGTATTGTTGCTTTGCTGAATATATGGGGCTGTCTCTTTGGTGGATGGGGCTGTCTCTTTGCTGAATTGGGCTGTCTCTTTGCTGAATATATGGGACTGTCTCCTTCTCTTTGCTGAACATATGGGGTTATCTCTTTGCTGGATTGTGCTGCCTCTTTGCTGAATATATGGGGCTGTCTCTTTGCTAGATTAGGCCATCTATTTACTGAATATTTAGAGATGTCTCTTTACTGGAATGGGCCATCTCTTTGCTTTATATATGGGGCTGTCTCTTTGCTGCTCTTTGGGCAAAATTACTTTACTTACTGTTAAATCTTGAAAGCACTACTGATATTTTAAAAAAGTGGGTGCACTGAAGGACACTGAGTGGGATAGCCAGAGGGCGGATTTGGTGGGACGGCCAGTGGGTAGGCATCCAGATGATGCTAAAAATCACACAAATTTTCTGTGCTATGTACGCAAGTACACTAATACAGCTACATTCACCCTGTGTTATATATGGTATTTTCCATTGTACATCAAAGACAAACATTCAACCAGCACAGGAAATAGCTTAATAGTATTAATTTTTGTGCTCATTTACATAGAACGAATGCACATGTCCTTTTACTGGACAAATTGCTATACAAAGTTTTTTATAAATACACCTCATAGAGTGGTTAACTTGTTTATCTGCATTTGGCCTTGTTCAACAGACATTTAAACGTGTCTTTTGCTTTTCTTTTAGTGACAGTTCATGGAAAAGGGTCCTACTTCGCTGTAAGGTCAGGGTACTCTTGTAACGACACCTATTCTAAACCTGACATGGATGGGAAGAAGTACATCTACCAGACAACAGTGGTAACTGGGAAATATATTACGGGAGATGCAAAAATGAAGGCACCTCCATACATTGGTAATGACCCCGATGCAGGCCGCTATGATTCTGTGACGGATAATGTTACCAATCCAGACTTGTTTGTGGTTTTCTATGATTCCTATGCTTATCCAGAATATCTAATCACTTTCAAGAGAAGCAAGACGGTATGATCTATTTTCTAAAAGTAAAATAAATCCTTTTTGGAAAAATTTGCATATAAGAATTAATCCCCTAAGCTAAGCATTACTTTTAGTTGAAATGGTTGAATCCTTTCACTCTAGTTTGTTTCAGAAGATCTATAACCCCCTTTGACACAAAAAAAATGTGCTTTTGTATGTACCCATGTCTCTAAGGCCCCATTCACACCTGAGCGATTTGTAGCTCAAAGCTCCAAAACATTTGAGGAGAAAAAAAACTATTATTCTTAATGGAGATGATTCACATCTCCAATCAAAATCGCCTGAAGCCAAAGCCTGAAGTGCAAACAAATTCTGGAGCTTTTTTTTGTCGCTCAAATCGAGCAGATTTGTGTGTTTTTGAGCGCTTTTCCATTCCATAAAAATAAATGGAAACGTGCAATTCACATGTTTTCGCTGGGGTTTTTAGGCTGTTTCTACTCAAATTAAAAATTGTAACATAAATAAAAAATAATAAATAATTATAAAAGGAAGAAATGAAATACACAAATAAATAAAAATAATCATAAATAAATAATAAATGAATAAATAAAATACATGAATAATATGTAATAATAAATATATAATTAACCCCTAACCTAAAAAAAAATTCTAATAATAATAATTAAAAGAAAATACTAATAAACACCCTAGCCCTAACAAAAACATTATTATTATTATCATTATCAACAACAATAATATATTATTATTATTATTTTTATAATAATAATAATAATAAATTATAAATAATAATGTTTATGTATTATTATTAACACCCAAACCCTAACAAGAAAAGTAATATTATTAATTAAATTATTATTATTCATTAATTTATTATTATTATATATTTATTATTAACACACTAACAAAAATAAATAATAAGTATTAATATTAATAATAATATTAATAATAACAATAATAATAATAAATTAAAAATAAATAATAAATAAAGAAGAAGACAATAAATAGAATATTAACCTCCAACCCTTAACGCTAACTCCTAACCCTAACACCTAACCCCTAACACTTAACCCCTAACCCTAATCCTAACCCTAACACCTAGTAACAATTCAATTTCTGGAAGGCCTACAGTGTAGCAGTATGGTGGTGTGTCACACAACCAAGTGCATTTGAGCTTGTTCGGATATGTTCTAACTCACACTCGCCTGGTTCGCAGACCATTTGACTCAGTCTTTTCGGAGTAGTAGAAAAACTACCAACTCCACCTCCCCACCTTCTCCACTTAGCCCCATTCATTCTCATTTAGTCCAGCTAACACTACTACAACGCATGTGCTGGTCACATGCACTTATACTTCAGCTATCTATTTTCCATATAACAGAAGCAATTATAAATATGATTTTTCATCTACCACATTCCAACACACCTTAATAGGATTACAGATAACCGAAAACTGCCATTACAACCGTGTCTAACAATAATTAAGTAGTTTATCTATTTACTTGCTTTAACCAAAGCATTATCTATGTATAAAAGCTAAATCATATACCATCCAGTTTCTATGATTGTAAACCTTAAACTGCTTGTTTATTTATATTTTTTTGTCAATAAAACTTGTTTGGAAAAAATAACACATTTGTGAGTTGCACTATTGATGGAAAATGACTGACAGGAATCTAGAACAGCAGGTTAACCACTTGCTTACTGGGCACTTAAACCCCCCTCCTACCAATTTTCAGCTTTCAGCAAGAAAAGGGAGGGAACCAGCGCAATGGGTTGCATACTATGGAGATTTAAAAAAATGTATATATATGTTTTATGTATATATTTGATGGAACTGCTGCCTCTACCAATTACTTCCACTAGGTGGAGTGTAATGTTGAAGAAGGAAAAAGAAGTAGATATGGTGCCGTTCCAGATCTGATGGATTCTGGTGTGTACTACTCCCTTAATTGGGAGGAAGGTGTATTAAGGTGGGGGGGGAAGGGAAATGGTGTAGGTAGTTCTTGAATGGGTGTCTTCTAGCCAAAAAACAAAGCCCAGTGAAACCAAAAAGTAAACTCCTGAGTGTAAATGAGTGTCAGGTTGGGTACCTGACCCAATATAAAGTGCAATAGTGTAAGACAATCCAACTATTTTATATATTATAAATAAATAAATAAAGATGGAAATATAGTGCAATTACTCCTTATCGTTACTATGCATGTGCAATGACCATATATACAGTGTAAATATAATAAAAGTGTACACTGCGCTAAATTTGAAAGAAAATATGGTGCGGAGCAGCTACTTACAAGGTGACAACAACCAAAGAAACATGTGAAAATGAAATAAAAAGTAGCGCATAAATGGTGCCAAAAGTCTTCAATCAAGAAAACAACTGAAAAAAACAAATGTCCACAAATAATAAACATAACAGTGAAAAAACTTGTAAGTCTCTCAATATAGGTGAATAAAATCAGCCGAGCACTACCCTTCCTTTCAGGCGCGCCACTCAACTGCATGGCCCTTGCCCTTGTGCCTTGCCGTCTGTTGAGTGGTGCGTCCCCTTCCCCATTTCTTAGGTAACTTTTTGCCAGTTTTCCATCATTGAGGTGGGATTTCTGGCTGTTATTCACGTTTTTTGTTACTTCCGGAGACACGGGGGAGGAGCCTGGGCACCGGCGTTGGGAACGTTCTATCTGACGCTCGTCCCCCCTCCCTCTTCCTCTCCCTGACTTCCAGAGAGAGGTATCACATGACAGGGGATGGACGTGGAGCTGGTTCTGCGCTCCGACGTCACTTCCTCATGTCTGTCTCATGGAGGTTGGGCGGCGCCGCCAGTGACTTCCTGTCTTCACAGCGATTGGTGGTTGGCTCCGCCCGCCCCCTGAAACATAGTCCTTGATTGGCACTGACTCCCTGTTGCTTTAGAGCTGACACAGAAGTGTCAGCAATAGGAGTATTGTGCATAAAAGTCCGTTTCTTGTTCATTCCACTTCATTACAAAATGTTTGAACATTCTGATGTGATATCATGCTACTATTTATCTATGTAAGGTCTTTTTGGTGATATATAACAGGTCAAATTCCGTTCCCTGTTTATTTCATTTTTGAACAGTCTGAGGTTGTATTATTCAATTATTTTTCTATGTGAGGTCTGTTTGGTGACATACAACAGGTTAATCACACACTATGTATACTAATGCATGATGTTTCACACCTGTCAGGTTCACCCAGGTGTGATCATGTGACCCCATTCATCCAATGGGGAAGGTTGTTTGACAGCACACACAATTTGCTCTTTTGGAATGTTCTTTATAAATATTAGGCAACTTGGAGGGGATGCTGCATGCCCCAGTAGACGATCCATTGATCGAAAAGCTTCGGGCGCTTCCAGCATCCTCCTTGTTGCCCATTTTCGATTTTATACTCTGTGATCACATTTTATTGTTACCTGGCGTTTTTAGCAATAAAAATCCTATTTTTGCTCATCTACACTATGTGGAGCTTGTTTATTTTTTCTCCACATACTTACTGAGAGATTCAACCAGCCTTCACTCCAGCCTTTGTACGTGACGCATTGTTCCCTCTGATCCGCACCTTGGCCATCTTTTGGGAGGACCCACCTGGCGACCCCGGGAGATCCGCGCAGAGTTTGACCCAGAAGGTTCGCAGAGCTGTGATGTCTGTTCACTGGCCCTGAGAGGCAACCCGCTCGAGTGACTCCCTGTCGCTGACAAGGGAGTCCATCATATCTGGTAAGAGTTTCTTACACACCACCTTTACCAAGTCGCATGTTGTTGAGAGATACAACTTGGGGATGATTTGTTGATTCACCTGCGTTTTAACTTCTGTCTCCCTGCATCCACGCATGGTTTTCAGTGGGACATTCCATATATACAGTGTATACAAAGTAAAATCAATAGTGCAAATATAAAGTGCTGGTGTGAATATACAGGTGAGCATATGACTGATACATGCGACCAGGTTATAGGTGCTATTGTGCCAGTGAAGCTATCAGTTTAGACTCTGGTGAGCTTTCCAATGAATAAACACTTGGTGCGTGCCTTATTCGTGCTCCTCTAGTGACTGCACTCACCAGATCCTTCGCCCTCTCTTGGGGTCTTACACATCCACAGTATATGCCACTGTGTAGCAATGCAGGATAACTACGTCATTAATGTTGACTATGAGGAGATTCCATTATGAAAAGAGAAAGAGGGAGCCCACATAGCGTAATACTGTATAAAAACTTGTTTATTGGTACAAACGCTTAAAAAAGGTACTCACATTCGGTAGGATAAAAAAAGCATATATTGCTGACACAAGCCTCTGTGAGAGGAAGTGATGCAAGGACATATGCTGACTCCACCCTATGTGTTTCGTCACTCTGACGTCATCTGGAGCAGAGATTTTATACAGTATTACGCTATGTGGGCTCCCTCTTTCTCTTTTCATAATGGAATCTCCTCATAGTCAACATTAAGGATGGAGTTATCCTGCATTGCTACACAGTGGCATATACTGTGGATGTGTGAGACCCCAAGAGGGGGCGAAGGATCTGGTGAGTGCAGTCACTAGAGGAGCACGAATAAGGCACGCACCAAGTGTTTATTCATTGGAAAGCTCACCACAGTCTAAACGGATCCCTTCACTGGCACAATAGCACCTATAACCTGGTCGCATGTATCAGTCATATACTCACCTGTATAGTCACACCAGCACTTTATATTTGCACTATTGAGTTTACTTTGTATACACTGTATATATGGTCATTGCACATGCATAGTAACGATTAGGAGTAATTGCACTATATTTCCATCATTATTTATTTATTTATAATATATAAAATAGTTGGATTGTCTTACACTATTGCACTTTATATTGGGTCAGGTACCCAACCTGACATTCATTTACACTCAGGAGTTTACTTTTTGGTTTCACTGGGCTTTGTTTTTTGGCTAGAAGACACCCATTCAAAAAGGAAATACCTACACCATTTCCCTTCCCCCCACCTTAATACACCTTCCTCCCAATTAAGGGAGTAGTACACAACAGAATCCATCAGGTCTGGAACGGCGCCATATCTACTTCTTTCTACTTTTTCAGCTTGCAGCGCTGACGCACTTTGAATGACAATTGCGCAGTCATATAACACTGTACCCAAATGAAATTTTTATCATTTTTCCCCACAAATAGAGCTTTCTTTTGGGGGTATTTGATCACCTCTGCTGTTTTTATTTTTTGTTTTAAAAAATGTAAAAAAAACGGAATTAAAAAAAAAATATATTTTTTTTTATATTTTGTTATAAAAAATTTAAAACAGGTAATTTTTCTCCTTCATTGATGTACGCTGATGAGGTGGCACTGATGGGCACCGATAGGTGGCAGTGATGGGAACTGATGGGTGGCAATAATGGGCACTATCACAGTTACACTGATATGCAGCACTGCTAGGTGGCACTGATTGGCACTACTGGTGGGCATTGATAGCTGGCACTTGTGGGCACTGATAGGTAGCACTTGTTGGCACTGATAGGTGGCACTTGTGGGCACTGATAGGTGGCACTGTGGGCACTGATAGGCGGCACTGTGGGCACTGTTATGTGGGCACAGATGAGGCAGATGTGCCTCTTCCACTGCGGGACCGATGTCCCTCGCATCCGAGCCAGTGATCTGCTTTTTTTTCTACTCACGCTGTCAGCGTGAGTAGAAAAAAAAGCCAATTACCGATCTTTTGTTTACATCATGTGATCAGCTGTCATTGGCTGACAGCTGATCACATGGTAAGGGGCCGGGACCGGCCCCTTACTTGGATCAGTGATCACCCGAGTCTCAGTGACTCGGTGATCACAGCGCGCTGGGCGCTCGCCCTGCAGGGCGCGCGCAGGGCGCGTGCACAGGGGAGGCCGCCATATGACGGCCTCTCGGGAATTCAGGTCCGCTCTGTGGCCGTCATTCGGCCATAGCGCGGATGTCAAGTGGTTAACATCAAATTTTGTATGAAAATTGGCAAAAATGCGAGCAAAACTTTAGCTCTGTACCAACAGGCTTATGGTGAACAGTCCATGAAGAAATCATGTGTATTTTTGAATGGCATAGGCAGTTTAAGGAGGGGTGGGGAAGATGTCCACGATGACGCAAGAAGTGGGCAACCAAAAACTCAAAGGACAAATGCAAATGTGAATGGAATTACGGTAACGGGAATTAATTCAGAGGAAAAGACCGAAACTCTGGCCTGACAAGTAGATTCTCCATCACGACAATACTCCTTCACATGATGTGTTAAGTGTTCACAAGTTCCTAGCCCAAAAATCCATTCTGAAACTTGAGCAACCACCTTATTCACTGACTCGAGCCACACTGCAGATCTTTTTTGTACAATTTCTGTACTATTTGTTGTTGTTCCTTGTTTATTGTCTTGAGTTTGTTATTGTTTTCTGATCGTTCTGTTCCTTATGGGGAGTAGGATTTAGTTTAAGGGAGTGGGGTTTAGTTTAAGGAGACAATACCTGTGTACACTGAATTGGGGCATGACATTGAGATTGTCACTTTGAGTATTAATTCTTATGTGGTGTTGACAATTTTATTAGGGATATTGATATATTATAATTGGCTTAAACAACCTTCAGTTCTATAGGACAGGGGTCCCCAAACCCCGGGCCGCAGACTGGTGCTGGTCAGTGGCCTGATGATTACCGGGCCGCACAGCAGGAGGTGAGCGGCAACCTCAGTCCAGAATGGCACCACAAGTGCAATGCACAATTGCAGTGTGTTTCCAACATGAGCTTCGAAATGCATTTACCATTAAAGCATTTGTTAACCCAAAAAAAAAAAAAAAAAAGTTGATTCTGGTCCCTTAACCACTTCAATACAGGGCATTTTCACCCCTTTCCTGCCCAGGCCAATTTTCAGTTTTCAGCGCTGTAACACTTTGAATGACAATTGCGCGGTCATGCAACACTGTACCCAAATAGAGCATTCTTTTGGTGGTATTTAATCACCTCTGCAGTTTTTATTTCTTGCGCTATAAACAAAAGAAGAGCGTCAATTTAAAAAAAAAACACAATATACTATACTATATACTATAATATTTTTACTTTTTGCTATGATAAATATCCCATTTTTAAAAAAAAAACAAATTTTTTCCTCAGTTTAGGCCGATATGTATTCTTCTACATATTTTTGGTAAAAAAAATCACAATAAGCGTATATTAATTGGTTTGTGCAAAAGTTATAGTGTCTACAATATAGGGGATAGATTTATGGCATTTTTATTATTTTCTTTTTTTTACTAGTAATGGCAGCAATCTGCGATTTTTATCGTGACTGTGACATTGCGGCGGACATATCGGACACTTTTGACACTATTTTGGGACCATTCACATTTATACAGCGATCATTGCTATAAAAATGCATTGATTACTGTGTAAATGTCACTGGCAAAAAAGGGGTTAACACTAGGGAGCAATCAAGGGGTTAAATGTGTTACCTAGGGAGTGATTCTAACTGTAGGGGGGAGGGAACTCACAAGGGGAAGAGACTGATCGGTGTTCTTCTGTACTGGGAACACACCATCGGTCTCCTCTCACCTGACAGGACGTGGATCTGTGTGTTTACACACACAGATCTATGGTCCTGCTCTGTTATCGGGCAATCGCGGGTGTCCGGCGGACATTGCGGCCGCCGAGCACGTGCATCGGCTCCCGAGTGACGCGACGGGCACGCGCGTGCGCGCCCCCTAGACGGCCATGAAGCCGAGGACGTAATATGATGCCCGCCCAGGATGGGAGATTCCTCTTGCGGATGTCATTTGACGGTGGCTGGGATGGGAAGTGGTTAAAGCAGATTACACTGCACAGCGCTTGTGCTGTGTAATCTGCCCCCCTCTAAACTGTAAAAAAAAAACCCTAATCCCACCACTTCCTGTATGTCCTCTCTAAACAGACCACGATAACCAGGGCAGCTCTGCCCTTATCACAGTGGTCAAAGTGCCTCCCTCTGTGATAGGCTGTCTGCTCTCCTCTATCCCCCCCTCACCCCCTCCTTCCTCCTTGTCAGCGCCCTCTCTGTCTGTCTCTGGGCCGGCCCCGCCCCCCGCCGCTATTATTTTAATATTACAATATATACATTTTGTCACTGCCAGCCTCTCTATTAGAGGCTGGCATAGCACACTGTGTATGTTTTATTTAAAAACGAACACTGTAAATACTAAATATCAGCTGTCTTCAGGCCGGTTACATGATTTGCGGCTGCTTTCCAGCTCTGATGTGTGTCTTCTGCGGAGGAGACGAGCGACCACGTGATCTCCCTCTGACATCAGAGGGAGATCACGGTCCCTCCCACAGAAGACATCTATCAGAGCTGGGAAGCAGCCGCGAATGATGAGACCGGCCTAAAGACAGCTGATATTCAGTATTTACAGCGCTCGTTTTTAAATACAACATACAGTGTGCTATGCCAGCCTCTAATACAGAGGCTGGCATAGACTTGTATATATGCCTTAACAAACACTTTAATGGAGCCTTATTATGCTACGTTCTCACACCCTGTTAGGATAGAATAGATGCTGCCTGTACTGTGGCAAGCTGTTTTATGTTTTGGTTTTTTTTTATCTGGATGATGATTTTTCTGTTCTTTGAATGAATGAATGAATGATTTGTAAAGCGCTGCAAATGCGAACTGAATCGCCTCAAGGCGCTAAATGCGTTTTGTGTTGACAGCTTCTTAGAAGAGGAAGGTCTCGAGTTTTTTCCTGAAGGCCAGATGGTTTTCTTCCATGCGGATGTGAGTCCGAAGAGTGTTCCATAGCCGAGGTCCCTGGACTGCGAATCTGCATTCTCCCCTTGCTTTGTAGCGTTATTTGGGAATGAGGAGGAGGTTTTGGTTAGATGATCGCAGATTGTGATTGGGTGTGTAGTGTTTTATTTTCTCTCGGAGGTATTGAGGGGCGTTACCTTGTATGCACTTGTGGGTGAGGCAGAGGGTCTTGAATGTGATCCGATTCTTTACCGTTAGCCAATGTAGGCTCCTCAGGGATGGGGAGATGGACTCACAGGGTTTTTTTCCTGTTAGCAGTCTTGCCACCGCGTTTTGAATGGCCTGTAGGTGCGCAAGCTGATATTGGGGTAATCCTATGTAGAGTGAGTTTGCGTAGTCGAGACGGGAATTGATGATTGTTCCAACTACTGATCCTATTTGTGCATCCATTGTCATTTCTGAGTCAAAGATAACTCCGAGACTCTTGGCTTTGGTGCTCGGAGAGATGGTCTGTCCAAAGATGGTGGGAGGTGTCCATGGAGTCTTGGTTTTGGGATTTTGGTTAGCGTGTAGGAAGAGAAGTTCTGTTTTTGACCCGATGAGTTTGATGGAACTAATGGTCATCCAGTCATCTATCAAAGTAAGACATTTCTCTAGTTGCTGATGGTGGTCTTTTGTCCGGTGATGCGAAAGTAGATTTGGGTATCGTCAGCGTATGAGTGGAAGCAGAGGTCTGATTTTTTGATGATTTTGAGGAGTGGGCGGATGTAGATGTTGAATAGCACTGGCAACAAGGGTGAACCCTGAGGGACTCCACAGGAGATTGTCTGGGTGTCAGAGGTGAATGCTCCTAGTTTCACTGTCTGAGAGCGATTCTCTAAGAAGGATGCAAACCATTTTAGACTAGAATCTGTGGCTCCTGCAACTTCTGTGAGGCAGACAAGTAGAGTATTGTGGTCCACTGTATCAAATGCTGCACTAAGGTCTAGCAGTATCAGGAGACATGATTCTCCGTCATCTGCTGCTTCGAGGGCATCATCCCATATTTTTTAGAAGTGCAGTTTCTGTGCCATGGCCAGGGCAGAAGCCTGATTGTAGAGTGTCCAGAAGTTGATGCGTGTCCAAGTGGCGTTGTAGCTGTTGTACTACCGCTTTCTCCATAATCTTGGAGATGGTGTTAAGGCTTGTTATCGGTCTGCGGTGGTTAGAGTCCTTAGGGTCGAGATTGGGTTTCTTTAGCAGGGGTTTGACGGTGCCTTGCTTGAGGGTGGTTGGCACAATCCCTTCTTTGAATGACTGATTTATGAGGTGTGTTATAGTGGGAGCCAGGATGTCGGAGCATTCTTTCAGGAGTTTTGTGGGAATTATGTCATTTGGTGATGTGCTGTCTCGAAGGCTTCTCATATTGTTTTTAGTCGTGTCAGTGGTGATTGGGGTCAAGAAGAAGTCCGGCGGTTGGGTGATGTTTGTGTTGATGTCCTCTTTTTGCTTTGGTTGGGTAAGGTTGGTTGTTTTTTTTTCTGTTGAATTGATTTCCGAATGTTGTCGATTTTGTCGATGAAGAAATTTGATAACTCATTGCAGAATTCTTGAGTATCGTTTGCTGGGGGCTCTAAGCAGGTTGGGTTCATTGACTGGGTGACTATTTTAAAAAGTTACCACGGCCGGTTTAAGGCAGTTGAGATGGTGTTCGGGAAGTGTTTTTTTTTGGCTGTGAAGATTGCTTTGTGGTATTTCACAGTGAGTACTTTGTAGTTTGTATGGTTTTCCTTGGTAGGATTTCTTCTCCATGCTCTTTCAGCTCTTCTACGTTCCTGCTTGAGTAGAGTGAGAGTGCCATTTAACCATCTCAAGTTTTTTTGCGGATGAGTGTTCTGCATTTTGGTGCTACTGAGTCTGCTGTTTGTAGTAATGCCTTGTTTAGGGAGTTGAGCATTTGTTCCATTAAGAGGTTTAAGTTTAGCGATTGTATTTTGTTTGATAATGTGGTTTTGAAGAGTTCAGAGTGCAGTTTCTTCTGAGATCTGTTCCAGTGTGTTGTTGTTGCATGTTTCTGTTTTTGAAGGGTGGTGTTAATGATTTTAAATTTGATGGCGTGGTGGTCCGTCCATGGTAGTGGTGTGTTGTTGAATATGTTGATGTCCATATTCTGTTTGAAGATGAGGTCTAGAGTGTGTCCTGAACCGTGCGTGGGAGTATTTATCAGTTGTTGAAGACCTAGTTCTTTCAGTTGGTTCATGCAGGCGGTCGCAATAGGGTCTTGGGTAGAGTTTGCCCAAAGGTTGAAGTCTCCAAGTACCAGAAGGTTTTTGGTTTTCAGGGTGTGCATTGAAATGAATTCAGTGAGTGGTGTAAGGAGATTGGTCTTTGGTCCTGGTGGTCTGTAGCATAGTAATATGTGAATAGTGTCTTGGGGTGTTGTTTGAAGATGCAGGGGGAGTATCTCCATGAAAGGCACTGAGTTCTGTGAAGTTGGGTTGGTGAAGGCAAGGTGCGATTTGAAGATCACTGCTAGGCCTCCTCCTTTTTTTCCTATTCTATGCTCGGTTAGGATGCTATAGTTCTCAGGCACCAATTTAGTTAGGATGGTGTTGCAGTCGGATGTTAGCCAACTTTCTGTAATGAAGAGTCAATCTATGTTGTTTTCGATGATGAAGTCGTGGATTTCCAGTCTGTGCTTGACTGCAGATCTGGTGTTGATCAGGGCGCATGCTAGTTGTTGTGGTTGGATTGGTGTCTCCCTGTATTTGAGAGTTGAACCGATGTTTCTTAGCCTGTGGAGGGCGTCCGCTGTGTACTTGAAATTGCACATGGTGAGAGCAAAAAGTTACTGAAGGAGGATGATGGAGGGCTACCTACCACCCTCCCGTTGATCGAGAGGAAGGCGAAAAAACCCCTAGCTGAGCTGGTCAATTGCTACAGCAGAGGAAAAATTCCTTCCTGACCCCCGGGAAGATCGGATCGGGGCGAACTGATTCAAGGACCCTGGATCAACTACTAGGGTACCCTGGTGGGCTTACCTGTACAGGATGGTCCAGAGAATGGCGGTGGGGGGTGAGGGGTAGGGGGGATCTGGACGCTACTTACTGGTTGGAATGGTGCTGCAGCTGGGTCTAGGAGGATCTAAGATGGACGCTGGTCAGGTCCAAAGTCTCCGGTGGTAACCTGTGCCCACGCAGTGAGGTCCAGTGTAGAGGAGGGGGTGTTCCAGGTGTAGGGACACGGGGGCCCGCTGGACAGGTGTGGGTGCTGGGTGGCTGGAGCTAGGCCGCAGCCGTGGTCTGTCCCCCGAGTCTAACAGCTAGAGAGAGGGGTGATTGGATGGCGGCTGCGGTGGTGCCCCTGAGGGGGGTAGGCCGTGGAGGGGGGGGTCGGTGGGATGGTGGTCCTGCCTGGAGGTGGGCCGGTGCAGGCCTGGGGGGGCAGGTCCCGGTACTAACCTGCTGGGGGGGGCCGGGATGAGCTCCGAGTGGAGGTAGTGGTTGTGGCCGCACTGGGTGGACCAAGATGGCCGACGGGCTAGGTCTGAGCAGCGGCTGTCCTGATGCTCGAGCTCGGAGGTGGCTAGGTCCTGTTCGTGGATAGTGGGGTAGGTCCCGGTACTACCTGCTGGGGGGGTCCTTTGGCATATAGATTGTTGGTACTTTTTGTTTTTACTCTTTAACACAATCAGTATGTGTGGACTTGGGAAGGATGTTTCTACTCCCTTTTTTGGTACAGTGGTAAGCTCAAAGAAAAAACCTGAATCTATGTCAAGCGCACTACCCCCGTAGGAGCTGCTGGGTAGTTCGTTCTTCCCTGAAGTGTGTTCCCGTTACCCCCTATCCCTCACAAATATGACACGACAGACAGTCCATCAACATTAAACTTTATGAACTTTATTCAACTTCTGGCATTCCATTGTTATCACATGACTCAATCCAGAATATGTCAAGCATTGATAGAGAACTCTCATCTTGCACTGGTTCCAAAACGTGTAATGCATCTTTCCTTCCTCCTGTTAGTCACCATTTCCTGACTGCACAGCACTTTTAATTTAACTCTAAGAAGGATACTCTGAATAAAGTCCAGAGAGGCGACTTTTTGGATTCCTCCTGGGTGTTAGTTCTCTAAGGCCCACTCCTATTCCTTTTCCTGGACCTGCACTCTAACCCCTTTAAAGTCTCTGTGATGCGCTGTTCCCCTGGGTTACACTCACATGTGTTACCGAGCAATCGTCCATAATTCCACAGATGATCCTCTCCCAGTCTTTGTATCTGTCAGTAGTAGCGACCTCCATGCAACATCTCCTGCAGTCTCTTCTCCACCTGTATATTCCTTCTCTTCACATGCATCTTCCCCTCTTCCCCTCCCGCAGGGGGAGAGCACCAAAACTGTACCAGTCTCTACATCCTTCTCTCTGGATCTCCAAATTCCCACTGACCAACTCCCCAAGGAGCATGTGACCTTGCCTTATATAGAAGTCCCGGACAGGATGCACAGTGTGAGGAAAGCGAAGCTGAAACCACAAAAGGCTCAGGAAGCTCTGACTAAAACTGCAGCTAAAATGGCAGCCTCAGCATCCCCTCATACAGCATGCTCACATTCACAGCTGTAGCTTTGGTCTCCTTCCCTGTCTAAAAGTGAGCTCCTCTCTGACCTTGGGGTGACCCCCACAAATATACAGAATGCTATAAATAGCTCTGACTTATTAAATCAATTTGAAAGCATTCTCCATAGAGCCTTACAGAACACCGCAGATAATATCACAGACAAACTGTCAAGGAGATTTGTGAGGTGGGCCGCCGCACCACTATCCTTGAACAAAGGATGGATGAAGTGGATGTCATTACCTCTAACTAGACGGAAGAACTAGAATCCCTCAAGGATGAATATTCTCTTCTTCAAAACCGCATTGAAGATTTTGAGAATAGGGCCAGGAGGTCCAACCTACGGATACTTGGTATCCCTGAGGTAATTAAAGGATCTTCGATCAACAGTTACAACACTTTTTCAAGAACTTATTCCTATAGAATGCTTAGAAATGGATAGAATACATAGATCCCTGGTCCCTCGCAAGGATTCTGGACCACCCAGAAACATAATCATAAAGTTTCATTATTTCCGTACTAAGGAGCAATTATTGGAAACTGCTCACAATAAAGAATCCCTTACATTCCAGGGTCATAAATACCAAATTTTCCAAGATCTGTCTCAACAAACACTCAATTAAACGTAAAGCAATGAAACCACATCTACAAGTGCTCCAGCATCATCGCATATCTCATAGATGGGGGTTTCCTTTTGTTGTCCGCTTTTCTTGTAAAGGAACTTCATATGCCTGGAAAACAACTGATTACCTAATAAACATTATACAAGATTTTCGCCTGTCAATACCTGGAGCACCAATAGAACACCCCAGACGTCAAGAACCCTATGGTCTTCCTCAGAATTTACAAGACTCCCCTGATCGTCAATCCCCCTCCAAGAGAAGTCGCATTGCTTCACCGCCCATTGTGGAAGGAGTCCTAATGGACTGAAATACCGATAAACTGATGAATCCTGTATAGGTGATATATTCTATTAACCGCTTACCCCTTTCACACCTAATACACTATATCCTCTTGATAACATCCTCAAGATTCATACTTTATACTTTCTCTATTAGGAAGTTCAACAATAACTAAAATGATAGATTAGGTTCTCTATATAGTTAGATTATCTCATAGTTATTTGGTTCATTGTGTTATATAGTTTTCCTCTAATCAAATGTAAGAGATATATCGAATTTAATTTATAAAACCTCTGACTTACCACTTTAGTTATGACATTCTTACTCTACATTATAACTTCCTTCCTGAAAGTTATTTTAAAGTTTATTAAAATTTGAGATTCGTTAGACTTCTAACCTATTATATGTATAATTTATTTGTTGGCTGTCATAGTCCCGGAGACAGCCACTGCACCTCCAGTTTCCTTGACTGCCCAACTCTGGTGTTTGGACACTCCTTGGACTTTTTTGTATCCTCTGGTTAGTGTTCTTACATATATATATATAGATATATCTCTATCTATGTGAATATAATGGAAAATTGTTATCAATACTCACCGATATTTTTCTTTCCTGGTCCGTCCTCATGTCAGCACACTATGGGTTAACTGTTCCTCATTAACCTTCAGGACCACCTTCTTCCAGCGTTCTAAGTCCCTGTCCTCCCTTCCCCCTCATGTTCTTTTGTAGCGGCGACAGGCCACTTAGGGGGGGAAGCAAAGTTGTACTGACGTGAGGATGGACCAGGAAAGGAAAATTACGGTGAGTATTGATAACAAATTTCCATTTTCCTGGTCGTCCTCCCGTCAGCACCCTATGGGATATACCAAAGTCAATATAGGGTGGGAAAGAAACGACAAAGACTCTGCTAATTCCATGCTTAACCACACTTTTAATGAATTAATTGATCAAAGGAGTCGAAACTACTGCCGCTCCAAACGTCGAAGAGCTAGCGGCGACTACATCTAGTTTGCAGTGCCGAGCAAAAGTCTCACAGGAGCTCCAGCTAGCAGTCCTGCATATGTCTGCATATGTCTTCCACCGGGATCTTTGCTACGAACGCCCAAGAAGCTGCCATCCCTCTTGTAGAATGAGCCTGTATAGTCTGCGGAGGAGCAAGGCCCTGTTGCTTTTATGCCAAGGAGATGGTCCTTGTGATCCAGGTGGATAAGACCCTTGATGGTGCTGCCTCCCCCTTCTTGGGTCTTGGGTCCGCTGGACTGAATGGGGGCTGCAGCAGCGCTTTTAGGACCGTGCCCAAGTCCCAAGAAGAGGTTCTTCCTTGATGGCCATACTCTTATTGCGGCTCTGAGGAATTGTTTTATTAAAGGTTCCTTAGCCCATCTATGTCCAGTGAAGCAGGACAGGGCTAAAAATTATATATAAAAGTGTAGCACTATAAACTAGCAAGCATATAATCAAAAACTGGGTGCATATACACATTGAATAAAGTCTAAAGCAAACTAGATGTGATCATAATTATGGATTACACAATATAAATGTGCAGTATTAATCTGCAAAAATGATTAGGTGAAACAATGAATGATAAACCTAATCATCAAATAAATAAACAATGACTGGTAATAAAAACAGTGACGATTTCAAAGAACCTAAATTAATAATAAAGAAAAACTTGAACCGCAACAGTCCATAATATAGGTTGGTGTAGAAAATCGTGAAAACCACCACCAAAGGTCTAGAATAGAATGTAACACGTAATGGAAATGTAACTCCCAAGTTCACAGGTGAATAGGTAATTAGTTTTCAGAGTCTGACAGGTAGATCGATACTGAGGGAACCACAGGTGAACAGAAGGTCTACATCGGTGCCAGGACCATCACCAGGGGCATCAGGAGGCTTACCGGAAATCAATGACTTAAATGACATACGTCACACAAGTCATAAAAGGCTGGTTGACCACCCGGTCCAAACAATGTAGCTCGTTAGATGCCGTCAGCATACAATGGGAAGGGAGGTTGACATCACAACTTCCACATCAATAAGAATTCCGGCATAGGCCGAACGATCATGTCAAATATCATGCAAGAAGTAGAAAAACTCACATAGCGTGATAACGTTTAAAACACTGGCTTATTAAAATTGGAAAACAAACTCACATATTGGAAGATAAAAAAACAGCTTCGAGCATCATATAGCGGCAATCGTGAGGGATCCACCCGACATGTTTCAGCTAAAGAGCCGTCATCTGGGGTGTGGAATTACTCTCCATCACCGCCTTATAAACAAATAGTGACCCCCACTGGGAGTGTCCAAAAACCGGAAGTGCATTAGATGATAACCAGTTCCGGCCATAGAGGTCATAATTTAACCAATGTATTCCCACATATAAGAAAAAAGAATAAAAGGACAAATATCCATCACTAGTATAGAAATCCAAAAGAATCCAAGCATATAGGAAGCTGTGATTACGCTCGGCTCACCGATCCGGAAGAGATCCGGACGCAAGCCAAGCCTCCTAATCAGTGTGTAATATCCCTTCCTATACAGGCACAGTGGCGTCGCCGCGCTCCACCAATACAACCAAGCCTCGCTCCCAGATAGCGCAGTGACGTCACACCCGCACCTCTGGAGCGGCGACGATGCGTTCCACCATGCCCTCCAAGCCTCACTGACACAACTCATCTCCCACAGGGAATGAGAAGCCGCTGCACTCCACAGAAACAAACCAAGCCTCAGTATGAGGCCGGCCTCGAGTCTCAGTGTCAGCAGAGATGGACTTATAGACCATCAGGGCAGCAAAAGGTGGGCACTATCAAAAAAATAAGAAATATAAAACTATAGTAAAAAATGGACTTAGCCCAAATAATAAATTGAGCTTAATATAACCATACAGGGCTTCAACCCACCACTTTAATGAAGAGTAAATATAGGGTCATATGGAAAAGCATAACATGACACTATTTTATGGATTAGGGTCATATATAAATAAATAAAAAAAATAAAAATAACATGACACTGCCAATGGGGGGCATTAATATCATTACCATCCACAATATTATACATAAATGGATAATAAATAATCAGCTACAATAATACAAAAAATTAATTAAAAGTCAGTATTCACGTTTAATTAAAACCGAGACTTAGTTAAGAGGAGAGACCATAAGAATATTTTACGCTTGATTACTTTGCCTGGACTGAGATGAGGTCACCCGTCAGTGGCTTCGCCTAGGTTGAGATGAGGTCATCAATCAATGACTTTGCCTGGACTAAGATGAGGTAAGAAACACTATCGAGTGTTTCTTGCTCTGGTGATCTCATTATGGCCACTGCGGACGTGGCATCTCTTTATACCTGCATTCCACACCGTAAGGGTGTGGATGCGGTACAGTGCTTTTTAAATAGGGATGCCTCCCTTGCCTCACCCCAGATAGACTTTATTGTGGATCTGATTGAGTTTGCGACACAACACAATTATTTCTGGTTCGATGGTAAATTCTATCGTCAACACAAAGGGGTGGCAATGGGAGCCAAATTTGCTCCCAGCCTGGCCAATCTGTTCATGGCCAAGTGGCAGGAGGATGTCGTCTATGCCATGGAGAACCTACACCTTCTGTTGTGGGCCTGGTACATAGACGACATCCTCCTCCTGTGGACAGGTAGCCATGATGGTCTGGTTGAATTTATCGCAACCCTGAATAGTAATGATAGGGGTATTGCGTTATCTTTTGAGGCTAGTGCGTCCACTTTTTGGACCTTGTTATTGAGAGAAGAGAGCACAAATTTACTTTTAGTACCTATTTTAAATCCACCGACAGGAACGGGTACATACCGACTGATAGTTGCCATCATGGTTCCTGGATCAGATCAGTCCCTAAAAGTCAGTTCTTGCGATTACGCAGGAACTGTACCGATCTTGACACCTTCAAAACTCAAGCTAAGATCTTAAAAGACAGGTATTAATGCCCCCCATTGGCAGTGTCATGTTATTTTTATTTTTTTTTATTTATTAATATATGACCCTAATCCATAAAATAGTGTCATGTTATGCTTTTCCATATGACCCTATATTTACTCTTCATTAAAGTGGTGGGTTGAAGCCCTTTATGGTTATATTAAGCTCAATTTATTATTTGGGCTAAGTCCATTTTTTACTATATTTTTTTTATTTTTGATAGTGCCCACCTTTTGCTGCCCTGATGGTCTATAAGTCCATCTCTGCTAACACTGAGACTCGAGACCGGCCTCATACTGAGGCTTGGTTTGTTTCTGTGGAGTGCAGCGGCTTCTCATTCCCTGTGGGAGATGAGTTGTGTCAGTGAGGCTTGGAGGGCATGGTGGAACGCATCGTCGCCGCTCCAGAGGTGCGGGTGTGACGTCACTGCGCTATCTGGGAGCGAGGCTTGGTTGTATGGGTGGAGCGCGGCGACGCCGCTGTGCCTGTATAGGAAGGGATATTACACACTGATTAGGAGGCTTGGCTTGCGTCCGGATCACTTCCGGATCGGTGAGCCAAGCGTAATCACAGCTTCCTATATGCTTGGATTCTTTTGGATTTTTATACCAGTGATGGATATTTGTCCTTTTATTCTTTTTTCTTATATGTGGGAATACATTGATTAAATTATGACCTCTATGGCCGGAACTGGTTTTCATCTAATGCACTTCCGGTTTTTGGACACTCCCAGTGGGGGTCACTATTTGTTTATAAGGCGGTGATGGAGGGGGGGTCCACACCCCAGATGACGGCTCTTTAGCTGAAACATGTCGGGTGGATCCCTCACGATTGCCGCTATATGATGCTCGAAGCTGTTTTTTGATCTTCCAATATGTGAGTTTGTTTTCCAATTTTAATAAACCAGTGTTTTAAACATTATCACGCTATGTGAGTTTTTCTACTTCACGCATGATATTTGACATGATCGTTTGGCCTATGCCGGAGTTCTTATTGATGTGGAAGTTGTGATGTCACCCTCCCTTCCCATTGTATGCTGACGACATCTGACAAGCTACATTGTTCGGACCGGGTGGTCAACCAGCCTTTTATGACTTGTGTGGCATATGTCATTTAAGTCATCAATTTCCGGTAAGCCTCCTGATGCCCCTGGTGATGGTCCTGGCACCGATGTAGACCTTCTGTTCACCTGTGGTTCCCTCAGTATCGATCTACCTGTCAGACTCTGAAAACGAATTACCTATTCACCTGTGAACTTGGGAGTTACATTTACATTAGGTGTTACGTTCTACCTTCAAAGACCTTGGTGGTGGTTTTCATGATTTTCTACACCAGCTTATATTATGGACTGTTGCGGTTCAAGTTTTTCTTTATTATTAATTTAGGTTCTTTGAAATCGTCACTGTTTTTATTACCAGTCATTGTTTATTTATTTATTTGATGATTAGGTTTATCACTCATTGTTTCACCTAATCGTTTTTGCAGATTAATACTGCACATTTATATGGTGTAATCCATAATTATGATCACATCTAGTTTGCTTTAGACTTTATTCAATGTGTATATGCACCCAGTTTTTGATTTATATGCTTGCTAGTTTATAGCGCTACACTTTTATATATAAGTTTTTGCACTTTTTACCTTTTGTCTAAGGGTGTGTTAGCTGCTATTTTTAGCGTTTTTCTTTGGTCTGCGCAGCGCTGTACATATCCATCTATCTAAGCAGGACAGGGCTGACACTTTAATCAAGTTGTATGCCAAGCCTATAGTTAGTGCTGTCTGTAGAAATTCCAAAATATTTGTGATACCCGGAGTTAATGGGGAGAAATTATCCTGTAATGCAAAGTCCACAAATCTCCTCCAGATCCTGGAAATGTGTGGTATTTGTTGTAGACTTCCTTGCCCCTAGTAAGGTAGCAATTACTTCCTCTGAGAGGCCCTGTGCCTTCAGTCGGGCCGATTCAACAGCCAGGCCATCAGACGCAATCTTTGCGGGTTGGGGTGCATCCATTGGTCCTGCTGTAACAAATCTCTCCTGAGGGGGAGGTGTACTGGTGGGGCTGATGCCATCTGCAGGAGCAGCGGTAACCATGGCCTCCTGGGCCAGAAGGGTACAATTAAGATGGCATGCACCTCTTCCTTCTCAATCTTCAGTAAGGTCCTCGTAATTAATGGGATTGGAGGAAACAGGTACACTAGGGGAAACCGCCACGAAATCGAAAAGGCGTCTTGGGCTATTGCCCCGTTGTACCTGAACCTTGTGACGAATTCTGGTACTTGAGCATTCGCTGGTGTGGCCATAAGGTCTACACTGGGTGTCCCCCATCTGGCGAAAATTGGTTGAATATAGCGACTGCCGATTGCCCATTCTCCCTGGCTGGGAAATCTCTGACCAGCTATCTGGTTTTGACTGCCTGGAATGTACACTGCTGTTAAATCTTCCACATGAGTCTCGGCCCGGTGGAGAATTTTGGTTGCCACCTGGAGTAATGCCAGACTCCTGGTTCCCCCCTGTCAGGTGATATATGCTACTGCCGTCTGGTTGTCCAACCGAAGCTTGACTCGAGCTCCCTGAATCATCCCCTTGAATGCCATCAGGGCCATGTATGCTGCTTGAAGCTCCAGTACATTGGAGTGTCTGGTTTCCGTCATGCTCCACCTGCCTTGAACCTGCTTGCCGAGGCAGTGATCCCCACAGCCCTGGAGACTGGAATCCGAAGTAATTATAATCCAGTCTCCCGGGCTGAGAGGCATGCCCTGCGACAGGGTTTCTGGCAAGGTCCACCAGTTCAGACTCTGTTGGATTCGTCCCGGTACCCAGATCTTCTAATCCAGTGACCGGCTGTCCCATTGTCCCAGGAAGGACGTCTGGAAAGCTCTAATATGGAATCTTGCCCAAGGTAACGCTGGGATAGCTGCGGTGAACATCCCCAACATTGTCATGCAGTCTCTTGCCGACAGTGTCGGAGCCTCCATTACCCTGTAGAAACAGGCTTTTAGTTCGACTACTTTGCGATGTGGTAGGAGAATCCGACCTGACTGCGTGTCGAACACCATGCCTAAATACTCCATCCGTTGGGAAGGAATGAGATTGCTCTTCTGACTGTTTATTAGCCATCCAAAGTTGGACAGGATCGCTATCACCTTGTCGCGTTGTAGTGTCAGCTATTTGCTTGAACGTGCCACGACAAGAATGTCGTCTAAGGAAAAATCTTTATTCCTTGCAATTGGATAAATGCTATAGTTTCTAAAAGGATCTTGGAGAAAACTCTGGGAGCTGTGCTGATGCCGAAGGGCAGACATCTGAATTGATGATGTCTTTCATCTATTGTGAATCTGAGGTACTTTTGATGATGTTTTTAGATTGGGACATGTAAGTAGGCATCTGCCAAATCGATCGAGATTAGCCAATCTCCCTGTTGAACTATTGATGTTATTGTATATATTGATTCCATCTTGAATCTTTTGGGCATGATGAAAAGATTTAGGAACCTCAAGTCCAACACTGGTCTGAGCTCTTCGGATGCTTTGGGTACTAGGAATATTGGAGTATATACTCCCTTCCCCTGGCACACCTGTGGCACTGGTATAATTGCTTGTTTCCGAAATAATTCGGCAACGTATTCCAGGCACTTGCCTTTCTTCGGATCCTGTGGATAATGAGTTTGAACAAAGATGTTTGGAGGTTGCCTTCGAAACTTTATCTTGTATCCATGTTTGACTGTCTGTCGGGTCCAGCAGTCCTTCACATTTGTTGCCCATTCCCTCCAGTATCTTGCCAACCTGGCTCCAACCTGGAGGGTTTGGACGGATTGACCGTCAAAAAGACTTTTCTTTATCGTACATCACGGGACACAGAGCACCATAATAATGACTATGTGGGTTATACGCTTACCTTCCGGTGATTGGACACTGGCAACCAATAGTAGGATGGTTCCTCCCATATAACCCCTCCTATACAGGAAGTGCCTCAGTTTTTTCGCCAGTGTCTTGAAGGTGATGGTCATGGCCGTTGAAGCTCTTCAGTTTCTTTAAAGAATGTCCCACTGAGGACCTTATAATCGGATCCATTCGGATGGCTTACTAAGCTAAAGTGGATGGTACCCGAACCTCGGCTGAAGAATGAGGTATTTCTTGTAATGTGTCCTTTTTAGGCGCTGGACCCTTGTTAAAAGTGGTATTCCTGGTCAACCTTGCCCAAGGAAACCACAAAGGGTGCTTTACAGGTCCAGGGGTGTGGACCCCAATATATGGGGGACCCGGTCCCTGAAGGTCCTTAGAGGTGCTACCAGCCATGATGGGGGAAAGATTGGGCCTGGCAAGACAGGCCCTGCTGCTTGGGATGGTGAGTACTCACCGTTGGGGTTCATTATATATATATATATATGTATTTTCCCCTGTTTATGTTCAGAACTACCAGTGAGCCTTGATCCAATGTCCGGGGCTACAGAGGCCGATTGGCGCGCTTTTTTAAATTCACACGCGAGTGCACATGCGCTTGCGCGCCGCGCATCCATCGTGTGCGCGCCGCCGGCGTGTGAGTGCGCCGCCGGTGTGCACTGCTGTCCACGTCACAGCGCCGCATGCATCAGGGCGGCGCATGGGTGGGTCGCCAGCCACTGATGCGCGCGCTCGATCCCATGCTAGGGTTTATAGCATGGAGCTCCTGGCGGGCGTGGAATGAACGGAGGGCACGTGAATCGGACGGTCTTGGACAGCGGTGACAGGTTAAAAACTGGTTGTAGTTTGTGGAGAGTACTCCTTGGTGTTTCTCGTATGTAAGCAATGTCTTCCAAAAGACGAGCAACAGGGAACAAGGCAAGCCCAGGGGTAAGAGTCCCTCCACAATTAGCAGGAGACCAACCCCATACTGATGCAGCCTCAGTCTCTACTGAAGGACCTGCGGCTTCTGACCTGGCTGAGCCATTGCACTTGTCAGGCATAGTAGCCACTACCAATGTACCTGCCTCGGCTTATGTTACTAAGGATGATTTGGCATCTGCCTTAGCAGGCCTGGAAGGCAAGATAGCTGGCATGATTGCCTCTGTAACACAGGGGGGAAGGAAGCGTAATAGATCTCCCTCCCCTGAGCCTGGGCCAAGTGGGGAGTCACTAGAGCCCCAGGACTCTCATAGCCAGATGGGTCCAGGTGACCTGGAACCAGAATGGGCAGAGGATCCGGAGGAGTTGGTCTTAAAGGACCAGGACGTAGGGGAGGCTGAAGATTCCTCGGCTGAGGACTCTGGCTCTGAAGAACCAATGTCAGCCTCCCATTCCCAGAAATTGTTTATCCAATCTCTAATGGAGAAGGAACAAATTGGGTTTAAGTTACCCCGGGCTCAGGAGTCTGCACTCTCCTGTTCTACTTTGGGATCTTTGCGACCTAAACAAATTTCCCAAGCTTTTCCCTTGCATCCGTTACTGGAGCAGATGATTTACGCGGACTGGGTAGATCCTGACAGGATATACTTACCTCCCAAGAGGTTTTCTGTGTTATACCATATGGAGGAAAAGTTTAGGTAGAAATGGAGCACACCTTTGGTAGACGCTGCCATATCTTCTGTGAATAAGAATTTAACCTGTCCAGTGGATAATGCCCAGGTTTTCAAGGATCCGGCTGATAAAAAGCTAGAGTCTTTATTAAAGGCCTCCTTCTCAGTTGCCAGTGCAGCAGTTCAGCCTGCTATTGCAGCTATTGGGATTTGTAAGTCCCTAAAGGATCGCTTTAAGAGGATATTAAAGAACATACCTTGCCAAGGGGAATATGCTGAGGAGCTATCAGAGATCCCTCATGCCTTGTGTTTTGCGGTAGATGCCTTAAAGGACTCAATTCAACAGATGTCTCGTTTTGCATTGTTATCAGTTCATATGCACAGAGTATTGTGGCTAAAGAACTGGTCTGATGAGACACCATGTAAAAGGCTACTTGCTGCCTTTCCTTTTCATGGAGAGCGCCTGTTTGGCGATGATCTGGATAAATATATCCAAAAGATCTCAGGAGGAAAGAGCGCTGTGCTTCCTATTAAAAAGAAGGGGAAGCAGCCCTCTTATAAAATTCCTAATCCCCCAGGGCCTGGTGCCTCTTCCCCTAAGTGGTATCGACGGGGTTTAAAAGACCACAGGGTCAGAAAAAACCATGGGCCCAAAAGCCACTCAAGCCCAACTCCAGGTCTACCTTGTGAAGGGGCACCCCCGCTCTCACGGGTGGGGGGCAGGCTTCGGCTGTTTGGGGAGGCCTGGGAGGAACTGGTTCAAGACAGATGGGTCATTTCCACTGTAAAGAACAGTTACAAAATAGAGTTCCGGGAGGTTCCCCCAAACCGTTTTCTACATTCAAGGGTCCCGGTGGATCCAGAGAAAAGAAGATGCCTATTCCTAGCTTTACACCATCTGCTGATGCAAGGGGTAATTGTAAAGGTCCTGCACGAGGAAAGATTCAAGAGGTTTTACTCAAACCTATTCACCGTGCCAAAACCAAATGGGGAAGTAGGGCCCATTTTGGACCTCAAGGCTCTCAACTTCTTTGTAGACGTCTGATCCTTCCGCATGGAGTCGGTTCGCTTGGTCATAAGGTCCCTAAGAAGGGGAGACTATTTAGCATCCATAGATATCAAGGATGCGTACCTTCATGTGCCGATCTTCGGTCCACACCAAAGGTTTTTACGCTTCACTGTAGAGGGCAGTCATTTCCAGTTTGTGGCATTACCTTTCGGTCTAGCAACGGCCCCCAGGGTCTTCACAAAGGTTCTGGCCCAGTGTTGGCTTCCCTAAGATCTCAAGGAGTCTCCATAATAGGATATCTGGACGATCTACTTCTAAGGGAATGCTCTCGCCCTGCACTAATTCTAAACGTGTCAAGTACAGTGCGCGTCTTACAACGCCTAGGTTGGGTACTAAATTTGGACAAGTCGGCTCTTTGTCCGACCCAAGCCTTGGTGTATCTGGGTCTGGTCTTGGACACCGCCCAAGAAAAAGTGTTCCTTCCGCCCTTAAAGGTCACCTCCATAGTGGAACTTGTACAGAAGGTGAAAAAAGAACTAGCCCCTTCTATTCGGCTGTGCATGAGATTACTGGGCAAGATGGTGTCATCTTTCAGCGCAGTGCCATATGCACAGTTCCACTCCAGAGTGTTCCAGAGCAGTATTCTAAAAGCCTGGGACAAGTCAGCTCGAACCCTGGATCAGCCTATGGTTCTATCTCCACAGGTTCTATGGAACCTCTCTTGGTGGTTAAGAATCAGCAACTTAAAAAGGGGGAAGTCTTTCCCACCTGTAGCTTGGAAAGTGGTAACCACAGATGCCAGTCTTCTCGGCTGGGGAGCAGTCCTAGAGGAAGCATCTGTTCAGGGAGTATGGTCCCAGACAGAGAGGACTCTGCCCATCAATCTACTAGAGATTCGGGCAGCTCGTCCGGCCCTGCGATTCTGGATGTCCAGGTTGCGAGGGCTTCCTGTCAGAGTCCAGTCCGACAACTCCACAGTAGTGGCATATATCAACCACGAGGGAGGTACCAGGAGTCGGGCAGCCCAAAGAGAGGTAGATCATATTCTAACCTGGGCAGAAAAGCATGTGCCTTTTCTGTCGGCAGTGTTTATCCCGGGGGTGGACAATTGGCAGGCGGATTTCCTGAGTCGCCAGAAATTGTTACCAGGGGAATGGTCCCTGCATCCCGAAGTGTTTCTACAGATCTGCCAATACTGGGGGACCCCAGAGGTGGATCTGCTGGCATCCAGATTCAATGCCAAACTGGACAGGTTTGTATCCAGGACCAAGGATCCGCTTGCTGTCGGGATAGACGCATTAGTGGTTCCTTGGGATCAGTATTCTCTGATATATGCCTTTCCTCCAATCCAGATTCTGCCGCACTTACTACGCAGAATATGGGAGGAACGGAAGCCAGTGATCTTAGTGGCCCCAGCGTGGCCCAGGAGATCATGGTACTCGGAGATTGTAAAGTTGGCAGTAGGGGACCCGTTGGTCCTTCCTTGCCGCCCAGACCTGTTGTCTCAAGGGCCCATATTCCATCCTTCCTTACGGTCGCTGAATTTGATGGCCTGGCTATTGAGACCAGACTATTAAAAGACCGTGGTATTATGGGTTCAGTCTTGGCTACTTTGATAAACGTGGTTTTTCCAGAGACCAATTGCATCCCATTCTTTGGTGCGGACCTTTGTCAAAGGAGTAACGCACCTGAGGCCACCGCTTAAACCACCTTTATGTCCTTGGGACCTAAATTTGGTACTTTCAGCCTTACAGAGTCAGCCCTTTGAACCTATTAGGCATATTCCGTTTGTCCTATTGACCAGGAAATTAGTTTTCCTAGTGGCTATAACATCGGCTAGAAGGGTGTCAGAATTTGCCACCCTTTCTTGCAAGGAACCTTTTATGGTTCTTCATCAGGACAGAGTGGTCATCCTCGTCCGAATTTTCTACCGAAGGTAGTGTCCAAATTTCATTTTAATCATGATATAATTTTACCTTCCTTTTTTCCAAACCCTAAAACTAGGGAGGAAAGGTCGCTTCACTCACTGGATGTGATGAGAGCGATAAAAGTTTACTTGGAAATGTCAGCTCCTTTTCGGAAAACTGAATGCTTTTTTGTCTTGCTTGAGGGTCCTAAAAAAGGACAGCCTGCAACAAGTTAATCTATATCCAGGTGGATTCGCCAGACTATTGTCCAGGCGTAGGGATTAAAATGCAGGGTTCCACCCTGGGATTTAAGAGCACACTCCACTAGAGGGGTTAGTGCATCATGGGCAGTACGCCAGCAGGTGTCTATGGCTCAGGTTTGCAAAGCAGCCATTTGGTCTTCAGTTCATACGTTCACCAGGTTTTACCAGGTGGATGTGAGATCTCAAAATGAGACTGTTTTTGACCACAGCGTGTTGCAGGCTGCTTTATAATCTCAGGCCCGTTGGGCTTAGGGATAATGTGTTCCCCCCTCAGTTGCATTGCTTTAGGACATCCCACATAGTCATTATTATGGTGCTCTGTGTCCCGTGATGGACGATAAAGAAAAACGGATTTTTAAAACAGCTTACCTGTAAAATCCTTTTCTTGGAGTATATCACGGGATACAGAGGTCCCTCCCCTCTTTTTGGGATCGTCATTGCTTGCTACAAAACTGAGGCACTTCCTGTATAGGAGGGGTTATATGGGAGGAACCGTCTTACTATTGGTTGCCAGTGTCCAATCACCTGAAGGTAAGCGTATAACCCACATAGTCATTATTATGGTGCTCTGTGTCCCGTGATGTACTCCAAGGAAAGGATTTTTCAGACTTTCAAAATCCGTTTTTCAGACTTTTTCACCGCCTGTCCTGCGGTTGACTTCACTTTGCGCAGAAAAGAGCTCTGTGTACCCCTCCATTGTGGTCTGTTGTATTCCCAGTGTGGTCTATATGACCTGGCCTCGCAGCCCCTTCTGGAATCAAACTGACCCGACCGAAAAGGTTGCTGTCTTTTCTTAGAGGTCTAAGGTAACAGGCCTGACTTTCCACCTGTGACCCACTTGATTGCCTCCTCCAGGGTCTTTCCGAACAACATCTTACCATTGTATGGAAGATTGCATAATGCCTGTTTAGATGCCGCATTTGCGTTCCAATGTCTGAGCCATAACGTCCTCTTTGCGGTCACTGCGTGTGCCATCAATCTCGCCATTAATCTTACCAGATCAATTGAAGCCTCGGCCAAAAAGGCTGCAGTCAGGTTGAGTTCCTCCAGTGTGTCAATAACTTTAGCTGCTTCCACTCCAGCCCGCAGTGCCATTTCCACATTCGAAACCCAGACTTTTAGGGTTCTTGAGATTGATGTTAGGGCTACTGATGGGCGACAGGCTGCTCCTGCAACAGCATAAATTCTTTTAAGATCAGCGTCTGTCTTTCTATCCATCGGCTCTCTAAATGTTGTGGAATCTTCCATCGGGAGGGAGACATGCCTTGCAAGGCGTTGTAGGGCTGCATCTATCCCTGGTGCCGGTTCCCAAAAAGAGGCATCTGATGGGTTAAAGGGATAGAGTTTATTAAAGAGATTTTGGATTCTCACCTTTCTCTCTGGCTTCTCCCATTCATCCTCCATCAATTCCCGGATTTCTTCCATAAATGGGAAAGATGGCCCTTGTTTCCTTAGATTAGAAAAAAATCTCTTAACCTTCTCCGGAGGTTTTGAGTCCTGATCCCATTCTATGGCCTCCTTTATGGCTGTAACATATGGCTCAATCAGATGATAATCGAACAAATGCTCGGGCATGTCCTCTGTCTCTGATGAGGAATCTGATAAGGTCACACAGATCCTTGACGATCTTTGCGTTTGATCTGTGGAAGTGCCTGGTCTAGGCTCCTCTTTAAAGCAGGATGAGCTGGAGGCTAGCTGCATACTTTCGGTCCCTGCTTCCTGTATATAATCCTTAACCCTCTGGGCTTCTGCTTCCTTATCCGTGGCCACATCTTTTATGCATTCGGCACATAGAAGTTTCCCGGCAATAGCTGGTGCTGCGCAAGCCCAGCTTAAGCCCTCTGCCGGTCTCCCGGATTGTCGTGGTTCTACCGCTGAGGATTTGCTGCAGCTTGGACCACTAGGAGATCGATCCCTCCGTTTGGAGTGGGACTGGAGTGGAGAACGGTGGTGGGACTTTTCATTCCGGGAATGTCTTTTTTTAGATCTCTTGCTCCTAAAAAAGATTAAGCAACACGTTACTTGCGTGTGCGGCACTCTTTTGCAGTATTTTGTCCCCCGTAGACCCCTCCTACCTTTCCGCAGATCTTCGTGCCTACTGTGGCGAGCTTATGGCTACAGATGAACGAGAGAACAATAAGTTAAACAATAGACGCATCCTAGTAACTATCCTCTTCCCCTACCTTAAAAACATTTTTTTTGTCCTACCTCTTTAAATCGTCGGCCATCTTACCTGCAGCAAACAAGCTGAGAAGTTCAGGCTGACAGAGAGGCCGATGGTAGTAACAGCAAACAATTCAGCCAAACCTGGCTGGAAAGGAAGAGCAAGCAGAGAGTGTAAGAAGTTTGGAGATAAGGACCGTGAAATCACCTACCGGAATCCTCTGCAACACACAGCGGTGAGCGCCTACCACCACTGTGGTGTCCGGCTTTATGGTGTGCTGGCTTCCCCAGCAACGCAGGGCCACTCCTGCTAAGCCCCCCCATGAGGTCATTCGGCGGCGACCTAGGCTCCAGAGGGGAAGATGCAGGTAAAAATCCTCTTCAGCTTGCCACAGTTTAAGTGTGTCCTTTAGACAACAAATGCCCACAGCCTGGCACAAGGCGTCCAGTGTCATAAGAGGCTTTACCTCTATCCATTCTGGACCCCCCAACCCCAGGAGAGGCTCAACCTGGGGGGGAAAGGTTCGGTAGGGGGGTATAAGCTGGAATTCAGTCCGGTGGTCTGGCGACCAATGAAAAAAGAACAAGAGGGGGAGGGGAGGACAGGGATTTGTAACGCTGGAAGAAGGTGGTCCTGAGGGTTAATGAGGAACAGGGAACAGTTAACCCATAGCGTGCTGACGGGAGGACGACCAGGAAATATATATATATATATATATAATAACCCTATTATTTGCTACCCAATAATCAGACTCTCTGTTCTTACCTCTTTTTGAAATGACTTCCCTAAACCTTTTGACTCTCAATGTACCAAAGCTTTCCAATCCTTTTCTAAACTTTCAGCTCATGTTGATTGTTTACAAGAAACACATTTCACGACACAGTCCTCTTCTAAATATTTTGGTCGAAAATACCCACAGGTTTTCACTGCATCAGCGAACACTAAGCAAAGGGGAGTATTGATTTCTTTCCATCAAACTACTCCGTTTACCCTACGGAAAGAACTTAAAGATCCTGAAGGTCGATACCTTATACTCTCCGGTCTCTTGTTAGATGATTAAATCACTATAGTTTCTTACTATGCTCCCAATAAGAACCCCTTATCTTTTCTCTCACATTTATTATCAGTAGTAGAAACACATAAGAGTGGCACACTCATTCTTGGTGGTGATTCAAATCTAATATTATACCCATTTCTGGACAAATCCCCAACCCCAACTACGGCCCCTTGACTCTCTTATCAAAGACTCCTTAACCAATACTCTCTCTTAGACACATGGAGAGAACACAATCCAGCCAGAAGACAATATACGTATTATTCCTATCCCCACAAACAGTTTTCCAGAATAGTCCACCTTTAGGTGAATATTAGTACCTCAGCACTTATTCTTAACTCAATTATTATGCCTTGTACCTGGTCAGATCATAACAGTAGCAGTTATAACAACTCTTTCTTCTTTGGTTCCCAGATCCAACCTCCACGCTTGGTACATAAACGATAGTTTATTGACAAAACCCATATATCGATTACAAATAGAAACAGCCATACAAGATTATCTTATGAATAACAGTACTACTGATACAGACCCTCTAACCTGCTGGGAAGCCCTCAAACCATATATTAGAGGGGTCTGCATTAGCCAAGCCTCTCACCACCGTAAGATAAAATGTCAACTCCATAAACAATTAGAAGAGGCTTTCTATAAAGCTGCTGAGGATTTCCAAACAACACCCTCTCCATCAAACAAATTAAACTATGACAAAGCACATTTAGAACTAGATCTTTTATTGACAGAATCAGCTAAAAATATTCTTTGCAAATCCAAACATTTCTTTTATATGAACGCAAACAAGCCAGACACATTTTTAGCCTTAGCACTCCGAAAACTGGATCATATTCTGAAACCTATTTGATTAAAACTAACAAAAGATGACTATACCAGCAACCCACTCAAAATTTTGAAAGAATTTAGTAGAAAACTTATCACGCTATACAAAAGTACAAATACATTAGACCAATCGCATTTGACCACGCTGTTATCCTCTATTTATCTTCCTTCTCTCTCCCTAACACATCAGGAAAATATAGACAAAACTATCACACTAATGCCGTGTACACACGGGCGGACTTTCCGACGGAATCTGGCTGTGTGGTCTACATCGGTCTTCCAACGGACCGTTTCGCTCAGAAGTCCAACAGACTTTAGATTTGAAGCCTGCTTCAAATCTTTACGTCGTAACTCCGCCAGACTCGGTTACTAACGGAAAGTCCGTTCGTCTGTATGCTGGTCCGACCGACCAGATACGACGCAAGGGCAGGGTACTGCATCTTGCGCTCGCTGTGTCAGGAACGTACTTACCGAGGCTGAGATGCCAAGAGTGGTTCACCCTTGTGACTAAGCGCAGTCCGCCCCCTGGAGGTGAGACAGGGAATGGATGGTACAAAGAGGCGCAGGATACCCAGCAGGCAGGTGAAGACTGGAGTGGTAGTCTTAGCAGGGATGAGCAGCTGTGCAGAAATTGGCAGATGAGATGTCACACTGGAGTAAGGTAAACAGAAAGTCCAGAACCAGGCTGAGGGTCAAATACAGAAGAACTGGATATTCCAACACAGGCTGAGGTATGGTGTTTGGGTGACACAAGGCAAGTCCAGGTCACAGGCTGAGATTCAAGGGCAAGGAGACAGTAGGCAGATCCGGGTCACAGGCACAAGGTCAAACACAGGAGAAGAGCGGAATCCGTTAAACAGGCCGAGGGTCAGGTCAAGGAGAAGAACAACAGAGTCAAAATCAATCCGGGTCACAGCAGGCAATCGGGTATAACAAACAGGATCAAGGAACAACAGGAAGCTAAAGACGAACCAGCAATTTTTACCAGACCCATTTATATAGGCCAACTAAAGGGTCACTTTGGGCGTGCGCCAGCACGCATGCATGTGCGCCGGGCCGCGCATGCGCCGTAGCGCCGTTCCACCACGCATGCGCGCAGGAACACGGCCAAGACACCTGGAGGAATTATTCTCCTGACAGTGCCCCCCCCCCCCGAGAGGTGGCCTCTGGACACCCAAACTGGACATCAATTCCGGATGTTCTTGCTGGAAAGCCTGGACCAGACGTGGGGCATGTAAATTTTTAGAAGGTTCCCAGGAGTTGTCCTCAGGGGGATATCCCTTCCACTTAATCAAGTACTGGAGTTGTCTTCCCCTCTTCCTGCAACTCAATATTCTTTCCACTTCAAATTCACTTTCTCCGTCAACCAGAACTGGTGGAGGAAGTGGCTCCTCTCTGCCAGGAAAAGGGCTAGGAACAACAGGTTTCAGAAGGGATGCATGGATCACTGGGTGTATTTTGTAAGAATTGGGTAAGGCTAGTTCAAAAGCTACAGGATTGATCATTCTTTTGATCTTGAAGGGGCCTATCAACTTTGGCCTAATTTCCATGATGGAATTGGCAATCTGAGGTTAACGGCCGATAGCCACACTTCTTCACCCACCTTGAAGACTGGATTCTCCTTCCTTCCTTTGTTGTAATGTTTACTGTAGTCATCCTGGGCCTTTTGCATAGCTTCCTGAATCTTCCGAAAGTTCATCTGGATGGAGGCTACCCAGTCTTGTACAGCCAGGACAGACATCTCAGGAAGGGAACCTGGGAGAAAAGAAGGATGAAAACCAAAATTTGACCAGAAGGGTGTTTGGTCAGTGGCAGTGTGAATGGAATTGTACGCAAATTCGGCGTAAGGCAGAAGAGTGGACCAGTCATCTTGAGAATTGGAACAAAAGCAGCGGAGATATTGCTCCAGAGTTTGGTTTGTTCTCTCCGTCTGGCCATTGCTCTGAGGGTGATATGCGGAGAGACAAATTTTTACTTCCAGGGATTTGCAGAGCTCTTTCCAAAACTTGGAGGTGAACTGGACAACTCTATCTGAGATGATGCTGTCAGGTATGCCATGAAGTCTAACAATGTCTTTGAAGAAAATATCAGCTGTAGCTGAGGCAGAGGGGGTACCCACCATGGGCAGAAAATGTGCCATTTTTGACAGTCGGTCAATAATGACAAGGATGGTGGTGAACCCCCCTGAGGGAGGTAGGTCCACAATGAGGTCCATGGAAATTTCTGCCCACGGTCATTCAGGGATGGATAATGGTTTTAGTAGACCCCAAGACTTTGTGTTTGACCCTTTACTGAGTTGACATGAGATGCAGGAAGCAACATAGTTTTTACAGTCCTGTCTCCAGCCTGGCCACCAAAAAGAACGGGAGACTAATTCAGTGGTCTTTAGAGTCCCGAAGTGACCTGCCAATTTGTGGTCGTGAAAAGTTTTTAAGGTCAGAGGTCTTACCTCTAGTGGGACAAAAAATTTTCCTCTGGCCCAGAGTAGGTCATCGTGTTTCTCCAGAGAGAACATTTCAGGGTTGGAACAATGACTGGATGCAGATTTTATGGTGGACATCAGGTTAGTTTGCGTGATCAAGCAAAAATTTTGTGGAGACAGAATGGTACTGGTTTCAACTACCTGGGGGGTTTCATGGAACATCCGGGATAATGCATCTGCTTTTCCATTCTTTGAGCCGGGTCTGTATGAAATGTGGAAATGAAATCTGGAAAAGAAGAGGGCCCACCGGGCCTGTCTGGGTCTTAAGCGCTTGGCTGTTCGGAGATACTCCAGATTTTTATGATCTGTAAAGATCATAACAGGATGTGATGCCCCCTCTAGGAGATACCTCCACTCTTCCAGAGCGAACTTGATGGCCAACAACTCTCTATCGCCAACATCATAATTTTTCTCTGGTGCACTTAATTCCCGGGAAGCATAGGCTACGGGGTGCAAGAGGGCTTTGGGACCCTGCCTTTGGTAGAGGATGGCTCCAGTGGCAGTTTCAGAGGCATCAACTTCTAGTACAAATGGCAAGGCTGGATCTGGAAGCCGTAAAATTGGTGCGGAAGAAAATAGGGTCTTTAATTTGGTAAAAGCTTCCTGGGCTTCCAAGGACCACTGGAAATGGTTATGTTTGCGTGTAAGCTGGGTAATGGGTGCTACAATAGATGAGAAGCCAGAGATAAATCTTCGGTAGAAATTTGAGAATCCTATGAATCGCTGTACTCCTTTTCTATACGTAGGGGCCGGCCACTCCTGAATTGCTTTGACCTTCTGAGGGTCCATTGCGACCCCGTTGGTGGAAATAATGAATCCTAGAAATTGTACCGTTGACTTCTCAAATTCACATTTTTCTGCTTTGAGATACAATTTGTGTCTCCTGAGGATTGCAAGGACTAGTTTGACATGTACTTGGTGCAGTTCAATAGTGGCAAAAAAATAAGAATATCATCAAGGTAAACGAAAGGAAAATCATCAATGTATTCTCGGAAAATGTCGTTTACCACGTGCTGGAAGGTGGCCGGGGCATTGCAGAGCCCAAACGGCATCACCAGGTACTCGTAATGCCCAAACCTGGACCTGAAGGCGGTCTTCCACTCATCGCCAGCCCGGATCCAAATAAGATTGTAGGCCCCGCGAAGGTCTAACTTAGAGAAAACTTGGGCAGATCGAAAGTGTTGGAATAACTCCAGGATAAGAGGAAGCAGGTACCGGTTTTTAACCACTTGAGCCCCGGACCATTATGCTGCCTAAGGACCAGAGGTCTTTTTCCAATTTGGCACTGCGTCGCTTTAACTGCTAATTGCGCGGTCATGCAATGCTGTACCCAAACGAAATTTGCGTCCTTTTCTTCCCACAAATAGAGCTTTCTTTTGATGGTATTTGATCACCTCTGCGGTTTTTGTTTTTTGCGCTATAAACGGAAAAAGACCGAAAATTTTGAAAAAAAATGATATTCTCTACTTTTTGTTATAAAAAAAATCCAATAAACTAAATTTTAGTCATACATTTAGGCCAAAATGTATTCGGCCACATGTCTTTGGTAAAAAAAATGTCAATAAGCGTATATTTATTGGTTTGCGCAAAAGTTATAGCGTCTACAAACTAGGGTACATTTTCTGGAATTTACACAGCTTTTAGTTTATGACTGCCTATGTAATTTCTTGAGGTGCTAAAATGGCAGGGCAGTACAAAACCCCCCCAAATGACCCCATTTTGGAAAGTAGACACCCCAAGGAAATTGCTGAGAGGCATGTTGAACCCATTGAATATTTATTTTTTTTGTCCCAAGTGATTGAAAAATGACAAAAAAAAAAAAATATTTACAAAAAGTCGTCACTAAATGATATATTGCTCACACAGGCCATGGGCCTATGTGGAATTGCACCCCAAAATACATTTAGCTGCTTCTCCTGAGTATGGGGATACCACATGTGTGGGACTTTTTGGGAGCCTAGCCGCGTACGGGGCCCCGAAAACCAATCACCGCCTTCAGGATTTCTAAGGGTGTAAATTTTTGCTTTCACTCTTCACTGCCTATCACAGTTTCGGAGGCCATGGAATGCCCAGGTGGCACAAAACCCCCCAAAATGACCCCATTTTGGAAAGTAGACACCCCAAGCTATTTGCTGAGAGGCATATTGAGTCCATGGAATATTTTATATTTTGACACAAGTTGCAGGAAAGTGACACTTTTTTTTTTTTTTTTTCATAAAGTTGTCACTAAATGATATATTGCTCACACAGGCCATGGGCATATGTGGAATTGCACCCCAAAATACATTTAGCTGCTTCTCCTGAGTATGGGGATACCACATGTGTGGGACTTTTTGGGAGCCTAGCCGCGTACTGGACCCCGAAAACCAATCACTGCCTTCAGGATTTCTAAGGGTGAAAATTTTTGATTTCACTCTTTACTGCCTATCACAGTTTCGGAGGCCATGGAATGCCCAGGTGGCACAAAACCCCCCCCCAAATGACCCCATTTTGGAAAGTAGACACCCCAAGCTATTTGCTGAAAGGCATGGTGAGTATTTTGCAGCTCTCATTTGTTTTTGAAAATGAAGAAAGACAAGAAAAAACATTTTTTTTTTTCTTTTTTCAATTTTCAAAACTTTGTGACAAAAAGTGAGGTCTGCAAAATACTCACTATACCTCTCAGCAAATAGCTTGGGGTGTCTACTTTCCAAAATGGGGTCATTTGGGGGGGTTTTGTGCCACCTGGGCATTCCATGGCCTCCGAAACTGTGATAGGCAGTGAAGAGTGAAATCAAAAATTTACGCCCTTAGAAAGCCTGAAGGCGGTGCTTGGTTTTCGGGGTTCCGTACGCGGCTAGGCTCCCAAAAAGTCTCACACATGTGGTATCCCCGTACTCAGGAGAAGCAGCAGAATGTATTTTGGGGTGTAATTTCACATATTTCCATGGCATGTTTGAGCAATATATCATTTAGTGACAACTTTGTGCAAAAAAAAAAAAAAAAAAAAAAAAAATTTGTCTCTTTCCCGCAACTTGTGTCGCAATATAAAATATTCCATGGACTCGACATGCCTCTCAGCAAATAGCTTGGGGTGTCTACTTTCCAAAATGGGGTCATTTGGGGGGGTTTTGAACTGTCCTGGCATTTTATGCACAACATTTAGAAGCTTATGTCACACATCACCCACTCTTCTAACCACTTGAAGACAAAGCCCTTTCTGACACTTATTGTTTACATGAAAAAGTTATTTTTTTTTGCAAAAAAATTACTTTGAACCCCCAAACATTATATATTTTTTTAAAGCAAATGCCCTACAGATTAAAATGGTGGGTGTTTCATTTTTTTTTTTCACACAGTAATTGCGCAGCGATTTTTCAAACGCATTTTTTGGGGAAAAAACACACTTTTTTAAATTGTAATGCACTAAAACACACTATATTGCCCAAATGTTTGATGAAATAAAAAAGATGATCTTAGGCCGAGTACATGGACACCAAACATGACATGCTTTACAATTGCGCACAAATGTGCAGTGGCAACAAAATAAATACATGTTTAAAATCCTTCAAAAGCCTTTACAGGTTACCACTTTAGATTTACAGAGGAGGTCTACTGGAAAAATTACTGCACTCGATCTGGCCTTCGCGGTGATACCTCACATGCATGGTGCAATTGCTGTTTACGTTTGACGACAGACCGCCGCTTGCGTTCGCCTTAGCGCGAGAGCAGGGGGCGACAGGGGTGTTTTTTTTTTTGTTTTTTTTTTTCTTTATTATTTTTTTGCTTTTTTAATCTTACTTTTAAACTGTTCCTTTCATATTTTTTTTTTAATCATTTTTATTGTTATCTCGGGGAATGTAAATATCCCCTATGATAGCAATAGGTAGTGACAGGTACTCTTTTTTGAAAAAATTGTGGTCTATTAGACCCTAGATCTCTCCTCTGCCCTCAAAGCATCTGACCACACCAAGATCGGTGTGATAAAATGCTTCCCCAATTTCCCAATGGCGCTATTTACATCCGGCGAAATCTAAGTCATGAAATACTCGTAGCTTCCGGTTTCTTAGGCCATAGAGATGTTTGGAGCCACTCTGGTCTCTGATCAGCTCTATGGTCAGCTGGCTGAATCACCGGCTGCATTCTCAGGTTCCCTGTTGAGACAGGAGAGCCAGAGAAAAACACGGAAGACGGTGGGGGGGGGGGGGCATTCCCTCCCACGGCTTGTAAAAGCAGTCTAGAGGCTAATTAGCCGCTAGGATTGCTTTTACATGAAAGCCGACCGCTGGCTGAAAAGAATGATACCAAGATGATACCTAAACCTGCAGGCATCATTCTGGTATAACCACTCAAAGTCGTGAATGGCGTACCTGAAGACAAAAAAATGGTTAACAATGGTTAACAATAAAGCACAGTAAAGTGTAAATAATTACACACCTGAAAAACAAACATGATAAAACATAATAATAATAACAATAAAACATTGCAGAATAGAATACAGTAAAAAAGAGCAGAACAATAGAGAGAGAGAATAGAGAGAGAGAGAACAATAAAACAACAACTATTTTTTTTTATTTCATATTTTTTTTTTTTTTTTACACTTTTTTTGTAACTAACTTTTATAACGGTAACCGGTTCCAGGTTCGGGTCTCTCAAAATGCGATGGCATCTTGGGAGACCCTGTGAAAGTGTGCCTAGTCTGTGGAATGCTGTACCCTACGCTAATACTCAACTAGTGAATGGTAGCGTTCAAAACATTCACCAATGCAAAGACCAGGATTGTCAGGACAGGAGGGACAATAATAGCGGGTGTCACGCCTATATCCGCGCTTGCTGCAGACACGACATCTTTTTTGGGGGGTTCGTTGGGTAGGGGTACTCGGGAGGACATAAAAATGCCTCTCATGCAGCCGACTGCATTTGGTTGGGGATGTGAATGGGGGAAGTACGGGCGCTGCAGAAGCGGTGGGTTCCCAATTAGGATTGGCGAATGCAGCAGGAAGGGCACTATGGGCACGACGGGCCTGTGTTTGTCTTTTTGGTGGCAGCGGGACACTACTTGTGCTTGCCACCTCACCAGCTTCAACTGCACTTATGGGACTCGCCACGTCACCACGTGTTACTGCAGTGCTGGTTTGACTACGACCGGGGTGTACTAGGCCGCTGGCGCTTGCCAGTTCACCAAAACGCTACCAAAAAACTGTTAGCGATCGCAGGGATCAGGCCTGACTCTGCGAACGCTGCAGTTATGCGTTTAGTGTTTTGTAAGTGACAGTGATCGATCGATACTGCACTTGGGTGGGCTGGGCCGGGCCGGGCGGAGGGGCAAAACGCAGGTGCTAGCAGGTATCTGGGCTGATCCCGCTAACACTGCGTTTTTGGGAACCCTAAACTGCTGGTGACGCTAGTATAGATCTGATCGGATCAGATATTGATGCGATCAGATACTATACCACTAAGGGAGGTGTACGGTGCGTGCGTGGGTGTTAGCGGTACTGGCGCTAATCTGACGCTGCCTGGGGCTGGTGCTTGCCAGTTCACCAAAACGCTACAAAAAAAACTGTTAGCGATCGCAGGGATCAGGCCTGACTCTGTGAACGCTGCAGTTATGCGTTTAGTGTTTTGTAAGTGTCAGTGATCGATCGATACTGCACTTGGGTGGGCTGGGCTGGGCCGGGCGGAGGGGCAAAACGCAGGTGCTAGCAGGTATCTGGGCTGATTCCGCTAACACTGCGTTTTTGGGAACCCTAAACTGCTGGGGATGCTAGTATAGATCTGATCGGATCAGATATTGATCCGTTCAGATACTATACCACTAAGGGAGGCGTATGCTGCGTGCGTGGGTGTTAGCGGTACTGGCGCTAACCTGACGCCTGGGGCTGGTGCTTGCCAGTTCACCAAAATGCTACCAAAAAAACTGTTAGCGATCGCAGGGATCAGGCCTGACTCTGCGAACGCTGCAGTTATGCGTTTAGTGTTTTGTAAGTGACAGTGATCGATCGATACTGCACTTGGGTGGGCTGGGCGGAGGCACAAAACGCAGGTGCTAGCAGGTATCTGGGCTGATCCCGCTAACACTGCGTTTTTGGGAACCCTAAACTGCTGGGGACGCTAGTATAGATCTGATCGGATCAGATATTGATCCGATCAGATACTATACCACTAAGGGAGGCGCATGCTGCGTGCGTGGGTGTTAGCGGTACTGGCGCTAATCTGACGCTGCCTGGGGCGACGCATATCACCGCCGGGCGATCGGGGGGCTAAACCTTTATTCGGTAATAAACGGCGGGTGCCCTGACACTATAAAAAATAAACGAACTAACCAGCGTCAACCGTAACGATTATACGGTGATCAGTGGTGAAAGGGTTAACTAGGGGGCAATCAAGGGGTTAAAACATTTATTAGGTAGTATATGGGGGTCCCTGACGCTATAAAACGCTGACGGCGAACCTAAATATTTACCTCACTAACTAGCGTCACCAGCGACACTAATACAGCGATCAGAAAAATGATCGCTTAGTGACACTGGTGACAGGGGGTGATCAAGGGGTTAAAACTTTATTAGGGGGGGTTAGGGGGGTACCCTAGACCTAAAGGGGGGTAATACTCACTGCCCTAACACTGTAACTGTCACAAACTGACACTATGCAGTAATCAGAAAAAAAAAAAAAACTGCTGGTGTCAGTTTGTGACGGGGGGGGGGGTGATTGGGGGGGGATCGGGGGGCGATCGGGGGGGGGGATCGGGGTGTTTTGTGTGCCTGGCATGTTCTACTGTGTGTGTAGTGTTTGTGCACTCACATTGATGTCTTCTCTCCTCGGGCTGGAACGGAAATTACCGAGCCGAGGAGAGATGACATCATTTCCTTTGCTGCTGTTTAGCATACAGCAGCAAAGGAATGATTCGATTGGCGAGGGGGGGGCCACGAACGGATGGTCTCCCCCTCATCACCGATCGCCGCTGGACAAAAGACGACCGCCTCGGGCACCGGGGGGGGTCCGATCGGACCCCCCACCCGCGGAAGGCAAATCACGTACCCTGTACGTGATTTTGCCTGTCCGTGCCACTTTGCCGACGTACATCGGCGTGAGGCGGTCGTCAAGTGGTTAATGATATATATATAACCAATTGTGTCTGCGCTAAAATATATAAAAAAGAAAAATTGTGCAAAAATGTCGCTAGTATAATAAAACCAAAATATATGTGCCAATAAAAACATATACATATAATAAGTGCGATCCTAATATAGAAATATCCTCAAAAGTGCATCATGCAAAAAATATATAAATATATATAGCTATAGACGTAAAATCCAGATGCTGCTCTTGTGACAATCAAGTGTCCACATCAAAATATAATCAACTGATTAATAACGAAACATAAAGTGCAAATATACAGTGTCCATAAATTTAGTGTCCATCATGCTTCTCCTTAATAGTGTCCATAATCAAACATGCTTATTGTGGTCTCCTGTGGTCACCCAATTGTGCTTGCGCTCACCTCTAAGCGTGTGACACGGTAGTTAAACAGTGTCTAACACGCATTGGAGCCACTCCTGGGCTCATTCAGGGTACATTGGTATGAACTCCAATCCTCTCAGGTAAAACCAATGACATTCATATAAAAGAAAGAGAAAGCTCCATGGTGTAATACAGCTAGGGATTTATTAAAAGTAAAAAATATTCCTCCAGGAGGGTACTCACAATCTGCAGGTGCTTTAGTGCACCAATCTACCCAGAGTCTAGTATATAATCAGCGGCTCGTATGGCGTGCGGTGTGGTGTGTTTCACCTCCTCCTCTGCTGACAGCTCTGTCCTACCGCTCCCCAACGGAGCTGTCAGCAGAGGAGGAGGTGAAACACACCACACCGCATGCCATACGGGCCGTGGATTATATAGTAGACTCTGGATAGATTGGTGCACTAAAGCACCTGCAGATTGTGAGTACCCTCCTGGAGGAATATTTTTTACTATTAATAAATCCGTAGCTGTATTACACCATGGAGCTTTCTCTTTCTTTTATATGAATGTCATTGGTTTTACCTGACAGGATTGGAGTTCATACCAACGTACCCTGAATGAGCCCAGGAGTGGCTCCAATGCGTGTTAGACACTGTTTAACTACCGTGTCACACGTTTAGAGGTGAGCGCAAGCACAATTGGGTGACCACAGGAGAGCACAATAAGCATGTTTGATTATGGACACTATTAAGGAGAAGCATGATGGACACTAAATTTATGGACACTGTATATTTGCACTTTATGTTTCGTTATTAATCAGTTGATTATATTTTGATGTGGACACTTGATTGTCACAAGAGCAGAATCTGGATTTTACATCTATAGCTATATATATTTATATATTTTTTGCATGATGCACTTTTGAGGATATTTCTATATTAGGATCAAATTTATTATATGTATATGTTTTTATTGGCACATATATTTTGGTTTTATTATACTAGCGACATTTTTGCACAATTTTTCTTTTTTATATATTTTAGCGCAGACACAATTGGTTATATATATTTTAATACACACGGAGTGAAACATGGTGAAGTGTTTGCTGCTTATCTATAGTCGACTTACACTACAGAGGCATTAGTCCACTTGTGGCTCGCAAGATCCCCACGTAATTTGCCGGTTTTTAATGATAATTTTATTTAATTCTCTGTAGTCAATGCAGGGTCTAAGTGAGCCATCCTCTTTCTCTACAAAGAAGATGCCGGCTCCAGCCGGTGAAGAGGAAGGACGGATAAAAACTTTTTCCAGGTTTTCATCAATGTAAGTTTTGAGAGCCTTTAATTCAGTTTCGGATAATGGAAAAATGTGGCCGAAAGGGACTTGAGAGCCTGGTAACAGATCAATAGGGCAGTCATAGGACCGGTGAAGTGGTAGATGGTCGGCCTGTTGTTTGTCGAAGACGTCTTTAAATTCAAGGTAAACTGGAGGTACATGCCGAAGACTGTCAAGTGCTGGTACTATGGTGGAGCAAGAGGCTGGAGCTGCGAGGAGGGCAGGCTCGTTCCAGCCGGTATCAGCCGACCACTTCCGGAACTCAACCGTATAGTCCTCAACCGGCCTTCGCCCTTGAGACAAGTTATGTAAGGTAGCTTCGGCTGTAGTTATGCGTTGGGGGTCATCATAAAGTTGTCCCATACTTTCAAAGAAGGAGTCAATTGTATTTAACACAGGGCTCCTCTGTTCCATCAAACCGTGGGCCCAGGCTTGTGGTTCATCAGCCAGGAGAGAGATAATAAAGCCCACTTTTACCACCTCAGAGGAGAAAGTTCTAGGCTGGAGAGCCAAATACAAAGAACAGGCATTTTTGAAGGCTCGAAACTTTTTGCGATCGCCAGAAAATCGCTCTGGTGTGGGGACCCTAGGTTCAGCCATGATTACCATAGGGTTGGATGAGACTTGAGGAGAGGAGGCCCCACTGGTGGGTGCAGGAGCAGAGGTAGGTAGTGCGGATGGCCCGGCAAGTTGCTGGAGACGACTATCTATTTGGGTGTAGCCCTCTTGTAACTTCTGAACTGCATCAGTAAGTGCTGACACCTGCTGGCACAGGATCTCAAGGGGAGAATGCGCTCTGTCGGCCTCTGACATGGCTGGTTCGTACTGTCAGGAACGTACTTACCGAGGCCGAGATGCCGAGAGCGGTTCACACTTGCGACTAAGCGCAGTCTGTCCCCTGGAGGTGAGACAGGAAATGGATGGCACAAAGAGGCACAGGCTACCCAGCAGGCAGGTGAAGACTGGAGTGGTAGTCTTGGCAAGGATGAGCAGCTGTGCAGAAATTGGCAGATGAGATGGCACACTGGAGTAAGGTAAACAGAAATTCCAGAACCAGGCTGAGGGTCAAATACAGAAGAACTGGATATTCTAACACAGGCTGAGGTATGGTGTCTGGGAGACACAAGGCAAGTCCAGGTCACAGGCTGAGGTTCAAGGGCAAGGAGACAGTAAGCAGATCCGGGTCACAGGCAGAGCGTCAAACACAGGAGAAGAGCGGAATCCGTTAAACAGGCTGAGGGTCAGGTCGAGGAGAAGAACAGCAGAGTCGAGATCAATCCGGATCACAGGAGGCAATCGGGTATAACAAACAGGATCAAGGAACAACAGGAAGCTGAAGACGAACCAGCAATTTGTCTGAGTACCAGAGCCATTTATATAGGCCAACTAAAGGGTCACGTTGGGCGTGCGCCGGGCCGCGAATGCGCATGCACCGTAGCGCCGTTCCACCGCGCATGCGCGTAGGAACACGGCCAAGACGCCTGGAGGAATTATTCTCCTGACACGCTGCAATAGGAAAAACAAATTTTCCTATTGTGACGAGCGCGATGGGGAGGCAACGATGTCCCTTAGGTCTGGTCTGGATTTTAAGGGGAACCCCCTACGCCGAAAAAACGGCGTGGGGTTCCCCCAAAATCCATACCAGACCCCTATCCGAGCACGCAGCCCGGCCGGTCAGGAAAGGGGGTGGGGACGAGTGAGCGTCCCCCCTCCTGAACTGTACCAGGCCGCATGCCCTCAACATGGGGGGGTGGGTGCTTTGGGGGAGAACCCCAAAGAACCTTGTCCCCATGTTGATGAGGACAAGGGCCTCTTCCCAACAACCCTGGCCGTTGGTTGTTGGGGTCTGCGGGCGGGGGGCTTATCGGAATCCGGGAACCCCCTTTAATAAGGGGGCCCCCAGATCCCAGCCCCCCCACCCTATGTGAATGAGTGTGGGGTACATCGTACCCCTACCCATTCACCTAGGGAAAAAGTGTCAATAAAAAAAACACACTAGACAGGTTTTTAAAGTAACTTATTAGACAGCTCCGGGGGTCTTCTTCCGACTTGGGGGTCTCTCCGGCCTCTTCTTCCGTTGTCTGCTTCTTCTCCTCTCTCCGGCGTCTTCTCCCGATGTCCGGTTCTTCTCCGCTCTCCGGCCTCTTCTCCTGATGTTTAGCTCTTTTCCCGGTGTTCGGCCTCTTCTCCCACACTCCGGTTCTTCTGCCGGGCTCCTCCGCTATCTTCTGCTCTTTTGCCGCTCTTTTGCTAGCAGTGGCCCGGTCTTCTTCGTCATCTTCTCCCCTCTTCTCTTCTTTCGATGTTGACAGGACGCTCTCTCCTGGACATGCTGGGACTGTGACGTCATAAGGGGGCGTGGTCAACATCACCCGTGTGTACGTTGCATAACAGAAATTCAGACCGCAATAAAAACAGTGAAACCTCGTAAACGCCCTGGTGTAGATGGCTTTTCATCTGCCTAAATGGTTTTCCACAATTTTATCGCCACTTATGGTTGAGGCCTTCAACTCTCACTTCTGATGATACCTCATGGTCAAATTACAGACAGATTTCCATTTTTTTTTTTTTTTAACAAAGGTTGGTCTTTGAGAAAAAATTGGTACATAACACATGTCAAATACCGAAATTAGTAAGTGAGTACACAACTGAAATACAGCATGCATATAATAACCAATAGACAATGCGGTGATACAATATACAATTCACAGAATCAGGGTAAAAAAATAAAAAATACAAGTGGGGAAGGGATGAGTGGGAGGGGAAGGGGGGGGCAGCCATCACAATACATAGCCCAATATGTGTTATTCAGGAAAGGGTAAAATCTCTGAGTGGGCATTTTTAAATGGGGTCAGTCCAAGGTTGCCATATACTCAAGTACTTCTGGGGACATCCCCTGCTCATATAAGTCAATTTATACATAGGCAAAACAGCATTAATCGTGTTCTCCCAAGCCCTCAGTGTGGGGGGGCAGGTGAGAAGTCCATTTTAACAGGATCTTTTTTTGGCATCGAACAGCAGCAGTGAAAGCAACAATTTGGTGTATCTAGGTCTCTGGTCATCATCCCGTATGCCCAGCAGGGCCAATTCAGGTGTCAGGCAGGCCAGTAGCAGGAGAGCCTAGGACAGGCCCAAAACATATGGATATAGGTGCTATCAGGAGAGTGACATCACGGGCAATTCGGGGACCTCTGTAGGTATATTCTATGCAGTCTCTGAGGCGTGAAGTATATCCTGTGTAGGAATTTGGTTTGTATTAATTTATCCCTAGAAGATATCACTAGCCTAGAGCTGTCTTCAAAGCACTCTTCCCATGTTTCCCTATCCAAAGTCGGGATCTCTTCCCTCCATTTATCCCACAGTGCATCCATTTTGGGTGGATCTTTCTTAAGAAGGGTCAGATACAACGCAGAAAGAGGTTTGTCTAAGGTTTCTTGCGCCAATAAATCCTCAACTAAATCTGCCTGAAGGTCGGGTGGCGTTGGGAACTGTGCACTGAATGCATGGCGTAGCTGGTGGTAATGGAACAGCATCCACACTGGGAGGTCATGTCTATTAACCAGAACCCGATAGGGTAGAAGGGATCCAGCCGAGACGATATTCTTCAATAGTTTGATACCATATCGGGCCCATATTTGCGGATCAGGGATTGTCCTAAAATGTGGGAGAGACGGGTTCCCCCATAGCGGGCAGAAGGGGGACCACTGATTGGGGGATATAAACTGTTTCCTAGGCAGTCCCCAAACCCTTAGGGTGACCCTAGTGGGGGTCAGCAAGGAGGGGTATGCCAAGGCTCCCCGATACACCAGATTTCCCAATTCTTTGAGAGATCCCACAATAGCTGCCTCTAGACAGACCGCAGCATTGGACTAAGACTACTCAAACCACCACCTAACCATGACCAACATTGCCGCCCAGTAGTACACCAACAGCTTAAGCAGGACCAGTCCGCCAAAGCTAACAGGGAGCTGGAGAGTTGATCTGGCCATCTGAGAGGAGGACCCCCGCCACAGAAAGGAGCCAATGCAACTGTCCAAGTCCTTAAAAAAGGCCTGGGATATTCATGTAGGGCAGTTCCTACAAATATGATTGAACTTGGGAAGGTAGATCATTTTTCTAATATTAATTCGCCCTAGGAGGTTAAGGGGCAAATTAGCCCACCTAGAGCAACGATCTTTAAGGCGTGCGACTATGGGCTGGAGGTTAAGGCGTTGAAAGGATTGAGGATCTGGTGAAACCCTAATTCCTAGATACGTGAATTCATTGATCCACCGCAAGCGGTCTGGGATGCAGAAATCTAAATACCCCCCATGCCACCAATAGGGGTAGCGGACACAACAGAGGCAAACGAGGAGGCAGAGGTCAACGTGGTAGAGGCATGCAGCATTCCGATCCCTATTACAATTATAGGGATGTCTCCCCATCTCGATATAGGGAACATGCTGATACATATCATACCAACTCCCATTACTATAGTCAACCCCCTCTGACCACTCACAACAGGTTCTCTCCTCTTAGAAATATACATGAGAATGAGTATAGAACTGAATACAGACCTGACCCTAGAGTTGTGTACGAACAATCACCTCATAGATACAATCAATCCAATCCTAATGAACATAATGGTCAGGTTTTTCACGAGGATCCAGTACTTTGGAAAAGGTGTCCAGACCCAAGAGAGGCACAAAGGGAGGGAGGAGAATACAGAGGAGGAAAAAGAAGGAGAACTTGAGAGGCCAAGGTGTTTTCAATTTAAGTACCAAGACATTCACCAAAGAAGAACTTTCTGTCTTAGATATGGGACTTAAATTTGCTCCCCCTAAAAAACTAGATAGATTTGGTACTTTTATTGATGTTCACAAATACATACGCAAGTTGAACATTCAACACTACCTCATTTCTAATCCCTATAGAAGTGGGGTTAGCGCTGCAACATCTGGAACTATTCATTCCGGATTGTCCAACCCTTTACTATTCAATCCACCCGTCCCTGTAGCACCAGCTATAGGCATTTTCAGAGACCTTGTTCTCAAAGATCTAGCTGAACTCCCAGAGAAACATATATGCCACCCACCCATGTCTCGTGCCGGCTTCAAGTCCTTATGTCAACAGAAGGACTTGGTTATCTGCCTGGCTGACAAGGGGGGTGTGTTATATTCTTAATATCTAAATTTTAATTGGCTTTATAAAAAGAACATGCATTCTCTACAATTGTATGAATGGCAGACTTTGAGTTAATGGCATCCAGATGACGACTCATTAACGGAGACTACAAGTCTGGAACCTGTCAGAACTTTGATGGATTTTGTAAATAATGTATGTAACCAATATTCTGTTTGATATATGCGTTTTTGTTTTAAGTGGTCTGATGTATAGTCTGATAGTCTCTCTCACACATATCCTGTTTCATGTTTAGAAGGTTTGTTAAAGATAAAACAGATGTTAAAGAGCTCGTATATCTACTCTAGCCCCCACTCTAAGGAAGGAGGAGAAAGGGGAGTGTATGGGAGGGATTTGTGTTTGGGCGCGAATTTGAAAAGCCTGAGTTCATATAATCAGAAGGAAAATAGCTTTCTTTCTCTTGCTACTTCCTGCTTCAAAGCTTCACACATCTCCCTCTTCAAGACACACAGCTCTATCTTCTATGCATACAGAATTTCTTCCAGGACACAAGAAGTTAATCAGCCATCTTTAAAAAGCCAAGACAAAGGAAAAACAACTCTTTTCAGATCTTTGAAACAAATGAACTATATTTGAACATTTTTTGCATATATGAAACAACACTAATTCTGAATATGAGTGTACTATTTTTGTAAGTATTTTCCAAGTTTATGTGTGTACAATAAAACACACAGTTTACTTTAAGCTGACTCAGACATAATTCCAAAATTCGTCTCACGATCAATCATCATTATTGAAAGCTTTTTATACAATATTAAGCCATTTATTACATTGGCGAACGCCAGCCAGTTTCAATCGTCAGAAAGAAGTTTTTTCCACTTTCTTCCATTGATCAGAGGGGAAAAGTGATGAACAGAAATACTTCGCAAAACATTGAAAGAACCTAGAATGACTCGATTGATCGTTTGATTGTGAAGACCAGAGGATTTTGGAAATACAGAAGTTTTGACAGACGGTTTAATTAGAGTCCAGCGGAGAACGGAAAAGTTTTATATTCGGTGAGTACCAAAATATGGAATTTATAAATGTAATAGCCGAAGAAAGTAATTTAGAATTTGAAGATTTAGCCAGTCATATTTCAGATGCTAAGTTATGGAAATCTATGTTTCAGCAATGCCTACAGGCAAATAATGAAATTTATAAAACTAGATTTTCATTAGCTAAAACAAAGAAAAAATTACGTAATGTAATGAAGCTAGTTACGGTTTTCAATACAATGGTTTTTGATGAGCCAGATAAACAAATGATTTGTGTAGTGAATCAGTCAGCAAGTCAAAATGTAACGGAAATTATGCAAACACAAGAGAATGTACCTTTTGAAACAAGAAAAACAATAAATAATTGCGCTTCAAAAACCTACGAAATAAAATGACATAAAGCTGCGATGTCCTAGAATGTGACACAAACACACAATAAAAGTGAGAAAAAAATGGTGACTCGCGCTTAACAAACTGGTAGATATGTGGCTAGGAGGTGCCACACCAAAAAACTGAATACAATATATGCATAAATGAAAATGTTGTACCAAACTATAACACACAAAATGTAGGAAAGTATAGGGGAATACACAAGCCCCTCTGGTGGATGTGCAACAGTGCAATAATGTAACACAAACAGTGCAATCAAATTTCAAAATGAGTCCATATATGATGAATATAAACCAGGAAGTAGATCATTAAGGTCCATATGGGAGGAAACCCAAAAAAAATGATAGACAGTCCTAGGTGATTCAAATATGTAAGGGCATAAATGTGTGGGTCCACCACCAAAAGAGGGAGCCTGGCCGCTTACCAGAACCCCATGACCCCCCGTTACAGAGGGTCTAGATGGGCTTTGAGATCCTGCTAGTCCGGAACTCCCAGGAGCGAGGGTAGAAACTGGAAGGACGTCAAGGACTGTGATAAAAATGGATGGATCCACAAAGAGGCTCAGCCCTCAGCATAGTGTTGTCATCATGGGAAGAAAGAAAGGGAGGGCTCCCATAGTGTAAAATCAAACGGTAATTTATTGAAGTAAAAAACATAAACACTCACATGTAGGTATGAAAATCATCATCATCAATAGAAGAACAATCTGTGGCACCGGCCGGATGACCACAGATAGCTCGTCCTGCTGGGTATACAGCGACAGTGGGAGGTGGCGCGATGATGCCGCTCAGCCCTACGCTGCGTTTCGCAAAAGAATTGCATCTTCCAGGGGCACGAGCTGCTCATCGCATCACCTCCCACCACTTCAATACCGCCTATAGTAAAATGACGTCCTCTAGTTTGTGGGGTGATATCTGAAAGATGCTTGCAGCTAGATGCATCATTCAGATATCATTCTTTTCAGCCGCCGATTCTGTGCACGATAAGAATGATCATAGCGGCAGTGCCGCCGCTTGATCATTCTTATAGGCGACGGGAGGGGAAGCCAGCCCCCTCCTGCCGCCATCCGGTGCTTCTCCGGGCTCTCCCGTGCCATCGGGGACCTGGAGAATGAATCGGCCGGCGCCGGATGTTGACGATAGAGATGACTGGTGAACAGATGGTCACCAGTCATCTCTATGACCGTGGGAGGCCCGGGCGTGTCGTTATGACGTCACGCCCGGGTACCCGGAAATAACCGAAGCCGCGATCGCGGCTGTCAGCATGAGATCGGTGAAATTTTTTTTTCCGATCTCATGCTTTCCAGCCTAGAGGAGAGATGTGGGGTCTTATTAACCCCACATCTCTCCATATAGAGGACCTGCCACATAGATTCCTATTACAAGGGATGTTTACATTCCTTGTAATAGGAATAAAAGTAATCAAAAAAAAAAATGTTAAAAAAGTGTAAAAATAAAAAAAATGAAGTAAAAAAAAATTAAAATAATAAAAAAAAATTAAAACGCCCCTGTCCCCGGTAGCTCGCGCTCAGAAGCGAACGCACACGTAAGTCCCGCCCACATATGTAAACGCCGCTCAAACCACACATGTGAGGTATTGCCGCGTGCGTTAGGGCGTGTGAAACAATTCTAGCACTAGACCTCCTCTGTAACTCTAAACTGGTAACCTGTAAAAAATTTTAAAGCGTCGCCTATGGAGATTTTTAAGTAATGAAGTTTGGCGCCATTCCATGATTGTGCGCAATTTTAAAGCGTGACATGTTAGGTATCTATTTACTCGGCGTAACATCGTCTTTCACATTATACAAAAAAATTTGGCTGACTTTACTGTTTTGTTATTTTTTAATTCATGAAACTGTTTTTTTTCCAAAAAAAAAGGCGTTTGAAAAATGATTGCGCAAATACTGTGTGAGATAAAAAGTTGCAATGACCGCCATTTTATTCCCTAGGTTGTCTGCTAAAAAAAACATATATAATGTTTGGGGGTTCTGAGTAATTTTCTAGCAAAAAAATTATGATTTTTACATGAAGTAGAGAAGTGCCAGAATAGGCCCGGTATTGAAGCGGTTAAATAATAAAACATAAGCCTCACTCTGGGGTCACCCAGGCCCGTTTCCGCATTAGCCTAAAGCGCACCTGATATCAATGCGCAGGCGCGCCCCGGGACTCAACTTCCGCACTAGCCTGGAACGCATAAAACCACGGCACCAGCGCGCATGCGCGCCCCAGGGCTCAGTCAGCGTCTCCCGATGTTGAGTCAGATGATTGGTTCAGCGGACGGGATCTCGTGCGCGCCCCCTATGTCCATCCCTCTCGTGTATTACATATTCAGGCGGCCAAAGGTGAGCGCGGAGACAGTAGAAGCAAATTGCCAATGGTAAATGTGAAATAAAATTGACTGATACTATAAATATAGGGACCTGTGGCAACAACCATCAGATCTAATAAAAAAGGTCAACACCCACATTAAACGATCACCCACAAAGGCGATCGTTACCCGCAATGTATTGCATTGACTGTTGTTGCCCAATAAAACGGGGGGAGTGTATGCCCTCTAGATGTGTGCTACATCAAACCAGGTGCGTCAAATAAATGGATGCATCAAATTTGGACCAGCAACACATATAAACTCGAATATAAAATGTTAATAGGCCTGAGTGGTGTTCCTGGAGTCTCTAACCAAAGATTTTCTCAATGGTTATTGGCTCTGTCACCTAAACAAATACAGGTTGAACACAATGCCAAGTATATCCTTCCTCAGTTGATGGAATACAATGGGCTAGAACATGAATGTTTGTGTGAAGTCCATGAAACCCATTCTCCTCTTTTTCATAGAGAGGCAGAGGAAATTGATGAACCTGTATTTGTTGATGGTTCGAGATATTGTATGTCAGGTAATTATTACAGTGGGTATTCAATTTGGTATCCAAAGCGTAATCTTGCCATATAACACAAGTTGCCAGGACATTTTTCAGCTCAACGAGCAGAACTTGAAGCAGTAAAAACTGTATTGACAATTGACAAGGAAGAGAATAGAGGCTCACTAGTGATTTATAGTGATAGCTCATATGTTGTTCATTCTCTTACTGATTATTTACCTATTTGGAAATGAAGAGGTTTTGTAGATTCATCCAACAAGACTCTTGTGCAGAAAGAGACATTAGAATCAGTTTTTGACCTTGCAGAGAGTAATCCTCTTGCATATGCTATTGTAAAAATTCCATCACATAATGGAGAAGTAGTAATTCAACCTGAAACGGTCTCAATTAATGTTGTGAAAAAGACAGACACACATTTACCTTCGTTTTCTGAGGAACAAGAGAGAGACAAGTCCATCTCTTGTACTTCATAGGATGGTTTAGGATCTTCTTTGGTTTATGAAAATGGGATCCTATGTCATGACTCAGACGGTTTATTGTGTCCTGTCATACCACAACACCTACAGGTGGAATTCACTAAATTTAACCATGACAGTTTAGGTCACATTGGTAAGCAAAAATTGCTTGAAATTCTTAAAGAGAAATTCTATTGGGACAAAATGGAAGAGACAGTGGACAGTGTAATCAAATCTTGTCTGATTTGTGCACAAGTGAATCCTAGACCAAAGGGTCAGAAACCTCCTTTACAAAGAATTCCTCCAGCAGATGGACCTTGGTCTTCTATACAAATAGATTATATAGGGCCATTACCATCAGGAAAAAATGGATTCAGATTTGCATTGGTTTTAGTTGACATTTTCTCAAAGTGGATCGAGATTCTTCCAGTACGCAAAGATGATGCTTTAACAACTGCTAGGATGTTGATTATTCATGTTTTTCCAGTTTGGGGTATACCAGCAAATCTCAGTAGTGACAGAGGATCCCATTTTACAGGTAAAATCATGCAGGCAATGTGTAAAATTTTGGGAATTGAACAGAGATTTCATGTACCGTATCATCCACAGTCTGCAGTAATTGTTGAACGGATGAATAGGACTATTAAATCTAGAATTGCAAAAATGTTGTTAGACAGAGGAAATACTTGGGTGGATGTTATTCCCTTCATTTTAATGAGTGTAAAAAGCACAGCTTCTACTGCTACAAAGTATTCTCCTTTTGAATTAATGACAGGAAGGAAAATTCCGCTTGTGTTTCCACATGAACCTTTTTTGTCTACACCCCAAAGGCATTCAATAGAGAAATCAAAATGGTTACGGATGTTGCAGGACAATTTGAATAGTATTTTGCCACATGCAGCTACTTGTATGCAAAAAATGGTCCCTCCACATACTTCTAAGTTTGAGAAAGGAGGTCAGCTCATGGTAAAAAGTTTCAGGAAAAGTGGACCATGGCAAAGTAATTGGCAAGGTCCATTTGACATCTTGATGTTCAAGGGGTAATGGTACAGGTAAAAAGGCCCCTCAATTCAGTGAAAAATGCACGTAGACAACAAAAAACGTGGGTACACACTGATCAATGCAAACTTTATAATCCGAGATAATGATGCTGCATTTCTTTTTCCAGGAATGAATTACAAAAATCTAACCTGGAGAAATTGTGGATTCCAAAAGGAAGAAAAGATGTCAGCTCAACAAAAAGGTTTTAGAGCGAGAAAACTTATCATCATCACAGGATTCATCTTTTCTCTCGTGACAATTTTACCTGTGGTAAAATATATCACAAACTGTTCCAGCTATGCAGAGGTTAACAGGATTGAAGAATTACACAACAAAGACATTACATTATTCAGAAACAAAAGAAATGTAGACATTGATGTCAATTCAGAGGAACAAAATGATAAAAACACTAATATCAATAGAAAGGACAAAAATTAGAGAGTTATTGATATTAATGCATTTGACAGAAATCATGATTTTAGATACGTTGATATTAATACAGCTGAAGATTTGTATGGATATGTTTGCGTAGGACAGGGATATGATTGCTGTCTGCAATTGTATTTCATTCATAGCAATAATATCGAAGTCAACGTTAAAATAGAATCTAAAACAAATTTTGTTAAAATGCAGGGATCTTATAGACTAAACAACAAAACTGGAACTTTTGAATGTAATATATTGTTGAGGAGTTTCTGGGCTATATACTTAAAGGGTAATGACTCAACAATTTGGTCCGGAGATGTTACTAATACTATGTCAAGATCTGGGAAAGTATTTTATACCTTAGATCAATTTTATTACCTTTTTCAAAGTTTCGTAAAAATATTAGATCCAGAACATTTAAATATAATTGGAGATGAAAAAGGGGATGTTGTAAGAACATGGGATTTTAAAGTAACAAGACAATTAACACAAATAAGGGTTAAAGTTAGAATTTCTGTGGTCAACATGATTATTCCGGAAATTTATATTTTCCCACAATCTTTAAACATTTTTGAAGATAAAGATAGTTTGCATTTAATATGTAAGACAAAAATTGTGACGGACCTGGCCGGGACAGAGGCTGTTGGAGACCTGATGAGCCTCGAGCAGAAGAGCTGCTATTGGGGCCAAACTTCACTGTGCTCTGCCCCACACCAACAGCAGTATCTGTGGAGTTACAGGGAACTTCCCCAGTTGAAGCACCGGCAACCGGGCAGAGTGCTACCAACCTCTGGCCATCACCTGCAACAACTACAGAGTTCCAGGGAGGTGGGGCAGTCGGCCTCTCTCCCCAACAGGTAGCCAGAGCAGATGGTGTGGGGTTTCCAGCAGAAGGGCTGGCAACAGGGCCGAGTACTGCTGGACTCTGCCCTCAACTAACAGGAGATGGATTTCCTGTGAAGGTGGATGGGACTTCAGTCTCCACCTGTATACTCCAGGGATGCTGGGCAGTCGGCCCAGATCCCCAACAGCATGACAGAGTGAGCCCAGTCCCCCTGTCTTCTCTCCAGTGGCAGAAAGGACTCCAGGGAGAAGGGCCAGTCCAGGCCTCTCCCCAGCGGCAGATATGTTCTCTGAGAGAGGCAGAGGTTGGCTGGGTGAGTAATACTCTGTTTGGAATAATTTATTTGGGGTACTGTGTGGGTACAGGCTAATGAGGACTGGAACTACTGACTAACTTCGGAGTCAACCAGTCTGGTGTCTCCTCCTGTGTTAGTCTCCTGCCAAAAGGGGAGAAATGTGACGGACCTGGCCGGGACAGAGGCTGTTGGAGAGGACTGGGTGCGGGCCTGTTGCCTTTTGATTATGGGCCCTAGCATTTGGGGGAATGGTGCTCTCTGTAAGCTGTATGCCTGGGGACCCTGGGGTTGGTGTTACTTTGGATTCAGCTCCATGTCCCCCCAAAAACACACAGACTCTGGGAACCCTTTATATGCCATATTAGAATGGTGACTGATTTATACCGTTGGGACTCGTATTGTTAAATGCTAATGTCATCAATTCTGCTATAATGTGTTTATTGTAAATAAGTCTAGTGTGGCTCTAAGAGTCTTTTCATTGTTGTTTGTGTTAATTAACTGTGTGAAGCTCGGTGACCACAAGTCTGGGCGAAAGGTCATGTCTCAGTCACCTAGGCTGTATAAAGGATTAGATAATTAGCTCATGTTGTAAAATCTAAAGAAATAGGGGATTGGCGCTGTTCACTAGTATAAAATAAATAAATAAACTATAAACAAACTACTACCACAAGGGAAGCATTTTACCCCAATTATAAATAGGTGAAGAGTGTAACACAGTGTAAATACTGTTTGAAAAATAAATATAAGTGCTAAAAATAGTCACAAAAATGTGCAGACTGCCCAAGGTGAAAAATAAAAATAATACATAAAATAATAAATGGAACTCCAAGCAATAATAAATGATCAATCAGGTGTGTATAAAAAGTTGTTTTCAAAATCCACAAAAAATAATAATATATATGCAATGAAAGGTATAAGTGAGTTATACCTAAGAAGGAGGACAAACACACTGTTGCCCACTATAAATAAGTGTATATACTGATGTAGCTAAATAATATTGGATAAAATATGAAAAAATATTGAAAAAAATGTGTTGAAAGAAATGAAAAAAACCAAAAAGAAAAAATAAAAAAGAAAAAATAGAAAAAATGTAAAGTCCAAGTAACCAAAAAAATTTTTTCCAAAAAGCAACACAAAAACAACAAATGCCGTGAATATTAAGTCTATCGTTCAGTAAACAGTTCTAGTGCAACAGGCTAGTGCATCTTCAAAGGTTACAGGTAAGTCCGTCCCAGTGATTGTATACTGTCCTGTGTGGAGTCCCCTCTAGTGCCCCCACTCACCAGAGCGCCCAACCCCTGCAGGGGTAATGAGCATGTAGATGTGAATCTGATGATCCAATCGGTCAGTGTCCCCCTCACCACCTTTTTTCCACTTGTGTCACCAGATCGTTTTCAAAGGACAACTATCCGGACCAGTCACCATGTGCAGGGAGAAGAGAAGAGCCTCATAGTGTGATTCCGAATATAAATTTATTAAGCTCAAGCTTACAACAAATGAAAAGAATAAATAAAATTCAAAGGTTAAAAACAAACAGCACTCTGCCGGCTGACTCCACGTGAGAAGCCGCAGACAAAGCAGTGTGAGCGGCGTGCGTTCCACAGCCGTCTGCCGATGCCGGAAGTGCAGGACAAAAACAGAAGGAAAAAAGGACGCATGTGTACCAAGAGACCACGCCTTACGCGTTTCATCATCAAGACGTCATCTGAGGCGCCTCAGATGACGTCTTGATGACGAAACGCGTAAGGCGTGGTCTCTTGGTATGCATACGTCCTTTTTTCCTTCTGTTTTTGTCCTGCACTTCCGGCATCGGCAGACGGCTGTGGAACGCACGCCGCTCACACTGCTTTGTCTGCGGCTTCTCACGTGGAGTCAGCCGGCAGAGTGCTGTTTGTTTTTAACCTTTGAATTTTATTTATTCTTTTCATTTGTTGTAAGCTTGAGCTTAATAAATTTATATTCGGAATCACACTATGAGGCTCTTCTCTTCTCCCTGCACATGGTAACTGGTCCGGATGGATGTCCTTTGAAAACGATCTGGTGACACAAGTGGAAAAAAGGTGGTGAGGGGGACACTGACCGATTGGATCATCAGATTCACATCTACATGCTCATTACCCCTGCAGGGGTTGGGCGCTCTGGTGAGTGGGGGCACTAGAGGGGACTCCACACAGGACAGTATACAATCACTGGGACGGACTTACCTGTAACCTTTGAAGATGCACTAGCCTGTTGCACTAGAACTGTTTACTGAACGATAGACTTAATATTCACGGCATTTGTTGTTTTTGTGTTGCTTTTTGGAAAAAAATTTTTTGGTTACTTGGACTTTACATTTTTTCTATTTTTTTTTTTCTTTTTTATTTTTTCTTTTTGGTTTTTTTCATTTCTTTCAACACATTTTTTTCAATATTTTTTCATATTTTATCCAATATTATTTAGCTACATCAGTATATACACTTATTTATAGTGGGCAACAGTGTGTTTGTCCTCCTTCTTAGGTATAACTCACTTATACCTTTCATTGCATATATATTATTATTTTTTGTGGATTTTGAAAACAACTTTTTATACACACCTGATTGATCATTTATTATTGCTTGGAGTTCCATTTATTATTTTATGTATTATTTTTATTTTTCACCTTGGGCAGTCTGCACATTTTTGTGACTATTTTTAGCACTTATATTTATTTTTCAAACAGTATTTACACTGTGTTACACTCTTCACCTATATATAATTGGGGTAAAATGCTTCCCTTGTGGTAGTAGTTTGTTTATAGTTTATTTATTTATTTTATACTAGTGAACAGCGCCAATCCCCTATTTCTTTAGATTTTACAATTATTGGATCGCACCTTTGGTGCTTTCTTCATCTGGGGGGCTGCAGTTCGGTCACAAGCCCGTCCTAAGCGCGGAACACCACCATATACAATTAGCTCATGTTAATTAAGTTACAGTTGTATTGTTAGAGGAGGTTCCAGCGGCATATAAAGTCTTGAAACTTTGATTCATAATAAACAGTCCATGTTAGCAGTGAAGCAAGTGTCGCCTTGTTTTCTGCTCAGAGAGGTTGGAATATCTGATATCTGTATACCGACTGGGAGGAAGTGGTATATGACGGAAGCACTCAAGCGGAGTGTGGGACGTTCCGTGACAAAAATATATGTACCTCAAGATTCATTGGTAACTTGGAAAAGGAACGATGAATTTTTGGGAAGTTTTCTTCACAATTCTACTATGATAATTCATAAAGGAATTTTTGGTAGTGTGAATTGGATCAATAATACATTTGTTTATCAACAAATGAGAGTATCTTTGAATGATACTGTTATATATGAATGTTGCATATCAATAGGAAATTATCCGGTGAAATGTGCGAAGGCAAGTGTTGTTGTAATGTCTCTTAGGAAAACTCCATGTGTTGGTAAGAAAAGTGTCTCGGCAAATCCATTTCAGATTAACCATTTCCAATCCAGAACTCTTTTGAGAGAGGGAAAGTTTGTCATTATATTGTGGAACTTTAATGTTTCAGAATGGAAAATTTCTACAAGGTTTCCACAATGTCAAGGACATTTGGTTAATATGGAATTGGGTATTGAAAGATGGTTTGGAATTAATAGTAGAAATCATAACAGAAATAAGCGTGGTATTGTTGAAGGTATTTTAGGAGGGATTGGCACAATTGGGAGTATAACAAATAGTATAGATATTAATACTTTAAAGTCTGATCTTGAGACAGCTGGTTTAGTGGGTAGTAACGGGATTAAAATACAGAGAAATTTAAATGAAATTTTAGAAAATATGGTTATTAAAACAGCTAATATAATGGGTCCATCTATTTTACATCTTCAAAATATTACTCTTGATTTAATGTTAAGTGAACAACATTCTCATATTGCCAGAGCATGTTTAGAGATCCAGACTGAATATTCCACTAATTTTAAAATAATTGCACAAGCATTTCAGAGTGGAGTAACCCCTCTTGGCATTTTACAGAATTTACCCAGAGAATATGTATATGCTATAAATCATACATATTTATGGGTAAATAAATGGATAGGATGTAAACAGGATGTTTGTTATAGTTCTTCTATGATTCCAATAGCAGGACAAGAACAAATTTTGGTTCCAATCACTGTCTTGGGATTACCCGTCAGCAATACACAATTATTGTACTATAAATTACAGTATAGAGATTTAGCATTTAACAATGAAAATTCTGAATTAGAACGATTAGATTTATCATCATGTTTACAATTTCAGTCTAAAGTTATCTGTTTACCTAATCAAGACAAAAGTATTTTTCATTCTTGTTATCATAATCATACATTATGTTCAGCAAGAATAAAAAAAGTTGAAACAATTTCTGAATTAATTACTCGTGTAGATAAAAAGAAGGTTCGCTTTCAGATCATGTCAGATACAGAAAGGGTTAAAACTTTTTTCTCTTCTTGTACAAATACAGAAAACCTAAATCAAGGCTTGTATTGTATAGAAGGAGACATTGTAGCAATAAGTATTAATGGGTTTAGAACAAATTTAACAAATATGCTTATGAAAAATATAAGTGCTCTTCCCACACAATATAATATATCTCAGATAGATGAATTTCCTTGGGAAAAATGGGCAAATGTAATTTATAAGGATAAAGGTTTATTGATAGCTTTGGCTAAGGAACTTCAGAATGCAGAAATATTGTTTAAACATGAACAAGGTAATTTACAAGAGATATCTCATCAATAGTCAGAATTTTCAGGAAGTAATTGGTGGAAAAAATTCAGTAATAGCGTATCAATTTGGGAAAAAAACTTCAATAACCTCAGCAGCAGGAAATATTTTATCACATCCTATAGTTATTCTTTTTATTATTATTATGTTATTCATTATATTCCAGTTATGTTTGATGTTTAGAATGAAAAAATTATATTATCGAATTAGAAATGAAATCAGGAAAGGAGATGATTTATTGCAAAATAAGCTTAAGAGAAAGATGGGTTTTGGTATTGCAAACTCGGTTGGTGATGGAAATACATTTGGAGTTATTGGATCAAAGTCAGAGTGAATGGGACATGGATGTTATGAATGGATTTAAAGCTTGAAAATATGATTGTTATTCATATTTCAGAGGGGAATGTTATATTCCTAATATCTAAATTTTAATTGGCTTTATAAAAAGAATATGCATTCTCTACAATTGTATGAATGGCAGACTTTGAGTTAATAGCATCCAGATGACGACTCATTAACGGAGACTGCAAGTCTGGAACCTGTCAGAACTTTGATGGATTTTGTAAATAATGTATGTAACCGATATTCTGTTTGATATATGCGTTTTTGTTTTAAGTGGTCTGATGTATAGTCTGATAGTCTCTCTCACACATATCCTGTTTCATGTTTAGAAGGTTTGTTAAAGTTAAAACAGATGTTAAAGAGCTCGTATATCTACTCTAGCCCCCACTCTAAGGAAGGAGGAGAAAGGGGAGTGTATGGGAGGGATTTGTGTTTGGGCGCGAATTTGAAAAGCCTGAGTTCATATAATCAGAAGGAAAATAGCTTTTTTTCTCTTGCTACTTCCTGCTTCAAAGCTTCACACATCTCCCTCTTCAAGACACACAGCTCTATCTTCTATGCATACAGAAATTTTTTCCAGGACACAAGAAGTTAATCAGCCATCTTTAAAAAGCCAAGACAAAGGAAAAACAACTCTTTTCAGATCTTTGAAACAAATGAACTATATTTGAACATTTTTTGCATTTATGAAACAACACTAATTCTGAATATGAATGTACTATTTTTGTAAGTATTTTCCTAGTTTATGTGTGTACAATAAAACACAGTTTGATTTAAGCTGACTCAGACATAATTCCAAAATTCGTCTCACGATCAATCATCATTATTGAAAGCTTTTTATACAATATTAAGCCATTTATTACAGGGTGGGATTGTAATTTTGGACATGAAGGATTACGAACTAGAGATGCATAATTCTTAATGAACCCAATACTTACAAGGAACTACCCAACAATCCCACTTCCTCATATAAGAGAAAATTATCGGATATTATAAAGAGAGGTTATGAACAGAAAATTCTAAATAGAAAAGGAGAGAGATTTCCTGGTGCCCTTGGCACCCAGAGTTCCCACCATTTATTATCTGTCAAAGGTGCACAAAAACCCAACACAACCCCCCGGTCGGCCTGTCGTGAGTAGGATAGACTCAGTCACCTCACGTATAGGCCGCTACATAGATTTTTTTTTCTTCAGCCCCTATTCAGACAAATGCCATCTTATTTGAAGGATACGGGAGCCACTATCTGTTTGTTGGAAGGTCTAGACCTACAGGATGGCTATATCATTGCTACAGCTGACGTGGCTTCCCTTTATACTTGCATACCGCAAGAAAAGGGCATTGAAGCTGTCCAATATTTTCTAGAGAAAGAACCTAGCATTGCTCCTTTCCAACGTTCTTTCATTATCAAATTGTTGGAATTTGCTACCAAGCATAGCTATTTTTGGTTTAACCAACAATATTTTCTTCAGTTACGTGGCGTGGCTATGGGCGCTAAATTTGCCCCTAGCCTCGCCAACCTATTTATGGCCAAGTGGGAGGAGGATGTTGTCTATGCCCACAGGACCTCTTCCCTTGTCTTGTGGGCATGATATATAGACGACATCCTCCTCCTATGGAATGGCAGTGCCGAATCATTGGAATCGTTCTTTCAACATCTGAACAATAATGATAGAGGCATATCTTTGTCTTATGTTGCCAGTAAGGACAAGATTAATTTTTTGGACCTAGAAATCAAAATGAGTAATGGACAGTTCGTGTTTCAGACACATTTTAAGCCAACAGATCGTAATGGCTTCATCCCAATGGATCGTTGCCACCATCAATCATGGCTGTACTCTGTTCCACTGAGCCAATTTCTTAGATTACGTCTAAATTGCTCTGATATCGCCACCTTTAGAGCACAGTCCAATATACTTAGAACTAGGTTTTTGGATAAAGATTATGACCCTCATTTAGTGGATCGAGAATTCCAACATTCTTTAGACACAAACAGGGAGTCTTTACTAGAAGTGAAACCCAAAGTAGAAGAGGGGACACTTTCATTGTTGACCTCATTCTCTATCCAACACAAACAGGTTAAATAAAAAGAAAAAAACTGCGCTTGGAATAGAAACAAGAAGCTGCGGTTACAAGTGAGGCACACCAATACAAAACTTAAATACAAAAAAACGCGCTAATGAGTGTTGTAAACAGTATATGATAATGTTAGTCCCATACAAAAAAATATAGTCCCAAATGGAAAAGTCCAAAGCAAGAAGAAGGTAGATCCGTCATAAGTGAATGGCGTGAATTTCATCCAAATTTAACAGATGGTGAGATAACATATAACTGGAACACTTCTATGTGGTATTAAGCTTACCAGAAGCAAGCCAAATAAGGGCGAGTGGCTTAAACCCAGCCTGGGCCTTTGGAAGAAACCGATCCAGGTAGATTAAGATGTAATACACTCGTCCCATATATGCAATCCATAAAGATTTATCCGAAAATATATAATAAAAATATAGCGTAATACTGACAACGCAAACCACTCAAAAAAATGAATAAAAAGTGCAACACTCAACATAGACCCAAAATCATGTGTATTCATAAAACATCCAGTGTCATTACAGCAAATAGGATTGTTATGTGAGTGTCATGCAATCATGCAAATAATTATTGAGCAGGTATGTGAACAATACCCAAAATCTGCTTAGCAGATATAGGTGGAAAGAGAGCATGGAACAATCACCCAGATAAAAGTGTGAAAGATCCCTCTAGGTGCAAACAAGCCACAAATACAAACTGCTTACCAGATGGCAAACTTATGTGAGCATACTCCATACAGCTAATGAACTGTCACCATGTGTAGAGACACCAGATAAGTAACTGCAGCGAACCTTAGGGAAATCCTGCTTACCAGATATCAAAACAAGGTGGGCGGATGTAATGAAGCAACAAAACGAACTCCTGACAGGAACGATGTGGATACGTCCTGATCAACTGGACCCGAGCTCAGCGGTGCATATATGATAAAGAAGCAGCCAATAGTGTGATACTGTATAATCCTTAATTTATTAAAATAGAGTAAACACTTACACTTAGAACGAATATTAAAAGCGATGGATAAACAAACTATGCCGGCCGGCACACAAACACACTCCCGTCCTCAACGGAACAACGTGGCGACGTTAGCACGTCCCTCCCAGACGCGTTTCGTCATACGTTGACGTCTTCAATGGGGAACGTTATATGTTATCTCACCATCTGTTAAATTTGGATGAAATTCACACCATTCCCTTATGACGGATCTACCTTCTTCTTGCTTTGGACTTTTCCATTTGGGACTATATTTATTTGTATGGGACTAACATTATCATATACTGTTTACAACACTCATTAGCGCGTTTTTTTGTATTTAAACAAACAGGTTAAAGCCATCCTCTCCAAACACTGGGATATTCTCAAAAATGATCGGATCCTAAATACGGCTCTTCCAGATCAAGCGAGAGTAATTTTTAGAGGAGCTCCTACTTTACAAAGTAAAATAGCTCCAAATATTATTAACCCCCCCATACGTCAGTGTCACGTACCTGGTGGGTTGTGAGCCTGAAGTGCAGAGAAAGACCTCCCTTACAGCTCCCACTCCCATTCCCCTGGAATGGAGACAGAGGGCCAGGAGTGAAGAGTGGTATGGGTGCCTGGCAGGATCAACGGTTGCTGAAAGACAGTAGTGGTGGCACCCTCTGGAGTCAGGAACCTGAAGAGTAGACTGAGGACAGAGACTGGAATGCAGGACTGAAACCAGGAACCACAGCAGGTAATAGCAGACTGGAAACTGGACTGGAACCAGGAACAACAGCAGGTAATAGCAGACTGGAAACTGGACTGGAACCAGGAACAACAGCAGGTAATAGCAGACTAGAAACTGGACTGGAACCAGGAACAACAGCAGGTAATAGCAGACTGGAAGCTGGACTGGAACCGGGAACAACAGCAGAAGATAGCCTGGACCGCTGAACTGGAACACAGCAGAAGATAGCCTGGAACGCTGGACTGGAACACAGCAGAGGATAGCCTGGAACGCTGGACTGGAACACAGCAGAAGATAGCCTGGAATGCTGGACTGGAACACAGCAGAGGATAGCCTGGAACGCTGGACTGGAACCAGGGACAACAGCAGGCAATAGCAGACTGAAGCTGGTGTACACAGTGGAGGGTCAACAAGCCGGTGGTCAGTAACGGTCGGACAGCAGAGGTACCAGGGGTAATACAAGGGATGGTCAGGCAAGCCAAGAGGGTCTGGTGCAGGCAGATAGCAGGATCATCAAACAGGAAGCCGGGTCAGATAACAGGAAACACAGATCAGATCAGGTAACACTCACAGAACGCTGTAGAGCAGACAGCGAGGAAGGAGTGTGACAGGCAGGTTTAAATAGCCCGCCTGACACCAGCGGGGGTGCGCGCGCGCGTGCCCATGCGTGACCGCACCCGTGAACGCGCGCGCATGCGCAATGGAACCCGTGGCCGAGTTCCCCTGCGCCTGGGAAGCCGGTTACTGGCAGGATCTTCATGACATTGCCCCCCCCCAAGAGGCAGCCTCCGGATGCCCCTTTGAAAAAATTTCTCTGGATGGGCTGTTTTAAAGGCTTGCAACAGGTCTTCAGCATGAATATTATCCTCTGGTTCCCAAGAATTCTCCTCTGGGCCAAACCCTTTCCACTTTATTAAGAATTGATTTTGGTTACCTCTTTTCCTGTGGTCCATGATAGCCTCCACCTCGAATTCCTCTTCCCCATCTACCAGGATTGGATCAGGAGGATCCGTACTTCGACCTGGAAATGGGTTGGTAATAGATGGTTTAAGCAAGGACACGTGAAAAACTGGGTGTACCTTTAGTGAGTCCGGGAGCTCAAGTTCATATGCAACTTCATTAATTCTCTGTTTAACAGGGAACGGTCCAAGAAATTTGGGACCCAATTTCTTGGAAGGACAGGCCAACCTGAGGTTTATGGTGGACAACCATACCTGATCCCCAGGTGCAAGTAAGAGCTCACCTCGCCTCTTTTTATCGAAGGTTGCTTTGTTGTACTCCTGGGTTCTGGTCATGGTGTCCTGTAAAACTTGGTTGTTAGAGGTAAAGAAATCCAATTTCTCCTGGACTGCAGGTACTGTGCATTCTGGAAGAGAGTTGGGTAAAAATGAGGGGTGGAAACCATAATTCGCAAAAAACGGAGTCTGCTTGATAGCAGAATGAATAGAATTGTTATAAGCGAATTCGGCCAATGGTAAAACAGAAATCCAATTATCTTGGGCAAAGGAAGAAAAACAGCGCAAATATTGTTCAAGGGTCTGGTTTGTTCTTTCTGTTTGCCCATTAGTCTGGGGATGATAAGCCGATGAAAATGAGAGTTCAATGTCCAAGGTTTTACACAAAGCCCTCCAGAATCGAGAGGTAAATTGTACCCCTCGATCTGAAACGATATTAATTGGTACTCCATGGAGCCTGATGACCTCTTTAATGAATGCTTGTGCTGTTTCTGTAGCTGAAGGGGTGCCCTTCATTGGAACAAAGTGCGCCATCTTCGACAACCGGTCTACTATGACAAAGATTGAGGTGAAGCCCCCGGCCGGGGGTAGTTCTACAATAAAGTCTATGGAGAGCATCTTCCAGGGTCTATCTGGGACAGGCAAGGGTTTTAGTAGGCCCCATGCCTTTGTTTTATGCCATTTGTTCCTAATGCAGGTGGTACAGGACTCTACAAACTCTTTACAATCTTTGCGCAGCTGAGGCCACCAGAAGGTGCGCTGAACCAAATCAGTGGTCTTAGCTACACCGAAATGCCCAGCCAGCGCATGATCGTGACAAAGCTCTAGTACTGGAACTCGTAGTGTCTCAGGTATAAAGATCCTACTCTCATGCCACAATAACCCATCCTTAACCTGGAGCTCTGTCTCAATGGAAGATTCCATTCCTGCGGAGGCCTGTTTAATCTGGGAAAGCAGGTTTCCCTGAAGTAGAAGAAAATTTCCCGGAGACAAAATCGTGTCTGGAGGGGAAATCTCTTGAGGTTTGTGAAACATCCTAGACAGGGCGTCAGGTTTGGTATTCTTGGAACCAGGACGGTAGGTGACGTGAAAGGAGAACCTGGAGAAAAAGAGAGCCCACCTGGCCTGACGTGGTTTCAACCTTTTTGCAGACCTCAAATACTCCAGGTTCTTAGGATCTGTAAAGATTAAGACTGGATGAGCGGCACCCTCCAACAGATAGCGCCACTCCTCCAATGCTGACTTGATTGCCAACAACTCTCTGTCACCTACATCATAATTTCTCTCTGCCGTTGACAATTTACGAGAAAAGAAGGCCACAGGATGCAGCAGGGTCTTGGTTCCTTGTCTCTGGGATAATACTGCTCCTACAGCAATTTCAGATGCATCCACTTCTAGAATAAATGGCAGAGAGGAACCTGGATGCTTTAGTACAGAGGCGGAGGTAAAAAGGCCCTTGAGTGTCTCAAAAGCCTTTTGAGCCTCGGCTGACCAATGGAAGCGTGTACCCTGTTTGGTTAGCTGTGTGATGGGTGCAATGATGGCTGAGAACCCCTAATAAATTTACGGTAAAAATTTGCGAATCCAACGAATCGCTGGATTCCTTTCTTGTCTGTCGGGACTGGCCAATCTAGGACAGCCGTGACCTTCTGGGGGTCCATTTTAATGCCCTTACTGGAAATGACTAACCCTAAAAATGGAATACTTTCCTGCTCAAATTCACATTTTTCAGCCTTTGCATATAGACCGTGTTGTCGAAGTCGGCCCAATACACTCCTGACGTGCCTGCGATGGGATTCAAGGGAACAGGAGAAAATCAATATGTAGTCTAGATAGACGATGACAAACAGATCTAGAAAGTTACGTAACACATCATTAATAAAATATTGAAATGTGGCAGGGGCATTGCACAGGCCGAAAGGCATCACGAGGTACTCAAAATGTCCATAACGGGTACGAAAAGCGGTCTTCCATTCGTCTCCATCCCTAATACGAACTAAATTGTAGGCCCCACGGAGATCAAGTTTGGTGAATATGGTGGCCGTTCCCAGTCTCTGAAACAGCTCTGGTACTAAGGGGAGAGGGTACCGATTTTTTACAGTAATTTTATTTAGTTCGCGGTAATCCACACACGGCCTAAGGGTTTTATCTTTCTTCTGCACGAAGAAGATGCCTGCACCTGCGGGGGACGTGGATGGACGAATGAAGCCTCTTTTGAGGTTTTCGTCAATGTACAGTATTCCTTCAATGCCCCTTGCACTACCTCAGTTAAGGGAAATATTCTTCCAAACGGAATTTCAGCACCAGGAAGTAACTCAATGGGACAGTCATAGGCCCGGAGAGGGGGTAACACCTCTGCCCTCTGTTTACTAAATACGTCCAGGAAATCATGATAGGCGGAAGGAATGGATTGATGTAAACTAGGATCTGTATCTAGGCATAACAGAGTAGGGTTCTCCTGGGTGTTCTGGGTTCTGCAGAACTGTTGGCAGTAAGGAGAGGGGAAGGTCACCTCACCCGTGATCCAATTTATGTCCGGATTATGGGCCTGTAGTCATGGCATGCCGAGAATTATGGGAAACAGGGGTGAAGCGATAATGTCCAGGCGTAGCTGCTCCTGATGGACGTTGGAAATGAAAACGGGGATTGGCATAGTCTCTTGGGTGACAGGTCCGGACTTGATAGCAGTCCCATCAGCTAGATGGATAGAAAGTCCATGGGCTTTAGGTGACAAAGGTATTTGGTGTTGGGTGGCAAAACGAGAATCCATGAAACAGCTGCAAGCTCCTGAATCAATAATGGCGGTGATTTGTAGATCCTTCCCTGAAAGCTGTAGCAGAAGAGGAAGAGCAAGATGAGTGGTATTTTTAACCAGAGATGTCACATAGTCAGTAGATAGGGATAAACACTTACGGAGTTTAAGGGGACAGTTCCTGACATAGTGTCTGGGTTCCCCACAATACAGACATAAGTTATTTGCTCGACGATGTTGTCGTTCCTCTGGGGTGAGCGAAGGCCGCAGGACACCAAATTGCATTGGCTCAGGTAAGTTAAATGTGGAGGTAGGTGGTGTTGAAGATGGATGATGAGAAACTTTAGGGGTAACCCAAGTTGGACGAGAAGACCCCATAGCTCTCTCAGACCTGCGCTCTCGTAGGCGTCGATCGATCTGGATAGCTAGATCGATTAAAGCTTTTAAAGTCTGTGGTGTACCCACCCTGGCCAGTTCATCCTTCAGAGGATCAGAAAGTCCCAACCGAAATTGATAACGGAGAGCCGCATCGTTCCAATTAGTATCCGCACTCCACTTTCTGAACTCAGCCACATAGTCCTCTGCTGCTCTGCGACCTTGTTGAAGGGTGTGCAGAGCCGCCTCTGCAGTTACAGATAGCTGGGGGTCATCATATAACTGACCCAGTGCGTCAAAGAAAGTGGAGAGGTTGGTCAGGGATATGTCCTTTTGCTCTAAGAGACGATGGGCCCAGGTTTGAGGGTCACCAGAGAGTAGAGAAATTACATAGCCCACCTTGGTAGCCTCCAGGGAAAAGGTACGTGGTTGAAGAGCAAAAAATAGTTCGCAGGAGTTGCGGAAGGCTCTGAACTTATGGCGATTTCCGAAGAAACATTCAGGTGTGGGAACCTTAGGTTCCGGAGGGAGCATCACCACCGTTGAGGAAGGCCCAACTGAAGGAGCAGGAACAGAGGAAGCTCCCTGGACCCCAATGGGGTTAGACAGGGTTAACACTCGTTCCTCCAGTCTGGTGTATCCTTGCTGTAGATTCTTGACTGCTTCAGTCAATCCTGACAAGTGTGCACAGAGTTCCTCCATGGGAGTCGTTCCCTGCTCAGGCTCAGACATGGCTGTCTGCTACTGTCACGTACCTGGTGGGTTGTGAGCCTGAAGTGCAGAGAAAGACCTCCCTTACAGCTCCCACTCCCGTTCCCCTGGAATGGAGACAGAGGGCCAGGAGTGAAGAGTGGTATGGGTGCCTGGCAGGATCAACGGTTGCTGAAAGACAGTAGTGGTGGCACCCTCTGGAGTCAGGAACCTGAAGAGTAGACTGAGGACAGAGACTGGAATGCAGGACTGAAACCAGGAACAACAGCAGGTAATAGCAGACTGGAAACTGGACTGGAACCAGGAACAACAGCAGGTAATAGCAGACTGGAAACTGGACTGGAACCAGGAACAGCAGGTAATAGCAGACTGGAAACTGGACTGGAACCAGGAACAACAGCAGGTAATAGCAGACTGGAAGCTGGACTGGAACCGGGAACAACAGCAGAAGATAGCCTGGAACGCTGGACTGGAACACAGCAGAAGATAGCCTGGACCGCTGGACTGGAACACAGCAAAAGATAGCCTGGAACGCTGGACTGGAACACAGCAGAGGATAGCCTGGAACGCTGGACTGGAACACAGCAGAGGATAGCTTGGAACGCTGGACTGGAACACAGCAGAAGATAGCCTGGAACGCTGGACTGGAACACAGCAGAGGATAGCCTGGAACGCTGGACTGGAACCAGAGACAACAGCAGGCAATAGCAGACTGAAGCTGGTGTACACAGTGGAGGGTCAACAAGCCGGTGGTCAGTAACGGTCGGACAGCAGAGGTACCAGGGCTAATACAAGAGATGGTCAGGCAAGCCAAGAGGGTCTGGTGCAGGCAGATAGCAGGATCGTCAAACAGGAAGCCGGGTCAGATAACAGGAAACACAGATCAGATCAGGTAACACTCACAGAATGCTGTAGAGCAGACAGCGGGGAAGGAGTGTGACAGGCAGGTTTAAATAGCCCGCCTGACACCAGCGGGGGTGCGCGCACGCGTGCCTGTGCGTGACCGCACCCGTGAACGCGCGCGCATGCGCAATGGAACCCGTGGCCGAGTTCCCCTGCGCCTGGGACGCCGGTTACTGGCAGGATCTTCATGACAGTCAGCCTCTTTTTCACGAGTTGGAGGGTTTCTATTCATTTAGAAAATGTATTGTATGTCAGCACAACTCTGGGATAGGACGCAAAACTGTGGATTTTACATCTTCTGTTACTCATAAACAGTATTCCATCAAACCGTTTTGTACTTGCACTACCAGTCATATTGTGTATTTGATCACCTGTTACTGCGGGAAACAATACGTGGGTCGTACCATCTGCTCTTTTTCGGTTAGAGTTGCCGAGCATATTGCTCTAATCAAGAATGGGGATACTAAACACACTGTCCCCAGACACTACAAACTGCACCATAATCGTATGATTAAAGGAACGCAGTTTGTAGTTATTGATAGATATGTTTCCCCATGGAGAGGTGGTGCCATGACCAGAGGGGTCTCTCGTCTAGAGACCTTCTGCATCCATGAGCTCCGAACATATTTTCTGTTCGGTATTAACGTGGAACTAGACATCAACTTCTTCATCAATAAGGCTTGATGTCTTGATCCAGTCATGTCCATTTTTTTCATTTTCACCAGGTTCCCTCTCTTACTATCTCTATGCACAAGTGTAGCCTCTCTTTTTTTATTAATTTTTTATTAATTTTTATTTTTGTTTTTTATCATACACATTTTTTATTTTTACATATTCCACATGTGAATATGACCTCCTCACAGGGGTCCCTTCCACACGTTGGTATTTAGGTCCTCAATTTAATGTTTTGGCTTTTAGTAACTTCATTATTCCGATAGACACATGTTATATATGTGTTCTGCTATATATAGATATATTTGTATTTCATAGGATAAAGTCTATGTTTCCATTCATTTTTTCCTCTTATGTATATATTGTGGTTGCTTGTATATGACCTTCTCATGAGAGTCCATTCCACATGTGGGCAATAAGGTTTTTATCGTTTTGCCCTTTAGTAAATTTATGTTTTGTTTTATTTTTTATTGTATTCTTTACATACATGTTTGTAAGATGTTTCTGTAGGTATAGATATATTTGCTTTCCACTTATTTGTGGGATAACACACCAAATTTATATTATCTACACACTCATCCTAAGTAATCTATCATATTATTCACACACTTATTCTAAGCTATTCCTTTTTTCCACATTTTTTCGTTTTTGTCCAGGGTACGTGTGCTTGTTTCCTGTTTTGCCATCCATTGCTTTTTTGTTTAGAGCAATGATTTCCCGGTTTGTGAACGCCAGTCCTACACGTCGCTGCGCCGCACAACATCATCACGGCACCTTGGAGTGCACGACGTGGTTGACACCATTTCACACAGGCGCACTACTGCCCTTTGAGACGCAAGCCACTGATGTGAGTTTGAGGCATTACATCACTTCCTCTTGGCGTACACACTGGCGCACTACGGCCCTTTGAAATGCAAGCCACTATGTGAGTTGGAGGCATTACGTCACTTCCTCTTGGCGTACTTATGTTATTTGACCAATACATCATATTCTTTTTTCCATTTCACTCTTTTGTTTGCAAAGCCCATTTACATTTTGGACATGGAATATGTTGGCATTCAATAACTAATATGACCGATATGCCGATGCATTGTTTATTCCACTAGAGGCATTTCCAGTACACCATTCCACAGGCCCCATAGTGAGGCATGGAACGCACGCGGAACAGCCATTTTGCCTAGTCACAGGAAGTAACATTGTTTACATGCCGAACACATGGGGGAGTTGACTCTTAACTTGGAGGTCACACTGTCTACATAAACCTTGTTGGCTGCAGTGGGGGGACCCCCCAGACGATGTCCAAGGAGACGAAACGTGTCGGGTAGGACCCCACTGCTGCCATTTTTACTCATACAGTGCTGTTTTATCCATTCCAATGTGAGTGTATTTCTTTCTTTTTAACAAATTTGGTATACATTTTATACGGAATCACACTATGTGGCCTTTTTCTGTTTCTTCATATCTAATTTAACCGTCATGCAATCTGGGTATCACTCCTGAGGGACACACCGGTCTACAAATTATTGCAAGATCTCCTTGCAACTTCCATAGAACCCTATCAGCTGTTTTACCACACAAGCTTGTTTGACCCATCGAAAGTACGTTCCTTTGGGTTCAAACGTTCCGGTAAGCCTCCCTATTGTTGGTGGTGGTGTTCTTATTTCAAGATTTCACGTGTATATTGTCACGATCTACGTATGAAGTCACATACACAAAGAGGACTCTAATTACTTCACTTTTGATGTCCTTTTTCTGTTTTTTGGTTTTGTTTTCTAAATCAGATGATGTAATGGTCTTCATTGTATATATTATGTGGTCATTTCACTCTTTATATTAGCGCTACACTTTTCTGGTTTTCTTATTTGTGCACATATCCTACTGGACGTGTTAGCTGCTTATCCTTTTGGGCAGTGCAGAATTATTTGTTATATTTTGTAAGAAACTTAGGTCCCACTCCAAAATTTCGCAACACCGCCCATAAGTACACCCATTCAACGGAGTCAAAAGCCTTCTCCGCGTCCAGAGAGGCTATGACTCTCGTGCCCCCGTTGCTATGGGAAGCAGCTAAATTAAGAAACAAAACGGCGAATGTTGATATCGAACGATTTCCATTCTTAACCTAGATATAAAGATATTGGCCAAAATTCTTGCAACCCGACTTAATCCCATAAAGCCGCGTACACACGGTCGGACTTTTCGTCTACAAAAGTCCAACGGACGCTGACGGACTAAAGCTGGCTGGTAATCCGATCGTGTGTGGGCTTCTCCGGACTTTCAACTGACTTTTTTAGCCTCAAATCCGACGTACTTTAGATTTGAAACATGCTTCAAATCTTTCCGACGGACTCGAGTCCGGTCGAAAAATCCGCTCGTCTGTATGCTAGTCCGACGGACAAAAACCCACGCTAGGGCAGCTATTGGCTACTGGCTATGAACTTCCTTATTTTAGTCCGGTGTACGTCATCACGTAAGAATTCGACGGACTTTTGTGTGATCGTGTGTAGGCAAGTCTGTTCGTTAGAAAGTCCGCCGCAAGTCCGTCGAAAGTCTGTCGGACAGGCTGTCGGACTTTTGTAGCTGAAAAGTCCGACCGTGTGTACGCGGCATAATAGGTACTTTGATCCATAAGGATCAAACTGGCTTTATCCCTTTCAGACAAACTGGTGACAATATTCGCCGAGCTACACTTCGGGCACATATAGCCCGCTCTCGTCTTATCCCTACCTGTTTCCTCTCGTTAGATATACGAAAAGCTTTTGACTCGCTATCTTGGCCTTATTTTCATACAATTATCCAGAGTTGGGGACTCTGAGCAAATTTCTTGCATTGGATTTATACCTTATATCAAAACCCAAAAGCTTATATTTCTTATTCAGGATACCGTTCCGACTCCTTTAATATCGAGAGAGGTACCAGGCAGGGATGCCCATTATCCCCTCTCCTCTTTGCCCTAGCCATTGAACCCCTAGCACAACTCATTCGATCTAACCCAAATATCAAAGGATTGGAACTTAAGGGTCATCAACACAAATTATGCCTATTTGCAGATGATGCCCTGATATTTCTTACTTCGCTCCTGTTATCAGCACTGCCTCTCATGGACATTCTTTCCGTATTTGGACAATTTTTAGTCCTAACAATAAACTTCCACAAATCCACAGCCCTAAACATTTCTTTATCACCTAGTCTCCAAACTCAACTTCATGATTCTCTCCCATTTGTCTCACATATTTCTTATCTAGGCATACATTTTACAGCAAATCCAACTGCCCTCTACACAGTCAACTATCCACCTATGCTTACACAACTTACTAAACTCCTAGCTAATTGGTCTTCTCTACCGTTGGCAAGGATGGGTAGAATAACAGTGATCAAAATGTCTATCCTCCCTAAACTTTTATACCTCTTTAGAGTACTAGCCATAACAATCGCTTCACATTTTCTACGTATTTTACAACGAAAAACGAATCAATTCATTTGGGGCTCACTCAAACCTCGTTTACCCAAATTAACCTTATATTCCCCCCGTATTAGAGGCGGTCTTAGTGTGCCAGATATCACCAAATATTATTACGCAGCACAACTAGCACAATTTCCCAAATATCATGCTAGGAAGGAAATTCTATTATGGGTATCATTGGAGTCAATCGACTGTGACCCTCTTTCTATTGCAAATTTACTATGGTTAACTCCTATACAGTTACAGTGCAAGAAAATCACAAATCCTATTACCAAACACAGCCTTTTCATTTGGGACAGATTGAAAACCAGATTTGGACTCATATCCAAACATAATCCCTTCCTCTCATTCTTACGTAACCCTTCCTTCTACTCAGCCTGGTCCTTCCCAAATTCTTTTTCAGCATGGTCAAATGTAAGTTTAATTAGAGTTCATCATTTCTTTAATTCTCAAAATATCATACCATTTCCAGACTTATGCAATACATATTCCCTCCCATCCACAGAAACCTTTCGATATCTCCAAATTAATTTTTTTTTGGAACACAACAAACCCACTGACACCCAAACTCCTGACTTCATAGTCTTTGAAAATGCTTGCAAATCTGACCCTCATAGATGTGGACTGCCATATATGAACAATTACTCTCTCATGTAACCGCTTCTCCTCCAACATACACAACCAAATGGGAAACTGATCTTCATCTTCAACCAAATGAACTAGACTGGTCTCAAATAGTGGCTCTCGAAACAAATTATAAGGTGCTAACTAGATGGTATCTGGTCCCATCCAGAATATCCAAATTTTCCCCCCAATATCCCTCTCACTGTTTTCAAGGCTGTACTACTCTGGGTTCACATGTACATATATGATGGGAATGTCCCTTAGTAAGCTCCTTTTGGTCAGAAATCTTCAAAATTCTTTCTATGTTCAATATAACCCTTGAACCCGATCCCTTGGTAGCACTTCTGAACAGAAAACCACAAATCATAACACACCTCCAATTCAAATTACTTCTTTTTATAACCATGGCAGCTAAACAAACTGTAGCAAAAGCATGGAAATCAAACTCTCTCTGCATAGAGTCAGTCAAACAAAGAGTCACACAATCTATGATGCATGCTAAAACTGAAGCTATACTACTAGATAAAGTTTCTAATTTTGAATCCTTATGGAGACCTTGAATCAAACACTATTGGACTGTTCACTAATTTCTCCCTGAGAGATTATAATATCCACCCAGCTACTATAATTACCTTCACCTGATTCTCTAACCATTGGTCCCCCTGGACTTTTCTTTTTTTCTCCCCTCTGTGCCCTATCACCTCTACTAGGTTTATTCTTGTTAATTATCTGATATACAGTCAGGTCCATAAATATTGGGACATTGACACAATTCTAATATTTTTGGCTCTATACACCACCACTATGGATTTGAAATGAAACAAACAAGATGTGCTTTAACTGCAGACTTTCAGCTTTAATTTGAGGGTATTTACATCCAAATCAGGTGAACGGTGTAGGAATTACAACATTTTTTATCTGTGCCTCCCACTTTTTAAGGGACCAAAAGTAATGGGACAGATTAACAATCATCCATCAAACTTTCACTTTTTATTACTTGGTTGCAAATCCTTTGCAGTCAATTACAGCCTGAAGTCTGGAACGCATAGACATCACCAGACGCTGGGTTTCATCCCTGGTGATGCTCTGCCAGGCCTCTACTGCAACTGTCTTCAGTTTCTGCTTGTTCTTGGGGCATTTTCCCTTCAGTTTTGTCTTCAGTAAGTGAAATGCATGCTCAATCGGATTCAGGTCAGGTGATTGACTTGGCTATTGCATAACATTCCACTTCTTTTCCTTAAAAAACTCTTTGGTTGCTTTCGCAGTATGCTTTGGGTCATTGTCCATCTGCACTGTGAAGTGCCGTCCAATGAGTTCTGAAGCATTTTGCTGAATATGAGCAGATAATATTGCCCGAAACACTTAAGAATTCATCCTGCTGCTTTTGTCACCACTCACATCATCAATAAATACAAGAGAACCAGTTCCATTGGCAGCCATACATTCCCACGCCATGACACTACCACCATCATGCTTCACTGATGAGGTGGTATGCATTGGATCATGAACAGTTCCTTTCCTTCTCCATACACTTCTCTTTCCATCACTCTGGTACAAGTTGATCTTGGTCTCATCTGTCCATAGGATGTTGAGGCTTCGAGGCTCACCAATTGTTTACATCTTGTGGTGAACCCTCTGTATTCACTCTGGTGAAGTCTTCTCTTGATTGTTGACTTTGACACACATACACCTACCTCCTGGAGAGTGTTCTTGATCTGGCCAACTGTTCTGAAGGGTATTTTCTTCACCAGGGAAAGAATTCTTCGGTCATCCACCACAGTTGTTTTCCGTGGTCTTCCGGGTCTTTTGGTGTTGCTGAGCTCACCGGTGCATTCTTTCTTTTTAAGGATGTTCCAAACAGTTGATTTAGCCACACCTAATGTTTTTGCTATCTCTCTGATGGGTTTGTTTTGTTTTTTCAGCCTAATGATGGCTTGCTTCACTGATAGTGACAGCTCTTTGGATCTCATATTGAGAGCTGACAGCAACAGATTCCAAATGCAAATAGCACACTTGAAATTAACTCTGGACCTTATTATCTGCTCCTTGTAAATGGGATAATGAGGGAATAACACACACCTGGCCATGAAAAAGCTGAGCAGCCAATTGTCCCATTACTTTTGGCCCCTAAAAAGTGGGAGGCACATATACAAACTGTTATAATTCCTACACTGTTCACCTGATTTGGATGTAAATACCCTCAAATAAAGCTGAAAGTCTGTGTCACGGAACGTCCCTCACTCCGCTTGAGTGCTTCCGTCATATACCACTTCCTCCCAGTCTGTATGCAGATATCAGATATTCCAACCTCTCTGTGCACAAAACAAGGCGACACTTGCTTGTTGCTAACATGAACTGTTTTTATTTAGAATCAAAATTACAAGACTTTATATGCCGTTGGAACCTTCTCTAACAATACAACTGTAACCTAATTAACATAATTAACATGAGCTAATTAACTAAAAAATTTACTTAGACCAGATGACAGACTTGTGGGCACCGAGCTTCACACAGTAGTATAAACACAATAGCTGCAGCTCCAATAGGAGTCGTCCCATCTCCTACATTGTATAGAGGACAATGATCAGCTCATTCAATTAACATAAACACAGGTAGTTGGAGTTGATGACACCAGTATCTCCTCACAGGATGTGTCCCAACAGAATGAATCAGTCTTATCAGCAGGGGGCTGCTGGAGGAATCCCCCCTCCCTCTTCAGGGACACAAATCCACAGCAAGGAGTCCCCAACAGAATCAAACAACATGCAATATATACATATATACATGACTGAGTCTGATTAGTACAGTTCAGACCGGACCTCCAATTCACCCCACAAAGAGCACCGTTCCATTGAAAATCCAGGGCCCATAATCAAAAGGCAAGAGGCTTGCACCCAGTCCTCTCCAACAGCCTCTGTCCCAGCTAGGTCTGTCACAGTCTGCAGTTAAAGCACATCTTGCTTGTTTCATTTCAAATCCATTGTGGTGGTGTATAGAGCCAAAAAGATTAGAATTGTGTCGATGTCCCAATATTTATGGACCTGACTGTACCAACTGTAATAGAAGATGCTTTGAATGGTTGGGATTTTTGACCTTTGCACCAGATAAAGCCAAGCCAAGAGAAGGAACTTTGCCCTAGTTTAGCCTAATTTATTCCCCCAGCTATTCTACAACACATTAACTTTATATTTCTTTATAGGTTGATTCTATTCCATTCTTTTCATAGATGGCATAATTATATTATATTTTTTCAATCAACTTAATTTCTCAATTACTTGTCATCAAATAGCTGCCATGAAGCTATGATTATGACATTTCATGTTACATAATCTTATCCTACAAACCGCTAGGTTATCTATTTTCATTTACTTTTATAAGAGTTACTTTCCTGAATGATTACGCCTTTTTCTCACTATTGTATATGTTCTGTTAATGGAATATCTATTTCTATTATATTATTGTACATACTCTGTTGATTGGAATTTTGTTGATAATTATAAAATTCAATAACATATTTTAAACAGAGAGAAGAACGAAGAGAACGATTAAGTTGGTATTAGTCAGTGATGTAGGTCAGTGATGTAGCTGTGGGAGTTGTGGATGGCTTTGTAGGTAGTTGTTAGTATTTTGAATTTAATTTGTTGGGTGAGCGGAAGCCAGTGGAGGGATTTACAGAGAGGAGACAGAGCGGTTGGTAAGGTGGATGAGTCTGGCAGCAGCATTCATGATGAACTGAAGGGGGGTAGACTATGTAGAGCTAAGCCAATGAGGAGGGAGTTGCAGTAATCGAGGCGAGAGATGACCAGGGAGTGACTTAAGAGCTTTGTTGTGTCTTTGGTTAGGAAGGGGCGTATTTTGGAGATGTTGCAAAGGTTGAGACGGCAAGATTTGGACAGGGATTGGATATGGGGCTTAAAGGAGAGTTCAGAGTCCAGGACTACTCCTAGGACCTTGGCATGTGGGGATGGGCTGATAGTTGTGCCATCAATTTTGACAGAGAGATCAGGGGAAGAGGCACATGTGGGAGGAAAAATTATAAGTTCGGTTTTGGATAGATTGAGTTTGAGGATGTGGTGTGTCATCCAAAATGATATATCTGATAGTAAATTAGTGATACGTGAGGAGACTGAAGGAGTGAGTTGAGGGGTAGAGAAATAGATTTGAGTGTCGTCAGCATAGAGATGGTATTGGAAGCCGTGGGAGGCCATGAGCGGACCCAGGGAGGTGGTGTAGATTGAAAATAGGAGAGGTCCAAGAACAGAACCTTGGGGGACCACAACAGAGAAAGGAAGAGGAGAGGTGGAAGTAGAATTGTAAGTAAAGGTGCGGTTGGATAACTTGTTTTCGCACTATGTAGCACTATGTATCTTTCATAAAATACTTGTATTCATTTTTTTCAGCCTTTGTTGCAAATTAGTGCTGCTAATCTCCTGCATTCATTTTGCAGCTACTTCACATCTACTTCCACTCACAGTGGCAGATGCTCGGGGAGGGCTTCCTGGTGGTGACAATGGCAAAACATGCCTGTGCAATGAGCATGCAATGAGCATGGGCGCACCCTGGGACAACTTCCCCTGGAAATATTTATTAGGGTGACAATGTAGGAAAACAAGCGAGAAACTGGTACAAGAAGTACCAAAGTAGGACTTTCATGGCATGATCCCCAGGTATTCTTTTAAAGAAAATCTTTCAACCAGAGAGGGTGGTGAGTACGCACAGAGACAATACAGATGCAAGACTACTTTATCCATCACTTGCTGGCTTGCATGCTGACCTAATTGGTTTTTATCACCGCCTGGAAGTACCTTGGGACCCCCCATTAGAAAAGCGACATAGACTGTTATCTGATCGCTCAGCTCCTGCACACTGTGCAAATTGAATGATCTATGGCTGTGTAGTGAGAACGGTATTCACTGATCGCAAGGGAAAAACGTACACCCGATAAGGGGAGGTAGTGATGTACTGGAGTAGAAGGGTAGATGGTATATTGGTACATAAGGGAACTTAAATTTAGAAAAAAAAAAAACTATAGTTGTGGGTTCTGGCCTGTGCCCCCAACTTCCTGTGTGTCACTATTGCTCACTTAGGCCAACCAATAATCAAGAATTCATAAAGCATGTCTATGACACTCTATAGAATTTCATTGTTCCTCCATATGGAAAATGTTAAATTTTCTTTTAAATAGGTACATGCATTGCGCTTAGAGGCTGGAGTGTCTATATGAACATGCCACCCTCAGTGCAGCTGCACTTCCTCCTGCTACTGCAGCTGTCACACAGGCAATACAGTGGCTGAGCATTTTTAAAGCTAGGAGGGTGGAGCCCAATTAGGATTCTGAGACACTAGTTCAGGGGTCTCAAACTGGCAGCCCTCCAGCTGTTGCAAAACTACAAGTCCCATGAGGCATTGCAAGGCTGACAGTTACAAGCATGACTCCCACAGGCAGAGGCATGATGGGACTTGTGGTTTCGTAACAGTTACAAGTATGATAAACAATAATGATAATAATAGAGAACAGATCCCAGGCAGCATTGTAGGACAGTCCAGCTGTTTTGCACAAAGCCACAAACAAACTAACAGCCCTGATCTGTGCCTCTATTGTCACACTCCACAAAACAGCTGGGCTGACAGTCTACAGCACTATGACATCCCAATGCCTAATAACAAAAAGTAAAAAATAAAAAAATAAAAATAAAATCTCCAACACAATGCACCTACAAACTACACTGCACAACGTTGCATAGAACGCAAAACAAAACCCAAAAGCAACACATGAAGGAATTTCAAAGGGTGCAAAGCAATACATAAATTGCAACACACACACACACAAAAAAAAACTCCTGCACCCCCCAGCTCCCCCCTCTCCCCCCTCCCTTTCCTCCTGCCCAAATTCTGCAGCCTAGATCTGGCGATTAGCAGCAAATGATGACAGAAAAATGCATGAAAATGGAGACAGGAGTGGATGGGCAGCAGTGAGTTCTGGGCTTGTGTCACACAGCTCAGTCAGTTTTGATTGCTCGTGGGCAGTCCTCTAGCGCCCACTATATCAAAAGCCAGGAATATAGTTTCACAAGATTTGGAACGTTTCAATAAAGGGAAGGAGAGAGAGAGAGAGAAAAAAAAAAGTTCCTATGGCTCTCGTCAACTTTTAGCTAAGTTTCGTTTTTGCACCGATTTGGCTTTTTGTGTGTGCCAGGGATGGTGCAGGGGAGCCGCCTGGTGCTCCACAGGGACTGGCACAGGGCACACAGCTCACTGCTTTGCCTGGAAAGCTTCCTCTGGAGGTCTGGAAAATAGAAGCACATACTGTATCCCTTTTTTGCAAGATTGCCTGTCTAGGCAGAGGGGGGAAGAAGGTGCAGCCTTGCTGCCAGAAGGGATCAGCTCTGGGGGAGGCTGTGCTGCCTGCCAAGGGGGGGCTGCAGGGAAAGAAAAGGAACCTACTTTTGGCCAGTTTCCTCGCCCTCGCCTTGGATCTCATCTTGTCGGCTGGTGGATTCCTCTTCTCCTCTTTGAGCCCAGAAGCAAGGAACACACTATCTTCATCTCAGAAACATTGTCTAACACCCTTTTCCCATATACACCCTTTAAACATGGTCTCCTAAAATGATAAGATAGGATTAAAGTGGTTGGAAAAGTCTCAAGGTTTTTCACCTTAATGCATTCTATGCAGCATTTTTGTCAGGAGATTGATGCTTCCAGGTGCCTCGGCCGTATCCCTGCGCGCATGGCCCGGCAATACGGCGCACGCACATGCGCACTGGCACATGCCCTACGTGACCCTTGGGCTGGCCTATAAAAGTGACTCTGGCGTACAGACAAATTGCTGGTTTGTCTTCAGCTTCCTGTTATACCTTGTTCCTGTTATTGTTGCTTGATTACCTGCTGTGACCCGGATTGTACCTCGACTCTTCTGCTCTTCTCCTGGACCTGACCCTCGGCTTGCTTATACGGATTCCGCTTCTCTCCTGTGTTTGACCCTCTGCCTGTGACCCGGATCTGCCTCCTGTCTCCTTGCCCTTGAACCTCTGCTTGTGACCTGGACTTGCTTTGTGTCTCCCTGACACCTTACCTCAGCCTGTGATTGGATATACAGATCCTGTGTGTTTGACCCTCAGCCTGGTTCTGGATTTACTTGTACCTTGCTCTACCAAGTTGTCTCATCTGCCAGTCTCTGTACCAGCCGCTCATCCCTGCAGGAACCTTCACGCAAGTTACCCCCTGCCTATTGGGTAGCCTGTGCCTCTTTGTGCCATTCACTCCCTGTATCACCTCCAGGGTGAACCTCTCTCGGCATCTCGGCCTCGGTAAGTACATCTCTGATAATTTTACAGCTTCATGCGTTTTTGTTTAGCCAACAGAAAGCACTAGGGGAGGAGAGGGTGAGAAAATTAGGAGTGGAGAGCTGCTATTTGAGCGTCTTACGAGCGTTTTATGATCATTTTTCTGCTCAAGTCAGGCATTTCTGTTGAATTCTATGGGGCCAAAAATGCTTGTAATCTGCCAAATAGAAGCTTGTGTACTTTTCTAAGCTTCAGGAATTTTGCTTCAGGCGACAGAACGCTCAGATGTGAACAGGTGCCATTGAAATGAATGGAATTTTTTTTTTTCAAATATAAATTTTATTGGTTTTCAAAAAAAAAAAAAGGAAGAAAACAAAGAAAAAATAGAAAGTACAGTCAGCCATACCAACTGATTTTCACAGATAGATATATGTAACATTAATCACAGTATTATCAATAAATGTGGTGGAACATTCATCCCCCGTATTTCTCATCTATAAAAAAAAACCCCAAGTATAATGGGAAAGGAATTTCACCACGTCTACGTATTTGTAGGTCTGGTTGCACTGCCCAATTCCTGGGTACAAATACCTCATAAAGCCAGAAAAGAGAAAGAGAAGAGAGCGTTTTGGAGCTTCAGAGCTGAGCATTTTACAAACTGAAAAAACGCTCAGGTGTGAATAGGGCCTAAGTTTCATCAAAGAAATTGGCACTGTTTTAGTTGACTAAAATTTGACTAAAACTAAAACAATTCATTTGACTAAAATATGTCTAAAACTAAAATGGCATTTTAATCAAAAGACTATGACTAAAACAAAATCTAAATTTGATGTCAAAATTAACACTGCACTACCACATAAAAATATATTAACCACTTGAACACTGGGCACTTAAACCCCCTTAATAACCAGACCAATTTTCAGCTTTTGGTGCTCTCACATTTTGAATGACAATGACTCAGTCATGCAACACTGTATCTATATGAAATTTTTGTCTTTTTTTTCACACAAATAGAGCTTTCTTTTGGTGGTATTTAATCACCGCTGGGTTCTTTATTTTTTGCGCTATAAAAGAAAAAAGACCGAAAAATCTGTAAAAAAATGCATTTTTCTTCGTTTCTGTTATAAAATTTTGCAAATTAGTAATTTTTCTTCATATATTTTGGCCAAAATTTATACCGCTACATATCTTTGGTAAAAATAACCCAAATCGGTGGATATTATTTGGTCTTTGTGAAAGTTATAGCGTCCAAAAGCTATGGTGCCAATATCTGAAAATTGATCACACCTGAATTACTGACGGCCTATCTATATTCTTGAGACCCTAACATGCCAGAAAAGTAGAAATACCCCCCAAATGACCCCTTTTTGAAAAGAAGACATTCCAAGGTATTTAGAAAGATGCATGGTGAGTTTTTTGAAGTTGTCATTTTTTCCCACAATTCTTTGCAAAATCAAGTTGGTTTTTTTTTTGTTTTTTGTTTTTCACAAAATTGTCATATTAGCAGGTTATTTCTCACACACAGCATATGTATACCACAAATTACACCACAAAACACATTCTGCTATTACTCCCGAGTATGGCGATATTACATGTGTGAGACTTTTACACAGCATGGCCACATACAGAGGCCCAACATGCAGGGGAGCACCTTCAGGCTGGGTTCACACTGGTCCGACAAACGCTCCGACATTGGGAGCTCATGTCGCATGACGTGTGAAATGTAATGTTTCCCTATGGGAGCCGTCCTAACTGGTCCGACACAAGTCGTTCCGACTTTAGAAATGCTCCCCGTACTACTTTGGTCCGACTTTGATCCTACTTCAGCCTATTGACTATCATTGAAGTCGGATCAAAGTCGGATTGCCGTCTTGCATGATCCGACTTCGGCACGCGACTTGTGCTCAGATGATCTTGAGGGGGAACTCTGCGCCAAATTTTAAATAAAAATCCGGCATGGGTTCCCCCTCCAAGAGCATACCAGGCCCTTGGGTCTGGTATGGACCTTGAAGGGAACCCCCTACGCCGAAAAAACGGCGTGGGGGGTCGCCCCCAATCCATACCAGACCCTTATCCGAGCACGCAGCCCGGCCGGACAGGAATGGGGGTGGGGACGAGCGAGCGCCCCCCCCCCCTCCTGAACCATACCAGGCCGCATGCCCTCAACATGGGGGGGTGGTGCCTTGGGGGAGGGGGCGCGCTGCGGCCCCCCCCCACCCCAAAGCACCTTGTCCCCATGTTGATGAGGACAAGGGCCTCTTCCCGACAACCCTGGCCGTTGGTTGTCGGGGTCTGCGGGCGGGGACTTATCGGAATCCGGGAGCCCCCTTTAATAAGGGGGCCCCCAGATCCCGGCCCCCCACCCTATGTGAATGAGTATGGGGTACAGCGTACCCCTACCCATTCACCTAGGAAAAGTGTCAATTTAAAAAAAAAACACTACACAGATTTTTAAAGCATTTTATTAGACAGCTCCGGGGGTCTTCTTCCGACTTCGGGGGTCTCTCCGGTTCTTCTCCGCGCTCTCCGGGTCTTCTGCCGGGCTCCTCCGCTCTCTTCTGCTCTTTTGCTAAAGCGGAGGAGCCTGGTCTTCAATCTTCTGCCTTCTGCCCTCTTCTCCTGATGTTGACACGACGCTCTCTGGGGCTAGAATGCTCTCTGTGCGCTCTGCTCTGATTTATATAGGCGGTGACCCCGCCCCCTTAAGCCGTCACAGTCCCTGGGCATGCTGGGACTGTGACGGCATAAGGGGGCGTGGTCATCGGGTGATGACCACGCCCCCTAAAACGTCACAGTCCCAGCATGCCCAGGGACTGTGACGGCTTAAGGGGGCGGGGTCACCGCCTATATAAATCAGAGCAGAGCGCACAGAGAGCATTCTAGCCCCAGAGAGCGTCGTGTCAACATCAGGAGAAGAGGGCAGAAGGCAGAAGATTGAAGACCAGGCTCCTCCGCTTTAGCAAAAGAGCGGCAAAAGAGCAGAAGAGAGCGGAGGAGCCCGGCAGAAGACCCGGAGAGCGCGGAGAAGAACCGGAGAGACCCCCGAAGTCGGAAGAAGACCCCCGGAGCTGTCTAATAAAATGCTTTAAAAATCTGTGTAGTGTTTTTTTTTTAAATTGACACTTTTCCTAGGTGAATGGGTAGGGGTACGCTGTACCCCATACTCATTCACATAGGGTGGGGGGCCGGGATCTGGGGGCCCCCTTATTAAAGGGGGCTCCCGGATTCCGATAAGTCCCCACCCGCAGACCCCGACAACCAACGGCCAGGGTTGTCGGGAAGAGGCCCTTGTCCTCATCAACATGGGGACAAGGTGCTTTGGGGTGGGGGGGGGCCGCAGCGCGCCCCCTCCCCCAAGGCACCACCCCCCCATGTTGAGGGCATGCGGCCTGGTACGGTTCAGGAGGGGGGGGGGGGGCGCTCGCTCGTCCCCACCCCCATTCCTGTCCGGCCGGGCTGCGTGCTCGGATAAGGGTCTGGTGTGGATTGGGGGCGACCCCCCACGCCGTTTTTTCGGCGTAGGGGGTTCCCTTCAAGGTCCATACCAGACCCAAGGGCCTGGTATGCTCTTGGAGGGGGAACCCATGCCGGAATTTTATTTAAAATTTGGCGCGGAGTTCCCCCTAAAGATTCATACCAAACAATGGCGGGGATCCAAGTCGGATCCCCGTTCATTGAAAGTCGGACACATGCCGGCTTCATGTCGCAGGGCAAAGTCGGATCCAGAGTAGGACGGCTGTCGTGTCGCACCAGTGTGAACCCAGCCTCAGGCATTCTGGAGCACCCAGGCCAATTCTGACATTTCTCTCCTACATGTAAAAATCATCATTTATTTGCTAGAAAATTACATAGAACCCCAAAACATTTTATATGTTTTTTTAGCAAAGACCCTAGAGAATACAATAGCGGTCATTGCAACTTTTTATCTCGCACGATATTTGCGCAGCAGTTTTTCAAACGCGTTTTTTTGGAAAAAAAACAGTTTTGTGCTTTAAAAAAACAAAACAGTAAGGTTAGCCCAATGTTTTTTCGTAATATGAAAGATGAAGTTACGCCGAGTAAATAGATACCTAACATGTCACCTTTCAAAATTGCACACGCTTGTGGAATGGCACCAAACTTCGCTACTTAAAAATCCCCATAGGCGACGCTTTAACATTTTTTACTGGTTACAAATTTTGAGTTACAGAGGCGGTCTAGGGCCAAAATTATTGCTCTTGCTCTACCGATCACAGCGATACCTCACATGTGTGGTTTGAACACCGTTTTCATATGTGGGCGGGACTTATGTATGCGTTCGCTTCTGCATGCGAGCATATGGACAGGGGCGCTTTAAATTTTTTTTTTTTTTTATTGTTCATTTTACTTTATTTATTTTAGTTTGACACTTTGTTCCAAAAAAAAATTTTTTTGATCACTTTTATTCCTATTACAAGGAATGTAAACATCCCTTGTAATAGGAATATGGCATGACAGGTCCTCTTTACAGTGAGATATGGGGTCAATAAGACCCCACATCTCACCTCTAGGCTGTGCCTGAAATTAAAAAAAAAAACAAAAAAAAACAATCCTGGCTTCGATCGTAGCGGTGAGTCGGTAGAAGCACCGGAGGGCGGCGGGAGGGGGGGACGTCCCCTCTCGCCTCCCGTAAGAACGATCAAGCAGTGTAACAGCCGCTATGATCATTCTTATGGTGTAGTGAATCGCCGACTGAAAAAGCTGATATCTGAATGATGCCTGTAGCTGCAGGCATCATTCAGATATCCCCGCAAAAGTCAAGGACGTCGTATGACGGCCGGCTGGTGGGAAGTGGTTAAAATGCTTTTTTTTTTAACACAAAGTTGTCCATTTATACAATATGTCTAACACACAGCATGTACATACCAAAAATGACACCCCAAAATAGATTCTCCTTCTCCTCCTGAGTACGGCGATACCACATGTGTGAGACTTCCACAGCCTAGCCACATACAGTGGCCGAGTATGGCTGAGCATGGCCGAGCATGGCTGAGCATGGCTGAGCATGGCTGAGTATGGCTGGGTATGGCTGAGCATGGCTGAGCATGGCCGAGTATGGCTGAGCATGGCTGGGTATTGCAGGGTATCGCCGAGTATGACTGGGTATGGCAGAGTATGGCTGGGTTTCACCGAGTATTGCAGAGTATGGCTGGGTATTGCGGGGTATTGCAGAGTATGGCTGGGTATGGCAGAGTATTGTGGGTTATGGCAGAGTATTGTAGAGTTTTGCGGGGTATTGCAGAGTATGGCAGAGTATGGCTGGATATCACCAAGTATTGCAGAGTATGGCTGGGTATTGCGGGGTATGGCAGAGTATTGCGGGGTATTTCGGGGTATTGCAGGGTATGGCAGAGTATTGTGGGGTATGGCAGAGTATTGTGGGGCATTGCAGAGTATTGTGGGGCATTGCAGAGCATTGTGGGGTATTGCAGAGTATTGTGGGGTATTGCAGAGTATTGTGGGGCATTGCAGAGTATTGTGGGGTATTGCAGAGTATTGTGGGGCATTGCAGAGTATTGTGGGGCATTGCAGAGTATTGTGGGGCATTGCAGAGTATTGTGGGGTATTGTGGGGCATTGCAAAGTATTGTGGGGCATTGCAGAGTATTGTGGGGCATTGCAGAGTATTGTGGGGCATTGCAGAGTATTGTGGGGCATTGCAGAGTATTGTGGGGCATTGCAGAGTATTGTGGGGTGTTGCAGAGTACTGTGGGGTATTACAGAGTATTGTGGGGTATTACAGAGTATTGTGGGGCATTGCAGAATATTGTGGGGCATTGCAGAGTATTCTGGGGCATTGCAGAGTATTGTGGGGCATTGCAGAGTAGTGAGGGATGGCTGTGCATGGATGGATGGATGGATGGCAGTTGTCACTGTGCAGCGCTGTGGGCATTACACATGCAGCCCACAGCGCTGCAGCCATCCATCCATCCCCCTCTCCGCTCACAGTGTACCGAACGGTACACAGAGGGGAGGAGAGGAACCGGCATCATGTCATGACGCCGGTTTGTTTACATGCGATCGCTCCGTCATTTGACGGAGCGACCACATGGTAAACGGCCGCGATTAGCGGCCATTTACCGAGATCCGTGATGCGCCGGGTCCTCTGGACCCGGTGGTCACGGATGCTCTCGAGTGCGCGCCCTAGGGGGCGCGCGAGAGCGGAATTCTGGGAGGACGTCCCTGGACGCCCTCCCAGAGTTAAGCAACCGCCCTGTAGCCTTCATTTGGCTATGGGCCTGTTGTTAAGTGGTTAAAAAATAAAAAAAAGAAGAAAAAGGCTTTTATTATTTTATTTTCCTAATATTTAAGTTGGTAATATATTCAGGTAATATGTGCAATGGCATTACAGCCAATATAGTTTACATTTTTTATTGTTTATTTTTGTTCTACTTTTCAAAAAGCAATATTTTTGTTTGTTTATGAAACTTGGTTTTATTTATAAAGAAGACATTATATATCACAAAGGCTAAATCTGTGGCTGTGCCAGGAGCAGCTATATCTGTAGTCACATCACAATTCAGAATAAAGTGTAATTCAGGCTACTTTCACACTAAAAGCACCTGGCGTTAGCGGTAAAGCGCTGCTAGTTTTATTGGCGCTTTACCATCGTTTTAGTGGCGCTTTTCGGCTGCTAGTGGGGTGCTTTTAAGAAGAAGGGGTTAAAAGCGCTGCCCATTCATTTCAAATGAATTTCAAAAGATGCTGCTTGTAGGACTTTTTCTAACGTCCTGCAAGCGCACTGCCCCAATGTGAAAGCACTCAGGCTTTCACGCATGGGAGGCATTTTTCAGGCACTTTACAGTCGCTATTTTTAGCGTTAAAACACCTCAGTGTGAAGGGGGTCTAAGCGTTCCAACTTTCCATGTCAAAAAAACATAAACATAAACCAGACCTATATAGTTGTATACTTTAATCCACATGTTAACAATAAAATCAAAAATAAAGAAATAACACCTTTTACATTTGGTTCATGGAGCAAGAGCAGCCAAAAGAATATGGAGTTTTGGAGGAGGACGAGCGCAATAGAAGACAATTCTCTGAGTTAACATATGTGAATAGAATTTTATTTTTAAAACCAGAGTTTAGTGTCACTTTATCATATAAAAAAAATTTCATAAATAAACACATTTAGAAATGCATTCCAAAAGAATGTCAATAAAATTTTTGTTTCTCAAAAGTGTAGTTCAACCCATTGCTTTGTGGTTATTATATGTGTTAAAAAAAAAATGGAGCGGACTCCAATTTTTTTGCAATGCAGTGCAAACAAAGATGTGCAAATGCAATGTATATGAACACAACTCATAAAAAAAAAAAAGATGTTAAAAAAATAAAAACACATGGCTAAAAATGCATCTCAAAGCATGCAAATGTGATGGATTTATATGTGCATTTTTCATTGCACAGATCCTTACAGTAAATAGAAAGTATTTATTTAGTTTCAATTTACATTGGGGTAATCTCTTTTAAAACAGAAATGAACCTTCACCCACAGACAGAAGTTATGTTTTCTTTTTCATACATCACGGGACACAGAGCTCTGTTAATTACTTAATGGGTTATATCTCACCACCAGGTGATTGGACACTAGCACACCCTGATTAAAAGAATAGTTCCCCTCTATATAACCCCTCCCATATGGAGAGTACCTCAGTTTTTTCGCCAGTGTCTAAGGTCACGGTTAAAGAATGTGCTAAGAAGAAGCTCTGCTGAGGATCCCTGCAGGAATTAAGGAGCTACACAACCGGATGTGTAGCACCTTAATAGCGGTGGATGCTATTAATGATTCAATTCAGCAAGTATCCTGCCTTAATCACCTGCTGGTACACATGAGCAGGATTCTTTGGCTAAAGCACTGGTCAGCTGAAGCTCCGTGCAAAAAGCTTTTGGCCTGGATTCTCTTTTCATGGGGAACGTTTATTTAGTAATGATCTGGATAAATATATCCAAAAGATTTCTAGTGGTAAGACTACTTTGTTGCCAGTTAAAAAAAGAGTAAACGCCCTTCCTTTAAGTGTTCTCTTTCCCCAGCCCCAGGAGCTACAGCTTCCAGGCACTGGCAAGGGCCTCCCCAGCCAATTGCAAGAGGGAAGGCCCACGGCCAAAAGAAATCTTGGGGTCAAAGTTCTGCAAAACAGAACCCCAAAGCCTCCTTATGAAGAGGCGCCCTTCGCTCGGCCGAGTGGGGGGGAGACTCCTGCAATTAGCAAGGGCTTGGTAGGAAGAGATTCTGGACAAGTGGGTAATCTCCACAGTATCTCTGGGTTACAGATTGAAATTTTCCCGCTCACCAAAAATTCCTAAGATTTGCAGTAGAACAGCGCCACTTCCAATTTGTGGCTCTACCCTTTGGTCTTGTTACTGCACCTCGGGTATTCACCAAGGTTCTAGCCCTGCTTCTGGCAAATCTGATGACTCAGGGCATAGTAGTAATGGCATATCTAGACGGTTTATTACTGGTAAGAACAGTCGGTTGAACGATTAAATCACGATGTTCTCAAAACGGTGAAATACCTAGAGCACCTAGGCTGGGTCCTCAACCTAAAAAATCATCTTTGCAGCCCCTAAGGAGGCTGTAGTATTTGGGTATGGTCCTAGACACCGCCCAAAGCAGGGTATTTTTACCCAAGCCAAAGATCAAGGCTCTAAAAGAGTTGGTATGGGTGGTCAAAGTAAAGAAGGAACCTTCCGTTCAGCTTTGCATGACGTTGTTGGGGAAGATGGTAGCCTCATTCGAGGCTGTTCCTTACGCCCAATTTCACTCAAGACCATTGCAAAACAACATACTGTCTGCCTGGAACAGGAGAGTCCAAGCCTTGAACTTGCCGATGCGGCTTGCGTCGGAAGTGTGCCAAAGCCTCAGTTGGTGGTTGCTAACCAAAAATTTACAGGAGGGAAGATGCCAGCCTTAAAGGGTGGGGAGCAGTTCTAGAAGGAGCTACACTCCAAGGAAGATGGTCCAAAGCAGAAAAGATCCTGCCCATCTATATTCTAGAGATTCAGGTGGTACGTTTGGCTCTCAGGGCCTGGACATACAGGTTACTGGGCTGTCCTGTCTAGATTCAATCCGACAATGCTACAGCAGTTGTCTATATCAATCACCAAGGGGGCACCAGGAGTCTGGGTGCCCAGAGGGAGGTGAACCACATTTTGGTTTGGGCAGAAAAGCATGTTCCTTGACTATCAGCGGTCTTCATTCCAGGGGTGGAGAATTGGCAGGCAGATTTTTTGAGCCACCAGCAACTGTCTCCAGGTGAGTGGTCTCTGCACCCCGACATATTTCTGGCCATATGCCGGAGATGGGGGAACCCGGATGTGGAAATGCTAGCCTCCAGGTTCAACAGGAAGTTGGACAACTTTGTTTCAAGAACAAGAGATCCACTAGCGTCTGGTGCAGATGCTTTGGTAATTCCTTGGGATAAGTTTTCTCTGATCTGTGCGTTTCCTCCAGTTCCGCTCCTACCGCGACTCCTTTGCAGAGTCAAGAAGAAAAAGAAACCGGTAATTCTGGTAGCCCCAGCTTGGCCCAAAAGATCCTGGTATACAGAGATTGTAAGGATGGCGGTAGAAAAGCCATGGCTTCTTCCACTTCGTCCAGACCTGCTCTCACAGGGACCAGTGTTCCATCCTTCCTTTACGAAGTCTAAATTTGACGGATTGGCAGTTGAGATCTACATCTTAAAAGATTGTGGACTCTCGGGTCCGGTTCTCTCCACTCTGATTAATGCTAGGAAGCCGGCCTCCAGGCTCATTTATTACAGAATCTGGAAGGCATATGTTTCCTTGTGTGAATCCAGGAGTTGGCATCCTCGAAAATATATCATTAGTAGAGTTCTTTTCTTTCAATAATTGGGGGTGGAAATGAAGTTGGCCTTGAGCACCATCAAGGGTCAGATCTCGGCCTTATCAATTATTATTTATAATTATTATTATTATTATCAATTCTTTTTTCAAAGGCCATTTGCCTCTCATTCCTTGGTCTGGGCTTTTATTCAAGGGGTATTGCATTTAAGGCCACCGGTTAAGTCTCCTTTGTGCCCATGGGATTTGAATGTAGTTTTGTCTGTTTTACAAAAACAACCTTTTGAACCAAAGCATCATATTCCTTTGGTTTTGTTGACAAGGAAGTTGGTCTTTCTAGTTGCTATATCCTCTGCTAGAATGGTATTGGAATTAGCGTCTTTTTCCTGTAAGAAGCCCTATTTAATTATTCACAAAGATAAGGTGGTGTTGTGTCCCCATCCAACTTTTCTGCCTAAGGTGGTTTCAGGATTTCATCCGAATCAAGATGTGGTCCAACTGTCCTTTTATCCAGATCCGCATTCCGCGGAAGAGATTTTGTTGCATTCTCTGCATGTAGAAAAAGCACTCAAGTTCTATCTGAGAGCAACGGCTCAGTTACGAAAAACTGTTTTTTTGTGCTGCCAGAAGGTCCAAGAAAGGGCTAGGCAGCGTTGAGATCTACTATCTCTAAGTGGATTCGGCAAGTTATTGTTCAGGCCTATGGTTTGAAGAAGAAAGTTCCTCCTTTTCATGTGAAAGCGCACTCAACCAGAGCAGTAAGTGCTTCATGGGCAGTGCATCACCAGGCCTCCATGGCTCAGATCTGCAAGGCTGCAACTTGGTCTTCAGTCCATACGTTCACGAAATTCTATCAAGTGGATGTAAGAGGGCATGAGGATACCGCCTTTGGGCGCAGTGTGCTGCAGGCAGCAGTATAGGTCCTCACGTCCCATGGTAGTCTGCTTTTGATCTGTGTCCCCCTCCCCTCAAGTTAAGCATTGCAGAATTGTAGCGCATTATACATTCTGAATATATACAACACTTTTTGTTTGATATCAGTTCACATACACAATAATTGCAGCTATATTATTTGGTCATCTTCTAGTATTTGTCACTTATTTATTTATTTACTAGTTCATATCAGCGCTTTAGTACACTTTTTACTCTACTGATATATGGGGACACCTGCTATGGGGGGGCTCTGATGGGGACATCTGCTGTGGGGGGACTCTGATGGGGACACCTGCTGTGGGAGGGGACTCTGATGGGGACACCTGCTTTGGGAGGGGACTCTGATGGGGGACACCTGCTGTGGGAGGGGACTCTGATGGGGGACACCTGCTGTGGGGGGGAGACTCTGATGGGGACACCTGCTGTGGGAGGGGACTCTGATGGGCACAAATGCTGTAGGGGAAGCTCTGATGGGGACACCTACTGTGGGGGGAGCTCTGATGGGGACAACTGCTGTGGGGGAGCTCTGATGGGGACACCTGCTGTGGGGGGACTCTGATGGGGACACCTGATGTGGGAGGGGACTCTGATGGGGGACACCTGCTGTGGTGGGACTCTGATGGGGACACCTGCTGTAGGGGAAGCTCTGATAGGGACACCTGCTGTGGGGGGAGCTCTGATGGGGACGAATGGTGTGTCCCTATCCTTTCCATACTCATCTGGAACCTCTGCTTGCCGCTAATCACTGTCCCTGCCAGACAGGTGACTAATCTTTACACTACCCACACGCAAAATGCATGCCTGGGAGCCAGGGCTTTAAATAGGCTCTGCCTGGCCCAAGGGGGCTGCTACATAGGGTGTCAGCATCCAATTGGATAGCTTCTCCAGTGCCCCAGGAAATCGTATAGGAACCAAGTTCCTCTCAACTTCCCCTCCAACTACAATTCTGCTCCAGTAGAGTGCCAACTACAGTTGATAATATGGACTTCACCTGCCTACTTATGGATGATGTATAAAAGGAAAGGGTTCTGGCGCTCCAAATATTGTGATGCATTCATGGGATGGTGTAATAATAGCTTTAATGGCACATCTAATATAGATTAGTATTAGTATAGAGGAAAAATGGAGAGAAGGCAGCCATCCTCAGAGGGTGTCCAAAGCCTCTGTCAGCAAGCAATCCAATAAAACCAGGAAATATTGCCCAAGTGTTATTTATTTGAGATACACGGCTGAAGGTGTAATTCATCAAATCATCAGGGCAGAGATGTTAAAGCGGAGGTCCGCCCACTGCTGCAAAAATTAAAAGCCAGCAGCTACACATACTGCAGCTGCTGGCTTTTAATAATAGGACACTTACCTGTCCTGGAGTCCCAGCGACAGGGGGAAGAGGAGAGAGCCGAGCCATGACGTCAATAGCAGTAGGCTGTGGCTCCTGGAATTGGGAACAGGATACCTGTCAAAGACAGGTATTCTGCCCCCCCCCCCCTCCCCCCCAAAAGGTGCCAAATGTGGCACTGGAGGGGGGGAGGAGACAAATAAGCGGAAGTTCCACTTTTGGGTGGAACTCCGCTTTAAAGTGGAAATCTGGGATAACCCTACAACTGTTCTTCACACTTCTAACACCAGTGCTTACTAACATGTGCAAGAAAGATCTGTGTACTTACCTAGTGTATATTCAGACTGCTCTGGTCCGATCACATGGTCTTCCCTGTGTCAGCCAGCACCTATTACAGTAGAGAGAAGAGAGCTCTCGACAATGGCCTAGTATAGTCTGGAGCGGTGATGTCATCCATAAGTAGTGAGAAGGAGGGGGTTTTTGGAGGTCCAACTCTAATTACACTGTCATGAAATGTTTGTGTAGTGCAGTAGTAGTCTTCGGTGACTGTCCTTCAGCTCAGGGGAAGTTTGCTCCTGGATGATAACGCTGTTCATCGGTGTCCGATGTGTGGAAGCTCCATGCTAACCACCCTGGAACGCGGAAGCGGACGTGACGTCAGTGGTGCACGGAGAGCATCCAAACACAGATAGTGCAATGTGCAGGCTACGCCCTCGGGGCTCACAGCTCCTTCTAGTGGCCTGTTAGCTCTCAGGAGGAGAGCAGCTTAAATAAAAGTGCAGGACATATGACTGAACGGAAGTGGGCGGGGGGTCCGCGGCTGTGGAACCATAACAGCCAGCGGACCTACATATGTGCAAAAATAGAAATACAAAAAATACAATTTAAAAATCAATTATTTTTATACATCGGACACCGATGAACAGCGTTATCATCCAGGAGCAAACTTCCCCTGAGCTGAAGGACAGTCACCGAAGACTGCACCCCAGCACCAGCACATCACAGGACATCTTTACCTTGATGGACACTGCCACCCTATTCTGAACCTGCGAACCAGTAAGTGTATATACTACACTACACAAACATTACATGACAGTGTAATTAGAGTTGGCGCCTCCAAAAAAACCCCTCCTTTTCACTACTTATAGATGACATCACCGCTCCAGACTATACTAGGCCGTTGTCGAGAGCTCTCTTCTCTCTACTGTAGTAGGTGCTGGCTGACACAGGGAAGATCATGTGATCGGACCAGAGCAGTCTGAATATACAGTAGGTAAGTACACAGATCTTTCTTGCACATGTTAGTAAGCACTGGTGTTAGAAGGGTGAAGAACAGTTGTAGGGTTATCAAAGATTTCCACTTTGAAGCGGAGTTCCACCCAAAAGTGGAACTTCCGCTCATTTGTCTCCTTCCCCCCTCCAGTGACACATTTGGCACCCTTTGTGGGGGAGGGGGGGCAGGATACCTGTCTTTGACAGGTATCCTGTTCCCAATTCCGGGAGCCACAGCCTACTGCTAGTGACGTCATGGCTCGGCTCTCTCCTCCTCCCCCTGTCGCCGGGCCAGTAGAAAAGATGAGCGGAGCCTCGCGCATGGGCAGTAGGGTTCCCGCAGTGGTGGTTCTTTTTAACATTACAGTGATTGTAAACTCTCACCTTGTTAAACAATCAATTCAGTTTAAAACAGAAATAAAAGGCAAAACATTTTTGTATAGATATAAAAAACATTATAAATACTTTTTTCCCTTTTTTATAAGTGATCAGATTCCCTCTGTTCTCTGCTGCATTAGAGCTGGAGGAGGAGGAACAGTAGCACACTGAACTTTCCGGTAAAAGGCTGTGTGGGTGATGGGAGGGGGGGCTGTGTCAGGACAAGCCTGTCATTGGAGGAGAGCAGGCTGCATTCCCAGCATAGCTAGAGAACTAACCACAGTGTGCTCTCTTGCTTAGTGTGGTCAGTTCCTAATAGAAAATCAGAGGGACTGACAGGAACAGCAGGGATTTCACATAAAGGAAACAATACAAAGGATACAAAGAGAACAGAATACTGTCTCATACAAGTACATTGTACAGCAGGCACATATCAGGAATATGAAGTGTTGGGTTTACAAAAAACTTAAAACTCTCACTCTTGTTTAACTACTACAGGTTTCTCATTATGGCATATTTACTTCCCAAAGAGCCCTCTTCCAGCAACATCTGGAACCTACCTTGTCACTCTGTCACTGCATTTGACAGCTTTTTCTAGTTTGAGACTCTTTAGCCATCTCAATTGACTGGCTCTGTTTGATAGAACTTCACCAAAAGTGCTGATAGGAGCTGGATCACCTGCTGGTGGCACTGTGGTTCTCAGACCTGAAGGGTGCAGTTCCAGTGTCTGCAAACAGGCATCTCCCAGATACTGTTACTTCAATCAATGCAGATATTTAGCCAATGGCATATCCAGGGCATGGCACGTGCCCTGGATACCAATTGGAGTGAGGCACTGTGGCTGAATGGGGGGTGTTTGGGTGCGCTATAGCACCCCCAAAAATTCTAGAACCCCCAAAGTACTCCTATCAGATTTTCAGATCAAAGCACCTATACTTTATTGTGGAATTCCAGATTTTTCAAAGTCTTGATCTAATGGCGCTGCACAACGTCATGTGTTTTCATAGTGCATGTAGACTAGCTCACCCACACTACGGAAATACATGACACTGATCTAGGATAGGCATTATCCATCACCCCCATCAGTGTTGAGGAGTGGACAGAAGTCCACCTCTGTCCAGACTTGCTTTGCCTCCTGCCCTCTGCTATGCTGTTGCTACTGTACTAATTATAAGGTAGGACACTGATATAAGGGGCTCTGATGTGAAGAGACACTGAGGACTCTGGTATGGGAGGGCTTTTAGGACTTTGAGTCCGGGGACCCCTGGTGTTAAGGGGGGACTTTGATCTGAAGGGGGAACTTTGATGTGAGAGTTTGCCAACTCCCAACAACTGCGATGACAGGCAAGAGCAACATTGTGACTCTCACAGCACAGCTGTGTAGCATGAGTGTTGCTTAGACAACCGGCTGCAGCCTGGACCCCGTCTCCATTCTGGCCCTAGTTCTGACCCGTCTTACTCTTGGTCTCTTAATCCTCCCTCATAATCCTGCTTTGTAAATATCTTGGTAAGTTTGTGTGTCTCTGCATATAGCTCAGTTGGGTTGTCAGTTCGATATTATCACTATACATATCAGTTAGGTTATTATATTAGTTTTGTATCTGTATATAGTTCAGTTAGTTTGTTATTTAAATTTCACACTTGTGTTGTATTGGTTTCTGTGTTATGCAGATTTTCACTCATGTTTTTTCTATAAACAATTTTATTTTCACTTTTGTTTGGAATCTGGTGTATTCTGTGCTGATCCACATAGTTATGACTACTCTGCAGGATATCAGCACCTGGTATCCTAACATGTGCATGGAGTTACCTCATCCCAGCATCTACAGTGTGCCAAAAATGTACGTTGCACACCAAGCTGTGAATGTGTGGCTCAAAGTGTAATCGTAAGAGAATTACCAGAGACTAGAAAACTAGAAAGGAGCTTTTTATTGCAGAAGAGGTATACAGAGTCTATTCTGCAATAAAATACTACCTGCTAGCATTAAAATAAAATAAAAAAAATCTTAGTTTCAAATTACATAAATATTTCCACCGCACATTCAGCTGAAAGGCTCACCCCTGAGGTATCTTCACTGAGCCTAATACTAGCCAAATAGTGTACACTGCAATATTTAGAGTAGATTTTGGTTGCAAAAATAACAGAATGGCTCATGGTAACCTACCACTTACAGTTTCAATCATCTCCTTGCATATTGTTGACAGAAACTACTGGTAGCAATTTGCATTGATCAATTTGGTCCTTTTGTGATACAGTATCTCACAAAAGTGAGTACACCCCTCACATTTTTGTAAATATTTTATTATATCTTTTCATGTAACACTGAAGAAATTACACTTTGCTACAATGTAAAGTAGTGAGTGTACAGCTTGTATAACAGTGTAAATTTACTGTCCCCTCAAAATAACTCAACACAGTCATTAATGTCTAAACCGCTGGCAACAAAAGTGAATACACCCCTAAGTGAAAATGTCCAAATTGGGCCCAATTTGCCATTTTCCCTGGTGTCATGTGACTTGTTAGTGTTACAAGGTCTCGGGTGTGAATGGGGAGTAGGTGTGTTAAATTTGGTGTCATCGCTCTCACTCTCTCATATTAGTCACTGAAAGTTCAACATGGCACCTCATGTCAAAGAATTTCCTGAGGAACTGAAAAAAAAGAATTGTTACTCAACATAAAGATGGCCTAGGCTATGAGAAGATTGCCAAAACCCTAAAACTGAGCTGCAGCACCGTGGCCAAGACCATACAGTGGTTTAACAGGACAGGTTCCACTCAGAACAGGCCTCGCCATGGTCAACCAAAGAAGTTGAGTGCACATGCTCAGCGTCATATCCAGAGGTTGTCTCTGACGTACGAGTGCTGCCAGCATTGCTGCAGAGGTTGAACGGGTGGGGGGGTCAGCCTGTCAGCGCTCAGACCATACGCCACAGGCTGCATCAAATTGGTCTTCATGGATGTCGTCCCAGAAGAAAGCCTCTTTTAAAGATGATGCACAAGAAAGCCCGCAAACAGTTTTCTGAAGACAAACAGACTGAGGACATGGATTACTGAAACCATGTCCTGTGTCCTGATGAGACAAAGATAAACTTATTTGGTTCAGATGGTGTCAAGTGTGTGTGGTAGCAACCAAGTGAGGAACACAAAGACAAGTGTGTCTTGCCTACAGTGAAGCATGGTGGTGGGAGTGTCATGGTCTGGGGCTGCATGAGTGCTGCCGGCACTGGGGAGCTACAGTTCACTGAGGGAACTATGAATGCCAACATGTACTGTGACATACTGAAGCAGATCAGGATCCCCTATCTTTGGAGACTGGGCCGCAGGACAGTATTCCAACATGATAACAACCCCAAACACACCTCCAAGACGGCCACTGCCTTGCTAAAGAAGCTGAGGGTAAAGGTGATGGACTTGCCAAGCATGTCTTCAGACCTAAACCCTATTGTGCATCTGTGGGGCATCCTCAAACGAAAGGTGGAGGAGCACAAGGTCTCTAACATTCACCAGCTCTGTGATGTCGTCATGGAGAAGCCATGAAGAGAAGCCTGTGAAGCTCTGGTGAACTCCATGCCCAAGAGGGTTAAGGCAGTGCTGGAAAATAATGGTGGCTACACAAAATAGTGACACTTTGGGCCCAATTTGGACATTTTCACTTAGGGGTGTACTTACCTACACTACAGAGTGCATGAACATCATGAGAAATGTAGTTCCAAAACATCTGGGGTGCCAAGGTTCGCCATCACTCCTCTAAACCCAGCATGCCCCTCCTGCCTCCTCACCTCTTCCCCTCTTGTCCAGGCCCTGCTCTTAGTCCATTTTCATGGGATTGCAGGCAGCCACCACCCTCAACCATACAAATAATTTTTAATATACAGTCATAAATAAAAATGGAATACTCATATATTACAGTAATTGGCAAATAAATGGCTGCAACACTTTATTGGTTTACTTTAAACATCATATATATTAATAAAATATTTATTATCATTCAACCATAAATAAGGTAAATATTCAATATGTATATAAGCTCAGTTATTAGAACTCGAGCCCAATATAACTAAAATAACAATAAATGTCCCCACAAGCTGGTATTTGTTTGTCAAAACAAAAACCAGCCTAACCCAGCACCGCGGCCGTTTCTATACAATTCTGAAGTCCGAGATTAAATAGGTCAATCCCTACATCAGAAAGATGCACCCCGTCTTGCCTATAAAGACCGGGAATCCTCCCCTCCAGATCAATGTGCCTATACAGAAAACCATTTATCAAAGGTAAAAACTGAGAAATTGCCCTGTTTATCTGCTTACGAATCTTCTCCATGATCCTACATTTAATAAACAATAAGTCTAAAAATCATAAAATGTGCGTATCCAGTCCTTGATTTGTTATACTTATTGAGGCAGCGCTAAGTGTCCGATGTTATAAAACACTATATATAGAACCAATGTTTGAAAAGACAGGAAAGTTCAAAATTAAAGATGCAGTCTGTGGATGTGAAGGTAAACGTAGAAATCCTTTCACCAATAGCGATCACCGCGTGAGGGGGTCACCCCCCGTGAGATTGCACTCACCACAATATCAATAACCACAGGCCTTCGAATAATGATCTTTAAATCTTTGCCGTCTCCTTAATTCAACCACCAGGTGGTGCAAGACCCTCTCGGTATGTATAACATGGGGAGAGAATGAAATGCCATATAGCGTAATATTGCTTAAGACCGTTTATTAAATAATACACAAAATCACATTCCCCATTTAAAATATGCGTACCAGATATATATAAAAAACGAGCATTGAAAGGTGCACTGTGCCTGTATTAGCGCCCCCCGGGAGGAGTTCCTGGATGCGAGCTGTACACGGCTAATCCGTTCGCTTCCTGGTTACCATGATCCTACATTGTTCAAGAGGAGATCCAACGGAATCTAGGTACCTTTTCAGAAAACACAATGGCTGTAGATGGGGAAAGTAACTGAAAATGCTGCAGATCGTGCTTAATCATAAAGATTAAGTCTAGTGTTCTCAAGTTGCCTAAATCATTCCCACCTAAATGAACAATTAATATTTGTGGTAGAAGCCACTGTACAGATAAATGAGCTAATACAATATTAACCACTTCAGCCCCGGAAGATTTGGCTGCTCAATGACCGGGCCATTTTTTGCGATATGGCACTGTGTCGCTTTAACTGACAATTGCGCGGTCGTGCGAGGTTGTACCCAAACAAAATTTACATCCTTTTTTCCCCACAAGTAGAGCTTTTTTTGGTGGTATTTGATCATCTCTGCGTTTTTTATTTTTTGCGCTATAAACAAAAAAATTGCGGCTATTTTTACGACGGTTCGTGGGATCATGCCGACCTGCCGCAGTATGACGGCAGCTGGACGGCAAGCGGTTAAGCTGACACGATCGGAGACCCCGAATGCCTTTCCATAAAATGACAAACTCATCCAGAGGCATCAACAAGTTCTCTGGATAAATATGTTGTGCTGCTCTTTTATTGGCCCAATAAATGTAGAAGTGTCCCACGATCCACACATACTTCTTGACCCCTACAAGAATGAAATAAATAGATTAGGTCAAATGTAGACTTTAAAGCACTTGGAATCCCACCTACCTATTTTCTGAATGCCATTATCCGACACACCTTGTGCAGCCACCGAAGCAGCTCCAATTCGAAATGAATGTGAGGTCAACTTAAATTTCTGCAGACCCAAACATGTGGGGAACAGCTTCAAATTGAAATCTGGTAAGAGGGCTATGATCAATATGTATTAAAAAATTACCAAGAACTGGAAGGCGAATTGATGCATACTGACGTAAAGTAACAACAGGGCAAATAAGTTCCTTTTGAAAAGGAGATAAAACAATCCACTGACCTCTACCAAGTTGATCGGTCTTAGATCTTTCTAAAAATATTTTGACTTCATTAGAGAAAAAACAATTTGCTCATTCTTTATACCAATACTTTTCCTATTAGCTGGAATTAGCTCAAAAATTTGAAAAGCTCCAAAAAAATGCTAATGCAAAAGCTGTTCTAAAAAGCAATGCCTCATAGTCTGAAAAACAAACAGAAGAGGTAACCCGACAAATATTCTCCAAAATGTCTAAAGAAATAGGTCTTCTGTCATCAGGTGTAAAATGTTCTTTCCTGTAACCTTTTAGAACCTGTTTGACAGAAAAGTAACTAATACAAGCTGGTTTCTTAACCACTTAAGGACCAAGCCTAATTTTCAAACTCGGCGATTACAAGATAAAAAAATTTTTTTTGCTAGAAAATTACGTAGAACCCCCAAACATTATATATTTTTTTCTAACACCCTAGAGAATAAAATGGGGGTCGTTGCAATACTTAATGTCACACTGTATTTGCGCAGTGGTCTTACAAGCGCACTTTTTGGGGAAAAATACACTTTTTTGAAATAAAAAATAAGACAACAGTAAAGTTAGCGCAATTTTTTTTATACTGTAAAAGATGATGGTACACCAAGTAAATTGATATCCAACTTGTCATGCTTCAAAATTGCGCCCGCTCATGAAATGGCGACAAACTTTTACCCTTAAAAATCTCCATAGGCGATGTTTAAAAAAATTCTACAGGTTGCATGTTTTGAGTTACAGAGGAGGTCTACTGAAATTATTGCTCGCGGCCATACCTCACATGTGTGATTTGAACACTGTTTTCATATGTGGACGCTACTCACGTATGCGTTCGCTTCTACACGTAAGCTCAGCGGAATGGGGCGCGTTAAAAAAAAATGTTTTTTCTTATTTTTTTTACTTTTTATTTTTTATTTTTACACTGTTCTTTAAAAAAAAATGTGTCACTTTTATTCCTATTGCAACGAATGTAAACATCCCTTGTAATAGAAAAAAAGCATGACAGGACCTCTTAAATATGAGATCTGGCGTCAAAAAGACCTCAGATCTTATATTTCCACAAAAATGCAATAAAAAAAAAAGTCATTTAAAAATAAAATAAAAATAAATGCCCCTTTAAGAGCTATGGGCGGACGTGACGTTTTGACGTGGCTTCCGCCCTGCAATGGTATGGAGCTGGGTGTGGGCCATCTTCCCTCACTTAGCTCCATGTCAAGCAGGAAAAAGGATCCGATCACCTCCGCCGCTACCGATGACTCCGGTAAGGGGCAGAGGGCACCGGAACTCGTTTGGAGGAGGCCCTCTCCCGCCACCGATAAAAGTGATCTTGCAGCGAATCCACTGCAGAGACCACTTTTATCTGAAACCGGACCACTCACTGAAGAAGAGGATACCAGGGTTATGGCAGCTAGATGCTGCCATAACAACGATATTCCTCTTCAAAGTGTCGACATATATCGGCATGAGCCAGTCTGGAAGTGGTTAAGCTTTGACAAAAATCCTGAAATCTGATTGGTTTCTATGCAGAGCTACACCAGATTTTGCATGGGACAGCAGGCGGGAAATGTTGCCTAAAACTTAAATAGAATAAATACCAGCAGACAAGTATTGGATAACAAAGGCCGCAGTTGTTTATTATTGGTTTCAAACGTTTATGAATAAATTAATTCAATCAATTCACATATCATATATAAGCTTTAAGCTAACCTAGCCACTATGGCTCAGGCTGCAAAACACAATTCTTCACATTAATTAACTTTTATTCATCAAAACATATCAATAACTAGTCCCCCTTTGTTTTTTGTTTTTTATTTTACTTTATTTATTTATTTATTTATTTATTTTTACTATCTTTTTTTTTTTAAACAAAGGTGACCTTACCACATAACAACAGCCGTGACAGAGAATAATTAATAAAAGGGGTGGGGGGGAGAACACCACAGCTCCTCTTCTGAGGCGAATGAGCCTGCTAGCAACGGAACCCCTTTTTATAGCCCTAACTGGCCTAGTTCTGCCCAGTTTAAACTGGATTCTCCCGGGCTTTTACATGGGACTCAGGAGAGGTCACCTGTACCCCTCTCCAAGCCACGTGAGCCTACTATGTCCCCCCTGAGAGCAGCAGGCTCCACAGGGGGAACTTGAAACTGCAATTCCCGACGCTCTCCCATGAGGAAAAGGGGTGGCAAGAAACTGCCTTTTCCTATCATGGGACAGCAGGCGGGAAATGTTGCCTAAAACTTAAATAGAATAAATACCAGCAGACAAGTATTGGATAATAAAGGCAGCGGTTGTTTATTATTGGTTTCAAACGTTTATAAATAAATTAATTCAATCAATTCACATATCATATATAAGCTTTAAGCTAACCTTGCTAACCTTTAAGGTAACCTAGCCACTACGGCTCAGGCTGCAAAACACAATTCCCAAAAGGCAGGTGGTCTTATGACCACCTGACCACAGAGCCCCAACCCGTGGCCAATTCTACACAAGAGCTTAGGTCTGCGTTAAAAATGTCCAATCCTATTTCGGATAAATGTACTCCGTCCTTCCTATAAGACTCTCGATACCTCCCTCTAATTCCATATGCCTAAAAGAAAACATACCTAGGTTTGACAGGAGTTTTGACACCGCCTTAATAACCCGCTTTCTGATTTTTTCAAAGGGGCGCACAGAGGAAGGGGAAAGCCAACCCAGTCTTTGCACAATCTCAGAAAAAAATCACCATAGTGTTAGGAAAAATTGATTGAATTTTTTTCAAGTCATCCCTAATTTGAAATATAATATCCAATGTCTTCCGCTTACCAATATCATTTCCCCCAAGATGTATGATTAAAACATCTGGTGGGGGAAAACGCAGAAGAAGCTGCGTAATTTTTTAATTTAAATCAGACCATAACATACCTCTCCTAAATTTATTTAAATCCAAACCTAAATTAACAGTATAAATTATGTGCTGAGCTCTGAGCTGTGCCTAATAGATGAACGATTGTTTAACAATCCAAACACCTGAAGTACCTGAAATTAATCAAAAATTTGTGTTAGGGTGAATATATAAACAAGTATCTATCTGATTTCCATCTACCGAGCTTTCTTATTGAAGTAACATCTAAACCTAATCTTGCAGCTTCAGTAGCTGCTCCAATCCTAAACGAGTGAGACGTGAGCTGTTCTTGGTCTAAATTTAAAAATTTTAAACATTTCTTAAAAACACATATGAATTGGTACTTAGTAAGAGGTAAACCCGATTCATGTATGAAAAATTTTGAAACCCCTGGAGGCCTAACCAAAGAATATTGGTTTGCTAAATAAACTGGACAAATGCGAGAACTCACGCAATTGTCTAACTGTATCCAAGTACCCCTGCCCAATTGGTCTGTTTTTGATTTACTAATCAATATCCTAATTGACCTTCTAGAAATAAGAACATCTGATGTTTTTATACAAACCAGCTCAGACACTTTAAGCGCAGCAAAAAATATAACTGAAAAAACTTGAAATAACATTGATTCAAACACCGAAAAGCAAACCTTATCCGTAACTCAGCAAAGTTCACCCAAAACCTTTGGAGTAATGGGTTTGCATGGATCAATTCTAAAATTATCTTTCTTATAACCTTTTAAAGCCTGCTTGACAGAAAAATATTGCATGCAGGAAGGCAGATTATTAAGTTTCAGGAAAAAAGAAATACCAGGCAAAGTCTTTTGCACATAAGACCATGAGTAACATTGGGCAAATAAAAAACTAAGAAATTGTAATATTAAACTTTCGGAAAAAGAACCTATCGGTTCATGAATCAAACTTAAAAAATGTAAATATAATAACCAGGCCGATTGGTATCCAGCCCAGGTCGAAGGTGCTACTGAATTAATGATATACCCAGATATGGGCTTCAAACCAGGACCCATTAAATGGGTGGACATGACAGTCCCACTCAGTCCGCCTCCGGGAATAACTGAAAGAAACGATCCATCTGCAGGCGAGATAATGCATCCGCCAAATCTTTGTCCTTACCTGGTGCATGAATAGCTTTTAACCAAATGTTTAGGCTTAAACATTTAAAAATCATATGCCTTAAAAGGACGATGACTGGCAGAGACTTTGAGGTTAAGCAATTGATGGCATACATAATACCCTTATTATCTGTTCTTATCAGAATCCTCTTATTTCTGAAAAAAGATCCCCAAATTTCGATGGCTATAATAATGGGAAATAATTCCAAGAGAACTATGTTTTTTAAATATCCCTTTACATGCCGAATTGGATTCCAACGCTGCGCACACCAATGGTTCCGCCAAATTGCGGCAAAACCAAAAGATCCTGCGGCACCGATAAATAGAAAGAATTTTTTTTTATCCAAAATGAATTCCCCCTGCCACATAGCTCTACCATTGAAATGATAAAGGAACTGCAGCCAAACTATTAGGTCTTCCTTCATATCATGCGATAAACAAATATGGGAAAAAGGTGATTTTAAACCAGAGATTGAAAGATATAATCTTCTGGAAAAAATTTTTTCCACCAGCATAATTCTGGTAGCAAATGCTAAAAGACCTAAAAGAGACTGCATATCCTTTAAACAGACTTTCTTTTTTCTAATTAAAACTAACAGCAATGTTCTGAGTTTCTCAACTTTAGAATCAGGAAGTCTGAATTCCATCAAATTTGAATCAATGACGATACCTAAAAACGCCAAACAAGTTGAAGGCCAAATCATTTTTTTCTCTTGCCAAAGGGATACCAAAGTGACTACATATTTTTAAAAATATATCTAATAAATTAAAACAATCAGGGGAATTAGGAGGACCTGAAAATAAAAAATTGTCTAAATAATGTATCAAAAATTCTGAACTAGATACAAAAGAAACCACCCATTCTATAAAGGAAGAGAAAGATTCAAAATAAAAACAAGACAGAGAGCAACCCATTGGCAGACATTTATCAAAATAAAATTTGTCATTAACCACTTCCCTACCGGGCCAATTCTGACATTTCTCTCCTACATGTAAAAATCATCATTTTTTTGCTAGAAAATTACATAGAACCTCCAAACATTATATATATTTTTTTAGCAAAGACCCTAGAGAATACAATGGCGGTTGTTGCAACTTTTTATCTCACACAGTATTTGCGCAGGAATTTTTCGCACACGTTTTTTTTGGGGAAAAAAAACCATTTGTGTTTAAAAAACAACAACAAAACAGTAAAGTTAGCCCAATGTTTTTGCATTTTGTGAAAGATGAAGTTACGCCGAGTAAATAGATACCTAACATGTCACGCTTCAAAATTGCATACGCTCGTGGAATGGTGCCAATGTTCGGTACTTAAAAATCCCCATAGGTGACGCTTGAAATTTCTTTACTGGTTACATGTTTTGAGTTACAGAGGAGGTCTAGGGCCAAAATTATTGCTCTCATTCCAACGTTCGCGGCAATACCTCACATGTATGGTTTGAACACCGTTTTCATATGTGGGCGGGACTTACGTATGCGTTTGCTTCTGCGTGCGAGCACACGGGGACAGCGTCGCTTTAAAAAAAAATTTTTTTTTTATTGTTAATTATATATTTTTTTTTTTATTTTGACACTTTTTTGAAAAAAAAAATTTGATCACTTTTATTCCTATTACAAGGAATGTAAACATCCCTTGTAAAAGCAATATGACATGTCAGGTGCTCTTAATAGTGAGATATGGGGTCAATAAGACCCCACATCTCACCACTAGGCTGGGAAGCCTGAAATAAAAAAAAAATAAAATGATCGCCGCTTCGGCTGGCCGTTTTTTTTTAATGGAGAGGCCGGGCGTGACGTCATAACATCGCTCCCAGCCTCCGACGATCATAGAGACTCCGGCGACCATCTGGTCCGCCGGAAATCTCTATGATCTACATCCGGCGACGGCGGATCCACTCTCCGCCTGACCGATCGTAACGGTGAGTCGGAGCAAGCACCGGAGGGCAGCGGGAGGGGGGGGACGTCCCCTCTCGCCCCCCATAGGAACGATCAAGCGGCAGAACGGCCGCTATGATCATTCCTATGGTGTAGAGATTCGCCGGCTGAAACCGAATCTGAATGATGTCTGTAACTACAGGCATCATTCAGATATACCCGCCCAAAGCCCAGGACGTCATATGACGGTGGGCGGGCGGGAAGTGTTAAAGAAAAAGTCTAGGGAATTAAAGCATAATGGGTTAATTTGAAAGAGGCAAAACGCTGATTTTACATCCGCTTTTGCCATCATAGCCTCTTTACCTAAGCATCTAAACTTTAAGGGCATCTTCAAAAGAAGCATAAGAAACTGATGATAAATTATCATCAATTTGATCATTGAGAGAATTACCTTTGGGAAATGATAAATGATGTATTAATCTAAAGGAATTTTTTTCTTTTTTTGGAACAATACCTAAAGGACAAATCCTAAAATCACTAAAAGGGGGGAACTAAACAGACCTTCTACTCTACCTTCTAAAATTTCAGTATTAATTTTTGATAAAACTATGTTGGAAAATTCATCTACTGATTTTAGATTACTAACTAAACTGCAGCCCTGTCCAGAAAAAAACATATCTAAAGCCTTCAATGATAAGTTGAGCCTTCAACCGATCTGGAAACAATTTGAGCCATGGGAGCATATTTTGAAGAATCATTGGTGTTGCTGCTTTTTGAAAAACTCCCCGACTGCTGATTTGCTGCTGACATTTTCTTAAAACATTTGGACACTGAATGAGTGCCGGCGCAGAAAGCACACTCATGTCTGTACTTACAGGAGTTTGGCCATCTACACTGGCTGTCATTAAAATTGAAGCAGATTCCTTTTTTATAACCGGAATTGCTTGCAATTTCAGGGTTTGTGATTTGTTTGAAATACATTGGTCTTTAGGGTAGAAAAAGATTCAACCAAAGGCCTACATCCTTAATTCCCCATTTTATATTAGGCCGAACTGATAATTTCTGACAAAACGGTTTGTCGTAATTATACCAAAATTTCTGAAAATAATAATAATTTCTTCAATAATAATATCCAGGTGTTGGAATAATCCAGCACTTTTTTCAGGAAATTTTTCACACAAAATTCTTGAAAAAATACAAAAGGCCTGTACCAATTGTTAAAAGATTTTTGTACAGGTCTAAGTCTATCATCGTCATCTTTTTTATCTGTTTTGCTAATAAAATCTTTAGCAGATGGAAGTAAAGACAGAATATCAATAAATTCCCCCCCGCCAAATTTTTTCCTTAGTTAAAATCGACAAATGATAACCTAGCGGGGTAACCTCGCATGCAATAGATTCTTTTAAACAAGTTTCTGGCAAATTTTCTGGGATTTAGCAGAATGATAAGAAAAAAAACCTATATGTATTAATTTGAGGAGTTTGATCACAATTAGCAGAAATACCACTAGATGGCGACCAAACACCAACAGCTGAAAGATCATTAGTTACTACAGAACAATTTTGCACAGTCTGAGTATTACTATTACCAGCATGTAATTCCTTTTCTAATTTAGATAACATCTCAGCTATGTTAGATAATAAAAGGCTAGATGATGGCTCACTCATACCTTGTTGCTGATAAGGACCCAATGAGGTAGTAGACAACTAGCCATCCCTATCACCCGGAGATTCGTTCGTAGGTGAGACTAAAGCAGGCCTGGATGCAGACCCTGCTTCACTTGCTGTTGTAGCTGTTTGTTGCCATGGAGACGGCTGTGCTTGCTGTGATGAAGCCCATTCTATCGATTCAGTTCCACCCTCCGTCCCGCCTCCGAATCCGCCCCTTGACACACCCACCGAACTGCCTCTCGATGCTCCTCCTCTCTGTTGAGATTCCCTGGGCCTATTAGTGGACACACCCCTAGTGCCGCCCACTGCTCCTCTGCCACGATCCTGAGAAGGACCAGCTCTTTTTGCAGCAGCAGAGCGAGGTGGGGAGGGGGAGTATCCACGGCGAGGGATACGACGTCTGTTCGCTGCCTCACTTACACGAGCGGGGGTGGTGCCTCCTCTTCGCCGCCGGCCCGGATCTTCTTCCACGATCTCCTGACGAACTTCCTCCTAGGGCTGTGCGGGCTCCCGGACTACTACAACTTGCCTCTTTTCTGTGGCCGATGCTAGCCCAGGTCCACCGCTGGATGTTGCGGCTCCCACCGGAGCCTCTTGACTCGAAGAGCGAGGTAGGTCTAGGCACTGGCGAATCCAGGCTTCCCTGCCATCCTCACCCGCCCGCTCTATCAGCTGACGCAGGAGACTTATCTTCCGGCCTCAGAAGACACTGCTTGTTCAGTGGAGATAAACCCAAGGGAGAACACCACAGCTCCTCTTCTGAGGCAAATGAGCCTGCTAGCGACGGAACCCCTTTTTTAGCCTTTACTGGCCTAGTTCTGCCCAGTTTAAACTGTATTCTCCCAGGCTTTTACACAGGACTCAGGAGAGGTCCCCTGTACCCCTCTCCAAGCCACGTGAGCCTACTATGTTCCCCCTGAGAGCAGCAGGTTCCACAGGGGGAAATTGAAACTGCCATTCCCGCCGCTCTCCCATGAGGAAAAGGGGTGGCAAGAAACTGCCTTTCCCCTTTTCCTATCATTCTCCAGTTTTAGTAAATCAATCCCTATATATTCAAGGATGTAATGGCTGCCTGCATAGGTAATCTATGGACAACCCCAGGGTTAGCAACCTTTGATGCATGATTTGATTTTGTGAATCTTCCTTTACCTATGTGTAACACAATCCAGGAAAATGGTGCCTGTTTGTCAGGTATCAACAGCATGGACATCCAGATCTGCATGGCTACACTTGAGAAACTTGAGAGACCAGACCGTATATATTTAAAATTTGATTTATTTGCAGTGAAACAGAAGACATCCAAACACCAGCAAACATACAGATAAAAGTGAGCCAAAAACCCAGTGACAAATACCTAACTAAATTACCAGAATAACAGAAATTCTAAGCAATAAAACTAACTATATACAATTTGTACAAAACAAGGAACTAAGACAAACAAAGTAAACTGGAGATGCAGGGAACAAGTGGGAAAGGGAAACCAGTACTAGAATCGGGAACAGATAAGAAGCAGCAGGGTACAGGATGCAGGGCAGGAGCAAGAGCAAGATATAGGCAGCAAGCATAATCAGGCTATTAGGCAAACAAAAGCAATACACTGATGCAAAAGTGTAATAGTGGAGGAGAGAATAAATACCCTCCTAGCAGCGAGCATTAAGTGTAGACTGATTACTGGAATCTACTGGCTGCTGGGAAACACTTGCTGGTGGACACCGGAACTAACCTTCAGCTCTGGAAAGTGCAGTGCCATCAGCAGGTGACCCAGGTCCTGACACTGTCTTTGAGGCACTCCCCTAAGCATCTCATTTTTGTGGCTCTAGATAGATTGTGTTTAGCTACCAAAAGGCAGATCCTATAAGTATGTTTTATTGGGTGTTGACATATTCACAGTTTGCCCGAAAGCATGACCTATGTGAAAAGCCACAGCCAAGGTCACATTGATTGAAAAAAGAAGAAAAAAAGGCTTCTTTCAGAAGTTGTCTGCCATTATTATCCCTATGGTTATTTAATCAAATAGAGACTCACACCTTATCCATGAAATCATAACTAACATTTTGATAATACAAATGTTACACACCCCCTACAATCTCACAGGCAGGGCAGATCACAGGTCCGTGTCCGCTCCAGTTATGCAGATCGGACACAGACACAGCCTATTCTGCTCTATGGGCGGTTGGATGTATACACCTGACTGCCCTTCAATCCGATCTGCGCAGACGGAGGGAAACGGATCCCCTTCCATTTGTTTTTGGCGGATTGGATTGGATTGGATGTAGGTGGGTGTAAACGGACACAAGTCCTTTTACACAGGCTGTTCCATAGAGTAGAATTGAGGGTCTGATCTGGTCCACCTGAAAAAATTGACAGGGGGACCCGATTGGACCACTTGTATGAAAGGGGCAAAGTAGCGATAAGGTCAAAAGGATTAATAGGATCATCAAAAACAAACTGCCTAAAATCACAGAAGAGATGGGTAAATCATGAGTACAATGTTTACTTATAGTGTTGTACACAATCAGAACCAAGTAAAGACCGGGCTGTTATTCCGCACAGTAGATGTCCGTTTTGAACAATAATCTTTATTTGTATGTTCAGATTTAAAAGAAACTTAAAGACACCCACCAAATAATACACTCTTTATCCCAGACACTTTTTAACATTTGGTCCTTGTAAAGAATCCAGTAAGAAAGAGCCTTGAAGAGGGATCCCAAAACCTGTTTCAAAGTCCTGTTGTCAACAGAGACAGCCATTAAAATCAAAGGGAAGTTTACTTGGACACATACCAGCCATTGTGAAAAATTGTTAAAATGTTAATTGTTTTAAATCGAAGCATATCTAAAATTTATAAAATTTTGATTAAGGAAATAGAACTTGAATGTTTTCTTAGGGATGAGGAACATAAAAGGAAAATCCTTAGGACAGCTTGTTTCTCGTCAAGTGATACAAGTACATATATAAGACAGTGGAAATGTGCTATAAACTTCTGGCGAGATAATACGTGACCCCCAGAGAGTGCACAGGCTTGGGGCACAAGGCCCCCAAACTTGCTGGAGGAGATGTAATGCCACGGGGACCTTTGTGCACCTGTGGTGGGAATGTACAAAGATACAACCTTACAGGGGTAGAGTTATAGCAGCGATCCACCAAATAACGGGAGAACGGATTCAGAATGATCCCTGGGAATGTCTATTTCATGATATGAGAAAAACGGTGGCCCAATACAAGAGTACCTTAGTCCCATACCTTCTAAATGCAGCGAAAGGTCTGATCCCGAGCTTATGGAGAACCCAAGAAGTGCCGAATATGAAGGAGTGGGTAGTAAGAGTGGAAAAGGTGAGAGCCATAGAGGAAACAATCCATACAGTAGAGGACCCATTAGAGATATACTGGAATATATGGGAAAAATGGATGGAGTTTAAAAAATTAGAGGGTTGGAGGAAGTTGAAAGAGATATAGGGGTACGGGGGAGGGGGTGAGAGAGGGTTCCTTTATTTTTTTTTATTTTTTTGGGGGGGGGATAACTGCATGTTGTAAGCAATATATGTAATAAGGAATGTTGACATAGCAATGCTATCTTTTTATATGTATTTGAGTATCTTTGTTTACATAATAAAAGAGAGAATAAACAAAAAAAAATGTTAATTGTAAAGTTTGGAATGTCAGGTCACACAGTCTTTTTCCTGATTTCTATGACAACAATATTAACCACTTCAGCCCCGGAAGAATTTACAAGCTTCCTGACCAAAGCACTTTTTGCGATTCGGCACTGCGTTGCTTTAACTGACAATTGACCGGTCGTGTGACGTTGTACCCAAACAAAATTTATGTAATTTTTCCCATTAATAGAGCTTTCTTTTGGTGGTATTTGATTGCCTCTGCGGTTTTTATTTTTTGCGCTATAAACAAAAAAAGAGCGACAATTTTGAAAAAAAAACACATTATTTTTTACTTTTTGCTATAACAAATATCCCCCAAAAATATAAAAAAACTATTTTTTTTCCTCAGTTTAGGCCGATATGTATTCTTCTACATATTTTTGGTAAAAAAAAAAAAAATCGCAATAAGCGTATATTGATTAGTTTGCGCAAAAGTTATAAAAAGTTATAGTGTCTACTAGTAATGGCGGCGATCTGTGATTTTTATCGTGACTGCGACATTATGGCGGACACATTGGACAATTTTGACACATTTTTGGAAACATTGGCATTAATACAGCGATCAGTGCGATTAAAAATGCATTGATTACTGTAAAAATATCACTGGCAGTGAAGGGGTTAACACTAGGGACGGTGAAGGGGTTAACTGTGTTCCCTGGGAGGTGATTCTAACTGAAGGGGGAGGGACTAACTACAGGAAGTGACAGATCATGGTTCCTAGCTAAAAGGACACACGATCTGTCACTGCTGTCAGAACAGAACAGGGAAGTGTGTGTTTAAAAACACTCGTCCCTGTTCTGTGTCTCCTGGTCACGATCGCTCATGGCCGCCGGTCATCACGACCGTCGGCCACGAGCATCGGCACCCCGGCTGTGCAGCGGGTGCGTGCTCGCTATCCGGACCCTGCGAGATTACGTACAGTAACGTGATTTTGCGCAGGGGAGCCAGCCTGCTGCATAGCCTGCTGCAGTAAAACTGCGGTGGCTGTTTCGGAAGTGGTTAATGACTATGTGTCTGCCACTTATCTAAATAATAATTAAAAAAAAAAACTCAGATTAGGAACAACAGCAGTCTGTAAATCACTCCACACATTCTACCTTGGGCTGCAGCAAGATAGTCCAAAATCAATCAGTGCTGCAACACCTACTTCATAATCTGAATGAAAAAAACACTCAGATTAGGAAGTGGGGTGTTTTAAGCACAGATTGACCTTGGACTAACTTCTGAGAGAGGCAGATGAGAGCTGAGCAGTGGATGGGGCAGCAAAGCAAGCTGTTCTCCAACCCTTTAAAGTGATTGTAAAGGTTGGTTTAAAAAAATTAAAAAATAACAAACATGTCATACTTACCTGCTCTGTGCAAGGGTTTTGCACAGAGTGGCCCTGATCATCCTCTTCTAGGGTGGCGCTCCTGACTCCCCCCCCCCCTCATTGAGTGCCTCCATAGAGAGCCGCATTTTATGGGGGCACTCGTGCGGGCGCGCATCCATTGACACAGACAGCAGGATTGGGCCCGGCTCCCGTGCCACTGGATTTGATTGACAGCCAATGGCTCCTGCTGCTTTCAATCTATCCAATGAGGACCCAAGGCAGCAGCTGGAGCTGCTGTGCTCATCCTTCATGCTGGAACAAATGGGTTCAGGTAAGTAAAATGGGGGCTCTGGGGGGGTGCTGCAGCACAGAAGGTTTTTCACCTTACTGCATAGAATACAGTAAGGTGAAAAACCTCAAGACTTTACAACTCCTTTAACCACTTCAGCCCCGAGCCTCGTTTTGAGATTTGGTGTTTACAAATTCAAAACATTTTTTTTTTTTGCTAGAAAATTACTTAGAAACCCCAAACATTATATATTTTTTTTCTAACACCCTAGAGAATAAAATGGCGGTCATTACAATACTTTCTGTCACACCGTATTTGCGCAGCGGTCTTACAAGCGCAAAGTGTATTTTTTTGGAAAAAATACACTTTTTTGAATTAAAAAATAAGACAACAGTAAAGTTAGCCCAATTTTTTTTATATTGTGAAAGATAATGTTACGCCGAGTAAATTGATACCCAACATGTCACGCTTCTAAATTACTCCCGCTCATGGATTAGCAACAAACTTTTACCCTTAAAAATCTCCATAGGCGATGTTATAAAAAATTAATGTTTTGAGTTACAGAGGAGGTCTAGGGCTAGAATTATTGCTCTCACGCTAACGATCATGGCGATACCTCACATGTGTGGTTTGAACACCGTTTTCATATGCGGGGGCTGCTCACGTATGCTTTCGCTTCTGCTCGCGAGCTCGACGGGACAGGGCGTGTTTAAAATTCTTTTATTTTTCTTATTTATTTTACTTTCTACTTTTTATTTTTACACTGTCCTTTAAAAAAAAAAAATGTGTCACTTGTATTCTAATTACAAGTAATGCAAACATCCCTTGTAATAGAAAAAAAGCATGACAGGACCTCTTAAATATGAGATCTGGGGTCAAAAAGACCTCAGAATTCATATTTACACTGAAATGCAGTAAAAATTAAAAAAAAAAAATGTTGCTTGATAACAGTGATCTTGCGGCGATTCCGCCGCAGAGACCACTTTTATCTGAAAGTGGACCACGCGCTGAAGAAGAGGATACAGGGGTTATGGTAGCTAGCTGCTGCCATAACAACAATATCCCTCTTCAAAGTATTAACGTAGAACGACGGCGGGCGGTCCGTAAGTGGTTAAGTTCACTATTGCACTAGCAAAGGTACAGCTGGTACTCACATCACAAATCTCTGATGTTTGGGGTGAGAACACCTTAGTCTTTTTCAGGGCCGTCTTTAATATTCATTGGACCCTGGGCAAACATTTTCTTGGATCCCCCCATACACACACACACACACACACACACTCCATGCAGTTTTGCTCTCCACCTGCTCTGAGACATACAATAAATAAAAAACAGCTAGACTTAAGATCAGTTTAATGAATCAGATCAGGTACTGATTGCGATTGGTTGCCAGAGGTTACAGTGTATCATTACTGCTCACTGACTGGATGATAGAGGTTACAGCACGCATTACAAGTCACTGATTAGTTGCTAGAGGTTACAGCACATCATCTCCTCACTGCCTGCACAACATGGACTGGGGAGGTGAGGGGACCCATTAATAGACAGAAAACTCCTAGGAATCCTAGGACTCCGGGGATCAGTGGCAGTGCTGGGGGGATTGGAGGGTGTGATCAATGGTAATGCTGATTTTTTTTTTACTGGCTACAAATATAAAGAGGAGTTTCAACACTGGCCACCAATGTAATAGGGCAGTGGTTCTCAACCTGTCTAGTGCTGTGACCCCTTAAAATAAAAGTTGTGGAGACCCCCAACCGTAAAATTATTTTCATAGCATGGGTTGTCAGCACCCAAGGCAAGACAAGTAATTTGCGCCCCTAACCCATGGTCATTTAGTGCTCCCTGAGTCCTTTCCACTTGCACAGTATTAAAACCCCTTATGGTACATTTTAGGATGTACCACTCTTTCTCTTTGTTCTTCTTTCTTTCCCTTTCATCTCTCTCTATCATAATTTATTGTTTTTTCCCCTATCCCTCTTTCTAGCCATCTTTCTTGTTCTTTCTCTTATTCTTTCTCTTCCTTTTTCTTTGTTCCTCTCCCTCTTTTCCTCTCCCTTCCATGTTTTCTCTACTTTTATTCCTTCTCTCACTCCTTGGTGGGGGGGTGGGGGGGAATGGGATGAGTGGCAATGTTGGCGGGGAGTGGCTGCGGGCTCCAGGGACAGCTCTGCTGGACGGCCACAATAAGGCTGGGAGAGCGGAAACAGCCAAGGATTTGGTGACCCCTGGCAAATCATCATTTGACCCAAGAGGGGGTCCCGACCCCCAGGTTGAGAACCACTGTAATAGGGGTTTACACTGACCACTAATGTAATAGAAGCATTCACAGTAACCACCAATGTAAGGAGGGATTTATACTGACCACCAATGTAAGGAGGGATTTACACAGACCACCAATGTAAGGGGGACATTCACAATGACCACCAATGTAAGGAGAGAATTTACACTGACCACCAATGTAAGGGGGACATTCACACTGGCCACTAGTGTGAATGAAAGGATTCTACACCAAGCCCCGATGTAATGAGAAGATTTACACTGACCACCAATGTAACTGAGACATTTAGCCTGCGTTCACATTTGTGTGTGTTGGGAACGCATGCAAAATCGCTTTCCTGACACCACAGAAAAATGCTGCCCTTTAGCAGATACACAGCAGTGCCAATAATTGTTAATGACACCATCACGCATCTGCTGACATGTGCCTTGGCACCGTGTGATTTTGAAAAAGGGTTTGGGACTTTCTTCCGCATTCATTAAGGGCCCTTTCACACTGAGGCGGTTTGTAGGCGCTATTGCGCTAATAATAGCGCCTGCAAACCGACCCGAAAGTGCCGCTGCTTTGTCTCCAGTGTGAAAGCCCTCGGGGCTTTCACACTGGAGCGGTGTGCTAGCAGGACGGGAAAAAAAGTCCTGCTAGCAGCATCTTCGGATCGGTGAAGGAGCGGAGTGTATACCGCTCCTTCACCGCTCCTGCCCATTGAAATCAATGGGACGGCGCGGCTATACCGTCGGCAAAGCGCCTCTGCAGAGGCTCTTTGTGGTGGTATTTAACCCCTTCTCGGCCGCTAGCGGGGGGTAAAACTGCCCCGCCAGCGGCCGAATACCGAGGGTAAAGCGCCGCCTATAATAGCGGCGCTTTACCGCCGACGCCGCCCCAGTGTGAAAGGGGCCTTAAGGAATGGGTTTCCCTACACGTGACCTACATCTTTATCCACCCTGTCAGTACACCTTTGAATCCTAAAACCCATGCTAACCTCTGCACCCCAAACCTCCCCCATCCTCTCCACTCCAACCCTTCCCCCCTTTAATGCTACCTGCCTCCTCTGCTCATCTTTGCACCCACCTTCATTACCTCTATACATCCCCTCCTTGCTCCCCTGCGCACCCCAAACTGTAATTCCTTCTCTGCCTACCTCTGCACACCCCAAACTACCAAATAAATAAACAAATAAAGTAAAACAAATGCTGATTATACCTTATATCACAGAGCGTCTCCCGGCGCTCACATTACTCCTCGGCTCTCTCCCCTCTCTCCTCCCTGGTGGATATCAGCAGGAGTTCTCGGCCCCGCCTGCTATAACTGTCAGTCAGGGAGAGGAGAGCTGAGGAATCTTGTGAGCACAAGGAGACGCTCTGATATAAGGTATAATCTGCATTTTTTTTATTTAGATCAGACACTGGGACACAATGTTATATAACAGAGGGGATTGGATGTATAGATTATAATGGCTTAACAACCACTTTAAAGTTGCTATGGGGTTGGTTTACTAAAACTGGAGAATGCAAAATCTGGTTCAACTGTACATGGTCGCCAATCAGCTTCTAACCTCAGCTTTAAAAGAAAAAAAACTGGAGGCTGATTAGTTTCTATGCAAAGTTGCACCAGATGTGTTTGTTGTCTAAAGCAGAAAATTCACAGGATCACTTCCCTGTCCTGTTGAAAATGCAGGGCTTTTTTCTCAGAGAATAGGTGCAGGAACTCCCCCCGCAAGGCCCCCCATGACTCCACCCCTTACCCCCCTCTGAGCATCGTCCCTTGGTTCCACCGCCTACCCACCTGCTAGTGGTACCCCTTTTAGAGGATACAAAACCAAGTTTGTAGCACCAAGAAAATTGTATGGAACTGCTTATTGATAATAACAAAAGCAGCAAAATTGATTCCCTGCAACCAGCAACAATAGACACCCCCCCTGCAATAATGGATTTCCTGCAACAAAATACCCTCCCCCCAGCATCAATAGATCCACCCCAGCAACAGTAGATCCTAGCCAGCAACAACAGATCTTTCAGCAGCCAGCATCAATAGACCCTCCAGCAGCTAGCAACGATAGACCCCTCCCTCATCAGTAGATCCCTCCCAGCAACAATTGACCCTCGAGGAACATAAGACTTCTTCGGCAACCCCCCCCCCCACACACACACACACACACACCAACAATAAACCCCCTGCAACAATGGATTCTCTGCAGCAACAAATCTATCCCAGCAATAATGGACCTTTGCCAGATACAATAGATCCCCCAGAAGTCCACATCAATAGACCCTCCATCACACTCCAGCACCCCTTGCCATTACATAAATTCAGTGCTGCATTCCCCTATTCCCCCTCAAAAAAGAACCCACCTGTGAACTATGTTAAAGCAAAAGTTAAGGGAAACTTTGCTACCTTTGAACTTAGACAACTTAAGACTAAAAGACACCTTTTCCACTTGTTTCCAAGTGAACAGAACTTCTGCTAGTACAAAAAGATAAGGAGCACCCCAGCCAGTTGATAGGCATTCGTTGTTCCTTAACCTGGAAGAACTTCAGACTTACTAACATGGGTGTTTAAAAAATAAACATAAGGGGGGGGATTGTGGCAGGACAGATTATATTAGTATGTATGAAGTTTCTTCCACCTTGCCTGAACTAATATCAATTTTGTCTGTTTTAGTAAGAATGTATTTTCTCAACCTTGAAAGATAAGGTAGCTATGTGCCCCAGTCAGAGTTAGTTCTAACTACCTCTGGTCTATGTTATGGCCATTTTACCTCATAAGAGTGTATGCACACACATTCTGCATGAACTAATTTTCTAGAATATTCACCATGTCCATTAAAACCACACCTTCTAATAAACACCAGGAATATTTTGTACATTGAGAAAGTCTCCTCTGTGTTATTCCTCATGGGTGCACACATACCAAGGGCCCATTTTTTCTTACACAACAAACAATTCTGTCTTTAACACTGGTAAGACCTGGACACAGGGGTAGAGGCTTCTTCCCACCCAAAGATCTTCAAAGCCTCCATACTCTACACCCTGATCTGGGAATTACAAAACTCTTGAGAAAACCAAAAGCTTTGTTTTCTCCACTTGGAAACACTACTCCGGAGTCCTTTATTCTGCATAAGTGAGAACCCTGTATTGTCTTCAATTCCACTGCTACAGTGGCAAGGTCTCGCACTGTCACAGCAGGCAAAAGATAAGTCTATGCAGCAGGCAAAGAACATGGTTGGTTAACAGGCTGGGGTCAGTTTAGATGGCAGGCAGAGATGTAGTCAGTACGCAGGCAAAAGATCAGTCCAGGTGACAGCCAGAAGCATGATTGATTACTAGGCTTGGTCATTTCAGGTGGCAGGCAGAGGCATGGTCATTATCCAGGCAAAGGGTCTGTCTAGGCAGCAGGCAGAAACATGGTTGAGAAAACATGAAAATGGATGGTACATAGTACTTTAGATACAGGCAAAATGTAGGTAGTCAAAAATAGGTGAATCACCTTCACCATACTGTCTCTAATATTGTATTGAGGTATGGTAGCGACGAAAGCAATCTCCTATGCATAGGCCAGGTTCTGAGGGACACTTGGGACAGCAGTAACGTGTGTCACGCCTTACTCCAGTTCTGGTGCATACACGGCATCTTTTTTGGCGTCGTCGGCCTGTTTGGGATGGCGTGATAACATATGGGAAGTGTCTCTCATGCAGCCTGCTGACTGCATCAGAATAAATGTTTTCAGGTGCAGAGCCTTCATGGTAAATAAGCTCTGTTACAATCGCCTCTTGATAGTCTAGGAAGGCACCAGATCTTTCTGTGGACTTATGATAGATGACGTAGGAGTTGTAAATGGCCAACTGAAATAGGTATATGGACACTTTTTTGTACCAGAAACGGGATCTTCTGGTTGCCCGGTAGGGCTGCATCATTTGGTCGTTAAAATCTACACCTCCCATGAATTGATTGTAGTCGTGTATACAATCAGGTTTTTGGACCAAGCCCTGCCTTCCTTGGATTTCCACTGAAGTTTCTTTGTGAATGGAGGAAAGGACATACACATCTCTCTTATCCTTCCATTTAAGGGCCAAAATCTCTTCATTCCGCATACTTGCTAACTCCCCGTTTTTTAGTTTCGTGTTGACCAGTCTTTGTGGGAAGCCCTTGCGATTTACTCGCACTGTACCACAAGCTACAATTTGCTGCAGATAAAGGTGGCGGAAAAGAGGCAGGCTGGTATAAAAATTGTCCACATAAAGATGGTATCCCTGATGGAATAGGGGTGATACAAGGTCCCAAACAATTTTTCCACTGCTACCCATATAAGTTGGGCATCCAGGGGGCTCCAGCTTTTTGTCTTTTCCTTCATAAACACGGAAGTCATATGTGTACCCTGTGGCCCTCTCACAAAGTTTATATAACTTCACCCCGTATCTGGAACGTTTATTTGGGATATATTGTTTGATGCCCAGCCTGCCTGTAAAATGGATGAGGGACTCATCAATGGAAATATGTTTGTCGGGAGTATAAATCTGAGAAAATGTTTGGGAAAAAAAATTAATAAGTGGCCGAATTTTGTAAAGCTTGTCATATCCAGGGTCATTTCGGGGAAGGCACATGGAATTTTCAGTAAAACTGAGAAACCTCATAATCATTGTATAGCGTTTCCTGGACATAACAGAGGAATAGAGTGGCATATGGTGAATGGGGTGTGTGGACCAGTAGGACCGCAGTACATTTTTCTTTGTGAGTCCCATATTTAGTGTAAGTCCAAGGAAGATTTTAAATTCTTCAACTGTGAGAGGCTTCCACTCAAACGGACGGGCATAATATGAATTTGGATTATTCGTGATGTACTGCTGGGCATACCGGTTACTCTGGTCCACAATTGAATTGAATAAATCCTCTGTAAAAAATAAATTAAAAAACTGAATTGGTGTAAAATTTTTGGTTTCTACCTGAACTCCTGGTTGCGCTGTAAAAGGGGGGATGATAGGTGCTACTGAATTAGAGGGAAGCCATAAAGGATTTGAGAGTGCCTCTGGGACATCAGTATAGGCCCTAACCCTTTGTGGCTGATGTGACACCCCATTACTTGTACTTGGCCCTTCATCTGGGTGTATAGCATCGCTGGTGCTCACCACTTCACCATGATGTACTACTCTGCTGGTGGTTGCCTCCTGCTGTTCACTATGCCGGATTCTTTTTGCTGGGGTCCTTTCCTCCTCTGAATCGGTTAGTGAACTGCTGCTCTCCACAGGTTCATATTCAGAATCCGAATCTGATAGTGAGAATTCCCCACTACTCTCATCTGTCATGCTTGCAATCTTACTAGTGTACCTTTTTTGGACCTGGCGTTCAGGTTACGGTGGCTCTGGTCACACTGTACTGGTGTGACAGTGATCAGGAACACAAATTCTGGCGTGCGCTGGTCTGACACTGGTACAGATGTCGATGGCTGCACTGGTAACACGGTACTGGTGTGACGGTGACACTGGTACAGATGTTGATGGCTGCACTGGTAACACTGTACTGGTGTGACGGTGATCAGGTACTGGTTTGATGGTGATCAGGTATGGGTGTGACGGTGCCACAGGTACAGATGTTGATGGCTGCACTGGTGACACTGTACTGGTGTCACGGCGATCAAGCACTGGTGTGATGACGATCAAGCACTGGTTTAACGTTGATCAGGTTCTGGTGTGATGGTGATCAGGCACTGGGGTGATGGTGACACTGGTTCAGATGTTGAGTGACAGCGATCAGGCACTGGTTTGATGCTGATCAGGTACTGGTTTGATGCTGATCAGGTACTGGTGTGACGGTGCCACAGGTACAGATGTTGGTGGCTGAACTGGTGACACTGTACTGATGTCACGGCGATCAAGCACTGGTGTGATGGTGATCAAGCACTGTTTTACCGTTCAGGTGCTGGTGTGATGGTGATCAGGCAGTGGAGTGACGGTGATCAGGTGCTGGTTTGACCACGATCAGGTACTGGTTTGATGGTGATCAGGCACTGATATGATGGTGACCTTGGTACATATTGGCTTGAAAAACTAGCACATAGCTCCAAAATGCATTTCCTAGCAACCAGGACCCGAATGTTTCTTTTCCCATTCTCTGCAGAACTAACACGCTGCTGCTCGCATCATTGTTTTTTCAAAGGGACATCGTTCTGCCCCCATCTCTCCATCCTTTCCTTTATCATCACTACAGGCTTTAGCTCTCTCCTAATTGGCCAGCCAGTGTGGAGAATGCTGCTGCTCCGCCCCCCTCCTCACCCCCCCAGTCACCGCTCTGTGGGCTCTCTCAACTAAACAGCGTACTGTCACAGGGAATACACTGCTGCTCTGCGATAACATATGGCATGGATTCTTTTATGTAAATCATTGATCCACCATCCAATCCATACACAGAACTCTGCCTCCAGCAAGAATCATGGCTACACCAGCATTATTACGCTGGGAAATTAACCTCTGCCTGGCCAAGGATCTGCTGAGCATATTTTATGAACCCAGACAAGTCCTATATGGTTGTTCTATTCTATCTAGGATTATTACTTTACACCTAGCCTACTACGTTTTACTACTTTATGACCTTTTCCTGTTAAATATTTGGCTATTGGCAGCAAGTGTTTAACCTGTCAATACATACCTATTGTTCCTTAGCCATTCCCTGTCCTTTTGTTTTTTGTACCAGTATATACACTTTTGTTTAGTACAGATGTTAATGGTTGCACTAGTAATGCCCCATACACACGGTCGGACATTGATCGGACATTCCGCCAACAAAATCCTAGGATTTTTTTCCGACGGATGTTGGCTCAAACTTGTCTTGCATACACACGGTCACACAAAGTTGTCGGAAAATCCGATCATTCTGAACGCGGTGACGTAAAACACGTACGTCGGGACTATAAACGGGGCAGTAGCCAATAGCTTTCAACTCTTTATTTATTCTGAGCATGCGTGGCACTTTGTGCATCGGATTTGTGTACACACGATCGGAAATTCCGACAACGGATTTTGTTGTCGGAAAATTTTATAGCCTGCTCTCAAACTTTGTGTGTCGGAAAATCCGATGGAAAATGTGTGATGGAGCCTACACACGGTCGGAATTTCTGACAACAAGGTCCTATCACACATTTTCTGTTGGAAAATCCGACCGTGTGTACGGGGCATAACACTGTATTGGTGTGACGGTGATTAGCTACTGGTGCGATTGTAACACTGGTACAGACGTTTATGGCTGTACTGGTGACACTTTACTGGTGTGACTGGTGATCAGGTACTGGTGTGACTGGTGATCAGGTACTGGTGTGACTGGTGATCAGGTACTGGTGCGACGGTGACACTGGTACAGATGTAGATGGCTGCACTGGTAACACTGTACTCATGTGACTAGTGATCAAGTACTGGTGTAACAGTGATACTGGTAGTGATGTTTATGGCTGCACTGGTGACACTGTACTGGTGTGATGGTGATCAGGTACAGGTGTGATGGTGACACTGGTACAGGTGTTGCTGGCAGATCTGGTGACACTGGGACAGATGTTGCTAGCAATCAGGCACCCAGGCTTTATGTAGGTACTGTCCCCTGTGCTGATTTTAGTAATTACGTTTAGGCTTTAATACCACCTTAATTATTACACCCTACCCCATGTCATTATTATACCAAACCCCTATGTTATTGTCACATCCTACCCCTATGTCATTATTACATCAGACCCCTATGTCATCACTATACCTTATATTATTATTACAGCCTACCCCTATGTCATTATTACAACCAACCCCTATGTTATTATTACGCCCTACCCCTTTGCCATTATTACACTTTGCCCCTATGTCATTATTACACCTTACCCCTATGTCATTATTACACCTTACCCCTATATTATTATTATTACCGCCTATCCCTATATTAATATTACCACCTACCCCTATGTCATTATTACAACCAACCCATAGGTTATTATTATGCCCTACCCCTATGCCAGTATTACACTTTGCTCCTATGCCATTATTACACCCTACCCCTATCTCAATTATTACACCCTACCCCATGTCATTATTACACCTTACCCCTACACCATTATTACACCTTACCTCTATGTCATTATTACACCCTACCCCTATGTCATTATTACATCTTACTCCTATGTCATTATTACACCTTACCCCTATATTATTATTATTACCTCCTATCCTTATATTAATATTACCACCTACCCCTATGTCATTATTACAACCAACCCATATGTTATTATTACACCCTACACCTATGGCATTATTACACTTTGCTCCAATGTCATTATTACACCCTACCCCTATGTCAATTATTACACCCTACCCCTATCTCAATTATTACACCTTACCCCATGTCATTATTACACCCTACCCCATGTCATTATTACACCCTACCCCTATCTCAATTATTACACCCTACCCCATGTCATTATTTTACCTTACCCCTACACCATTATTACACCTTACCTCTATGTCATTATTACACCTTACCTCTATGTCATTATTACACCTTACCCCTACACCATTATTACACCTTACCCCTACACCATTATTACACCTTACCCCTATATTATTATTATTACCGCCTATCCCTATATTAATATTACCACCTACCCCTATGTCATTATTACAACCAACCCATATGTTATTATTACACCCTACCCCTATGTCATTATTACAACCTACCTCTGTTCTGCTGATTATTAGCAAAGCAGAGGGAGCTGGAATTGGCTTGCTCTTCTAAAACAAATTGTTCACACACCACAAGGTTACAGTTAGTTTACTTATTTTTTTTTGACAAGCTGAGAGACAACATTTACATACAGACATAGAAACGTAGAAGAGTGATGACTGAAAAAGACTAAGTGGTCCATAGAGTCTTCCCATTTTAGATTTTTTTTTTTGTTGTTTTCGCTTTAAATCCCGTTTCAGACTTGTGCGATGTGAGAACCCTGTGAATCCACTGCGGGTTCCCGCATCGCACCCAACTCGCAAGGCAGTTCACATTGCCCTATGTGAACTGCTGGGAGTTCAATGTTAAGACATGAACCGGACTGCATGGGTGTGAACAGACGTGATCCGATTTTGGTGAAGACCATAAAAAGGGTCCTGTGCGAGTTTGGTTCGAATGCAATGCGAATTCAGCCATACTATCTGTATAGCTGAAATCGCATTGCATGGACATCGCATGTGATTTGCACTGCAGTGCGGTGTGAATCACAGGCGATCTCGCACCATGGACAAGTGTGAACCGAGCCTTATAGAAGAGTTCAAGTCTGTAAAATAAAAAAATTAGAAGTCAGCAGCTACTAATACTGTAGCTGCTGACTTTTAATATAAGGACACTTACCTGTCCAGGGATCCAGCAATGTCGGCACCCTGAGCCAAATCGTCAATCGGCTTCAAGTGCAGGCGCCTGCATTGGAAGTAAGGGAAACCTGTGTGTGTCCCAGAAGGCAGCGGGGGGGAAGGGGGAGGGGCCGGAAATGTTGTAGACCGCTGATCGGCGATCTTACCCAGAAGTAGGAGCGGGTCCTTGTCAAAACCAGGTGACCGCTCTCCCCCCCAAAAAAGTGCCAAATGTGGCAGTAGAGGGGGGGGGGGTGCAAACAAGCAGAGCTTCCCCTTTCGGGTAACAGCTGTTATCTGTCAGTTATAGAAGAGAGACTGGCTATACGCACTTGTACTTGTGTAAATGCGGATGCTCTTCGCATTGGTATTTGCCCGCACATGCCCATGTAATGTATTTCCCAAACCAGACCCAGCACTGTCAATACTATTAACCCCTCCACCATGACTGATAGTGAAATTTCACCCCCCGCTCATTGATTGTCAGTGGCAATGTAATTTAACCCTCCCCCCCACCCCACCACTGCATTGGTGGTCAGTGGCAGTTAGAGTTAGCCCCTTATCGACCCCTACCTCTGCTGGTACCTGGCAGCAAAATATAACCCCTTCTTGCCTTGGTGGTCCGTTTCACTTAAAGTTAACCCCCAACCCCCTGCATTGACCGTAGCAGTGAGGCTGCATTCACACCTGAGTGTAGCGTCTTTGATCACTTTTACAGTGTTTTTTCACGTGTTTTTATGCGTGCTTTTGTTGCGTTTTTATGCGAGACTTGCAGGTTTTTATACAGCGGTTTGTTTTTAGCCAATAGAGAAAACTATTATCTATTGCATCATTTGTTGCTAGGTAGTTCAGCTTTTTTAGTTTTTCCATTAGCTTTTATTTCTTTAATTATTATTATTCATTTATTCTTATTTTTTTTTCGTTAGGGTAAAGGGTTAGAGTGAAGGTTAGCTTAGGGTTAGAATCAGGAGTTGGGGTTAGGGTTATTTATTATTATTTTATTTATCATTATACGAATAATAATAATATTAATAATAATAATAGATTAATAAATACCTGTAAAATAAATACACAAATAAATAAAAAATAAATAAATGCAATATATTAATACTACCCTGTTTCCCCAAAAATAAGACCTAGTGTGATTGTCGGTGATGGCTGCAATATAAGCCCTACCCCCCAAATAAGCCCTACCCTGTTTCCCCGAAAATAAGCCCTACCCTGAAAATAAGACCTACACTAGGGCTTATTTGGGGGGGGGGTAGGGCTTATATTGCAGCCATCACCGACAATCACGCTAGGTCTTATTTTCGGGGAAACAGGGTAAGTAACAATAAATAAACAATTAAACCTTAACTTAACCCTTAAAAAGATAATAAATAACTAAACACCCTAACCCTAAATAAATAAAGTATTATTATTATTGTTATTATTATTATTATTATTATTATTATTATTATTAATAATAATAATGTATCTTGTTGGTTCAATTTTGTGCGTTTATTGTTATTTTAATATTATTAATTATAATAATAATTTATTTAATCATTTTAAGGTTAGAGGTTAATTATTATTTATTAATGTGTAATTACATATTATTCATTTATTTTACTTATTTATAATAAAAGAGAAGGGGGGGGTAAAAATACCCAGGAGAACGAAACAGATGGACTTTGTAGGCACCAATCATAAAAATCAATGAAAACTTTTATTTATACACAAATTTAAAAAGAATCACATAAATGTAAACATTTTTTAAAAAACGCAGTACATTGCGGAAATTGGTATTATATGTCACTACATAAATGTATGAGAACGGATCGGGGAATAGCCCCTATACCAGAGGGAGGGATAAACCCCTTCCGTTCCCACCACTTGATATCCGGAGGCCGTCATATGACGGCCTCCACTTTCAGGGCTTATATCTGAATGATGTCTGAGGCTACAGACATCATTCAGATACCGGCATTTTCAGCCGGCGATTCCGTACACCATAAGAACGATCATAGCGGCTGTTCCGCCGCTTGATCGTTCTTACGGGCGGCGGGAGGGGACATCCCCCCCCTCCCGCCGCCCTCCGGTGCTACTACCGACTCACCTCAGCGATCGGTGAGTCGGATAGCGGATCCGCCGGCGCCGGATGTTCACCATAGAGATTTCCGGCGGACCAGATGGTCGCCGGAGTCTCTATGATCGTTCGGAGGCCGGGCGCGATGTTATGACGTCACGCCCGGCCTCTGCATTCAAAAAAACGGCGCCGCTTCGGCTGTGAAGCGGCGATCGTTTTATTTTTTTTTTTTATTTTAGGCTTCCCAGCCTAGAGGTGAGATGTGGGGTCTTATTGACCCCATATCTCACTGTAAAGAGGACTGATCGTGTCATATTCCTATTACAAGGGATGTTTACATTCCTTGTAATAGGAATAAAAGTGATCAAAAAAAAAAATATTTTTTTAAAGTGTCAAAATAAAAATTTTTAAGTAAAATTAACAATAAAAAAAAAAAAAAATTTTTTAAAGCGCCCCTGTCCCCGTGAGCTCGCACGCAGAAGCGAACGCATACGTAAGTCCCGCCCACATATGAAAACGGTGTTCAAACCACACATGTGAGGTATCGCCGCGATCGGTAGAGCGAGAGCAATAATTTTGGCCCTAGACCTCCTCTGTAACTCAAAACATGTAACCTGTAAAAAATTTTAAAGCGTCGCCTATGGGCATTTTTAAGTACCAAAGTTTGGCGCCATTCCACGAGCGTGTGCAATTTTGAAGCGTGACATGTTAGGTATCTATTTACTCGGCGTAACTTCATCTTTCACACAATGCAAAAAAAATTGGCTAACTTTGCTGTTTTGTTTTTTTTTAAGCATGAAACTGTTTTTTTTCCAAAAAAAACGCGTTTGAAAAATTGCTGCGCAAATACCGTGCAAGATAAAAAGTTGCAATGACCGCCATTGTATTCTGTAGGGTCTCTGCTAAAAAAACATATATAATGTTTGGGGGTTCTATGTAATTTTATAGCAAAAAAATGATGATTTTTGACATGTAGGAGCGAAGTGTCAGAAATGGCCCGGATGTGAAGTGGTTAAATAACCTCAAACTGATATAGCTCGGTATGGCTCTACATGTTTCGCAAATTTGAATGCTTTTTCAGGAGCTTGTTTGGGTTACCTGTAATGGGAAATAATAGAGAAGGACAAAAGTGTATGTCCTTCTCTATTATTTCCCATTACAGGTAACCCAAACAAGCTCCTGAAGAAGCATTCAAATTTGCGAAACATGTAGAGCCATACCGAGCTATATCAGTTTGAGGTTATTTAATGGGAACGGAAGGGGTTTATCCCTCCCTCTGGTATAGGGGCTATTCCCCGATCCGTTCTCATACATTTATGTAGTGACATATAATACCAATTTCCGCAATGTACTGCGTTTTTTAAAAAATGTTTACGTTTATGTGATTCTTTTTAAATTTGTGTATAAATAAAAGTTTACATTGATTTTTATGATTGGTGCCTACAAAGTCCATCTGTTTCGTTCTCCTGGGTATTTTTACCCCCCCTCCCCTTTTTTCTAAGACTTAAAATAGGACGTTGGCACTGCTCTACATATGAGACCTCCACAGTCCATCCTGTGATGAGATCTAATAACCCTCCAATCTTTACTTATTTATGATGATTTTTAGTTATTTGTGTTTTTTTTTTACATTTATTTATTCATATATTATTACTATATTTTATTTATTTATTTTCATTTGAGCAGAAAACCGCACAAAAACGCACATCAAAACGCGTGAATGCTCACAAAAAACACACGAATGGCGTGTTTCCATTTATTTTTATGGGAATAAAATTGTGCCAAAAATGCTCAAATCTGCCCGATTCGAGCTACAAAAAAAAAAGCTCCAGAACTTTTTTGAGCTTCAGGCGTTTGGCTTCAGGTGACATGGAGTGGAGATGTGATTGATTTTTTTCCCCCTCCAGAGTTTTGGTGCTTCATGGTGTGAATGCAGCCTAAAAGTTAACCCCCATCCTCCCCTGGGCATTGGTGGTCATGGCAGTGAAAGTTAGCCCCCATCCAGCTATTTGTGATCACTTACCCATCACACGCTCCGCTCTGCTCTCTCTCCCCAGGGTGGGACTTTACATACTGTGGACAGAGATAACTCCGCTCACAGTATCTGTTTTTCAATGGCGGGTGCTGAACCATTGAGTGCCTTCCACTGCCCAGCACCTCGATGCCACTCTGCTTTTGTATGGTGCCCAGTAGCCTGTGGTCCACACACAGAGGGCAGGCTGCATGTTGGACACGAGGAATTTAAACTGTAAAAATATTTGAAAGAGCTTTTTACGTTTCACGGTTACTGGAAACAACTTCTGTAGTTTTGAGCTTCTGCTATGACCCGAATAGAACACTAGGTGGCGGAAAAGACTTTTCAATATAATATACTTATTGGGAATCTTTGAGGCTTGGAATATTGAAGCTTCCATTGCTGATCTGTTTTTACGGTGCAGGCTTCTGCACTGTCACTCTGATTCTGGCTTTATCACCTAACGGGCATTTATTAACCACTTCCGGACCACCCTCCGCCGTTATACACCGGTACTTTGAAGAGGGATACCGTTGTTATGGCAGCAGCTACCCCGGTATCCTCTTCTTCAGTGGGCGGTCCTCTTCAAGATAAAAGTGGTCTCTGCGGCGGATTCGCCACGAGATCACTTTTATCGGTGGTGGGAGAGGGCCCTTCCTCCTGCCGCTTACCGGAGCCGTCATTTTTTTTTTTTTAGTGTCAATATGAGATCTGAGGTCTTTTTGACCCCAGATCTCATATTTAAGTGGTCCGGTCATGCTTTTGTTCTATTACAAGGGATGTTTACATTTTTTTTAAAGAACAGTGTAAAAATAAAAAATAAAAGGTAAAATAAATAAGAAAAAAAAAATGTTTAAACGTGCCCCGTCCTGCCAAGCTCGCGTGCAGAAGTGAATGCATAAGTGAGAAGCGCCCGCATATGAAAACGGTGTTCAAACCACACATGTGAGGTATCACCGTGATAAGAAGAGTGAGAGCAATAATTCTAGCCCTAGACCTCCTCTGTAATGCAAAACATGCAACCTGCAGAATTTTTTAAATGTTGCCTATGGAGATTTTTAAGGGTAAAAGTTTGTTGCCATTCCACTAGCGGGCGCAATTTTGAAGCGTGTTTGGTATCAATTTACTCGGCGTAACATTATTTTTCACAATATAAAAAAATTGGGCTAACTTTACCGTTGTCTTATTTTTTACTTCAAAAAAGTGTATTTTTTTACCAAAAAAGTGCGCTTGTAAGACCGCTGCGCAAATACAGTGTGACAGAAAGTATTGCAACGACCGCCATTTTATTCTCTAGGGTGTTAGAAAAAAATATATATAATGTTTGGGGCTTCTAAATAATTTTCTAGCAAAAACAAAAAAACAGTTTTTAACTTGCAAACAACATTTCTCACAAAGATGCTCAGTTCTCAAGTGGTTAAAAAAATACTTACAACTAGATTGTAATCACAGGCATTGGAAACAAAAATTGTTCTAGCGCTCTCTCGAGTGTATTGACGTCACTGCTATTCCCTGCCCAGCCACGTACGTTTCATCGAAATAGACTTTTAAGGCAGCATTCACACCTTAGCGTTTCAATGTCGCACGTTTTTTACCACGATTTTGTTCAGGTCACCAACGTAAAAGGCAGAAAAACACCTGTAATCTGCCCCAAAGAAGCTTAGGGCATTTTTCAGGCGTTCTGCTTCAGGTGACAAAATGCTCAGATGTGAAAAGGTGCCATGAAATGAATGGTAGTGTGCTTGTTGGGCGTTTGCAGGCATTTTTTTGGGCGTTTTACAAGCTTAAAACGCTCAGGTGTGAATGCAGTCTAAAGCCTCGTACACACGATCGCATTGTTGGCCAACAAAACCGTGGAATTTTGTCCGAAGGGCGTTGGCCCAAACCTGTCTTGCATACACGGCCACACAATTGTTGGCGAACAAACACGAACATAGTGACGTACTGCGTTGTTTTTCAGCTCTTTAGCGCCACCCTTTGGGCTCCTTCTCCTAATTTCGTGTTAGTAGAAGTTTGATTTGTGCTTTTCATTTCGCGCTTTTCAGTTCGTTTCCTGCCCAGTTGACATACGTTTTGTCTGAATAGACTTTTTCTGTGAGGCATTGGGGGACCATGTTTTCTGTGTCCCCCACATGGCTTCTCGTAAACTTCAAATGGGACTTCTTATGGTTTTCTTTCAACAATGGCTTTCTTCTTGTCACTCTTCCATAAAGGTCAGATTTGTGGAGGGCACGTCTAATAGTTGTCCTGTGGATAGATTCTCCCACCTGAGCTGTGGATCTCTGCAGCTCCTCCAGAGTTACCATGGACCTCTTGGCTGCTTCTCTGATGAATGCTCTCCTTGCCCGGCCTCTCAGTTTAGGTGGAAGGCCATGTCTTGGTAGGTTTGCAGTTGTGCCATACTCTTTCCATTTTCAGATGATGGATTGAACAGTGCTCCATGAGATGTTCAAAGCTTGGGATATTTTTTTATAACCTAACCCTGCTTTAAACTTCTCCATAACTTTATCCCTGACCTATCTGGTGTGTTCCTTGGCCTTCATGATGCTGTTTGTTCACTAAGGTTCTCTAAGACCCCTTTCTCACTGGGTCGTTTTGCAGGCGCTATTGCGCTAAAAGTAGCACCTGAAAACCGACCTGAAACAGCCGCTGCTTTGTCTCCAATGTGACAGCCCCGAGGGCTTTCACACTGCATCGGTGCGCTGGCAGGACGCTGAAAAAAGTCTTGCTAGCAGCATCTTTGGAGCAGTGAAGGACAGCGCTCCTAAACCACTCCTGCCCATTAAAATCAATGGGGCAGCGCGGCTATACCGCCGGCATAACGCTGCTGCAGCGGTGCTTTGCGGGTGGTTTTAACCCCTTTTCGGCCGCTAACGGGGGGTAAAACCGCCCTGCTAGCAGCCAAATACCGTCGCCAAAATGACGGTAAAGCACCGCTAAAAATAGCGGCCGACGCACCCACCGCCCCATTGTGAAACCAGCCTAACAAACCTCTGAGGGCTTCACAGAACAGCTGTATTTATACTGAGAATAAATTACACACAGGTGGACGATTTTAATTAGGTGACTTCTGAAGGCGATTGGTTCCACTAGATTTTAGTTAGGGGTGTCAGAGTAAAGGGGGCTGAATTCACACTTTAACTATTTGTAAAAAAAAATAAAAAAAAATATATATGATGTTCCTTCCACTTCACAATTATGCGCCATTTTGTATTGGTTTATTACATAAAATCCCAATAAAATACATTTACGTTTTTGGTTGTAACATGACAAAATGTGGAAAATGTCAAGGGGTATGAATACTTTCTCAAGGCACTATGCATCACGCGGCTCCCTTTTCTTTTGTGTGAACTTTATGTGGTGCGCACAAAGTAGGGTTGCCACCTGTCCAGGATTCACCCGGACAGTACGGGTTTTGAAACATGTGCCCGGGTCTCTGCCCGCCTGAGACCCGGGCACATTATTCATTTCGGACCCGCAAGTGGCTCCCTGTGCCAAAGCTGTGTCATCAGTGCGGCCGTGGAATTCGGTTCTGCAGCGCCGCCTTAGCGCTGCTTGATTTCTTCTCCTGCTCAGCTGTCTGAGTGCAGGACAGAATCGGGACACAGAGGCAGAGGCGGAGCCTCCATATGGCTGGCCGGGTGCTCTCCTCGAATCCTCTGGCTGCCTGTAGAAGTGACAAGGAGGTGGGCGGAGCTTCCAATTTTTCCTGCTACTCTGCTGGAATGTGTGCAGAGATCGTGCTGGGACTGGAGCCCAGCTTGTAAGGTAACTTTTTGGCATGTCAGGATTTCAAAGTACTCTCATCTCTCCCCTCCCCCCAACATACACTATACATACATATATACACCCCCCTCCCCCCACCATACACTATACATACATACACCCCCCTCCCCCACTATACATACATACATACACCCCCTTCCCCACCATACACTATACATACATACACCCCCCCTCCCCCACTATACATACATACATACACCCCCTTCCCCCCCACCATACACTATACATACAGACACCCCCCCTCCCCCACTATACATACATACATACACCCCCTTCCCCCACCATACACTATACATACATACACCCCCCCTCCCCCACTATACATACATACATACACCCCCTTCCCCCACCATACACTATACATACATACACCCCCCCTCCCCCACTATACATACATACATACACCCCCTTCCCCCACCATACACTATACATACATACACCCCCCCCTCCCCCACTATACATACATACATACATACACCCCCCTCCCTCACTATACATACATACACCCCCCTCCCTCACTATACATACATACACCCCCCTCCCTCACTATACATACATACACCCCCCTCCCTCACTATACATACATACACCCCCTTCCCCCACCATACATTATACATACATATATAAACACCCCTCCCCCACCATACACTATACATACACCCTTCCCCCACTATACATACATACATACACCCCTTCCCCCACCATACATTATACATACATATATACACACCCCTCCCCCCACCATACACTATACATACACCCCCCCTCCCCCACTATACATACATACATACACCCCCTTCCCCCACCATACACTATACATACACCCCCCCCTCCCCCACTATACATACACCCCCTTCCCCCACCATACACTATACATACACCCCCCCTCCCCCACTATACATACACCCCCTTCCCCCACCATACACTATACATACATACACCCCCCTCCCCCCACCATACACTATACATACATACACCCCCTTCCCCCACTATACATACATACATACACCCCCTCCCCCCACCATACACTATACATACATACACCCCCTTCCCCCACTATACATACATACATACACCCCCCTCCCCCCACCATACACTATACATACACCCCCCTCCCCCACTATACATACATACATACATACATACACCCCCCTCCCCCACCATACACTATACATACATACACCCCCCCTCCCCCACTATACATACATACACACCCCCTCCCCCACCATACACTATACATACATACACCCCCCCTCCCCCCACCATACACTATACATACATACACCCCCCTCCCCCCACCATACACTATACATACATACACCCCCCTCCCCCCACTATACATACACCCATACACCCCCTCTCCCCCCACCATACACTATACATACATACAGTTCTGCCACCCCCTCCCATATACCATCCATATAGTTCTCTCTCTCTCCTCCTCATACACCATCCATATATAGTCCCCCCATATATACAGTCCTACCCCCCATATATACAGTCCTACCCCCATATATACAGTCCTACCCCCCATATATACAGTCCCCCTAATATATATAGTCCTTCCCCCATACACTATCCATATACACAGCCCCCCTCATATATACAGTCCCCCCATATATACAGTCCTCCCCCATACACCATCCATATATACCGTCCCCCCATATATACAGTTCTCCACCCCCCCATACACCATCCATATATACAGTTCTCACCAGGTGACACTGTCCACTGCTCTACTGACACCGTCCACTGCCCTACTGACACCGTCCACTGCCCTACTGACACCGTCCACTGCCCTACTGACACCGTCCACTGCCCTACTGACACCGTCCACTGCCCTACTGACAACTGCCCTACTGACACCGTCCTCTGCCCTACTGACAACGTCCACTGCCCTACTGACACCGTCCTCTGCCCTACTGACACCGTCCACTGCCCTACTGACACCGTCCTCTGCCCTACTGACACCGTCCTCTACTCTACTGACACCGTCCTCTACTCTACTGACACCGTCCTCTACTCTACTGACACCGTCCTCTACTCTACTGACACCGTCCTCTACTCTACTGACACCGTCCTCTACTCTACTGACACCGTCCTCTACTCTACTGACACCGTCCACTGCCCTACTGACACCGTCCTCTGCCCTACTGACACCGACCTCTGCCCTACTGACACCGTCCTCTGCCCTACTGACACCGTCCTCTGCCCTACTGACACCGTCCTCTGCCCTACTGACACCGTCCACTGCTCTACTGACACCGTCCTCTGCTCTACTGACACCGTCCTCTGCCCTACTGACACCATCCACTGCCCTACTGACACCGTCCACTGCCCTACTGACACCGTCCTCTGCTCTACTGACACCGTCCGTTTTATTAATCGAATCATATTTTATGGGTACACTAATGCTTTTGTTTTTTTTAACCATGCCCCTTTAAGTCCCCCTCCCCACTGTTGATGCAATTGGGCCACAGCCACTGTTCACTGTAGCACACTTCATTACTACTCTCTTTGGGTAACCCAAGGTATTTTACAGTCTTATAGCATGTACTACAAAAAAATGCTGTGTGCCACGAAAGTGTTCGGGTTTGGCTTGAAGAAAAGGTGGCAACCCTAGCACAAAGTGACACATCATTCATGTCACCGTACAGCAGGGCAGTGTGATGAGCTTCTGTACAGTGACATGCAGCGCCTTCCTGTGCGCTATCATGCAGCATGTCTGTATTTTACCGGGGCTCCAACAACTGTGTGACTGGCGTTCTTCCAGTGCAGAAAAATGACAGTCACCATCATAGGTGTGTACAGCCTATTGCATTAGATTGTGCACGCCAAATCCCAAACACACACGCCTTTCTCTGCAGCTTCAGCTGTACTGGACAGTGAATCAATGAGAAGTGCTGTGTGCTGAACAGCTTCCTGTTCATTTACCACGTGGAAGCATAGTAAACACTGTTTACTATGCCTTGTGTTGTGAGTGAACTCCATTCTGAGACATTTCCCACAGGAGCCGGGGGGAAGTGGAGGGAAGCCATCAGCACTGCTGGGGAAAAAGTGCAACACTGGGGGGAAGCCTGGGCAGTAGGGGCAATCCGCACGTAGTGATTAGGGCGCACGCCTATGGTCACCGTACTATGTGTGCACCGGCACATACAGCTTCTTCACACCATGTCCATTTACTGCACAGCAACACACATGCATGGTGTGACCAGGACACATAGAAAACAATTGTTTCCTATGGGTCCTGCCCATACTATACATGTGTGGAGGTGTGCAGCAAAATGCCGCTCAATGGACATGATGTGAAGAAGCCCTTCTTTAGTATTACAGCACTGGACGGTGCTCATGTGAAACCCCTTCAGTATAATGGAAGGACTACTCACTGCCACTGCTGGAAGAATGAGGATATGCAACTTTCTTAAAGTGGAGTTCCGCAAAAAAAAAATCAGCAGCTACAAATACTGCAGCTGCTGACTTTTAATATTAGGACACTTACCTGTCCAGGGCGCCTGCGATGTCCTTACCAGAAGCCGATCTGTCTCTCAGCTCCTGGGTGCAGGTGCCGGCATCTTCAGTAAGGGAAGCAGGAAGTGAAGCCTTACAGCTTCACAGCCCAGCTCCCTACTGCGCATGCACGAGTTGCGCTGGGCATTCTCACTGGTCCCTGCTGTCTTCTGGGACCTGTGTGTCTCCCAGAAGACAGCGGAGGGGGGGCGATGGAGGAGGGGCCGGACATGGCGGAGATCGGCGCAAAATCTGTTTTTTACAAGTATCTGCTCCCCCCTCCTCCCTGAAAGGTGCCAAATGTGACACCGGAGGGGGGGGGGGACCGGAAAAGCGAAAGTTACATTTTTGGGTGGAACTTGCGCTTTAAGTGCTTCCAGAAGAATTGTGGAAATAACATCGCTTTGTGATTTTTTTTTTATTATAGGCTCTTTAAAGTTTTTTTCATTTCAGGAAATAATAAAAATATAGTTCTTGTCTGTGGATAATTTTGTCTTTTTACGAAAATAAAACTATTTAAAGTGATACTAAAGTCTCAATTCTTTTTATTTAAAAATAACAAACATGTTATACTTACCTACTCTGTGCGGTGGTTTTGCACAGAGCAGCCCAGATCCTCCTCTTCCTTGGCCCTTCCTCCTGCCATGTGCCCCCACAACAAACAGCTTGCTATGGGGGCCCCCGAGCTGAGCAGCTGCTCTGTGTGTCCATTCAGACACGGTCTGGCCCCACCCGCTCTCTCTCCTCATTGGCTCACTGACTTTGATTAACAGCAGCGAGAGCCAATGACACCATGCTGCAGTCTCAGCCAATGAGGAGGGAGAGTTCTGGGTCGCCAAGACTCTCATGCAACATCGCTGGATCAAGATGGGCTCAGGTAAGTATTAGGGGGGCTGCTACCCACAGAAGATTTTTGTATCTTAATGCATAGAATGCATTAAAGCGTTTGTTAACCTAAAAAAAAAAAATATATATATATATATTGATCCTGTTCCCTTAAAACATGTTATACAGCACAGTACTTGTGCTGTGTAATTTGGCCCCCTGTGTCACCTAAAAAAACTGGCTAATCCTGCCTGGCTATGTCCTCCCCTTTGTAAACTGACCACAGTATATCATGGCTGCTGAGCCCTGACACTGTGGTCAGTTTACGTGCCTCCGTCGTCCGCTCTCTCCTGTCCTCCTCTGTCCTCTCTCCCCCCCTCCCTCCCTATCTGCTCTTGTGTCAGGCTCCCCCCCCCTCCTCTCTTGCTGCTGAAGTTTAATTTAAAGTTTTATCCCATCCTGTCTGTTGTGCCCCGTGCCTGTGTTTTATTAAAATAAACTGTTCTTTACTATATCTCAGTGCGGCAATTGCCACTTATGTGACCCGCCGCCTCTCTCCTCTTCTCCTCCTCCCATCTTGACTGATATTAGCGGGGAAACATCGCCCCGCCCGCTGCATCTGACAGATGGAGAGAGGAACGAGGCAACGGGTCACATGAGTGACGATCGCCGCTCTGAGATAAGGTAAAGAATGGCTTATTTAAAAAAAAAAAAACTCAGGCACAGGGGCACATAGGGTTCAACAGACAGGATGGGATAAAGTAGTTTAACAACCACTTTACGATCAAAAAACCTTCTGACTTTACAATCACTAAGCCTGCTTTGTTTATATGCGATGACCAGTAGTGATAGATTCCTCCATCTGCACTGCTAGCAAGGTGAGATTTATAGAAATTGATTGTAAATCTCAGACATGAAATACGAATAAAGCATATCCCTCTATAGCAGAGGTCTCAAACTGGCGGCCCTCCAGCTGTTTTGCGAAACTACAAGTCCCATGAAGCATTGCAAGGCTGACAGTTACAAGTATGACTCCCACAGACAGAGGCATTATGGGACTTGTAGTTTCGTAATAGCTGGAGGGCTGCCAGTTCTAGACCCCAGCTCTATAATGTGTATTTGTCTCAGTCAACCAACATAATCAACATTGATTATTTTTCCTTGTCAAAAGAAGTTTATTGAGTATACAATGTTATAAAGATACATAAAGTAAGTTTACAAGGATCTATAAAGTAAGCTCATTGTTTTACAGTAGGGTTTATATAGGTAAATATCATGAAATTTCAAATATTAAACATTGGGTTCACGTAAACCTAAATTAAAGATATATATCATTTCCTTAGTTACTTTTGTAGGTATTTAAATGATTTATACCTACTATACATATTGTTTACAAGTAGACAGGGCCGGACTGGCCAACCGGGATACCGGGATATCCCCCGGTGGGCCGGTGGTCTGGCTACCCCTGCGGCCGCCGGCCGCTGTGAGGGCAGCGGCGCCTAAAAGAAAAATGGCTGCGGGGGCCGGGCCGACGTGCAACTGCGCAGGCGCCAGCGCTGTTCCGAGGTTGGCCGTGCTCGGGAAAACCCGTACACGCTCGGCAATTTTCGGAAGTGCGGGCGCATGCGCAGTGACACGATGGCGCCGAGCGGCGCCATTTTCAAAGGTAAGCGGTTGCAGCGCTCAGTGTCTGGCGGCCTGTGCCTCTTCCTGCGTCCCCCCACAGCCTCTGACCTCCTGCCCGCCCCCCCTGCAGCCTCCGATCACCTGTCCCCCCCCTGCAGCCTCTGATCACCTGTGCAGCCTCTGAACACCTGCCCCCCCTGCAGCCTCTGACCACCTGTCCCCCCCTCTGCAGCCTCTGACCACCTGTCCCCCCCTGCAGCCTCTGACCACCTGTCCCCCCCCTGCAGCCTCTGACCACCTGTCCCCCCCCCTGCAGCCTCTGACCACCTGTCCCCCCCCCCCTGCAGCCTCTGACCACCTGTCCCCCCCCCTGCAGCCTCTGACCTCATTGTCCCCCCAGCCTCTGACCTCCTGTCCCCCCCCACAAGCCTCTGACCTCCTGCCCCCCCCTGCAGCCTCTGACCTCCTACCCCCCCCTGCAGCCTCTGACCACCTGTACCCCCCTGCAGCCTCTGACTTCCTGTCTCCCCCCTGCAGCCTCTGACCTCCTGCCCCCCCCCTGCAGCCTCTGACCTCCTGCCCCCCCCTGCAGCCTCTGACCTCCTACCCCCCCCCTGCAGCCTCTGACCACCTGTCCCCCCCTGCAGCCTCTGACCTCCTGTCTCCCCCCTGCAGCCTCTGACCACCTGTCCCCCCCTGCAGCCTCTGACCACCTGTCCCCCCCCTGCAGCCTCTGACCTCTTCTCGTCCCCTCCTCAGCCTCTGACCTCTTCTCGTCCCCTCCTCAGCCTCTGACCTCTTCTCGTCCCCTCCTCAGCCTCTGACCTCTTCTCGTCCCCTCCTCAGCCTCTGACCTCTTCTCGTCCCCTCCTCAGCCTCTGACCTCTTCTCGTCCCCTCCTCAGCCTCTGACCTCTTCTCGTCCCCTCCTCAGCCTCTGACCTCTTCTCGTCCCCTCCTCAGCCTCTGACCTCTCCTGTGGTCCCCTCCGCAGCCTCTGACCTCCCCTGCACCATCCGTAGCCTCTGACCTCCCCTGCATCATCCGCAGTCTCTGACCTCCTGTCCCCCCTGCAGCCTCTGGCCTCCTGTCCCCCCTGCAGCCCCTGACCTCCTGTCCCCTCTGCAGCCTCTGACCTCCTGTCCCCCCTGCAGCCTCTGACCACCTGTCCCCCCTGCAGCCTCTGACCACCTGTCCCCCCTGCAGCCTCTGACCACCTGTCCCCCCTGCAGCCTCTGACCACCTGTCCCCCCTGCAGCCTCTGACCTCCTGTTCGCACCCCCCTGCAGCCTCTGACCTCCTGTCATCCCCTCCTCAACATCTGAACTCTTCTCGTCCCCTCCTCAGCCTCTGACCTGGTGTCGTCCCTCCTCAGCCTCTGACCTCGTGTCGTCCCCTCCTCAGCCTCTGACCTCGTGTCGTCCCCTCCTCAGCCTCTGACCTCGTGTCGTCCCCTCCTCAGCCTCTGACCTCGTGTCATCCCCTCCTCAGCCTCTGACCTCGTGTCGTCCCCTCCTCAGCCTCTGACCTCGTGTCGTCCCCTCCTCAGCCTCTGACCTCGTGTCGTCCCCTCCTCAGCCTCTGACCTCGTGTCATCCCCTCCTCAGCCTCTGACCTCGTGTCGTCCCCTCCTCAGCCTCTGACCTGGTGTCGTCCCCTCCTCAGCCGCTGACCTCGTGTCGTCCCCTCCTCAGCCTCTGACCTCGTGTCGTCCCCTCCTCAGCCTCTGACCTCGTGTCGTCCCCTCCTCAGCCTCTGACCTCTTCTGTGGTCCCCTCCTCAGCCTCTGACCTCCTGTCGTCCCCTCCTCAGCCTCTGACCTCGTGTCGTCCCCTCCTCAGCCTCTGACCTCTTCTGTGGTCCCCTCCTCAGCCTCTGACCTCCTGTCGTCCCCTCCTCAGCCTCTGACCTCGTGTCGTCCCCTCCTCAGCCTCTGACCTCGTGTCGTCCCCTCCTCAGCCTCTGACCTCTTCTGTGGTCCCCTCCTCAGCCTCTGACCTCCTGTCGTCCCCTCCTCAGCCTCTGACCTCCTGTCGTCCCCTCCTCAGCCTCTGACCTCTTCTGTGGTCCCCTCCTCAGCCTCTGACCTCTTCTGTGGTCCCCTCCGCAGCCTCTGACCACCCCTGCATCATCCGCAGCCTCTGACCACCCCTGCATCATCCGCAGCCTCTGACCTCCCCTGCATCATCCGCAGCCTCTGACCTCCCCTGCATCATCCGCAGCCTCTGACCTCCCCTACATCATCCGCAGCCTCTGACCTCCCATGTACTATGCGCAGCCTCTGACCTCTCCTGTACCATGCGCAGCCTCTGACCTCTCCTGTACCATGCGCAGCCTCTGACCATCTCCTGTCTTATATCACGTCTGCAGTCTGGAGTGGAGTGAAGAGTGGGAGTGCCTCAGGGATGGGGGTCATGGGAGAAGTCAGACATGTATAGACTATGGAGAGGAAACTATGGGATAAAACCAGAGCCACCGAGCTGGAGCCGGCTGACTGAGCCCTGTACGGTGCACCTGAGAGGAGGTCAGTGACAGCGCCGCCAGGCCTACCTGAGAGGGGGGGGGGGGTCAATACAATATTGTAAGGGGGCACTGATATATAGGTTTCCCCCTATATCAGTAAACCCCCGTACCTTAGTGTTTTCTTTCTGCGGAAGGTGGTCTCTGGTCAACAGAGTCCTCCCCACATTCCCAGAGTTCCCCTTTACATCATAGTCTGCAGGATTCCACCTTACAGTGCAAGGGGGGACTCTGATGTAAAGGGCAATGCTGCAGACCCTGATGTAAGTGAGAACTCTGATGTAAAGGGGAAAGCAATGGACTCTGATATAAGTGGGGTCTCTGGTCACCAGTGCCCCCCTTTTATATCAGAGTTCCCGCTTAGATCATGATCTGCAATGTTCCCCTTTATGTCAGAGTTCCCTTGCACTGTAAAGGGGAATCCTCCTGATATATGGGGGAACTCTGTGTTGGGTTATATTAATCTGACCTTCATGTAAGAGGAGAAATATGGTTTTTGACTTTTGTTTAACTTAACACATTGCTAATAGCAGTTTATAGCTTAAATATTGATATTTGCACTGAAACCTGCCATTTACGGCACCTTTTTTTTGCAGTATCAGTAAAAAATGTGCCAGTAAATGCCATGATTTTTTTGCCAGTAAAAAAATAAAAAATTGCTGCTGTTTGTAAATTCCATGTCTCTCTTATCTATAGATAATACACTCTTCAAATGTGCTTTAAAATGCATGGTTTTCCCTTTTGTGAACAAAAAAAATAACGACGTTATGCGGTTGGGCTGGTATAAAAATGCTATGGGGCTGGTATGAAATTATTTCCAGGGCTGGTTTTTATTCCCAGTCCGGCCCTGCAAGTAGAGTGTATATAGGTCAAATAAATTCTGATAATGAGCTTTAATCGTAAGGTGGAGAAAAGGAAAGAGAAAGAAGAAAAAGTGTTGAAAGGTAGAGGTAACATTGATTATTTTTAATCCTCATGCTGCTAGTCTTAGTATATAGATAAGAAAGTATATCATATTTACTTATTTCTTCAGTTACTTCCTGATTTCTTGCCTAGGCAAAATTATTTCATACATCCCAGCAGTCTTCGGGAAGGGAGGAGGGGGGGTTTTCTTAACTAAGCACACTCTCCTGCATGCATGCTTGTGCTAAGGGCAGATGGAATCCAGGAAGTAAATGCTACATGAATCATTTGCCCTTACTCAAAATGGTGACAGCCAAAAAATGCTAGGAGGGGTGTTTTTCAAAGTGATTTCTCAACAAAATAAAGCATGGAGACATGGAGGGGAGTTTGCTTTGAATATTAAAAATGAATTCAACAATGTTTTTTGGATTGTTGTGCTCAGATGCAGTGAAGATCTGCTTTAAGTGTCATTTCTGTCTGCTGCCTCGTTCCTCTGCTATCAGCATGAATCACTTCTGACAAGTTTTCCCCAAGAGAGAGATGGTGACAGGGAGGGACTTCCAGTAGATTGGCGGCCTGAGCTCTGTTCCTGTGTGGAGAGGCTGTGTGTCTCTTCCCTCCAATCAGCTCTCAGAATTCTCACTAAGCTTTGCAGTGTGTCATTTGAGCTCTCTTCCGCTTTTTCTGAACCCTCAGACAAGCTTTATAAATTCAGCAGTTTGAACAGATTTAGAGAAGACTCTAGATAACATCTAACAAAGAAGAAAAAAGGATATCCAACTGTAGTACAGTTCATCTCTGAAACGTCATTGGGTTTAGGATTATGTATCATGTCTTTTCGCTAAACGTTTGTACTACACTATGCATCCTTTCATATGTGTTTATTTTTTACTTATTATGTGTTTTTCTCATGTACAATAAACTTTATATTTTTTTATATATTTTTGTTGTGGTAGTACCTCTAAAGTCCCACCCCTAGGGGGTTCCTCCATCTCTAACAAAGAAGGAGCGTGATTGGCCAGCTATAAGGGAAGGAGGAGGCCGGATTTTTTTTTTCTGTGACACTAAATATATTTTTTTAAACAATCCATACACATCCATTACCTAATGTCTGTAATTTATTTTTAATCATTTCTTATTGTGTTTTCTTCCTTCTTGTAACACCCTCCATGAGCTACCACACCTCTCCTTTTCTCTCTCCCTTCTGTTTGTTTGGAATGAGCAGTGCACGTTAGTTGCAGTTATCTACTCTGTTCTATATACACTGCAAATCTCATAGTCCGCAGTCCTTCTCAAGAGGGAGGCTATGCTCTTGCGTGCAGTGGGGACCATGGAGAATGAACGTAGCCTCTAACAGGAAGTCACATCACAGGGAAAAAAAAGGAATTTGGAGACTAGGAGGCTGAGAGCAACAGAAGGAACTTTTTTAAATTAAAGTAATTGTAAACGATCACCTTGTAAGACAACCCATTCAGTTTAAAATAAAAATGAAAGGCAAAACATTTTTGTATAGATATAAAAAAAAAAACATTAATAACTTTTTCCATTCACGTTCCCTCTGTTCTCAGCTTCATAAGAGCTGCGAGGAGGAGAATCTGCAGCACAATGAGCTTCCCAGTGAATGGCTGTGCAGCAGCGGTTTGTCAGGGCAAGTCTGATCATTGGAGGAGAGCACACTGAGTTCCCACCATAGGTAGGGAACTGACCACACTGTGCTCTCCTGCTTAGTGTGGTCAGTTTTAAATAGGAAAGCAGAGGGACTGGTAGGAACACCAGGGATTTCACATAAAGGAAGCAATACAAAGAGAACAGGAGACTTTGTCATACAAGTACATGGTACAGCAGACACATATCAGGAATATGAAGTGTTGGGGTAACACTTTAGGCCCCTTTCACATGATCAGACCGATCGGATTCGTCTGTCTTTTTTCCCGGCGGATCCAATCGGGCCACTCATTGACTTCTATGGGGAGGCCGAAATCAGCGGATATGTGTCCGCTGACACCCACCTGGCGTCTGATCTGACAAAAAACACTGAAAACAGACATATGGCGATACGTTCGCCATCTGTCCAGTGGGTCGGATCGCATGAAAACAGATAGACGGTCCATTTTCATCCGATCTCCCCATAGAGGAGAGCGGAACTCTGACAGGCCCATCTCTGCACAGTGAGCGGAGATGGATCTTACATTCATCCGATCAACGGAGCGATCCCTGCTGAGCAAATGGAGTCCCTCAAACGGATCCGCCCCGTGTGGCCTAAAAAACACTTACCTGAACAGAACATTTGTTTTATGAAATCAGAGTTTAGTGCCGCTTTAACATTTTGCAAGAAAGGAGCGTGATTGGCCGGCTATAAGGTGAAGAGGAGGCTGGATTTTTTTTTTTTTATTTAAACATCTTGCAAAAATAGAGTGTGATTGGCCAACTGTATTTTACTTTTATCATTAGGGGTCTGTTCACATACCCCCACATCGAACTAGAACAGTTTAGTGTGCAGGCAGCTGTCGCAGTGAGCTAGAGGTAGGAGGCGGATTGATGTACATTTTACTGCATCACTTTTTTTTTTGTGTGAACTTTATGTGAAGCGCACAAAGTGACAAATCCTTAATGGCACTGTAGAGCAGTGCAGTGTGATGAGCTGTTGTACAATGACATGCAGTGCCTTCCTGTGCGCTATGATACAACGCAGCACGTCTGTATTTTACCGTAGCTCCAGGCTGCATTGCAGTGTGTACCGGGCACATAGATAACAACTGTGTTACTGGCGTTCTTCCAGTGCAGAAAAATGCCAGTCACCGTACTGTGTGTGAACCAGCACAGAGCTTCTTCACAGTGTTTCTGTTTACTGCACAGCAACACACATGCATGGTGTGAACAGGACCCATAGAAAACAATTGTTTCCTATGGGTCCTGCTCATACTATACATGTGTGGAGTTGTGCAGCAAAATGGACATGATGTGAAGAAGCCCTTCTTTAGTATTACAGCACTGGACGGTGCTCATGTGAAACCCCTTCAGTATAATGGAAGGACTGCTTACTGCCACTGCTGGAAGATTGAGGATATGCAACTTTTTTAAGTGCGGAAACAGGAAGATGTGTTGAAATAACATTGCTTTGTGATTTTTATTATAGGCTCTTCTATGTTTTTCATTTCAGGAAATAATAAAATATATATTGTTATAGTTCTTGTCAGTGGATTCATTTGTCCTATTATGAAAATAAAACTATTTAAAGTGATACTAAAGTCTCAGTGTTTTTATTTAAAAATAACAAACATGTTATACTTACCTGCTCTGTGTAATGGTTTTGCACAGAGCAGCCCAGATCCTCCTCTTCTCAGGTCCCTCGCCGACTCTCCTGGCCCCTCCTGCCTGCCGAGTGCCCCCACAGCAAGCAGCTTGCTATGGGGACTCCCGAGCCGAGCCGCTGCTCTGTGTGTCCATTCAGACATGGAGCCACAGTTTGGCCCTGCCCACTCTCTCTCCTCATTGGCTCACTGTCAGTGTGACGTGGCAGCCAATGGCGCTGCACTGCTGTATAAGCCAATCAGGAGGGAGGCAAGACAGCCCGCGTGGCCCCCCCTTCACCACCACCACCAACAGTTCCAGTCGCACCATCAACGCCACCCCTGAAGCAGCGGCATTCTTCAGACCATGATCTTCTCAGCAACAGAAGCAGCGGCACCCTTCAGGACCACCATTTCCTCAGCAACCTCACCGTCGCTACTTCAGAATCATCACCGCATCATCCTATCTTCAGCAGTTTTCTCGCCATGTGCAACTTCAAACACTCAGCGGGCGCTCTCCACAGGCTAAGAAATACCACCTCAACATTAACAACATCCGTTCATAAAATACTGATTACGTGGTGATTACCTGTCTGATGATAATGCTATCATTATTTTAGAATTTTAGGTGGAGGTATAGTGTTCTTATTTATACTTTGTGGGTTGAATTGTTTACAATAAAGAATTCTATCTATTTGTTAAAATGCCTGGGCGTTCCTTGTAGAAGAATCTTTCCCAGACCCCCATGGGTCCCTTTTCCAGTTACCCTTCCTTGACTATTTTTTCAGTGCAGTAATTACAGGAAAATATTGTAAAGGAGACGAGTCCCTCCGGGAGCCGCCACCATATATCGATGAGCAGACCAAAGACTGACGCTATGATTCTGTTGTGGACAACATGCAAAATATAACATACTTTGTTGTATTTCACGATGACCATGCATATCCAGAATACCATATATACTCGAGTATAAGCCGAGTTTTTCAGCACATTTTTTTGTGCTGATAGTGCCCCCCTCAAGCACTTTTCAGGTGCAAAGAATGACATTTTCTGAACCGAATTTGGGGCCCTGTATCTCAGGACCACTTGGTGCTAGGAGCCCCAAATTTGGTGTGCAAACCCAGTGGAACTAGCACTATAACATATCCAGCTGGTGTTTCTAGCACCAAGTGGCCCCGAGATATGGGGCCCCAAATTCGGTTCGGAAAATGTCATTCTCTGCTGCAGAAAATGGCTTGACATTTTCCAAACTGATTTTGGGGCCACTTGGTGCTAGGAACCCCAACTTTGGATGTTGTAGTTCTGGTTCCACTGGGTTTGCAGACCAAATTTGGTGTTCCTAGCAGCAAGTGGCCCCGAAATACGGGGCCCCAAATTCGGTCAACTGTGTCCATCTGCAGTAATGTCATTTCGGGACCCTTTGGGTCCAGAGACCCCAAATTTTGGCTGCAGCTAGCGGGCATCTAAGAACCCTTAACAACTGAGTTTGAAGTTCGGGGACCTATGGCTGCAAATGGGCACAATGAGGCTGCAAATGGGCATTGTTGACCCTCTTTTCCACTTACAGTAGCTGCGCATTTCTCACCCTCGTCTTATACTCCAGTCAATAAGTTTTCCCAGTTCTTTGTGGTAGTTAGGTGCCTCGGCTTATATTCGGGTCGACTCATACTTGAGTATATACGGTAATCACTTTCAAACCCTGAGCACTGTAGATTATGAAGTGTCTATACTGCTTCCTTTTATCTAGTCATGAATACAACATTGAACAGAACTCAAACTAAATCTATAAAGGATGAAGGCAGAGATCACGTATGTAGAAATGCTGCAATACGTTCTGATATTGTTTTTGAATAATTTTTCATGTATTGTACTAAAATAATGGACTTCAGCTTATTTGTATAGAAACTTTAGACTGGAGGAGTTTACTGTGAATTATCAGTTTTTGAAGTAGAATCACTGCCTATGCAACCTGTAAACCAGCAATGAACACCTCATGACCCATCCGAGAATTTCTTGGGAAGTGCAAGGGCTAATCCAAATATAAAAATAATAGAACAAATAAAACCTGATACAAGATTAGAGATGTTAAAGAGGAACTGCAGTCTGCTCACATAATTTGTAATTAAAACATCTTTGCCATTCTGAAGCTTCCCTCCAACTACTTTGCATATTGTTTTATATATACTGTGATTCTGTACTTGCCAAATATGCTGCAGAAATCTCCCTCCACTGTGTCTGGCTGCAAACATTTTAACAGCTGCTGCCCGTTCTCTTCCTGGATTTACACAGACACACACCTCCAGCTCTGCAGCTCTCATTGGCCCTCTTATGACTCATCCCCCCCTTTCTTCCTGGCAAACTCTCAGAGAGTGAGCGAGAGAGCTGTGGATGATGTCATAAGCCTAGGCTTATTACCAGACAAGAAACACAAAGTGCGCTGTGTAAGTCATTTACAGACAGAAAAAAAAAAATGTTTTACTATCCAAAGTTAAAACAAGGGCAGAAGATTTAATAGATGGATAGATGAAAAAATGACTGAAGTTCTGCTTTAACAGAATATAGTTTCTAAACCACAGGAGTGGACATAAGGGGCACATGGGTTTGCAGCCGCAGTTCCCATTAAATTTTCATACTCTAATGTTATTCAGTTTAGCTCAGGGGTGCTGCTGGGGCCGATGCCCCTTTTATGCAGCGTACACACGAGCGGACTTTTCTATCGGACTGGTCCGACGGACCGAGTCCGGCGGACATTCCGATCGTGTGTGGGCTTCATCCGACCTTCAGTGGACTTTTCCAGTCGAAAATCTGACAGACTTTAGATTTGGAACATGCTTCACATCTTTACGTCGTAACTCTGCCGGACCCAGAAATCCGCTCGTCTGTATGCTAGTCCGATGGACAAAAACCGACGCTAGGGCAGCTATTGGCTACTGGCTATCAACTTCCTTGCTGATGGATGGAAATGCGATAATCATTATATGATCCCTAATGGTAATTACTCATGCTATGAACGACAAGGATCCTCTATTGAACCCCAGGCTTTTCATTTTGGGGGGCGGGGGATTGGTTCAACTTTTCGTGGATCCCTACCTGGTTTGATCAGGTAGGCCAGTACAACTGACACTTTCTTTTTATTCACATATAATATTGGAGTTTTTCTTATTGCCTCACAGAAGCTGTAGAAGTGGGGCTTCTGAACCCATGAAATGCATTGTGTGTCTGCCTCCTCTGACTCTACCAACATGCAAGACTTTGCAAAATACCTTTGTATCACAGAAAAACATAGTAACATGGTGAACCGGTTTTGGCAAGGATGGCAAACTGTGAAGTAATAATTTTATCTCTTGTAGTACGGGCCATTTTTAGACAGAATGTCATTAATTTTAGGCTGCTTTCACACTGAGGCGCTTTGCAGGTGCTAAAGCGCTAAAAATAGCGCCTGCAAAGCCCCCTGAAAGAGCCGCTCTATAAACTCCAATGTGAAAGCCCCGAGGGCTTTCACACTGGAGCGGTGCGCTTACAGGGCGGTCAAAAAAGTCCTGCAAGCTGCATCTTTGCAGGGCTATAGAAGCGGTGTATTTACCGCTCCTAAAGCGCCCCTTCCCATTAAAAACAATGGGGCAGCACTGCAAACCCGCCGGCAAAGTGCCGCTGCAGCGGGCGGTTTTAACCCTTTTTCAGCCGCTAGCGGGGGTTAAAACCGCCCTGTTAGTGGCCGAATAGCGCCGCTAAAACGACGGTAAAGCGGCGCCTGCCCCCCTCAGTGTGATTGTAGCCTTCTGGACCTACAGAACAATTTTTTTTGTTTAATATAAATAAATAAAAAAAGCATACAAAAGATTAATGATAGAGGATGTCTTAAAGGAGTTGTAAAGGCAGAAGGTTTTTTTAACTTAATGTATTCAATGCATTAGGATAAAAAACCTTCTGTGTGTAGCAGCCTCCCCAGCACCCCCAGCACCTCAAAAGTCTCATTTTATTTTTGCCCTTTCATTCACAGGAATGGAAGCCAGCATGCCAAGGTCTGAACTGCTCCAGTGTTTCACAAGAGATCAGTGACAGAGATACCAATTCAGTAAACTGTACAGTTGCCTGATCCTGCTCACCTCTTGGCAGGTGAAAAATGGGAGTCTTTCTTCATGGTAGCTTACTGTGCTCCAAGTCCTGTGAGGCAGGGACAGCTTTCTTGGCTCCTTGCCTAACCTTCAGAACGCTTCTCGCATTTGTGCTAAAAATTAGCAGGGGGTTTGCTCTCTCTCTAGTTTCGTATTATGGCCCATGAGAGTAGTTAAGGAATCAAAACAGCTACTCTATCTATCTATATCTGGGGAGGGAGGTCAAATAGTTGTTCCGTCATAGAGACCATTGTTGACCTTGTCTCTACTGCTAGAGATTATAGGGGTAATTCAGTAAAGCATTTAAAACATCTTTCTGGTGGGATTGGCCCTTTAAAATGTCCCGTGCCAAACTCATGAAAGCATTGTGACCGTTCCGACACACGAGACAGATTCACGTAGTTCCTATCTGCATCACTTTTATGATATGTCATTGTCATCTACAAAGATAGTGCAAATAATGAATCTGGAGGTAAATAAGACCAAATCAAAGTTGGTGTACAAAGACAGACCGAGTTATTGGGGAGGGGGTGTTGTGCTGTTAACTTTATTTTATTATGTATTGTATTTTCTTCATTGGTTGCTAGGATGCAGGCTGCCAACCAATGACACAGGGGCACACCAACAGTGGGCAGAGCCTGATAGGAACCTCTAGGAGACTAGTTCCCCATCAGGTCCCCCAGTCTTTGTGATTGACAGCAGATGGCAGTAGGCAGATTCCATTCTTCAGTCCAACACCAGTTTGGAATCCACCCACAGCTGTCCACTGTCAATCACATGGCAGGCAGACCTAATAGGGAATACCGCCCTAATCTATAGCTGGCTATCGCAGTAAGCGGAATTGGAAGGCTAAAACAGGTAACAACAAGGCCTGAGGAATGCCCAGGAAAAAACCCAAGCCTACTTACCAACCAGCTTGCAGACAACCGAATTAACCTGTCCAACAGTATGCGTTAAAAACAAGTATAAGTGTCCCCACAGTGGAGGCACATGCATTCAGAAGGATAAATGAGGGCAGGTGGACTGAAGGAGAGCCTAATTCCTTCTTAAAGGTACAGGAGCACACCAAACACCCAGCAAATAGCACAATGGCTGCAAAGGTGTTGGTGCGCTGCTGGCCCAATACAAACGTTATATCACGTTGGTTTTTGCCTCCACTGTGGGGACACTTATATTTTAGTGTTAGGACAACAGATACCAGGGTGCCGTAACGAGGCTCTGTGGCTTACGCATGAGTTTGCAAATGCGTGCGGACTAAACCCCTGTTTTTAACACATGCTGTTGGACAGGTTAATTCGGTTGTCTGCGAGCTGGTTGGTAAGTAGGCTTGGGTTTTTTCCTGGGCATTCCCCAGGCCTTGTTGAGACCTAATAGGGAACCTTACAATATAAGAAAAATATTACAGCGCACACATGCAAAAAGATTCACCTCCAGCAAGGCTAATTTAAAAACACCTAAACATTCTCAAAAAGACATTTTCAAAAATATGGGGATTTGGTCACACCATATTGCTATATGGTGCTAAGCCCACTTATTGCGACAAAGTACCCCATGATTAGTGGGTCCTACACTATCCATAGAGTTGTGAGATCCTGCTTCTCTGAACCATGAGAGCTACACTCTTCTAAATGGGAGAATTTAAGAGCCCATTCACACAGGGACGACTTGTCAGGCGACCTAGTCGCCTGACAAGTCGCCTCCCGTTCTGTACAATGGAACCATTCTAATCGGAGCGACGCAAGTCGCTCCGACTTAGAAAAAGGTTCCTGTACGACTTTGGGGGCGACTTGGGGCGACTTGCATAGACTTCTATACAGAAGTCTTTTGCAAGTCGCCGCGGAAGTCGTTTGCAGGTCGCCTCGCTGAGGCGACCTGCAAGTCGTGTTGCCCCTGTGTGAATGGGGTCTAAAGGTCTCCACCTATGACACAAGTGGACACTAATGAGGTACTAATGAGGGAATTAGGGTGCTCCTATCCCAAAAGGATTTGGTCAGAATCCATACAATACACAAACAAGATATTTGGGGGGCACACCTTCTCATTAAACCTGGTCTTATGGCTGCACCAGCTTTAATGAGAAGGTGTGCCCCCAAATATCTTTTTTGTTTTTTCTAATAGGGAACCTGTCACTCTAGTTGGCCTTCAGGCTTCGCCTACCCCACTACAATATGACCGTCTGTGACAGGTACAGTGGATGGGAAGAGAATGGCACTGAGGAAGGAAAGTATGACGACCGACAAATTCATGTACGTGTTTTTGACAGGCCACCTGCTGCCATAGCAAGTGGTCACTGAAAACAGAGGAGAAGGTAGAACATCCGTGTGATGAATGCAGCTGGAAGTGGTGAGGATTTCAGTTCCAGTTCTTTGTTTACCTGGCCATTACCAGCCAGGGAGGGAGCCAATCAAACCGATCTGTGTTTGATTGGATGCTTTGGAAGGCAGAGGAGGGATCAGGTTTTTAAATAGACCCCAGATCTCTCAAAAATAAATACCTGTTCACTGCCCAAGCTATCACAAGGGATGTTGTTCTTCCACTGTGATAGCAATAAAGTTAAATTTGTTTTCTAAAGAAGTGTAAATGTTGAGGTCTTGCCAGAGTGAGGCAATAATACTAGTGCTAGAACTCATGTTTAAATCTAAACTGGTAACTTGTAAAGGCTTTTAAATTGTTGCCTATGGAGATTTTTAGGTATAGTAGTTGAGTGCAATTAAAATTTTAATCTTGACATGCTTGGTATCTATTTTGTCAGTGCAACTCATCTCTGTTTAGGCCCTTGATAATTCACCAAAGCTTCCCAATGGGGCTCCCAAAAAAATTGTACAAAATTTTAAAATATTGTAAAAAAGAATTTAAAAAAATAAAATTGTAAAAAATAATTAAAAAAATTAAAATGAAAACTACTGATACCGACACCAATCTCTGATTTACTGACACCGTCCACTGCTCTGCTGATCTACATGCATGTGTGCTTGTCCTCTGGGGTGCACACCCTAATGCAATAGGCTGTGCACACCAATGTCTGACAGCGAATGCGAATGAACAGATATGGTTTAACCACTTGCTTACTGGGCACTTAAACCCCCCTCCTGCCAAGGCCAATTTTCAGCTTTCAGCGCTGTTACACTTTGAATGACAATTGCACGGTCATGCTACACTGTACCCAAATGAAATGGGTTTTTTTTCACATAGACCTTTTTTTTTGGTGGTACTTAATCACTACTGGGGTTTTTATTTTTTGCTAAACAAACAAAAAGAAAGACAGAACATTTTAAAAATTAAAAAATCATGTTTCATAGTTTGTTATAAAATTTTGCAAACAGGAAATTTTTCTCCTTCATTGATATGCGCTGATGAGGCTGCACTGATGGACACTGATAGGCTGCACTGGTGGGCAATGATAGGCACGGATAAGGTGACACTGATAGGCACTGATAAGACGGCACTGGTGAGGTGGCACAGATGGGCCCTGATAGATGGCACTGATGGGTGGCAATAATAAGCACTGATAGGTGGCACTGATGGCACTGATGGGCACTGGTAGGTGGCACTGTTGAGCAGCACTGGTGATGAGGCAGTGATTGGTGACATTAATAGGTGGCACTGTGGGCACTGATAGGTGGCGCTGGTGGGCACTGGTAGGCGGCACTGTTGTGCACTGGTAGATGGCACTGGCAGGTGGCACAGGTGGGCACAGATGAGGCGGTGGCTGCTCTCCTTGATCGGGACTGATGTCCCTCTGACAGCCGCCGATGATCAGCTTTTTTTTTCTCCTCACCCTATCAGCGTGAGGAGAAAAAATAGCCGATTACCGGCTCTGTTTACATCACATAATCAGCTGTCATTGGCTGACAGCTGATCACGTGGTAAGGGGTTGAGATCGAGTCTCATACACTTGCTGATCACAGAGCACGCCAGTTGGGGTCCGCTGGTTTGGGGATCACTGGTTTAAGTCATCAACTACAGTACATCTGAAATGTTAGGGATGTTAAGGGACTTCCAATTTTGAGAAAAATTTCACTTAGCCGCCAAAAGAGTGTGTACTACTATTGTTCTAGCAGAGATAGGGACTGAAGCTATAACAATATGCGGAAGCACCATGGCAGCAGAGGGTGGAATAGGCGAAGATGTAAACTCTGACTTAAACTTAAAAATCTGGTTCCAGCAAGATCTAACTGAGGGGCAGTACAAAAGAATATGTACTACTGAGCCTATTGACCCACATTGGCGCCAGCAGTTTGAAGGTACTGTGAGGTTCATTCTAGAGATTTTATATGGAGTGAGATACTACCTATGTAGAACTTTTTGATATATTTCCCAATGATCAGGGCATAAAATAGATTTGTAGATCCACTTGATGGTGGATTGCCACTTAAGCCTTGTACACATGATCAGATTATCCAACGGGAATTGTGTGATGACAGGCTGTTGTCAGAAAAACTGACCGTTTGTATGCTGCATCGGACAATTGTTGACGGATTTTCTGCAGACAAATGTGGAATAGCATGCTTTAAAATTATTCACCAACAATTGTGTGTTGTCGGATTTTCCGATTGTGTGTACACAAGTCCGTCGGACAAAACTCCAAAGTACAAACACGCATGCTCGGAAGCAATGCTCACCATAACACAACATTAGCAGAAGTTGCCCAAAGGGTGGTGCTAAAAAGCTGAAAAACCAAATAGTTTTGTGTTTGTTGGCCATCAATTCTTTGCCGTTTGTATGCAAGACAAATTCCTGGCCAACGCCCTTCGGACAAAAGTCCTACGCTTTGTCCGCAGAAAATCTGATCGTGTGTACGAGGCTTTAGAATCTGGAAAAGTCAATGCCAAATCCCGCTCCCATCTAAGTATCGTTGAAGTCTTGGTAAACAGAGGAGTTTCTCAATGTTTTGTAAAAGAGGAAGATTCCTTTTTAAGGAAGATTAGATGGAGTATATTAGCGATAAAGAGACACATCTAGGTTAAAACTTACAGGAATGTTCCCTTTTTTTTCAAATAGTGGCAGTCCATATTTCAGAAGTAGGGTGGCAAGAGGAGTAAGTAATGTGTTATTTTCAACTATATCATTCACATAGGTGTGCGCACAGGGTGTGCCAGGTGTGCCTGGGCACACCCTAATCACCCCAGTGTGGCACAGATTCCCCCCTGTTTAGACCCCTGTTATTTCACCACAGCCCCTTAATGGGGCTCCTAAAAACAATTGAGAAAAAAGATAAAATTGTGAAAAAATAATAAGAAATAAAATAATAAAAATAAAAACTACTGACACCGTCCACTGCCCTACTGACTCCCTCATTATACATATATATATATATACACATACACACACACGCAAATGTGTTTGAGCTTTGGGGTGCACACCCTAATGCAATAGGCTGTGCACACCTATGATCATTCATATAGTGAACACCAGCCTGATCCCACGCCGGAAGATTAAAATGAGAAATGTAGTTCAATGACTTATGGGATGGGAGAGGGGATACAATGTCTGGCGTCGGAATGTAAATTAGAAGAGATTGTTTGGATGGCACAGATAGTAGACTGAATAGCTGGGTTTAGGGAAGCTTGGGGGGGCTTGGGTTCCTTATAAAAGGAAGCCCTTAGGCTTGGTTCACACAGGGGCAACACGACTTGCAGGCCGACTCTGTGATGCGACCTGCACACGACTTCAGTGGCGACTTGCAAAACGACTTCTGTATAGAAGTCAATGCAAGTCGTCTGAAGTCACCCCAAAAGTAGTAGAGGAACCTTTTTCTAAGTCGGAGAGACTTGAGTCACTCCTATTAGAACGGTTCCATAGTACAGAACGGGACGCGACTTGTCAGGCAGCTAAGTCGCCAGACAAGTCGCCCCTGTGTGAATCGGGGCTTAGGGTGGTTTTAATGTTCTTAGTAGGTAAAGCTAAAGTGACTAGATCTTATGGATCAAGGCAGGGCAGTAATAGTAGAGGTTGGGTACAGATAAGCCTCCCACTAGGACGTGTTTCCCCAAAGTGGAGGAAGCACATTGGGGCTTTTTCCCTTTCCAAATAAATCGAATAAGATGAGTGCTCAGTTTAATAAAATATTTTTGTGGTATAGGTATGGGAATAGTACAGAAAAGGTATAAAAGTTCGGGAGGTACAGACATAAGCTATAGACATAAGCTATTCTGCTCACGGTGTATAATTCGATAGCAGTGAAGTGTTCTAGTTCCTTGGGGAGTCTAGCAAGAACCTTTCAAAGTTTAAGGCAAAATGTTTTGTTGTTGAGGGTAGAATACCAAGATATTTCAGATAGGTGGTTGTCCATGTATAAAGGAAACAAGACTATAAGTTCTTTTAAGTAGAGGGGATATATTAAGGCCTAAGATTTGAGATTTGCTCTCATTCATTTTGTAGTACAATATGATGCCAAACATAGATATAATTTGTTGAGCAGTAGAAAGTAAATAGAGGGGATTCGTCAACTAGGATGACGTTAGCTGCAAAAATAGGAAGAGATAGCCCGGCCGCTGCACATCTCTCCAAGTAGTAAGCAGGTAAAAGCAGCCCAAGCTCGATTCATTCGGGCCACGTTCCCAACATGCTTCGCCCCGACAATGAAATAGATGGCTGCACTCCAAGATCAATCAAAATTCTTTAATATCCGAACATCCCAAGTGTTACAAACAGACAGGCAGGTATGTTTTGCCCGCCCCAGGGTTTATTCATGGAGATCTCCATAATTAAGCCCTGGGGGGTGGGGTGAAAAATGGCCTGGATGAATCAAGCTGAGGCTGCTTTACCTGCTAACTACTCGGGCCGGGCAAGGTGTGCAGCACCTGGGCTATCTCTTTCTATTTCTGCAGCATGCTTTGGGTCTGGGCGGACCTCTCCTTAGCCTGTATCCTCACTGGTCAGCAGCATCCAACTCATCGGACTTTGATAGCCTGAGTAGGCACCCTTAAAGGGATTGTAAAGTCTCAAGGTTTTTCACCTTAATGCATTCGATGCATTAAGGTGAAAAACCTTCTGTGCTGCAGCTGCCCCCAGTGCCCCCCTTTTTCTTACCTGAGTCCATCCGTTCCAATGATGTGCATGAGCCCAGCGGCTACAGCCGCTGTCTGTGTCCTCATTGGATATATTGATAGCAGCGGGAGCCACCGGTGTCAATCAAATCCAGTGACACGGAAGCGGGGGCCAGGCCGAGTCCTGCTGTCTGTGTCAATGGACCCAGCAGCAGGACTCCGGAGCACACACGCATGGGTGCCCCTATGAAAAACAACTCTCCGTGGGGGCACCTGATGATGAAGGAGAGGAGCCAGGAGCATCGGTGGGGCACCCCAGAAGAAGGGGATCAGGGCTGCTCTGTGCAAAACCCTTGCACAGAGCATGGTAAGTATAAAATTTTTGTTACTTAAAAAAAAAAAAAAAAGTTTGAACCTTAAGACCCCTTTCACACCGAGCCACCCATAGCGTCGGCGGTAAAACGGTAAACACACCGCTCCAAAGAAGCTGCTGGCAGGTCCTGCCAGCGCACCGCTACGGTGTGAAAGCCCTCGGGCTTTCACACTGGAGACAATTCTGCAGCTGTTTGAGGGCAGATTGCAGGCGCTATTTTTAACGCTATAGCGCCTGCAAAACGCCCTCGGCGTGAAAAGTCTTACAATCACTTTAAGCATTTATCATGGGTCACAATCATCCCCCAAAAAAGCCCTATTTTATTGTGAAAATGCCCAATTGATATGCTGGTGACTTGAGAAGAAGACCTGACCAAGTACGCAAGGGGGTCCATGACAAGTGCAAATATGGCGCGGTGAAAACAGCCTTGGTCCCATTTTTAATAATAAATTCAGAGGAAAGGGCACCGGATGAAAAAACCTTCACAGAGGGACATGAATAGAGAGCCATAATGATGGATAAGATTGGCTATAAAAAAAACTAATTTCTTTAGGACTGCTTCTACGAACCTCTCGTGTACCCAGTCAAAAGCCTTTTCTGCATCTAGGGCTACGAAGATAGTAGGAATCTTATGAATACAGTATATGCATGTCTGAGCAAATAAAAAATCCTCCTAGTGGATTCTGGTGCTTGTAGATTCTTTCTGAATCCCACTTGGTCCGGATGGACCAAAGGAAGGAAGTATATTTAGTAAATGAAGGGCTTTTAATGCAAATTTTTAGATTGGAGTTTAGGAAGGGATATCGGTCTATAATTGGATGGCAGAGAGGTGTCTTTATCCCGATTTGGAATAGTAGTAACCACAGCTTGTAGCATTTCCTTGGGGAAGCTACCAGAGTGTAGCCCTTCATTGTATACTGTAACTAAATGTGGAGATAAAATATCAGCAAACTTGTAGTAGTGCTCATTAGGGAATCTGTCTACGGCTGGAACTTTAGAGGAGGGAAAACTGTGGATAACTTTAGAAACTTCCATGGGTGTAAACGGGCGTGGCAAGAGTGCTACCTGGTCTGCTGTAAGCAAGTCCGGCCCAAGACATTGTGCTGCCTGATACCAAGAATGAAATGCTGCCCCCCCAAAAAAAAACAATCACGCCCACCAAAAGGCCCCCACATCCATTATTTTATATAATGATAACCAAAGAGGACCTGTTATGGCTCTATACATGTATATAGGAGTATAAAGAGGACCTGTCATGGCTCTATACATGTATAGGAGTATAAAGAGGACCTGTCATGGCTCTATACATGTATAGGAGTATAAAGAGGACCTGCCATGGCTCTATACATGTATAGGAGTATAAAGAGGACCTGTCATAGCTCTATACATGTATATAGGAGTATAAAGAGGACCTGTCATGGCTCTATACATGTATATAGGAGTATAAAGAGGACATGTCATGGTTGTTTACATGTATAGGTGTATAAAGAGGACTTCTCATGGCTCTATACATGTATATAGGAGAATAAAGAGTGGCTCTATACATGTATAAAGGACTATAAAGGGGACCTCTCATGGCTCTATACATGTATATAGGGGTAGAAAGAGAACCTGTCATGGCTCTATACATGTAAAGGAGTATAAAGAGGACCTGTCATGGCTCTAAACATGTATATAGGAGTATAAAGAGGACCTGTCATGGCTCTAAACATGTATATAGGAGTATAAAGAGGACCTGTCATGGCTCTATACATGTATATAGGAGTAAAAAGAGGACCTGTCATGGCTCTATACATGTATATAGGAGAATAAAAAGGACCTGTCATGGCTCTATACATGTATGTAGGAGTATAAAAGGACCTGTGCATGGCCACCCGCGATCGCTCCACAGAGAGCCAGAACGGGGATCTGTCAATGTAAACAGACAGATCCCCATTCTGACAGGGGAGGATAGACAGATCTGCTGTTCCTAGTGATTAGGAACAGAGATCTCTCTCCTCCTCCAGTCAGTCCCATTCCCCCCTCCCCCAGTTAGAAACACCTCCCAGGGAACACATTTAACCCCTTCCCTGCCAGTGACATTTACACAGTAATCAGTGCATTTTTATAGCACAGATCGCTGTATAAATGTCAGTGGTCCCAAAAATGTGTCAAAAGTGTCCGATCTGTCCACCGCAATGTCACAATCTTGCTAAAAATCGCAGATCGCCGCCATTACTAGTAAAAAAAAAATTAAATAATAAAAATGCCATCAATCTATCCCCTCTTTTGTAGACGCTATAACTTTTTTGCACAAACTAATCAATGTACGCCAATTGCGTTTTTTTTTTTTTTTTACCAAACATATGTAGAAGAATACATATTGGCCTAAACTGATGAATAATTTTTTTTTTTTGGATATTTATTATAGCAAAAAGTAAAAAAATATTGTTTTGTTTTTTTTTCAAAATTATTGCTCTTTTTTGTGTATAGTGCAACAAATAAAAACCGCAGAAGTGATCAAATACCACCAGAAGAAAGCTCTATTTGTGGGAAAAAAAGGACATAAATTTTGTTTGGGTACATTACACGCCTGCGCAATTGTCAGTTAAAGCGACGCGGTGCCGTATCGCAAAAAAGAATGATTGAAGTGCATGATTTCTATTATTACATTGTTATAAATACATTGTTTAAATAAAATAGTTCAACTCACCATAATGCAGAATCAGTGAAAGCCCTGAACGTGTCACTTGCCAGCGTCACCTGCCACCAGATGCGAATTGTCACTTGCCACGACGTCACCTGCCACACATTGCGGATTGTCACTTGCCATAACGTCACCTGCTACACATTGCAGATTGTCACTTGCCACAACGTCACCTGCTACACATTGCAGATTGTCACTTGCCATAATGTCACCTGCCACACATTGCGGATTGTCACTTGTCACAACGTCACATGCTACACATTGCGGATTGTCACTTGCCACGATGTCACCTGCCACACATTGCGGATTGTCACTTGCCATGATGTCACCTGCCACACATTGCGGATTGTCACTTGCCACGACGTCACCGGCTACACATTGCGGATTGTCACTTGCCACGATGTCACCTGCCACACATTGCGGATTGTCACTTGCCATGATGTCACCTGCCACACATTGCGGATTGTCACTTGCCATGATGTCACCTGCCACACATTGCGGATTGTCACTTGCCACGACGTCACCGGCTACACATTGCGGATTGTCACTTGCCACGATGTCACCTGCCACACATTGCGGATTGTCACTTGCCACGGCTGCAGTGATGCAGGGTGGGTGGTGAGAGATGATGTCATCTCTCTGCTCCCCCGCCCGCCGGCCCACTGATTGACCAGACCCTGCCGACTGGCCCGCCCACTCACTCAGCCGCCGACCCGCTCGCTGACTAATGCCCTGTTCTGCCCACACGCTCTTGTCAGCTCGCGCCGGGCTCCTTCACGCTCCACCTCCACCTCTGCACCATGGGATAAGAAGCGGAGCGTCGTAATGGGCTGGTTGGCGGGCGGAAATTTGCCGCCCCCCTGAAAGTGCCACCTGAGAACGATGTTACCATCGGGTCCCATGGTAGGGCCGGCTTTGGCTGTGAGGCTAGGTAAAGATAGTTGGAGAAGAAATTATTTAATTTGCATCTCAGAGGGCTGGGGGGATTTTCTCATATAAACATGTAGCAAGATCCCAGGCCTCCTTTAGTCTAATGAGAACCTCCAGGGCCAAGAGTTGCTGACATCCTTCCGTATAGAGTGAGTTGTAAGGCATAGTGGGTTAATGCAAGATAGATTTATGGGTGCCAGACACTTTTTGAATGTAAAGAGATTTTATTTCTCTTGAACAGAACTTTGGGAGAGAGGATTAGGGCCAGGGCACCCTTAGGTTGTTGCAATGTTAATTAGCAGACTCTGAGACTTCTACAGGTAGAAAGTCATGCAGGGAAAGGCATCCAGCAAGACACCACATCTGCATGTGTAGGAAAGCTTTCTCCTATGAGAACAGTTCCTAACACAAGTTGTAATGAACTCCTTTACTTTTATACAGTCACTTCTTGTAGGTTCTCAACCCACTGAGTTCCCAGTCTCTCTCACTAGACTTGCTGATTAACTGCCACCGAATCCCTTGAGCTCTTCTAATCTTCACTTTAGTATCTCCCTCAAGCGTCACCCCCGCTTCTCTGCTGGGTCCCTAGCTTGGCACTCCCGATACTTCTCAAGCTTCACCCCACTGCTGCTTGCTGCTCTGCAAGCATCACCCTCGCTGGCTGGGTCCCTGGCTTGACACCTGCTGAAGTTTCCCAATTCTTCACCGTCCCCTGTTGGTGAGAATACTGCTCCGGTACTTGCTTCAGCTGCTCACTCTGGTCCCTGGTAATAACGTGGATGGTCCCTTAGTGGCGACAGCTTCCCCTGTACCCCGGACCACGACAGGTTCTCCGGTCCGGCACTTCTGGTTTGACTGCAAGCCGCAATCCCAACCCTGCGCTGCTCTCTTGCTTCTGGATAGGTCCTCAGACAATCTCTGGCCTAGCAGCCTGGGCAGTAATACACACGTCCACCCAGACAGACGTCCAGGTGGTACAGAACACCGATCACCTGACTCCGCCCAAATATATAGGTTCCCCCAGCAGGCCAAGGGATTTAAGAAAACCCCTGCTCATTGGATGAGATACCCCATATAGTCCTACTCTGTCCTTGCTTTGCCCTTGTCTTATCTAATGTCACCAGGTACCCGGCCACCTAACAGCAAAAGAGAGAAGTGCAACAATTCCAGACTTAGGCCCCTTTCGCACTACTGCAACTTCAAAGTCGCATGATTTTCCTGCAATTTAGTGGTCGCAATTTTCCTGCGATTTTGCAGCGATTTCAGGGAATGCCTGTGTGACTGGCATCAAAGTCGGACCAAAGTAGTGTAGCGACTGCTTTGAAGTCAGAATGACTTGAAGTCATACTGATATGAATGGTTGTCATTGGAAGTCATGGGGAACGACTTGTCATGCTACTTTGCAGTCCCAAATCATGGGAAAAGTTCTACAAGTGTGAAAGGGGCCTTAGGGTGAACTAATTGATCCCTAACAATGAGCCAAGGTAACTACACCTGGCAGGTAAATTTAGGAGCAACCCAGCCTAAACATCAGGGTGCTACAAACATAAAAATTGTATAGAGCAGAGTAATATTCTTTAAATATCTCCACTATCTGGGCCGGATCATGAGCTTTACTACCCTCATGGGGTTTAGTAGAAAGGGAATCCTCATGGCTAGTTGTATACATTTAATACACCTGGCTAGATAAGAACCAGTTTTGTTGTTTAAGGTATACGTATTGGCCTTGACTTGTTTTTCGTGGTTATACATAAGCAGGTTACAGAGACCATTCCTAAGGTGTAGCAATTTTGAGGCATTGGATAAAGATAGGCCTTATTTGTTCACCTTTTCAAGTTCCTTTATAGAATATATAAGATGATCAAATTGCCGAGATTTACTTGTTTCATCCTGGGAACCTAGTTGTATCACTTTCCCCTGCATTACTGCCTTATGGGCACTCCAGAGAGTAGAACAGTTACATTTTACTAAGTTATTTATTTAAAAATAAGCCAACAGTTCCTCAATTGAATGTACAGTACATGGGCAGGGTCTGATAGCAGGGAGGTTTTTAGTCTCCAAAAGAGAAGCATATGTGGATTTCGGAGAGGCAGGGAGTTCTAGAATGATGGGGGCATGATCTGACCATGTAATAGTTCTATGGATGAGGAAATATCATGTGGAAGAGACCATCTATCCAGAACAAACATACACTATATTTTTTATTATATTATTATATATAGTTCGGGTGCACATCCCTGAAAGCACCCAGGGTGAGTTTGTCATATTGGATTCCCTGGACGAAGTCGGAATGACAAAACGCGTCAGTACATGGCTGTATGGCAACCGGACGTGACGAAGTATGAGAAACCGGAGGTGACGTTCCGGCAAGTAACTCCGGTCGGGTGAGACACTGCTAGCTGGCACTGTGTTTAACCACAGATAAGGTGTGGATATATTTTATGATACATGCCGTTTTTATTTGGAACCATGTAAGTGTAATGATTGAAGATTTTTTAAAATAAATTTGTGTTTGAGACATACTGCACTAGTGGAGCTTTCCTTTTTCTTCCCATAAATGAGCTTCTTGATCCATTCTTATTGAGGTGGAGATCGCTGTGGATGATATAATAACCCTTTGGGATTGACAGCTCAATTGCCAAACATGAGAATGTGAGGCAAATAGATCCGATGAGTTCAAACCTAATGAGGAAGTGGTGGCATGCACTCACGTGGTGTTGTGTGAAGATTTGATATCTCTATTCAATTATCGAATTGCACCTTTGGAAAACTTTGGCACTTTAATTTTTACATGGACTTTCTTTTTTTTCTTACCTATCACTGGGTGTTTTTTATTTATGTCACAGGTTTTCAGTATATGGATTAATTGCGTGTACTGTTATTTTGTTTTATCATTTATCATATGCACATTAGCGCTGCTGTTTACCTATTGGAATTTGTTTAAATAAAAAATATATATACTTTAACTGCTTACTGACTGCCCTATAGCAGATTTAGACATGTGCAGTTTGTTTCATTCTGAATTAAAATTTGGATGAATTTTCGTTTTTTCGCAAATTTGGATGTATCCGAATTTCCGAATTACAATAGTACCGAATTCAAACTGAAATGACGAAAAAAAAAAATTTGGATGAAATTCGAATTTGAATCGATTCAAATAGTTTTCGAATCAATTTCGAATAGTTTTTGAATTAGAATAGTTTTCAAATCCGAATTCTAAACGTTTTTCGAATTTGAATAATTTTTGAAGTCAAATCGTTTTCGAATTTCCAAAGAGAATAAAGTAGAATAGGAAATAAAAGAATAGAATAGAAAAGAATATAACAGAAAATAAAAGAATAGAATATAATAGACTAAAACGAATCTAAACTAAACTAAATTTTTCGTTCTGCACATGTCTAAGCAGATTTACTGCTACAAGGTGGCCACGCTGTGCAGAATCATGTATATATACCTGACTCCGCACTTCCAGGTAGGGGGTGCATGCTCCCCACTGGTGCTCTGCTTCTGCTGTGATTTGTCATTATGAAATACAGTGGAACCTCGGATTGGAGCATAATCCGTTCCAGGAGAATGCTCGTAATCCAAAGTAATTGCATATCAAAGCGAGTTTCCCCATAGAAGTCAATGGAAAGGAAAATCATTTGTTGCGCATTGACTTCAATGGCATGCAATACTGCATGTGGCCAGAGGTGGGGGGGGGGGGCACCGGAGAGCCTCGGAAACACTCGGAAAGGCCCGGGGACAGCTCGGCTGAACTCGGAAAAACTCGGAATGGCTCGGGAATGGAGTATTTCCGAGTATTCCCGAACGGCTCCGATCGGCTCCGGCGCCCCCCCACCTCAGGCCAAACGCGGTACTGCACACTGCTGTGGCTTAAATCCTGCTCGTTTTGCGAGACAACACTCGCAAACTGAGTCAGGATTTTTAGAAATACAGTGCTCGTATTGCGAAACGCATGTTAACTGCGTTACTCGCAATCCGACGTTCCACTGTACTTACCTTAGAACGATCCTGCTGCAGCGGTCCCCGCACACCGCTGTGATGGGCGGCATGTCTCTGGAATGTTACTTCTGGGTTTGCGGGCTCCGGCGCTGGGATTGGCCAAAGCCACAATGACGTCACTCCTGTGCATGTGCGCGGGGGCCGCCGGCCATGGGACAGCAGCTGAAGAAATGGCATGTACGAGCCGTTGCTTCAGTGCAACGGTGCAAGTTTGGGAGAAATTCACAGTACCTACAGGTAAGCCTTATTATAGGCTTACCTGTAGGCAAAAGTGGTCGTACAGGGTGTACAACCACTTAAAGTGGTTAAAAAAACAACAAACTGACTCATTTCCAGTTTGAACCACATGCTGACCGCCCGCCGTTTGATGGCGGCAAAATGGCTCCCCTACGCAAATCGCCGTAGCTGCACGGCGGCCGCTTTAAGGGGTATAGGGGGCGCGCGCGCGCCCGCTGTTTGATGGCGGCAAAATGGCTCCCCTACGCAAATCGCCGTAGCTGCACGGCGGCCGCTTTAAGGGGTATAGGGGGCGCGCGCGCGCGCCCGGCGGCCACGATGTCCACTGGGCACTGCGATCGCTCGTGACAGAGCGGGAACGTGGATCTGTGTGTGTAAACACAAATCCACGTCCTGTCAGGGGAGAGGAGACAGATTGTGTGTTCCTTGTATATAGGAACACCGATCGGTCTCCTCCCCCAGTCAGCCCATCCTCCCACAGTTAGAATCACTCCCTAGGTAACACATTTAACCCCTTGATCGCCCCCTAGTGTTAACCCCTTCCCTGCCAGTCACATTTACATAATCAGTGGATATTTTTAGCTCTGATCGCTGTATAAATGTTAATGGTTTCAAAAAAGTGTCAAAAGTGTCCGATCTGTCTGCCGCAGTCCCGATAAAAAATTGCTGATCGCCGCCATTACTAGTAAAAAAAAAAAAAACGAGGAAGAAATTAGTTAAAAAAAAAAAAAAACACACTTAACCCCTTCACCGCCCCCTCGTGGCTAACCCCTTTACTGCCAGTGTCATTCACACAGTAATCAATGCATTTTAATAGCACTGATTGCTGTAAAAATGACAATGGTCCTAAAATAGTGTCAAAAATGTCTGATGTGTCTGCCATAATGTCGCAGTCCCCAAAAAAATAAATAAAATTGCAGATCGCTGCCATTACTAATAACAAAAAAAAAAAATCAAAAATAAAATAAAAGTGCCATAAAACTATTCCCTATTTCGTAGACGCTATAAATTTTGCGCAAACCAATCAATCAATCTACACTTATTGCGATTTTTTTACCAAAAATATGTAGAAGAATACGTATCGGCCTAAACTGAGGAAAAAAGTTGTTTTTAGATATTTTTGTGGGATATTTATTATAGCAAAAAGTAAAAAATAATGCGTTTTTTTTCAAAATGGTCGCTCTTTTTTTGTTTATAGCGCAAAAAATAAAAACCACAGAGGTGATCAAATACCACCAAAAGAAAGCTCTATTTGTGGGGAAAAAAAGGACGTCAATTTTGTTTGGGTACAACGTCGCACGACCGCGCAACTGTCAGTTAAAGCGACGCAGTGCAGAATAACAAAATGTGCTCTGGTCAGGAAGGGAGAAAAATCCCTGAAGTGGTTAAAGTCAATCAAACTGAGTTTGGCAAACCACAAACATGGCCGCCCTCCGCCCTCACAGCGACACTTCTGCTGTTTCGTAATTCCCGCCCTGCTGATGTCAGCGGCATTAGTAAGACAGCGGCTGTTTAGATCTAGAAATGAGCGGTCGGCGGGTGAAAAATCAGTGTGGGGGGAAAAGTTTGATTGAGGGACGTCTGTTGCCAGAGAAGGAAGGGGGTGAGGAGATTGACTGGCACGAAGATGTGGATTTGGATGATCAGGCGGCGGATCCGGAGTTCTTGGATGCAGAAGAGATCGAAGAAGGAGCGGTACAGATCCCTGCCTTCTCACCACAGAAAACCACAGGTAAAGCACAGCTGTCAGATCACTCCCTCCCCCTCCTCCTCTATACAACGTACATAATCAATGCAGACTGACATTTACCTGTCCTCCCCCACCCGCAAATACCCGCATATTTCATGAAGCTTTTTTTTTGTAAGTTTTAAAGTAGAGAAGGGTTAGAACAGCTGTCATTTTTTATTGTTGTCTGTACTCCACCATTAGGGAGATTCCCCCTCTTTTTTTTCCCTCGTTTCTCATTATCTCCAAAAGTGAAAGTGAAAGAAAATCCCAAATTTTTGAATTGTAATAGGTGAGAATTCAATGGGGGGGATAGTTCTGTTAATAGCGGGGTATTCCTTTACCCGCTCTGCACATGGGCTGTGCGAACACGCCACAGCGCATCCTTATTTTGCGATACGGCACTGCGTCACTTTAACTGACAATTGCGCAGTCGTGCGAGGCTGCACCCAAACAAAAGCGAAGTCCTTTTTTTTCCGTAAGTAGAGCTTTCTTTTGGTGGTATTTGATCACCTCTGCGCTTTTTAATTTTTGCGCTATAAACAAAAAAAAAAAAGAGCGATAATTTTGAAAAAAAAAACAATATTTTTTACTTATTGCTATAATAAATATCCCCCCAAAAAAAACCCTTTCTTCATCAGTTTAGGCCAATATGTATTCTTCTACATATTTTTGTTAAAAAAAAAAAAAAAATCACAATAAGCGTAGATTGATTGGTTTGCGCAATAGGGAAATATATATGGCATTTTTATTATTTTTTTTTTATTTTTATTTTTACTAGTACTGGTGGTGATCAGTGATTTTTAGCGGGACTGCCACATTGCGTTGGACAGATCTGACACGTTTGACCTTTTTTTGGGACCATTGACATTTATACAGCGATCAGAGATAAAGAGACACTGATTACTGTATAAATGTGACTGGCAGGGAAGGGGTTAACACTAGGGGGGGCGATCAAGGGGTTAACTGTGTTCCCTGGGACGTGTTTCTAACTGTGGGGGGGAGGGGACTGACTGGGAGTACAGAGAGATCGCTGTTCCTAATCACTAGGAACAGCAGATCTCTCTCTAACTCCCCTGTCAAAACAGGGACCTGTCTGTTTACATTGACAGATCCCCGTTCTGGCTCTCGTTCCCGTGGTCGTGGGTGGCCAACGGACATCGCAGCATGCGGGCCACGCGCATTGGATCCCCCATTCAGCGGCTCCTTGATGGAGCCAACATACACCTAAGGCAATTTGCGGGAATGTGCCGACCTGCCACCGTATAACAACAATGGCTGGTCGGCAAGTGGTTAACAGAGAAGTATGTTTTTTTTTTTTGTTTTTTTTTTGGGGGGGGGGGGGGATATTTATATTTACCTGGGTCCGATGCTGCATTTGTCCCCCGGCGTCTCTGCACTGAGAACCGAGCCACCGAACATCGCCGATGGCTCAGTTCTCTCACCTCCCTGAGCAGGGAGCTGCTGACTGTCTGTCAGCATCTCTCCTCTCTGCTCCTCCACACTCACTGGCTCGCTGAGACTATCATTAGTCAAGGCACCTGGCGGATCCAGACCTCAGGAGTCGGGATGACGTGGTGCCTGGACTGATTGCACAGACTTCAGACCGCTTAAAATGGGTCACAGGAGTGCAAAACAAATTGCACTTCTGTGACCCAAAGGAGAAAAGCCCAGCCAAACAAGCTCAGGCTGGACGTCTCCCGTAATCACTTGACCTCCAGAAGGTTTACCCCCCTTCCTGAAAAGGCCATTTTTTTTGCGATACAGCACTGCGTTACTTTAACTGACAATTGCGCAGTCATGTGACGCTGTTCCCCAAAATATTTTTTTCTCCACAAATAGAGCTTTCTTCAGGGGTATTTGATCACCTCTGCGGATTTTACTTTTTTGCGCTATATACAACAAAATACCGAAAATTTTGAAAAAAAACAAACAAAAAAAAACAATATTTTTTACTTTCTGCTATAAAACATTCCCAATAAAAAAAAATGTAAAAAATCAAACTTCTTCATATTCTGCTACATATTTTTAATTTTTCTTACTAGTAATTGCGTCAGTGATTTTTAGCGGGACTGCAACATTGTGGCAGACAAATCTGACACTAAGTGCCAGATCACACTGCAGCGATGCCAAACATCGCATGCGATTCGCTCCGCATTGCTGTGCAGATCACATGCGATGTCTGTGCGATGCAAATTCAGCCATACAGATTGTATGGCTGAATTTGCATAGCATTCAGACCTAAATTGTGCAGAATCCTTTTTTTTTTTTTGTCCGCACCAGAATCGGATCGCATGGGTGTTCACACCCATGTGACCTAATTCCTGTCTGAATTGACAGTTCGCACTGCGATATGTGAACCGATCTGGGGGTGTCATTAACTTTGTATTGACACTCCCAGCAGTATGCATAGGGCAGTGTTAGGTCTCCCTCCCTTCCGCTGTCTCTCTCCATGTCCTCCTCCTTCCTTTGTGTATGGATAGAGTCAGCTGACTCTGTCCATACACATAACTGAAATATTGTAATCTTCTGTGATTACAATGTGTCAGTTTATGAATGGTGAAGAGCCGCTGTCTTCTCTCCATTCATTCTCAGTGCAGCTGAGGCTGCAGAGAAAGGGACTGGGGAATCTCTATCCTCGGTCTCTTTCTCTGTCTCAAGGGGGAGATATCAGGGGTCTGTTAAGACCCCCGATATCTCACCAAAGCCCCCCAACAGGGCTGATTAAAAAAACAAAAACAAAATATTGCAATAAATAATAAAAAATAAAATTATTGTAAAAAATAAAAATTTAAATAAAAATATAAAAAAAAAAACACAGATAGCGTCCACCCCCTCCCCCCCAAAAGAAAAAAGAAAATAAAAGAAAGCATTGTAAAAAAACAAAACAAAACAAAAAAAAATTGTAAAAAAAAAAACCAAACCACTGCCACGTGACATTAAAAATAAAAGTATCGGTAATCGGTATCGGCGAGTACTTGAAAAAAAGTATCGGTACTTGTACTTGGGACATCCCTAGCTATAACAAGCAGCGGGAGGGGACGTCCTCCACCCCAACACCTTCTGCAGATCTCTAGGGCTCTCCCGACCCGCCGAGAGACCCGAGCGACTGGCTGGCACGCCCATCAGCTGGCCGGACAGCCCAACAAAGCCAAGATCAGCTTTGATAGGCTGTCCATAATTCCCCTTTCACACTGGGGAGGGGGGGCGGCGTTGGCAGTAAAGCGCCGTTATTGTTAGCGGCGCTTTACCGTCGGTATTCGGCCGCTAGCAGGGTGGTTTTACCCCTCGCTAGCAGCCGAGAAAGGGTTAAAAACCAATGCAAAGCGCCTCTACAGAGGCGCTATGCCGGCGGTATAGCCGCGCTGTCCCATTGATTTCGTATATACATCGCTCCTTCACCACTCAGAAGATGCTGCTAGCAGGACTTTTTTTCCCGTCCTGCTAGCGCACCGCTCCAATGTGAAAGCCCTCGGACTTTCACACTGGAGAGACAGCAGCGGCTGTTTTGTGTCGGTTTGCAGGCGCTATTTTTAGCGCAATAGCACCTGCAAACTACCCCAGTGTGAAAGGGGCCTTACGGTAACCCAGAAGCGATGACCTGACATCACTTCCGGTTTACTCAGATGTTTTTGTTGCCAAATCCAAAAACGAGGGGGGGTTCGGTTTCTAAGCAGTAAAATTTTTACCTGGAACTCCTCTTTAACCGCTTGCCGGCCAGCGCACAACAATATACGTCGACACAATGGCATGGACAGGCATATGAGCGTACAGGTATGTCCCCTTTAAGATGCGGCATTGTGGGCGCACGCCTGCCGCGAGCTCCGTGAGTCCGATCGTCTCACGGAGAGGAAGAACGGGGAAATGCTAATGTAAACAAGCATCTTTTTTTTCTTTGGAAACCGCGCCGGTCCCGAGGCGCTGCGGACATGAGTTTTTAGGCGAGGCCCCAGCTTCGGCCGGACCCCGCGGACTAGGCCGAAGCCACGTTCTCACCTTAGAAAAACCTTGCCCGCAGCTCTTCAGGCCCGGCGCGGTGTCAGCGCCGGTCCGGAGGCGCTGCGGACATGAGTTTTTAGGCGAGGCCGAGGCTTCGGCCTAGTCTGCGGGGTCCGGCCGAAGCTGGGGCCTCGCCTAAAAACTCATGTCCGCAGCGCCTCGGGACCGGCGCAGTGAAAAAAAAAAAAAAATCTAAAAAAATCGATTTGCTTAAATTTTGAATCGATTTGACCTCTCAACTCGATTCAAGATTCAAATCGATTTTTTTCCCCAGCCCTAGTATTACATCGTATTTATAAAGAAATGCATTTGTAAATCTATATTTACCTAGTGTACCTTTATTATACAGTGGGGTCAGTCATGTGCTATTGCTGTTGACACTATCCAGGGAATTCAAATCTTTTACAACTATTTTCTGGTAGTAGGTGCCTTTAAATCTACCTGTGCCCGATTCAGCCAAGCATTTCCACCAGTTTTGATAACATTATTGACACTTGTGACAAACTCAGGTAGTTCTTACTATGGCAACGACAGATTCTTAAAGAATGACCTGCAGTTCATGCTTTAGGCGTGGCAGTAGTTAAACTGGTTCTAAAAGTAAAAAGTCTTTCATTTTCATGCATTCCCTGCATTAAAGAGGGAGTCCCGCGAATTTTTTTTTTTTAAAAGTCAGCAGCTACAAATACTGCAGCTGCTGACTTTTAAAATAAGGACACTCACCTGTCCCGGGGTCCAGCGATGTCAGCACCCTAGACCGAATCGTCCCTCGGTCCTCGGGTGCTGCTGGCACCATTCTCTGTAAGGGAAACAGGAAGTGAAGCGCTGCGTCTTCACTTCCCGGTTCCCTACTGCGCATGCGCGAGTCGCGCTGCGCTTCCTAACTGGTCCCCGCTGTCTCTGGGACCCGTGTGTGTCCCAGCAGACAGCGTGGTGGGGATGGGAGGGGGCATAGACTCCCGTGGGAGTCTATGCCGGAAGTGGGTGCAAATACCTGTCTTAGACAGGTATCTGCACCCCCCTCCCCCCTGAAAAGGTGCCAATTGTGACACCGGAGGGGGGGGGGGAGTTCAGAAAAGCGGAGGTTCAATTTTTGTGTGAACCTCCGCTTTAAGGTAAAAGTTTTGCCATTTGCTGTCCTCCCCCACCCCAAATACTTATCTGAGTCCTGTATGGATTTAGTGTTGTGCCAGTCAGCAGAGCAGTGGGAGCCATTGGCTCCTGCTGCTGTCAGTCTAATCCTGTGAGCCGGGGGCGATCAATGGACACACCCAGCCTGACTCGGGATTGAGCCTGCACGCTTGCTGTGGGGGCAAACACAGCGAGGAGGAGCCAAGATTGCTGGCGGGGGTCCCTAGAAGAGGAGGTTTGGGGCTTCTCTGTGCAATACTATTACTAAAGTACGTTTTCTTCTTCAGTGACGGGCACTGATATGGCTGCACTGATGGGCACTGATAAGGCGGCACTGATGAGCACCGATGAGGTGGCACTGGTATGTGGCACTGATGGGTGGCACTGATACTGATGGGTGGCATTGCTGGGCATCACTGATTTTTATTGTGCCATAGAGGTGCCCATTTGTGGGCACCGATTCGCATATGTTGGGTATTGATTTTCACATGTGGATGGCCATGGGGTACATACCTGGCCATCCACATGTTGGGGGCTTCCCTGGTGGTCCTGGTGGCTTCCCTGGTGGTCCAGTGTGGGCATCTGAGGGGGGGGGGCTGCGCTGATAAACAAACAATTAGTGCAGACCCCCCCTGTCAGGAGAGCCACCGAACCTGTCAGACGCGAGTGAGGGAAAGCCGATCAACGGCTCTTCCTGTTTACATCGTGGTCAGCTGTGATTGGACACGGCCGATCACGTGGTAAAGAGCCTCCCCTGGAGGCTCTTTACCGAGATTGGTGTAGCGGAGTGTCAGACACACCGCACCACCGATCGCCGCGATGTGCCCCCCCACGGGGCTGGGCTTCATATGACGCCCAGTCAGGATAACTGAACCACCGCCCGGCCGTTATTCTGCTATAGGCCTGGGCGGGAAGTGGTTAAAGAGGTTGTAAATCTCCCTGTGCAAGTTGTACCTATAGGTAAGCCTTATTATAGGCTTACCTATAGGTACTGTAAATATCTCCTAAACATGCGGCGTTTAGGAGATATTTACTGCGCTGATGATGTCATCTGCGCATGCGCTCTGAAGGAACGGCCACCCGTGCTGTTTCTTCAGGCAGATGTGCCGTGACCAGCGGCTCCCACGTGAACATGGCCCTGAAGGGTAGATGGGCGAAGATGCAGGAGCATTTTTATTCTTTTACCAAAAATATGTAGAAGAATACATATTGGCCTAAAAACTGATGAATACATTTGTTTTTGGTTTTTTTGGATATGTATTGTAGCAAAAGGTAAAAAACATTGTTTTTTTAAAAAAAATTGTCGCCCTTTGTTTATAGCGCAAAAAATAAAAACCGTAGAGGTGATCAAATACCACCAAAAGAAAGTTCTATTTGTGGGAAAAAAAGATGTCAATTTTGTTTGGGTACAACGTCGCACGCCTGCGCAATTGTCAGTTAAAACGGGGCAGTGCCGTATGGCAAAAAAGGGCCTGGTCATTAACGGGGCAAATCCTTCCGTTGCTGAAGTGGTTAAAGAGGAACTGCAGTCTGCTTACATAATTTGTAATAAAACAGTCTTTGCCATTCTGAAGCTTCCCTCCAACCACTTTGCATATTATTTTATATACACTGATTCTGTATTTGCCAAATATGTTGAAGAAATCTCCCTCCACTGAGTCTGGCTGCAGCCATTTCAACTGTGTTTGTACTTTGGTCTTTAGTCCGATGGACTTGTGTACACACGATCGGATTAGCCGACGTAGGACATTTGTTGCCGGAAAGTTTGTCTGTTTTCACAGCGAACACAGCACAGTCTGACACACCGGAACTCCGATCTAGGTAAAGAGTCTCCGTCAGAAACTCTGATCAGAGACGGCTGATCACGATGTAAATAGGAAGAGCCGGTGATCGGCTTTTCCTCACTAGCATCTGACAGACGCGAGTAGAGGAGAGCCGATTGGCTGCTCTCCTGACAGGGGGGGGTTTGTGCTGATTGTTTATCAGCACAGCCCCCCCTCAGATCCCGCCCAGGACCACCATCATGCCGCCCAGGACCACCAGGATGGCCATCCACACTGTACCACCAGGTATCACCCCCAGGGAAATACTAATTTGTGCCCAGGCAGCTGCCAATCAGTGCCCACTTACAATGCCTACCACTGCCAGTGCCACCAGGGATGCCTATCAGTGCCTCATATCAGTGCCACGTATCAATGCCCATAATTGCCGCCTATCAGTGCCGTCTATCAGTGCCACCCATAAGAACCCATCTTTGCAGCCTTTCAGTGCCCATCAGTGCCACCCATGAGTGCCCATCAATGCCACCTATCAATGCCCATCAGTGCTGCATATCAGTGCCACCTACCAATGCCCATCAGTGCCACCTCATCGGTGCCCATCAGTGAAAGAGAAAACTTACTTATTTACAAAATTTTAGAACAGAAACAAAAGCAAAACTTTTATCTTTTTCAAAATTTTCGGTCTTTTTTTATTTGTTTAGCAAAAAATAAAAACGGCAGAGGTGATCAAATACCACCAAAAGAAAGCTCTATTTGTGGGAATAAAATGATAAAAATTTAGTTTGGGTACAGTGATGGATGACCGCGCAATTTTCATTCAAACTGCAACAGCACTGAAAGCTGAAAATTGGTCTGGGCAGGAAGGTGTATAAGTGCCCTGTATTGAAGTGGTTAATAATACATCCAACTGTAACAAAATCCCTGTGTTGCAATAAATGACATGAAAATACAAAATATAAAGTATATATACGAATCTATATGTGTGTGTATTCACAGTGGCTGCTGTATTGTCTTAAGCCTCGTACACACGATCGGACTTCCATCGGACAAATGCGTGGATTTTTGTGCGAAGGGGCGTTGGCCGTGAACTTGGTATGCATACACACGGCAGAACATTTTCAGCCAACATAAACCAAACCATGTGGTTTTTCAGCTCTTTACTGCCACCCTTTGGGCAACTTCTGCTGTTGTCTGATGTTTAGCATTGGTTCTGAGCATGCATGTTTGTACTTTGGATTTTAGTTTGATGGACTTGTGTACACACAATCGGATAATCCGACGGAACACATGTTTTCTCTGACAATTTGAGAGCATGCACAGCCAACATTTATCGGAAATTCCGATAACAATTGTCTGATGGAGCATACAGACGGTTGGATTGTCCAACAAAACATGTCCGTTGGACAATTGTTGTTGGAATATCCGATCATGTGTACGGGCCTTTAGTGATTTCACCACACCAAAAATACAGAAAATGTTCCATATAGTGCAGCGCCACAAGATTCCTTAAATCCTGTGCTAAAAAAAACATCTTTTTATACATAAAATATATACAAGTGGAGCCATGGAGATGTTTGTTTCATGACACGGAATAAACGGTTGCCCAATATAAGAACACCCCAGTGCCAGATTTGTTAAATGCAGCTAAAAGTCTGTACCGAGTACCGAGATGATGGTGAACATCAGAAGCCCCGACTATGAAGGAATGGGTAGCAAAGGTTGACTGGTTGAGATCCATAGAAGAAACAATGCATACAGTAGATGACTCTCTAGAGGTAAACTACATCATATGGGGGAAATGGGTAGAGTTCAAAAAATCTATAGAGTATATGACTGTGTCTGGTGCCTGAGGAGGTCAATAGACGAGATATATGAGAACGACTGAATTTAGGACTAAGAGGAGGGTATGAATATGTAACGAGATCTTAATATGTAAAAATTGGTCCTGTGGGAAGGAAGGGGGCTGGGAGGGAGATGATTGTTAAGGGGGAACTTTCTCTTCTTTTTTTCTTGGGAGGGAGGGGGGTATTGAAATGTATATATGAAATGTTTTGAAGGAGAAGTTCAGATGTGTACCTGCTTTGTTTCCTTTTTAAAAAAAAAAAGAATTTATAACAATAAAAAAAAGAATATATCAAAAAAATAAATCAAAATTTTGATTTGAGTCTGATGATATGTACCAGCTTCAACCTCTAATAGTATATACATCTCTTCTGTCTGTTATTCTCAGAGTGGTTTAGATCTTTTGTTCCCTAACCATATAGATGGTTATTTCTATTTACCACTACATACAGGTGATACTCAAAAAATTAGAATATCGTGCAAAAGTTCATTTATTTCACTAATGCAACTTAAAAGGTGAAACTAATATATGAGATAGACTCATTACATGCAAAGCAAGATAGTTCAGGCCATGATTTGTCATAATTGTGATGATTATGGCTTACAGCTCATGAAAACCCCAAATTCACAATCTCAGAAAATTAGAATATTACATGCAATCAATAAAACATGGATTGTACATAGAACAATATCGGACCTCTGAAAAGTATAAGCATGCATATAGAGAAAGATGAGACATGAGACCGAACAATGCAGAAGAGCTGAAGGCCGCTTTTGAAGCATCCTGGTCTTCCATAACACCTCAGCAGTGCCACAGGCTGAGAGCTTCCATGCCACGCCGCATTGAGGCAGTAATTGCTGCAAAAGAGGCCCAAACCAGTACCTGGTTTGGGCCTCTTTTGCAGCAATTACTGCCTCAATGCGGCGTGGCATGGAAGCTCTCAGCCTGTGGCACTGCTGAGGTGTTATGGAAGACCAGGATGCTTCAAAAGCGGCCTTCAGCTCTTCTGCATTGTTCGGTCTCATGTCTCATCTTTCTCTTGGCAATGCCCCATAGATTCTCTATGGGGTTCAGGTCAGGCAAGTTTGCTGGCAAATCAAGCACAGTAATCCCACGGTCATTGAACCATGTTTTGGTGCTTTTGGCAGTGTGGGCAGGTGCCAAGTCCTGCTGGAAAATGAAGTCAGCATTCCCATAGAGCTTGTCTGCGGAAGGAAGCATGAAGTGCTCCAAAATCTCCTGGTAGAGGGCTGCGTTGACCCTGGACTTAATGAAGCACCGCGGACCAACACCAGCAGATGACATGGCTCCCCAAATCAACACAGACTGTGGAAACTTCACACTGGACTTCAAGCATCTTGCAGTTTTTGCCTCTCCATTCTTCCTCCATACTCTGGGTCCTTGGTTTCCAAATGAGATGCAAAATTTGCTCTCATCAGAAAAGAGGACTTTGGACCACTGAGCAACAGACCATGTCTGTTTTTCTTTAGCCCAGGTTAGACAATTCTGACGACGTTTGTTGTTCAGGAGTGGCTTGACAAGAGGAATACGACATTTGAAGCCCATGTCCAGGATCCATCTGTGTGTGGTGGCTCTTGATCCACTGACTCCAGCCTCAGTCCACTCCTTGTAAAAGTCTCCAACACTTTTGAATGGCCTTTTCCTGACAATCCTCTCCAGGCTGCGGTCATCCCTGCTGCTTGTGCACCTTTTTTTCTTCCACACATTTCCCTTCCACATAACTTTCTATTAATGTGCTTTGATACAGCACTTTGGGAACATCCAACTTCTTTTGCAATTACCTTTTGAGGCTTTCCCATCTTATGGAGGGTGTCAATGATGGTTTTCTGCACAACTGTCAGCTCAGCAGTCTTTCCCCTGATTGTTATTCCCACTGAACCAGACTGAGAGACCATTTAAATGCTCAAGAACCCTTTGCAGGTGTTATGGCTTAATTAGCTGATTAGAGTGGGACACTTTGAGCCTAGAATATTGCACCTTTTCACAATATTCTAATTTTCTGAGATTGTGGATTTGGGGTTTTCATGAGCTGTAAGCCATAATCATCACAATTATGACAAATCACGGCTTGAACTATCTCATATATTAGTTTCACCTTTTAAGTTGCATTAGTGAAATAAATGAACTTTTGCACGATATTCTAATTTTTCGAATATCACCTGTAGAAATATTCAAGAATAAATTGTCTTTTTTTTTTTTTTTTTTAAACTCTACATAATATCTAAATTATACACCAAACTTTGAGGTTTTTATCTGATTAATCGAAACAATAATCAGCCAACTAATCCATTATGAAAATAATCGTTAGCTGCAGTCCTACTTCTCAATGAATGTGATCGAGGGAGTCGCATCAGTCCTTGGCACCCTGATGGAATAGGAGAGCCTGGGAAAGGGGGGGGGGGGACACCGGACACCATTCTGCCACCTAAAAAAAGGATCCAGCCGCTGTATAGCTGCTCGGATCACTTTTGCATGAAAGAGAATTGCCTCCTGGAGAAAACGGTACCAGGATCATGGTTAAAGCCTCAACCATGATCCCAGTATACAGTGCCTTGCAAAACTATTCACCCCCTTGGCATTTTTTGTGTTTTGTTGCCTCACAACCTGGAATTAACATGGATTGTTTGAGGATTTACATAATTTCATTTACAGAACATGCCCACAACTTTGAAGATTCAAAGAAGTCAATGTGCATAACTATTCACCCCCCTAAAGTCAATACTTTGTAGAGCCACCTTTTGCGGCTATCACAGCTCCAAGTTATTATGGATAAGTCTCTATGAGCTTGCCACGTCTTACAACTGGGATTTTTGCCCATTCCTCCTTGCAAAACAGCTCCAGCTCTTTCAAGTTGGATGGTTTGCGCTTGTGAACAGCAATCTTTAAGTCTGACCACAGATTTTCTATTGGATTGAGGCTTTGACTAGGCCTTCCCAACACATTTTACATGTTTCCTCTTAAACCACTCAAGTGTTGCTTTAGCAGTGTGTTTGGGGTCGTTGTCCTGCTAGAAGGTGATCCTCCATCCTAGCCTCAATTCACACACAGAGTGGTACAGGTTTTGCTCAAGAATATCCCTGTATTTATCACCATTCATCTTTCCCTCAACTGTGACCAGTTTCCCAGTCCCGACTGCTGAAAAACATCCCCACAGCATGATGGTGTTATTTGGGTAATGTGATGTGTTGGGTTTGCGCCAGACATAGCGTTTTCTTTGATGGCCAAAAAGTTAAATTTTATCATCAGACCAGAGCACCTTCCTCCATACATTTTGGGAGTCTCCCACATGCCTTTTCGCAAACTCAAAACGTGCCATTTTGTTTTTTGCTGAAAGTAATGGCTTTCTTCTGGCCACTCTGCCATAAAGCCCAACTCTATGGAGTGTACAGCTTATTGTCGTCCTATGTACAGATACTCCAGTCTCTGCTGTTGAACTCTGCAGCTCCTCCAGGGTTACCTTAGGTCTCTGTGCTGCCTCTCTGATTAATGCCCTCCCTTCCCGGTCCGTGAGTTTTGGTGTGCGTCCGTCTCTTGGTAGGTTTGCTGTTGTGCCATGTTCTTTCCATTTGGTTATGATAGATTTGATGGTGCTCCTAGGGATCATCAAAGATTTGGATATTTTTTTTTATAACCTAACCCTGACTTGTACTTCTCAACAACATTGTCCCTTACTTGTTTGGAGAGTTCCTTGGTCTTCATGGCAGTGTTTGGTTAGTGGTGCCTCTTGCTTAGGTGTTGCAGCCTCTGGGGCCTTTCAAAAAGGTGTGTATATGTAATGACAGATCATGTGACACTTAGATTGCACCCAGGTGGGCATTATTTCACTAATTATGTGACTTCTGAAGGTAATTGGTTGCACCAGAGCTTTTTATGGGCTTCATAACAAAGTGGGTGAATACTTACGCACATGCCATTTATCAGTTTTTTATTTTTGAAAAATAGTTTTATGTATATATTTTTCTAATATTACTTTACCAACTTAGACTATTGTGTTCTGATCCATCACATATAATTCAGATTAAAAAAACATTGAACTAAAGGCTGTAATGTAATAAAAAGGTAAAAAAGCCAAGGGGGTGAATACTTTTGCAAGGAACTGTACGCAGCTCAATACAGTGTATAGGTACTGTGGTATTATGCTGGTTAAAGAATAGTAGAACATCTACCACAGATCAATAAGAGTGTCAATTATCAGTCATACATAGCATGGAGATTGTACACACGGATATTCCAAGCAGCATTCCTTTATCTGTGAAGGAGGAGAGAGGACATGATGAAAAAGTGATAGCAGCAGGATTAAAACTGATTGAACACTTGCTCAAAAAACAATAGAAGGGGGGAGTTGGGACTTTAAATGAAGCACCAAAAAGGTGCCTCCATCCCTATATTAAATGCAAGAAAAAAAGGGAATTTTGGGACTTTATATGAAGCAAATGAGTAGTGGAGGAAAATTGATATAAAATATTTATTCGTATTGATATCACAACATACAATCATATTCATTTCATGTATATACATCTGAGACGTGCAACAACAAAGCAAATTTGTACAGCATAACAGCACATGATCAGGATAATAGATGTATAGGTAAATACGCAAAGAAGAGATGGTATGAGCATGTGCCAAAGGCACCATGCCCGCCGCTGGTACATGCACCCACAAGAAGTCTGTGTTACTACAGAATAAGTATGTAAACATCATACAGTATAAGGATGGTAGGAGAATCAATAAAAATAAAAAATGGTCCGTGTAGCTGTAGCATCGAATAGAGCTCTACGCGTTTCGTGGGTTTACCCACTCGTCAGGAGCAGATGCAGCAAGCAGTTCTAAAAAATATACATAAAAAGATGTAAAAGACTATATTCCAAAAGAAAATTATTTTTCTAAAAGATGTTCTTCTACAGTATAGATGAATTAGCTAGAGGCACTCACCAACCCAGACCGGAGCAGCGCGGGATTGCCGGTACATGGTCGGCCGGGAACATAACCCCCGCACGGGAGCTGAGGCGGCATAGTGCACGGATGCAACATCAGAAGGTGACAGGGGCGTGTAGGAAGTGAATAGAAATTCCATGTGGCAATGGTTGAATATATTTCATATAACAGGAGTATCTAGAAATAAAATATTGGATATGCGTATAGTTATAGAAACCTATTCAGGGTAAGAGTAATGATTTTAATAGAAATAGATCCAATATAACTCCACAGGAAAGGATAATATAGTAGGGATATTACCTGAAAATATGGGAGTATGTATTAAGTAATAAGTGGATACATGAGACTGTAGTAATATGGAATTCCATATGGCAATAATTGAAATATATTTCATATAGCAAAAATATCTGAGAAAATGAATATATATATGTATATAGTTATATTAATTTATTCTGAGTAAGAGTAATGATTTTATATGTGAGTAAGCCTAATATAGTTCCACAGGGAAAAAGTGATGTGATAAGGGTAGTGTATGAAATAATAAAAAATACATATTAAGTGATGAATAAGTGAATGGGACTATACAAGTGTGGGAAACTGGAATGGGTGATAGATATGAAAAAATAGGGTGAGCAAAATATGTGACTTAGACTGAGCCAAAAAAGAAGAAAAAAAGGGGAGAGAAGTGCAAAGCCAAAAAGGAAGGTCTTACCAATGTTGTATCTAGCAACACCAGAAGAATGACATGACTAGTGTGCCGTGACCCCAGAGGGAGACTGGTCAATGGATCAGCTCACTGCAAGGGGAGTGTACAGATATGCCGCCAACGCCACGCCAGTGGGCCAATGGGGGAGAGGATGCCGCACCTGAACCGAGTGAACACTCGGTAAATGGCGCGGAGACTCCCTCATGTAAGCACACCCGATGTTATTGCTGGACGTCGGCGCAGTGACGTCGCGAATGACGTCATGCGCACGACGTGCCCGCCGTCACACAGCCAGTGTGACGGGCGTGGCGCCGATGCGCGAAGGGGCACCCGCCCACTCCCCCGGAGCGCAGGGCCAATAAGGGGAGGAGAGGGAGGGGCCCACTAGGCGCATCGCAGCTCCCGCAATGAAGGAAGGACCCCAGCCAAATCCATGCGCCAAACAACCAACACACAACAAGTGGCCCAGGGTAGAGAGAGTGTATGTCTTCAAGCTATTAGTAAAAACAATCAATGTGGGTATATGGAACCTGCGTAGGGGATGCTGCATGTAAATAATATTCATTATTCTGTGCAATGCTCGCAGTATAGGTATTCATAGACAAATGTATAACAGATATTGGCAATATCCATATATAAATGTATAAATGTATAAACCTTATTAAAAGGTCCCCTATAAATGAGGGTAACCTCACACAGGGATGGCAGGGGAACACTGCCAATCCCACATACTCAAATGCTTCCATCCCGGTATCTGAATACAATAGAAGGGGGGAGTTGGGACTTTAAATGAAGCACCAAAAAGGTGCCTCCATCCCTATATTAAATGCAAGAAAAAAAGGGAATTTTGGGACTTTATATGAAGCAAATGAGTAGTGGAGGAAAATTGATATAAAATATTTATTCGTATTGATATCACAACATACAATCATATTCATTTCATGTATATACATCTGAGACGTGCAACAACAAAGCAAATTTGTACAGCATAACAGCACATGATCAGGATAATAGATGTATAGGTAAATACGCAAAGAAGAGATGGTATGAGCATGTGCCAAAGGCACCATGCCCGCCGCTGGTACATGCACCCACAAGAAGTCTGTGTTACTACAGAATAAGTATGTAAACATCATACAGTATAAGGATGGTAGGAGAATCAATAAAAATAAAAAATGGTCCGTGTAGCTGTAGCATCGAATAGAGCTCTACGCGTTTCGTGGGTTTACCCACTCGTCAGGAGCAGATGCAGCAAGCAGTTCTAAAAAATATACATAAAAAGATGTAAAAGACTATATTCCAAAAGAAAATAATTTTCTTTTGGAATATAGTCTTTTACATCTTTTTATGTATATTTTTTAGAACTGCTTGCTGCATCTGCTCCTGACGAGTGGGTAAACCCACGAAACGCGTAGAGCTCTATTCGATGCTACAGCTACACGGACCATTTTTTATTTTTATTGATTCTCCTACCATCCTTATACTGTATGATGTTTACATACTTATTCTGTAGTAACACAGACTTCTTGTGGGTGCATGTACCAGCGGCGGGCATGGTGCCTTTGGCACATGCTCATACCATCTCTTCTTTGCGTATTTACCTATACATCTATTATCCTGATCATGTGCTGTTATGCTGTACAAATTTGCTTTGTTGTTGCACGTCTCAGATGTATATACATGAAATGAATATGATTGTATGTTGTGATATCAATACGAATAAATATTTTATATCAATTTTCCTCCACTACTCATTTGCTTCATATAAAGTCCCAAAATTCCCTTTTTTTCTTGCATTTAATATAGGGATGGAGGCACCTTTTTGGTGCTTCATTTAAAGTCCCAACTCCCCCCTTCTATTGTATTCAGATACCGGGATGGAAGCATTTGAGTATGTGGGATTGGCAGTGTTCCCCTGCCATCCCTGTGTGAGGTTACCCTCATTTATAGGGGACCTTTTAATAAGGTTTATACATTTATACATTTATATATGGATATTGCCAATATCTGTTATACATTTGTCTATGAATACCTATACTGCGAGCATTGCACAGAATAATGAATATTATTTACATGCAGCATCCCCTACGCAGGTTCCATATACCCACATTGATTGTTTTTACTAATAGCTTGAAGACATACACTCTCTCTACCCTGGGCCACTTGTTGTGTGTTGGTTGTTTGGCGCATGGATTTGGCTGGGGTCCTTCCTTCATTGCGGGAGCTGCGATGCGCCTAGTGGGCCCCTCCCTCTCCTCCCCTTATTGGCCCTGCGCTCCGGGGGAGTGGGCGGGTGCCCCTTCGCGCATCGGCGCCACGCCCGTCACGCTGGCTGTGTGACGGCGGGCACGTCGTGCGCATGACGTCATTCGTGACGTCACTGCGCCGACGTCCAGCAATAACATCGGGTGTGCTTACATGAGGGAGTCTCCGCGCCATTTACCGAGTGTTCACTCGGTTCAGGTGCGGCATCCTCTCCCCCATTGGCCCACTGGCGTGGCGTTGGCGGCATATCTGTACACTCCCCTTGCAGTGAGCTGATCCATTGACCAGTCTCCCTCTGGGGTCACGGCACACTAGTCATGTCATTCTTCTGGTGTTGCTAGATACAACATTGGTAAGACCTTCCTTTTTGGCTTTGCACTTCTCTCCCCTTTTTTTCTTCTTTTTTGGCTCAGTCTGAGTCACATATTTTGCTCACCCTATTTTTTCATATCTATCACCCATTCCAGTTTCCCACACTTGTATAGTCCCATTCACTTATTCATCACTTAATATGTATTTTTTATTATTTCATACACTACCCTTATCACATCACTTTTTCCCTGTGGAACTATATTAGGCTTACTCACATATAAAATCATTACTCTTACTCAGAATAAATTAATATAACTATATACATATATATATTCATTTTCTCAGATATTTTTGCTATATGAAATATATTTCAATTATTGCCATATGGAATTCCATATTACTACAGTCTCATGTATCCACTTATTACTTAATACATACTCCCATATTTTCAGGTAATATCCCTACTATATTATCCTTTCCTGTGGAGTTATATTGGATCTATTTCTATTAAAATCATTACTCTTACCCTGAATAGGTTTCTATAACTATACGCATATCCAATATTTTATTTCTAGATACTCCTGTTATATGAAATATATTCAACCATTGCCACATGGAATTTCTATTCACTTCCTACACGCCCCTGTCACCTTCTGATGTTGCATCCGTGCACTATGCCGCCTCAGCTCCCGTGCGGGGGTTATGTTCCCGGCCGACCATGTACCGGCAATCCCGCGCTGCTCCGGTCTGGGTTGGTGAGTGCCTCTAGCTAATTCATCTATACTGTAGAAGAACATCTTTTAGAAAAATAATTTTCTTTTGGAATATAGTCTTTTACATCTTTTTATGTATATTTTTTAGAACTGCTTGCTGCATCTGCTCCTGACGAGTGGGTAAACCCACGAAACGCGTAGAGCTCTATTCGATGCTACAGCTACACGGACCATTTTTTATTTTTATTGATTCTCCTACCATCCTTATACTGTATGATGTTTACATACTTATTCTGTAGTAACACAGACTTCTTGTGGGTGCATGTACCAGCGGCGGGCATGGTGCCTTTGGCACATGCTCATACCATCTCTTCTTTGCGTATTTACCTATACATCTATTATCCTGATCATGTGCTGTTATGCTGTACAAATTTGCTTTGTTGTTGCACGTCTCAGATGTATATACATGAAATGAATATGATTGTATGTTGTGATATCAATACGAATAAATATTTTATATCAATTTTCCTCCACTACTCATTTGCTTCATATAAAGTCCCAAAATTCCCTTTTTTTCTTGCATTTAATATAGGGATGGAGGCACCTTTTTGGTGCTTCATTTAAAGTCCCAACTCCCCCCTTCTATTGTATTCAGATACCGGGATGGAAGCATTTGAGTATGTGGGATTGGCAGTGTTCCCCTGCCATCCCTGTGTGAGGTTACCCTCATTTATAGGGGACCTTTTAATAAGGTTTATACATTTATACATTTATATATGGATATTGCCAATATCTGTTATACATTTGTCTATGAATACCTATACTGCGAGCATTGCACAGAATAATGAATATTATTTACATGCAGCATCCCCTACGCAGGTTCCATATACCCACATTGATTGTTTTTACTAATAGCTTGAAGACATACACTCTCTCTACCCTGGGCCACTTGTTGTGTGTTGGTTGTTTGGCGCATGGATTTGGCTGGGGTCCTTCCTTCATTGCGGGAGCTGCGATGCGCCTAGTGGGCCCCTCCCTCTCCTCCCCTTATTGGCCCTGCGCTCCGGGGGAGTGGGCGGGTGCCCCTTCGCGCATCGGCGCCACGCCCGTCACGCTGGCTGTGTGACGGCGGGCACGTCGTGCGCATGACGTCATTCGTGACGTCACTGCGCCGACGTCCAGCAATAACATCGGGTGTGCTTACATGAGGGAGTCTCCGCGCCATTTACCGAGTGTTCACTCGGTTCAGGTGCGGCATCCTCTCCCCCATTGGCCCACTGGCGTGGCGTTGGCGGCATATCTGTACACTCCCCTTGCAGTGAGCTGATCCATTGACCAGTCTCCCTCTGGGGTCACGGCACACTAGTCATGTCATTCTTCTGGTGTTGCTAGATACAACATTGGTAAGACCTTCCTTTTTGGCTTTGCACTTCTCTCCCCTTTTTTTCTTCTTTTTTGGCTCAGTCTGAGTCACATATTTTGCTCACCCTATTTTTTCATATCTATCACCCATTCCAGTTTCCCACACTTGTATAGTCCCATTCACTTATTCATCACTTAATATGTATTTTTTATTATTTCATACACTACCCTTATCACATCACTTTTTCCCTGTGGAACTATATTAGGCTTACTCACATATAAAATCATTACTCTTACTCAGAATAAATTAATATAACTATATACATATATATATTCATTTTCTCAGATATTTTTGCTATATGAAATATATTTCAATTATTGCCATATGGAATTCCATATTACTACAGTCTCATGTATCCACTTATTACTTAATACATACTCCCATATTTTCAGGTAATATCCCTACTATATTATCCTTTCCTGTGGAGTTATATTGGATCTATTTCTATTAAAATCATTACTCTTACCCTGAATAGGTTTCTATAACTATACGCATATCCAATATTTTATTTCTAGATACTCCTGTTATATGAAATATATTCAACCATTGCCACATGGAATTTCTATTCACTTCCTACACGCCCCTGTCACCTTCTGATGTTGCATCCGTGCACTATGCCGCCTCAGCTCCCGTGCGGGGGTTATGTTCCCGGCCGACCATGTACCGGCAATCCCGCGCTGCTCCGGTCTGGGTTGGTGAGTGCCTCTAGCTAATTCATCTATACTGTAGAAGAACATCTTTTAGAAAAATAATTTTCTTTTGGAATATAGTCTTTTACATCTTTTTATGTATATTTTTTAGAACTGCTTGCTGCATCTGCTCCTGACGAGTGGGTAAACCCACGAAACGCGTAGAGCTCTATTCGATGCTACAGCTACACGGACCATTTTTTATTTTTATTGATTCTCCTACCATCCTTATACTGTATGATGTTTACATACTTATTCTGTAGTAACACAGACTTCTTGTGGGTGCATGTACCAGCGGCGGGCATGGTGCCTTTGGCACATGCTCATACCATCTCTTCTTTGCGTATTTACCTATACATCTATTATCCTGATCATGTGCTGTTATGCTGTACAAATTTGCTTTGTTGTTGCACGTCTCAGATGTATATACATGAAATGAATATGATTGTATGTTGTGATATCAATACGAATAAATATTTTATATCAATTTTCCTCCACTACTCATTTGCTTCATATAAAGTCCCAAAATTCCCTTTTTTTCTTGCACTTGCTCAAAAAACATGCTATCTGCAACTTGACTTAATAGTAACAAATGAGTTTTATAGTCTATTTACTGTTGTGTTTTAATATATGAGTGACACTTCCTATGGCATCTTTCATTTAAGTGTAACATTGTTTTTTGGTTTTGTCTGTCTCTTTTTAATTTTAGTAAGAATTTTATCCAAAGACTCCGAAGAATATACAGTGACTGGATTCTTTCCAATGACTGATCCGTGGTGGTCTGTAAGTGTAAATGTGAAACAAGGCGGTTCTCGGTATTTTGTAAATGGATCTCCATCATACAAACTGGAAGATGACATCCTTGGAGATAAAGCCATATTGTCACTGTTTCTTAAGAAATGCAATGTTCATAGAGATCACACATCGGAATTTTTGACCTGGGTGGAGCAACACCCTCCTGTTACTTTCAGACGGCTTATAAAATTGGCAGAGACCTTTAAGAAAGAAAAAAAAATAGATATTGTGCCTTATTTGAAAAATTCAGGTACGTGAAGCAATATATTTTCCTGCATTATATGTTTTGAAAGGTTTGTGAGGACTGATAAATTAAAGATATGTGTAAAACAGGGCTGAAAAATCCCATGAGGCATCTAATGCCCCATACACGCGGTCGGATTTTCCGATGGAAAATGTCCGATCGGAGCGTGTTGTCGGAAATTCCGACCGTGTGTGGGCTCCATCCATTGTGTTTGTGACTTTACAGACATCCATGTTTGTGACTTTACAGATTACTTGCAATATTGTAGCTATGTGGATATAAAAGGGGTTGATTTACTAAAGGCAAATAGACTGTGCATTTTGCAAAGTGCAGTTGCTATAGAGCTTAGTAAATGAGCAGAAGCTTTGCTAACTTCCATCATCCAATCATGTGCAAGCAAAAATGCTGTATTTTTTTTTTCTTGCATGTGATCCAGTGGCGGATGGTGAAGTTTTAGGATGGGGGGGGGGGGGGGCGCCAGCCCTTATAGAATCCACCCACTCTGTCCCCTGTATTCCACCCACAGTGTCAGGAGTATACAGCTCAGCATCACAGGACAGGAGTATACAGCCCTAGCATCACAGGACACAGTATACAGCCCTAGCATCACAGGACAAGAGTATACAGCCCTAGCATCACAGGACAGAGTATACAGCCCTAGCATCACAGGACAGGAGTATACAGCCCTAGCATCACAGGACAGGAGTATACAGCCCTAGCATCACAGGACAGAGTATACAGCCCGAGCATCACAGGACAGAGTATACAGCCCTAGCATCACAGGACAGAGTATACAGCCCTAGCATCACAGGACAGAGTATACAGCCCTAGCATCACAGGACAGAGTATACAGCCCTAGCATCACAGGACAGAGTATACAGCCCTAGCATCACAGGACAGGAGTATACAGCCCTAGCATCACAGGACAGGAGTATACAGCCCTAGCATCACAGGACAGGAGTATACAGCCCTAGCATCACAGGACAGGAGTATACAGCCCTAGCATCACAGGACAGGAGTATACAGCCCTAGCATCACAGGACAGGAGTATACAGCCCTAGCATCACAGGACAGGAGTATACAGCCCTAGCATCACAGGACAGGAGTATACAGCCCTAGCATCACAGGACAGGAGTATACAGCCCTAGCATCACAGGACAGGAGTATACAGCCCTAGCATCACAGGACAGGAGTATACAGCTCAGCATCACAGGACAGAGTATACAGCCCTAGCATCACAGGACAGGAGTATACAGCTCAGCATCACAGGACAGAGTATACAGCCCTAGCATCACAGGACAGGAGTATACAGCTCAGCATCACAGGACAGAGTATACAGCCCTAGCATCACAGGACAGAGTATACAGCCCTAGCATCACAGGACAGAGTATACAGCCCTAGCATCACAGGACAGAGTATACAGCCCTAGCATCACAGGACAGAGTATACAGCCCTAGCATCACAGGACAGAGTACACAGCCCTAGCACCACAGGACAGAGTACACAGCCCTAGCATCACAGGACAGAGTACACAGCCCTAGCATCACAGGACAGAGTATACAGCCCTAGCATCACAGGGCAGGAGTATACAGCCCTAGCATCACAGGACAGGAGTATACAGCCCTAGCATCACAGGACAGGAGTATACAGCCCTAGCATCACAGGACAGGAGTATACAGCCCTAGCATCACAGGACAGGAGTATACAGCCCTAGCATCACAGGACAGGAGTATACAGCCCTAGCATCACAGGACAGGAGTATACAGCCCTAGCATCACAGGACAGGAGTATACAGCCCTAGCATCACAGGACAGAGTATATAGCTCAGCCTCACAGATCAGGGTATATAGCTCAGCCTCACAGATCAGGGTATATAGCTCAGCATTACAGATCAGGGTATGCAGTTATACATCATCTGTCCTGTATACAGCTAGCTATATACACCCAACTTCCTTCCTGTATATAGAGACCTTCCTCCATCATCACTGACTGCAGATATACATCATATGTCCTGTATACAGCTATATATACAGTATCCCACAAAAGTCAGTACAGCCCCCTCACATTCTTGTAAATATTTTATTATATCTTTCATGTGACAAACACTGATAAATGTCACTTTGCTACAATGTAAAGTAGTGAGTGTACAGCTTGTATAACAGTGTAAATTTGCTGTCACCTCAAAATAACTCAACACAGCCATTAATGTCTAAACCGCTGAGAACAAAAGTGAGTACACCCCTAAGTGAAAATGTCCAAATTGGGCCCAATTAGGTATTTTCCCTCCCCGGTGTTACAAAGTCCCAGGTGTGAATAGGGAGAAGGTGTGTTAAATTTGGTATCATCACTCTCACTCTCTCATACTGGTCACTAGAAGTTCAACATGGCACCTCATGGCAAAGAACTCTCTGAGGATCTGAGAAAAAGAATGGTTGCACTACATAAAGATGGCCTAGGCTATAAGAAGATTACCAAGACCCTGAAACTGAGCTGCAGCAAGGTGGCCAAGACCATACATCGATTTAACAGGACATGTTTCACTCAGAACAGGCCTCGCCATGGTCGAACAAAGAAGTCGAGTGCACATGCTCAGCATCATATCCAGAGGTTGTCTTTGGGAAATAGACATATGAGTGCTGCCAGAAGTGCTGCAGAGGTTGAAGGGGTGGGGTGTCAGCCTGTCAGTGCTCAGACCATATACCGCACACTGCATCAAATTGGTCTGCATGGCTGTCATCCCAAAAGGAAGTCTCTTCTAAAGATAATGCACAAGAAAGCCCGCAAACAGTTTGCTGAAGACAAGCAGACTAAGGACATGGATTACTGGAACCATGTCCTGTGGTCTGAGGAGACCAAGATAAACTTATATGATTCAGATAGTGTCAAGCGTGTGTGGCAACCAGGTGAGGGGTATAAAGACAAGTATGTCTTGCCTACAGTCAAGCATGGTGGTGGGAGTGTCATGGTCTCGGGCTGCATGAGTGCTGCCGGCACTGGGGAGCTACAGTTCATTGAGGGAACCCTGAATGCCAACATGTACTGTGACATACTGAAGCAGAGCATGATCCCCTCCCTTCAGAGACTGGGCCGCAGGGCAGGATTCCAACATGATAACGACCCCAAACACACCTCCAAGATGACCACTGCCTTGCTAAAGAAGCTACTCACTACTTTACATTAGAGCAAAGTGTCATTTCTTCAGTGTTGTCACATGAAAAGATATAATAAAATATTTACAAAAATGTGAGAGGTGTACTCACTTTTGTGAGATACTGTATAGTAACAGGACATGCTGGTAGGTTAATTGGATCCTGTCTAAATTGGCCCTAGTATGTGTAGGATAATGTTTTAGGGACCTTAGGTTGTAAGCTCCTCAAAGGGAAGGGACTGATGTGACTGTACAATGTATATGTAAAGCGCTGCGTAAATTGAGGGCGCTATACAGTCAGGTCCATAAATATTGGGACATCATCACAATTCTAATCTTTTTGGCTCTATACACCAGCGCAATGGATTTGAAATGAAACAAACAAGATGTGCTTTAACTTTAACTCCTTTAATTTGAGGGTATTTACATCCAAATCAGGTGAACGGTGTAGGAATTACAACAGTTTTAATATGTGCCTCCAACTTTTTAAGGGACCAAAAGTAATGGGACAGATTAACAATCATCCATCAAACTTTCACTTTTTAATACTTGGTTGCAAATCCTTTGCAGTCAATTACAGCCTGAAGTCTGGAATGCATAGACATCACCAGACGCTGGGTTTCATCCCTGGTGATGCTCTGCCAGGCCTCTACTGCAACTGTCCTCAGTTCCTGCTTGTTCTTGGGGCATTTTCTCTTCAGTTTTGTCTTCAGCAAGTGAAATGCATGCTCAGTCAGATTCAGGTCAGGTGATTGACTTGGCCATTGGATAACATTCCACTTCTTTCCCTTAAAAAACTCTTTGGTTGCTTTCGCAGTATGCTTCAGGTCATTGTCCATCTGCACTGTGAAGCGCGTCCTATTGCCGCGTACACACGGTCGGACTTTTCGTCTACAAAAGTCAGACGGACGCCGACGGACTAAAGCTGGCTGGCAATCCGATCGTGTGTGGGCTTCCCCGGACTTTCAGCGGACTTTTTCAGCCTCAAATCCGACGGACTTTAGATTTGAAACATGCTTCAAATCTTTACGTCGTGACTACGACGGACCCCGAAATCCGCTCGTCTGTATGCTAGTCCGAAGGACAAAAAAACGACGCATGCTCATAAGCAAAAACTAAACGGAAGCACTCGGTCTAGTAAAACTAGTGTTCGTATTGTAGGTAGCACATTCCTCACGCTGCAAAATCAGTGATCGTTGAATGCAGCGCATTTAATGTCTTCTTTACGAATGCTATAAAGAACGAAGATGTTTTGCTGTTAATATTCAAACAGAGTTCTCCCAAACTGATTTCTGGATTCTTTTTCTCTTTGATCTCATGAATGATATAGTATGCTTTTTAAAAACAATGTTTCCATACTAATAATACTTTTTACACTTGTTTTTTTTGTTGGTGGAGTTATCTTTTCTTGTAGTTTTTATCCAGAAATTTATTTTATGATTGTTGTCAAGTTTTTTTTTTTTTTTGTGTTTGTAAAGTTACCACAGAGAACCCATTTTTATATATTTTTTTTTTGGTGTTTGTAAAGTTACCACAAAGAACCCTTTATTATTTTTGTTTTTATAGTGATTTTTTATATATAAAGTTAACCCAAAGAACCGTTTTTGGTTATGTATCATTTTTTTTTTTTTTTTAAGACTTACCACTCGAACATTAACATTATTAATGTATTTTTGGTGTGTTTTTGCAAACTCAATGAGATTGTTGTCCCTTGTTAATTTAACATTGTGTCTAAAATCAATGATTTAAAATAAAACACATAAAGTCTTTTCATAAACTCAAAAAAGATCCATTTATTCATGGTCTAAATAAAATAAAGAGGAAGTCAACGCTGGAAAAAGTCTGTGGACAAGAAAATTGGGATCTTGAGGAGTCCATATAAAAGGGAGCACAATCTGGTCCAGGAATCCCAGAGATCTACAGCACCAGCAGATGATATTGATGTCCCCAGACTGTGGTACTACAACAGCCTGCGTCTTCTGTCAGACCAGACTGAACCCAGGTCATCACTTTCTTCTCTTCCCTGCAGCCTTTCCTCCACGCTGCCCTGCAGCCTTCCCTGCAGCCTTCTTTGGAGGCTGTGGCTCTGGTGTTTCAGTTGTGGCAGGAGGAGGAGGAGGAGGAGGAGGAGGAGGAGGGGGGCTGCCTCATGTAGTTGGGTGTTTCTTGTTAGCGTGCCCTGCAGCCCCTTCTGGATTGATTCCCCAAATAGTCGCTCGCAAATGAGGCGCTGCTCCCAATCCATTTGAAGAAGCCTGCTGGCTAAGTAGCAGCCATAGGACTCTTCCGCTTCGGGGGGGCTCCTTAAAAAGTGGGTGGCCTCTTGCATGAGGCGCAGGGATGCCTCCTGTGTGACCCTCCCCTTCCTGGCCCTTTTTTTGGGAAGGCGGAGGGGAGGCACTTGGGATTCGGTTAGGCTCCTACTGGAACCAGCCACCTCACTTGGCCCAGCCACCTCACTGGGACCAGCCACCTCCTGCCTTACACTGGGCCCAGCCTCCTCCAGGATGATGGTGAACCCGGCCTCCTCCAGGCTGTCCATGGGCCCGGTCTCCTCCTGCCTGCCACTTTCCCCACATTCCTCCTGGATGGACTCATCCTGTGTATAAAAAAAGTACATAGTTTTAGTATATTTTTTTTGGGTTCATCAATGACACACAATTTGCTTCTCATGACTAGCAAATTCAATGTGAATACATCTCTTTAATAAAAGAGTCTAATCAGACACCCTAATTTTTGGAAGCAGGTGCCAAACATATTTAACCACTACTGTCAATTGATATGTATACACAATTTTGAGGGCAAAATTATTTTAGACAATTATAACATCCAGTTAACATCATTAATATTAGTACAGTAAATATTTGTTAAAATAATTTACCTGACTCCAGATGGTCATATCCGGTTCATCCAGGATGGAAGACCCAGCTTGCTCCTCATCAGCCTCTGCTGGGGTGGAGGGAAGGGTGGAGGGAAGGGTTGAAAGTGATGCCCTGGCTTCAGTCTGGTCATCATATTTAGAAATAAAAGCAGTAAGGAACTCTGGATCCTTAAATAGGGGATTCATAATGTCTATAAAAGATAAAGTCACAAGACAAAAAACACTTATTAGGTTTCTGCTAAACCCTCATCATCTTATCCCTATGTAGGCCTCATCAATCTGTCAAGCCATATAGGCCGCTTGCTA